>CAMGYJ010000003.1:35556894-36756894 GCA_946122785.1 Linum tenue
CATTTTTATTCGGTTGTCTTCGGCCTCTTATACATTGATTTCGAGAAAAAAGTGTCCTACCTTTGTTGAAAAAATATGATGCTTTTGGTTAATTAATGGAGGAAGTGTAATAATGCATAATAACAATATATTTAAGCTTAATGGGTTTTAATCCATTCATTAAATAGGTGTACTAATTGATTGATTAGGGGTACTACCACCTAGGTCCTCTCCATATAAAGTAGAGAATAATTTTTCCCTAAAAAGCAAATCACATCATTATAAACAAACCATCAGTCCATCACCGTACACAAGAGATTAATGAAGTGTACCAATTATAAATGAGTACGGTCACGATTGGTCTAAATAAGCTTTTTTTAGGAGCCTAAGATATGTTGATTTTTATAGTTAGTTGTTTTTCGTAAAATTTTTAATATGGGATTTCCAGATTCAAGACTCACATTACTATCACCAGGTCAGCCTCTTGTTTGCAAAATTTAGGATTGGGCGATTTGAATCATGGTCATTGGGAAGGAAAGTAAAGACTTACCAATTAGATAGGCATATATAGACGAACTCGTTTATGTTCATAGAGTACCTATGAAGCAGTTAATACCTAACTTACATAATAAATTAAGTTCAAACTATACAAATTAAATCACATCGAATTTGTCATCCATGTCGTACAATACTTTACAGGGCGACTAATTTTGCATCCATCTCGCACACCAAAGACTTCATGATTGATTCCTCATTTTACTCTTTCTTAGTTCATTTACTAATATACAAACTATTCTTTCCAAATGATAGTTTGGAGAATTTAATTCTAATCTCTCCATTTAAAAGAATCCAATGGTTTTTCATTCTTCGGGTCTGTTGAAAAAATGGTTAAAAAGTCCATTGTAATTTCTAGCATGTAATGAGAATAATTGAGGGAAATTCTAACAAAAGAAAAATTGCTCTTCATGAATCCATGAATTTGATATCTATGATTTTCAAAGATTTGAAATCCCTAAGCATATCATCTATGATATAAATAGCAAAAGAAAATTGCTCTTTAGGAATCCATGAATTCTATAAATCATGCTTCAAATCCCATTCTCCAAGAAAAAAACGAAAACAACAAAGATTTTCTCTTGATCACATATAACTAAAACTAAGGGTGAACATCGATTGATTATGTCTAGAATCAGATTGAATCGAGATAGGATCAGATTAAAAGCATGTTTGGTTCATTTTTTTTATTCAATCCGGTCCATTACTCCTGAAATAATTTGTACAATCAAAACAAAGTATAAATATATTTTATCCAAATATTGATGTAATACAATTCGGTCGGGTGTAGACCTCATTTCTGACCCTATATAACTACAATTCTTTTTAGATAAATACAATCTAAATCTTTAATTTTAAATAATATAATAGCCAAACCTTTTCGAAAACAATCTAATATCCAAATCGTCAACTTTCTGTCCATTTGACCGTTAGTTGATACTTCAAAAAAGTTCGAAGTACGACACTTCATCAATATCCATCGATATCGTCTATGAAAAACCACCAACATATCGTGGTTCCAAACCCGAAAAGTCCATGACTCCACCATGATGGTATAAAATATCTAAATATTCAGACATCTGAAATGCCAAAACAAGAAAACAAAGTTGTATTGTGACAATTTCCCCTAAACAAAGCTTTTTTGAAGTGTCAACTAACGGTCAAACGGACGGAAAGTTGACGATTTGGATATTAGATTGTTTTCAAAAAGATTTGACTATTATATTGTTTAAAAATTAAAATGAAAGGTTTGGTTATTGAATTGTATTTCCATTTTTTTACTACTCTAATTTCCTCATCCCAAATGATGATGGATTAAAATCAAAAGGGAAAAGATGTAATTATGGCCGTTATGTTTGACCAAACAGCAAACCAGAGACATGACTATGAGATAGGACAATAAGTGTAAGATATAGGGCAACCAACTTTTTCATAAGGATAGAAATGAGAAGTAATGGAATCTTTTGGGGGAAGCATATGAAATTCAAAAGTTCTACTAGTGCTAGTAGTCTCACTAAAGTTCTGTTTCCTTCATTGAGGGATGTTGATGGGATCATTGAGAATATAAATTGAAGTTTTGTTTTGAACGTGCAAAAATCTAAATCAAGGAATCGACCGAGAAGGAGAATAACAAGAAAGAATACAATCCGAACTAAGGACTGGAGTATAAATTAGGGATCAAACCCAAGATTATACGGTATAAATCAGATCATTTATATGTGGTGTGGTCTGGTACGGTCCGAACGAGGCAAATCATGTTGAGTAAAGAATGAATAATCTATTTGGTTGCCAAACCAATCGTAATAGAACCAATACCAAGAAGAAGAGAGAACTATGTCTTGTTTTGAACGTAAATTTCCAACATGCATGCATAATTTTGATTCTCTAGATCCAAGCAAATAACAAAAATGCAAAGTCAGTGCAATACAACTTCTACCTTGATATCACAATCATTAACATAATGTCGTATGGAGGAGTGTGGTCGGTGGAGGAAGGAGGAGACGAAATTCGTGAATTTTGGTTTGGGAGTTAGGGGTTTTATTGGGACTGGGGTGAGTGGCCAAGTGAGCTGCTAACCCGGGTTTGAAAAGTGGGCTGACTAGTCCATGGTCAGTTCAGCAAAACGTCGTATGAAACTAGACTAGATCAAGAAATCAATTACAACCCATGTATAATACATATCATACCCAAACTAAACCATCTCTAAACGTCTATGATTTTCACCAAATTGTACGATCCTGATTAGTCCACGAATTTTGAAACGATTATGTCTATCTCCTTGGTATGATGTCCTTGGGTACATAGTACTCATTAGGGGTGGAAATCAGTACGGTATCGGTATCCCAATACCAAATACCGAATCTCAAATACCGAATTATACCTGAAAGTCAATTCCAATCCCAATCTCTAAATAATTTCGGTATCCCAATCCCAATCCCTAAATATTCCGGTATCCCAATCGGTACTTCGGTATCCCAATCGGTATTATCGAATACACAATTAATTACATTTGAAATAAATAATTAAATATATAAATTAGATTTGATTGTTTAATTTAGGGCAGAGAGACTAAGCAAAGAGATTTGAGTTTGCCTAGAGCTAGGATATGGATAAGGAGAATGTAGGAGAGGTGACATCTCAAGTTTTTGTCATTGGTAATCTTTAATTGACGAATTGAAGGCTGATAGTCGACTAATACTAGTGTTTGCTTTTTGATGTTATGAAAATAACAAGTTATTAGGTGAGAGTTGAGTGACTTAAATTGGAAAGTCAAAATTGAGTTGGATGGGGACTTTTGAGTTGTGAAACAAAGATGAAATGATCTATGTATCATCAAATAACACTCTTGGTGGTTGAGGGTTGTGTAGTAGTGAATGAGAGAGTCTAGTTGAGAGAATAAAATACACACTAGCTTATATTTCGGTATTGATCGGTATTTCGGTATACCGATCCCAATCCCGTAATCTCTAATACCGAATTACAATCGAAATGCAATCCCAAGAATAATACGTGTATTCGGTAATACCAAATATAGACAAATTCGGTACTGTATTCGGTATATATCAAATACCGGTACCAAACTTCCAGCCTAGTACTCATCCCTTGATGAATCTTTATTGCCTTTGTGGCTACGTACATTTCCCTAACAAAAAGATAATCTCAACTCTACCGTTGTACATAATTTTCATATTTGTTTAGACTAAGATTCGGACTAGTTTTAGATGATTCATATTTTTTATGGTGAAAATTTAGGATTGGAGAAGAACGAACCCAATTAGAACCAACCTATAGGAAGAAGGGATGTGTTGTCGGTTCGCTATTTGTGCCGATTAATTAAAAAATATATAAACGCAAATTGGAATCGAACCAACCAGAAATTTTGAGGCCCCACCGTCTCCGTATCGTGTACCCGCCATCCAACGGCTGGAAAGCCATCGCGTGAAGACCGCCTACAAAACGGAGCGACAGCAGGTCGCCACGTGTCGGCAACCAAGTCCTGTGAGCCAGTAAACGCTCGACAAAGAAGCAGCAGTCCCCCCACCAGCCCGAAGTCCGGTCCACCACCGTCCTCTGCCGTCACTCCCCACTCAACAACAAACGAGCTCTCCCCGGATTCAATTCAGTGCACCCAAAAGGAATCCATAGAGAATTTCTGGGTCACCATTAAAGAAGGGTTCCCCCTTTGAGTTTTGTATTGTTCATCATCTTCTTCTTCTTCTTCCTCCCTCCCTTCCTTCCTTGCTTGCTTACTCATTTTAATTCGTTCTTCTCGCGGCAGCTGAATCATGCGTTGGTGGGTTTTTCTGCTCTCCATCGTTGATGGATGAGGGTGATTAGGATCTGGGTAGGGGAAGGAAGCTGAGGTTTTTGAGGAGTTTAGATGCTGATCTGTGTTTTCCTTCGTCCTGGGCTCACCTTTCTTGTTGCAGAAACCCTAGTGGTTAGCACTTAGCACGGCTTTGTATGATTATTTCATTGGTAACGGTTAGTTGGATGGATGAAGATTGAAATCCTCATCTTCTAGTACCATATGGAGATTGAGCTGTAGTGGGTCTTTTGGGTTTCCTTCTTTTGTGGTTGGGAATTGGGAGAGGTGGAAGGAAATGAAGGAGCTGGACAGGTGTTGAACCAACGATTGTGGGGTGGGTTTTTACTTTTTTTTTGCCAAAAATGGGAAAAATTTCAGATCTGCCCATTGGGGTTTTGGGAATATAGGGGTTTCTTTCTCACTGGTTTAGAGATAGAGATAGAGATAGAGAGAGAGAGAGGGGGGAAAGAGGAGAGGAGGTGAGCAAAGCTGACAGAAGAGAGTGAGCACACAAACAGGCAATTGTATGAGGCGAGTACCTTTGCGGGGTGCGTGCTCACTTCTCTTCTGTCATCTTCCTTTTCTCTCTTGGAAAGAAAAGACCCTTCCCCCTTCCCTCATCCCCCTCACCTCTATCTGCTATTCTGCTTGCATGCTTTACTGTAGCTGATGATATGGGTCATATTAATGCTCCCTTTGCCATATTTATGTTAAATGTCTTCGTGTCACTCTTTCACATGCTATATGGATTGCAGCTATTGCAGATCTCTGTGTATATGGTGCTCTCTTTGCCATATTTATGTTAGATGTCTTCGTGTCACTCTTTCACATGCTATATGTATTGCAGCTATTGCAGAGCTCTGTAGATATGATGTTCTGGCAGGCTTTTCCCTTTGCTCCCCATTTTCTTTCCTTTCTTGTGTAATTTCATGGCCTTCCTTTCGCTCCTCTGTCTCTCTCTCACGCAATTCACAGGCAGCAGCCAGGTGGGTTATTAGTAGGGGCGGTGGTGGTAAGATCATCGGTTCTGTTGCTTTCTTTGGTACACTTATTTCTCTGAAGTTTGCAAATAAGTACTAGTTTACGAAATATATTGGAAGATTCTGTCAAAACTGTTGTTTTGGGGGGAAGGAATATTTGGATTATGAAGCTCATCACCATCATCAAGAAGAAGAAGAAAAGGCAATTTCTTTCGAAGTAAGTTTACTTCGTGTAACTATAGCATATGTACTTTCTCTTATTTTATATTGTTTAATACACAGAACGAGGAATGGACAAGCTTTGGCCTCAATTGAAAAGCGTGGAATTCGATGGTACCTCTTCGGCAAAGGAAGAATTGAAAGCCGGGATGGAGGGAGGGAGACCGGAGGAGAATGGAATGGTACTTGCTAGCTACTGTTCATGCTTAACGGAAACCGTATTCTCTCTTTTCTTTCCCCCAAAGTTTGCACCTTTATCTGCATAGTTAATTACTCAAAGCTTATCTTATTAAACCCTTTTCTTTCCCTTTTCTCTCGTTAGATCTGTGATCCCTTCTTCCTTCTTCCTGCTTATTTTTTCATGTTTCTTCGATGCCATGCTAGAACTGAAGAAAGTTGATGCTTTTAGGGTTCCGTTTCTGTGATTTTGGGTTTTGGGGTTTTTTTTGGGTCATATGGATTCTCAGCTTCAAATGGGGTTTCCATAAAATCACCCGATTTTGTCGAGATTCCATGCAAATCGATTGATTCTGTAGTTATATCCATCTGTCCGACTATCTTCCCCCACTCACTGTTCCTTCCTGAAGAAACATTTTGCTGTGGTGTTAAGGTTGAGAGAAGGAAGCTTCCCGGAAATTGGCCAGATTAGAGTCTGTCGGTCTTCCCAGCAGCGGCAAAATCTTATTTGGCGCCATATATGGGAAGGAATAATTGTTTCCCTTTCTGGGGAGACTATTTTGTAGTTATTGAAGGGCAAAGTTTCCATCTTTACAGGTTCGTCAAGTTGATTTCCTTATGTCGGACTGATTTCTCGCCTACTCTTTCTCGTGTTCTTCTATAAAGGAAGCAGCTTGACAGTTCGGTTTATTTTGCCCCGTTCTATTTGCTTGCTGTTATCTGCAGATGGAACAGATATTGTGTTTGCTTTTGGGGTTGGGGAAGGGACTGGCTGCTGCTGATACTACAATTTGAGGAGCTAATCATCAGGTAGCAATGCTATTTTTTTTTTTGGGGTTCTGCTTAGATGCATTTCAGTTCTGTTGGTTTACTTCTGATTTTATGTTGATGGATATTGTCTTGGTTGTAGCTTGCTTAGTTTGAAATCTCTCTCATTGAGAATGACATAGCTGCTCTATTTTCTTACTAGAGTGCTTCTTCTTTTAAGCTAATTCGTGGTGTGTTAGTTGCCTTTATTTATTTAGCTTATAAACCATGTTGATAGATTTGTGATTGCAGCACCACATTGTATTCAGAGAGAGTTGATTGATTGTTTTGGAAGATATATTTTTTTTTATGATGATTTTGACTAGAAAGTATGTGGCATTGGATATAGAAAGATAGCTGAGGATGAGTGGCTTTGAAGTTCCTAATAGTACATGATGATGAGAAAAGTTTCTTGGTGTAAGTTTCAGGAGGATTTTTTTCTGCATGGTCCTTTGTTCTTAATTGTGATGTTGCCAGTACTTTTTCAGCCTGTGCTTTGGATAAGTATTGGGATAGCTTGTACTGTTGATTTGGTTGGGGATAACTATCAAATTCTAGATCAAACCATTGATAGCGACAGGAAGTTTTGATTTTTTTTATTGAAAAGTGAATTCCAGAAGATATGGATCATCAGTTCTGAGATTACAAGGCTGTGTTTCAAACAAGTGATTGGTGCACAAGAGAACAGGTTTAAATTCACATGCATGGATATAGTGACATTTAAGAAATTAGTCATTTGGTGTTTTCTTTTTTTGTGGCACTGATTGTAGAAGAGGCATAGATAATGGCCTTCTTTCTTCTGATTTTGATGTAGATTGAATTGAATATAGGCAACTGATGGATTTAAGTATTAAGATTTGCAAGTCATCAGGGACCAACGAGTTATTTAAGCCGTCTTTACTTACGCCTGAAGTCTTCTTGAACTAGGTTTTTTGTTTGAGTGGTACAACGTTATGTTAAACTGATTCGTAGACGTTCATGCTGTGGTATTAATTGTTGAAAATGATCTTGAACACTAGTTTCATTTTTGTGGCAAGTTTTCATTTTTTGGAATTTATAGTTGGAGATGATCCTGAACAGTAGGTAGGTTTGATTTCCTTACTGCTTTCGGTATCTTAACATTTATGATTCGTATCGTTAAGGAGTTTGAGCTGTTTGTTTTCTTTCTGGAGTGTTCTCCGATTAGATACTTATTTAAAAGTGTTTTGTTGTTTTCAGCTAAACGGTAATGTTAATATCTAGTTAATATTTGATGATGATCTAGAGTACTAGGTCAGTTGATTGGTAAGTATCATTGTTATGAAATTAGTAGGTGGAGATGATCCTGATGATTGGTTCTTGTATATGCCTTAATATCATGATTGGTATTGTGCCATGGAACATAGATCAATTGGTGAGCATCAGGATTGTGGAAATAATTATAGGAACGATGTTGAACAGTAGGTCTAATTTGCTCGCTGTTTTCTATATCTTAGCATTCATTATTCATGCTGTGTGATGGAATAAAAGTTTCTTGAGAATAGTCAGAATTGGCTAGATCATGATTTTTCTCTCGAAAATGGACCTGGATGCACTTAGTTTAATATGACTAATCTCAAGACTTGAAGAATTTTGGAATTATTTGACGTAATGTCCCAATATGCACACAAATAAATGTTTTGGAGCGTAATTACTAATTACTCTATAAAGTCAATAGCGGACAGGCCTTGAGTTGAACTCTTAATAAAGTTACCAATTTTTGCGTGTGTTCTCCAATTGATTGTTAGTTTTATCCTTGACTGTACTTCACCAAAATATTTGATTGATCTTCAATGCATGGTTTGATCTTTAACAACTCTCCTTGCTAATTCAAAACTTAGGCAGATTTCTCGTATTTGGAATTGACTTCATATGCTATTTTCCATTTCCTTGATATTTGTTCAAATACAGTTGGTTTAATCCTTTACATTGTTTGACATTCGTTGCTGGATTTGTGGGGTTAATTAATGTCGAAAAGGTAGCAAGGGAAGCTAATGTGCTTAGAATACTTTACTAGGGGGTGGCCATTTCAGTCATACTGCTCTTCTTGATTAAGCTCAGTTGTTTATAATTTCTTGTCATCTACTGGCATAGGATTGACAAGTGAGCTTATAATTAAAAATGAAAACCATATACAAACCAATTGTAGCACCCAGTTATGGGTGATTATGCATCTAGATGGCAACCCAATTGATCAGCACCAAAAAATTAAGTTATTGATGTTGGTTCGTGATTTGCAGGTTTGATTGGAGGTGTTACTAAGCGTATGCTTCTGTTGCTGTTGATGGCACATTCTTTTAACTTGGCCAGTGTTTCTCTGTATTGTTTGATTGTACTGTGAGTCTGTGACCTGACATTACTGTCCAGTCATCATGGCATTTCCTGTATTGTTTGATGTGGATGGTTAAATTTCCTTCTTTGTAGGCTTCAGTGACAATTTCCTTCTTTCCTTTTGTTGATGAATCTCTACTTTGCTCCTTTTTTGAAAGTTTGATAGGATTTTTTGATTGGCTTCCTATCTCAATATAGGTCGCAATTGTGTCCTTTCGCTTGACCTAGCTGTCCTTAACTTACGACTGGTTAGTAATATATAGTAAGGAAATCCTTGTACCGAGCTATCCTAGAGACCTTTTACTCCCATCCATATGTTGCATTTGGATGAATTGCTGGAACTATAAGAATGGGTCTGTTTTCATATTTCGCATTTCTTGTCACCATCTCTAGCTGGTGTATAGTGGCCGTAGGAAGTTTTATTCGAAGTTGCTGGCCTTTTTAATTAGTTTTCCTGCATATGGTGTTAGAGTTTGTGCTACAAAGTCAATGCACATGCTATGGGATGGTAGAATAATCATGTGTGTGATCATATTCATAATCATGGATTTACCATGATTACAGTAGTTGAAGAAAACAGTGTTCATTTTCCCCCACTCAAATCGTATGCAGAAAACTAGTAATGTGAATGAATGTGTAGGGTTAAGATGCTTCGCTGTGGAGCAATGAAACTGATGAATAATTAACAAGGAACTGCAAAGCTAGTGAACATTTTTCCAGCATATAATGTTGTATCTCTCTTGGGTGAAGAATGTTTTATTTTCCGAAGAAAGAAGGAATCGCAATTGATACTGCCTTTGCTTTTAGAGCTTCCAAGGGTAATTAATTGTTCCAATTCTGTTCATTCATATAGTCTCTTACCGTGAGCTTGGAAGTATTAAAGAGTTTGTCTTTTCATCCCATTCGATCGAGAACTTCATTTATGTACATCTTCATGTGCATCCAAAGTTGTCTCGCTTTACTGCTTTACATGGTGATTACTGCTTGAAATCTGTGCATTTATAATCTTTATTGTGGAGTGTGTGAAGTGATAAGAGTCTTCTGAACTTAATTTTATTCTTTCCGATTCTGCAGCAGCATGTTCTTTGTGTCTTCTGATGTATGTATCTCGGCTGTACGCATTAAGCTTCTAGTATGGGTCTTTTCCTTATCGGTTAAATATTGTGTATTGGTTCTTCATTTTTCTGATCTCAGCTTCCTGATATCTGATTATTATATATAAAAAAATTCATGTTATCTCATCCTTCGACTTGTTGATCTGGTAGCTTTCCCCGTGATACTCTAGAATGAATCCGTTTCTGCCAGCAGCATGTTTTTTTTTTTTTTTTGTTTTTTTGTTTCTTCTGCATGTTCTGTATGTATTTCAGCCCTAACTGATTCTCATTTAGCTTCTAGTATCAGTTCTTTTTCTTTAAGGTTAAGAGTTGTGTGTATTGGTTCTTCATCTTTCTGTTCTGGAGATATTCCAAGCTACCAATTGTTGAGCTTTCTGACTTTGCTGGAAAGCATTCTAGTCGCTAGGTTAAGTAGTTCTCTCTGTTGTACTCCCAGAATGCTCAGAATGTTGCTTTCATAGTCTATTAGTTTCTTGTTTTTTCTTACCGACTACTAGTCTGCCATAGTTGTGAATCAAAAGGTGATTGAATGGATTTAATCATGTGCAGCTTTGGATTGGGGAGTCATGTTCGAGGAAGACCCAAGGAGCATAATCTCGCACATTGAGCTCTCGATCTTCGACAAAGTCTCTGATTCTAATAGCACCACCCGTCGCCACCATCTGAACCCACCAAACAGCAAGCGTGCTCGATTCTCCACCACCACCAATAATACCTCCACATCATCCAAGTTCAAAGGCGTGGTACCACAGCAAAATGGCCACTGGGGATGCCAAATCTATGCCAACCATCAAAGAATCTGGCTCGGCACATTCAAAACTGAGAGCGAAGCAGCCACAGCCTATGACAGCGCTGCCCTCAAGCTCCGCAGCGGCAATGGTGGAGACAACATTACTGTGAGGCGTAACTTCCCTCTCAATACCTTCACCGCCCAAGAACCCGAGTTCCAGACCCACCACACCTTGGAAGCCATCCTCAGCATGATCAAGGATGGCACTTACCAGTCCAAGTTCGCTGAGTTCATCATCTCTCGGGTGGGCACCACCACTGAGCTGACCCTCAACCTCCCACCTAGGCCGAGAATGATGTCATGCGGTGATGTCAGCTGCAGGCGGTTGTTCCAGAAGGAGCTGACACCGAGCGATGTAAGCAAGCTGAACAGGCTGGTGATTCCAAAGAAGTATGCAGTGAAGTATTTCCCCAGGGTGCCTGATGAGGTTGTAGCAAGTGGCAACAACAATGTGGGTGAGGAGGAGAGCAATCTGCTGCTGAGCTTCTACGACAGTTCATTGAGGACGCTGTGGAAGTTTCGGTATTGTTATTGGAAGAGCAGCCAGAGCTTTGTGTTCACGAGAGGGTGGAATCGGTTCGTGAAGGAGAATGGGCTCAAGGCCAACGATACCATAACTTTCTGCTTGTGCGAGAGGCATGGGGGTGGAGAGGTGGGAACTGTCGAGACGTTTTTCATGATCGACGCGAGCAACTGTAAGGAGCGCGGGAATCCTCAGCCGGGTTCAATGGTGAATCTGCAGTTAGGCAGCGCTAGGAGATCGAGTAGTACTGTTCTTTGCAGTGAAATTGACGAGATCAAGGAGCAGCTGAGGGCTGCTGATGATGAAAAGAAGGGGATTAAGCTCTTTGGAGTGACGATAGCTTGATCCTTAACAGTTAACAGCTTTAGGACTATGGCTCAAAACATTTCATGTGATGGTATATGGAGTAGAATTAATCTGGATTTTGATGACAGGTTTAGGGCTGAATTTTGTTGTGGCCCAAACTCGAATGTGCAAGATCAGTAAGAAGTAAAAAGCTTCTATCTTGGCAAAGCTGCAGCCTTATGTGGTTTCTGCAGTTCATCCTTTGCTTTCATTTTAACTTTCACGGCTTAAGTTTTTGCTTCTTTGGTGGGTTCTACATCAATTTGAATTAGATCGATGAGTCGATCCACATATACGTCTTGCTTTTACTGATATACTGCTAGATGCATGTAACTTTGGTTGCTGTATGGTGGTGGTGCTTAATGTACATAAAATGTCCATTAGAAGTGCATTGATACAGACCTGCCTGAAAGGTAAGTTTTTGCTAGAATGCATGATCGGCGAATTGAGCTTCGGGCTAGGAATCTTTCTGCGTTTGTGATGTCATATCGTATCGGTATCAGTACGATCATTGAATGTGTACCGAGGATCAAGTTGATACTGGCTGTTATCATGGCGTGTGGTGGTCCTGTTGTAATTCTTCTTTCTACAAGAATCATGAATTGTTATGGATATTTGCTCTTTGGTATTCCTACTGTTGATCATTAGGGCGACACTTTGCTTGAGAAACTGGAGATAACTCCGGCTGCACTGCAACTTTGGTTTTTGCAGCGACAGTTATAGTGAGTCTCGACCTGGCCCGTAATGATTATTGGATCAGTTTGTCTTGAATTATTGCCATCTGGGCCCATTTTCTACTACCAAGAAAAGTCACGCCCATGCCGTGGGCCCTGCAGACAAAAAGCGTCATCCGGGCCCATTAATACCGTCTTTGAGTTCAAGTGGGCTGGGCCATCAAGTGTGTGTGTCCGGAGAGGAGATGTTGATTGAGGCATTGAGCGATTTTGATTATATGCCGAACATTTTACCATCCCAACTCAACGAAATTGGTGATAGTTTAGAAGAGATAAAAAATAAAAAACCTTTCTATGTTTGTAAAATTGTATCAGAAGTTATAATGGACTAGTTAGTGACTTAGTGATACAAATGTGATTCAATCTATATCATATCAGTATAATATTGTTGTTAAAATAAAAGAAATAATATAATATATTCAAATAGTATTGTTCCGGCGGTGTTCTAGTGCCAAGTCGGCCAGTTTACGAATAATTGTTAAGTTAACAGTATAAAACCGTATGATATGATACTTTCACAATATTTGTGTATATTTTTTACCTTGATGACACAACAAATAATTTTTACGGTCCAACCAACAATACAATACAATTTAATAATGCCCGCTTTTGGTTTGGTTAGTCTCGACTCTCGTCATGCTTGCTAATCTACATTCTACAGTTAGTAGCATGCCTCCATAATTGATTCAATAATTCATATAAAAAATGATCAAAATTTTGAAAAAGAACAAAAGGTACTTAAGTGATAAACAAAAAAATATTAATCTAAACTGCAAAGCTATATTTAAATACATTATCATATTCTATCTACACAAGTATGCATTGCATACAAGTATATACCAAGATCATAACACATGGAACTTGTCTCACAATAATTGATGTGGTAGTTGGACTATTCTAATGTAAATAATTACACTTTTATAATAATAAAATTTTATTATCATTTTATATTGTGAATTTCGTAAGAATTTATAATGCAAAGATGCAATAATAACATGGTAATTCCACAATCGAGTACGTGAGTCATATCGTTTAAAGCTAACGTCAGAAATCATGATCCCAAAAATTTAAAAACTATTAATAAAAATGTTGAACCAGTTACGTTGTCACGATTATTTATAATTCATTACCAGTGCGGTAAAATTGATTATTTTTTGTATGAGCTGGTTAGATACTCAGAATAAATATTTTTTTTAAAAGACCCAAAATAACTATTATAACAAAATAATATATCCATGGAATATGGTTTCAATAATTGCAATATTAATCATTTTTGGGTAATGATTTAGCAGTCCCTCCCTCCCCCTTGCAAGACCTTCCCCAAACAGTTGTGAAATATCAGAGAATCTCTAGAACTATATATATTCAATTATATATGTCATGTCTTATTTTTATTTAATTTTCTCTTCAGTGGAAGCCTAATTAAACTAATTATCATTTATTTGATTGGAAAATTATTTGATTGAAAAAAAAAAAAAAAACATAACTAGAGTACATAATCGGTACGAGGTGCACTTAATGGAACTTGTTCTCCAGCTTAAGCTACTTGGATTTCTTTTCTTCCAATCCACTAAATTATGATATTTTATATAAATTTTTAAAAAGTGATTTGTTTATGCTAAAGCGCATAAGAAAATTTATTCAAGATACTTATTAAAAATTAATTATACATTAAATGAATTTTTAAAAGTCACAAAATACCCGACTATTTTCCTATGAATACTTTTAGCTAAATGCTAGATAATTATTTTCGACATATATATGGCATCGTTAATTTTTGTATAAATAATAGTGTGCCTGTTTTTCCTCTCCTTCCTATTTCTAGCCTATCATTAGAATAGAGGTTTAGATAATTAGGATGGATTATTGAATTAGTTGATGCTCTTGTTTCCTTGAGATGCATGAACTTTTCTTATAAAACCTAAAGGGTGAAATATTTAATGGATTCCTCAAGTACATTTCTGCCATTTATTATACAAACATGAACAGCATCAATAACAGTTACCACCAATAATAACGTTCCTTGCAATGAATCATGAACTATACAACTAAGTACATTACCAATCAAGCATGATTCTACTCGATTATGCAATATAATGGTGACTAATACCAACTATAATCGATATTTTTATGGTAATCATACTACCTTCTATGAGTGATCGCTTTCCATTTTCCTTGCCACCCTCAATTTGGTCTGGTTTTGAAGGTATGTTATTTGAGTTTGATACTAAAAATTTGCTAACTATAGCAATATTAGTGGCCTAACTTAGCAAGTTAATCTGCAACGATATTTTCCCATGTGGATATGCGGATTTCTAAATTCCAGAAATTTAATTTCGAAACATGTTACAGGATCATAGATATAAAATCGGTAATGGTTCGTATGAATAATAATCATTAATTTCATGATATATCTGAATTCTTATTTTTTTATATGAATTTTTTATTTTAAGAAGGTATATAATTAAAAATACGCAAAAAAAAAATTGATATAATGGGATGAACCAAGGGGATTGACTAGCTATTTTGTGTGAAATCGTGATTTAGTCGAGGTCCAATCATATGTATTATATTGCTAAACTACCTTCAATTTAGTCTCCAATATCCGGATTTCCGACCCAAACGGCCTATCTAATACCATTTCTAAAACATTACTATTTTGTCCACATGTTTTTTTGTTATACCAATTAATCTACCACCGGTTCAAGAAAGAAATTACAATCTAAACCACCCGTTTTAGGTCGGTATCTAACTATCTATGGTTCTAATTTCGACTTGACTTAGTATGTAAACAACCTAGCTTTTGGCTTGGTCCAAGTTGTCTGAAACACCAATTCGTGGCCCTTAAAATCACAAGGATCGAAAATCCACCAAACTAAGCTCAATTTCATTAGGTGGAGTTTACTTAATCTGTGATTTCCATATTAATCAAGGTCTTGCATTAAGGAGATGGATATCTGATTTAGCGAAACTTCTAACACTAAAGATACTTTTGTTTTTTTGAACGATTTGATTTTTACATTTCTCTCTTTAAATCAAGAACGTAATTCAGTTATGTGTTGGACATGTTAGAAAATACGATCATCAGGTTCAATCTATTTTTTATCTGTCTAGTGTCCACATCCTATACTTTGCATATCGTTCTTGATGAGAGGTCATCTTGTCACGTCTAATTTAAATTTTCATCCTCTCGCGTTCCAGCCACCGACTAAGTCAAGGATCGTGTACAACTGTCGACGAGTTTCCGACTCTCGACTAATTTCGAATGGCAAATATAAGTGCTTCCTTACTTCAATGAGAACAAGGCAACAACTAAACAGGTTAGAATTCGGCTAGTTAGGGCCGACTCCATATATTTCCCATTGCTGCTCTCCTTCTAATGAAAGAACATGCTCCTCTAAACTTAAAGGAAAGATGGGGAACAGGTTGCAAGTTGCAAAGCTATTATTGCTAGCGTAACGTCGATACACAGAGCCAAGCTGCAAGTTGCAGAGGGATACTGCCAAAACAGAGAAAGGTGGCAGACCACCAAATTCAACAAAGCTTTCTCGAACTAACTTATACCAAGGTGCATTGCTTTCGTTCTGTACACATTCACGTCAGCCTGTATCGTTATACTAAAATCCTCTTTCAGGACCACACAGACGATCTTTCACTCTCTCCCTTTCTCTCTCAGAACCAGGTTTTCCGTCGATCACTCATGTGGTAGATTCGTCTGCAGGCTGGCCCTTCACCGGCGCCGGATTGTATATTCGCCTGCCTCTGTTTCACCCATGTGCTTTTCTTCTCCCCACTCTCAAGTCTCAACTACCAGTCAGCCTCCAAATCTCAACCAAGAAGAACAAGACATTCATCTTCCCACTTGCCTTCTTGAAGTAGATTCCTTTGCTCCAAGCAATCAACCACACAGGTTAATAGGATCCAAGCTTCGAAATTACAGCATCTTGTTCTGGATGCTATGATGTATGAACAGTACTCTGCATGCTGAACAGTAAAAAAATGGATGTCGACATATTGATATGGACTATCCGTCTTCATTACAAGCCAAAACATCACTACAGCATCTTAATTTGCTATAGTCTAAGCCGCTTGTTACAAGTTGCTTCTAGTCAATAATTCAAGTTGCGAGGAGAAAATATGGATCCAACCACGATGTTGAACACCAATTTCGTCTTGAAGAAGAACAACTAATCTCGACGAATCAGAATCAAACGATGATAATAGTGTCATTATGATAAGTAGAATTCCTTATGGTTTCCACTAACCAAGGGAAAGGAGCATGTAGAGGTGAAAAGTCACATTCTTTGCAATTGATGATGATAAAGAGATTTGAGGGAGAATTGGATTTTGGAGATGTCACCCTCTGTACTAAAAAGTTCATACAATATGTATATACCACAACGACAGCTTTCCTTCAACCAATTCATTCATGGCGATTGGAACCCATCATCAACATCATCATCATCTAAACAAACGTACACAAAAGCAAACAACTTTCACAAACGGATGAACAGAAAAGCTCAACAAATCGAACTCCAATGACCAACAATGGCGGAAAATATCGATTTACCCAAAACAAATCCTAAATCCCAACAGCACAAGCTACAGAAATTCATTTTTCAACAATTATTAAGCAACTGTGGCGTGGTCGATGGCGGCGGCGGAAGTCCAGACGATGTCCTTCAGCGCCGGCCTGAGCTCTTTGGAGCAGAACTGGTTGTACTCCAGAGTATCTCCGTTATCCTTCTTCACTTCCACCACCAGAAACGATGGAGTCACGGCGAAAATCTCGGCCTGAATCCCGAGCTTCCCCTTTCTCCCGCTCTCTCGTCCTTGCAGCTTCACCTTCGTCTCGCTCTTCTTCACGCTGAACTTCCCGGCCTTCCCGACCTCCTCCAGCCTCGATATCACGCTGCTCGCCGGCCGGGTCGTCGCGAATCTCAACTCTTCCTTCTCCATCCTCTTCTTCTGCTCGAACAGCGGCGAGAGGTCGAATCCTTCCGATAGCGAGATTATGTGGAACGCGTTCAGCGTCTCCGGCAGCTGCTTCGACTTCTCTGCTGCGGATTTGGATTCATCTACGCAGTCGAATGCGTCGAATTCGATTTCTTCCTTGGTGCGGATGGTTTTGGGGATGGATTTTCTGAACCATGTCGACTCCATGACTTTGGAGATGGCGATTCGGCTGGCCGGATTGGGGTCGAGGAGCTTGGTGATCAGGCGGCGGGATTCGGAGGAGAACCACGGCGGGCACTTGAAGTCTCCTCTGTAGATTTTTCTGTACATAGCTACCAGATTGTCGTCCTGGAAAGGGAGGAATCCGGCGAGGAGGACGTATAGAATCACGCCGCAGGACCATAAATCGGCTTTCGCACCGTCGTAGCCCTTCTTCCCGATGACCTCCGGCGCGACGTACGCCGGCGTGCCGCAGGTGGTGTGGAGGAGGCCGTCCTGCTTCAAGTGCTCGGAGAAGGCGCTGAGCCCGAAATCGGTGACCTTCAAATTACCTTCCTCGTCGAGCAGGAGATTCTCCGGCTTCAGATCTCGGTGGTAGACGCCGCGGCTGTGGCAGAAATCGATGGCGGAGATCAGCTGCTGGAAGTAGACTCTCGCGGCGTCTTCTCTCAGCCGTCCCCTCGCGATCTTGGAGAAGAGCTCGCCGCCGCGGACGAGCTCCATGGCGATGTAGATCTTGGACTTGCTCGCCATCACCTCGTGGAGCTCGACGATGTTTGGGTGTTTCACCATCTTCATGACCGAGATCTCGCGCTTGATCTGGTCCATCATCCCGACTCGGATCACCTTCTCTTTTCCGACGACCTTCATCGCCACGCTCTTGCCGGACTGGAGGTTCCGGGCATGGTACACCTTCGCGAAGGTGCCGTGGCCGAGCATCCGGCCGAGCTCGTATTTCCCGTGGAGCAAAGTCGGCTGGCCGTCTCTGCTTCTCTCCGCCATTGTTTTACAGATCTCGATTCTGCTGCGGAACTGACTAACTACTCTCAAAGACTATGCACAAGAGAAAAAAATTGAAGATAGGAGGGGAAGGATTGAAGCGGAATCGCGCCTGAGAGAAGAATGGCGGAGGGCGAAGGCCGGGGATCACCCGTCCTCGACGTGTTTCCGGTGGCAATTCCGGCCGCCGATGCACCTCTGGGCGCGGATGCACAGCTCAGGATTTCGCAACGAGGCTCCTATCATCTCTCTGCATTCCCCAAGAGAGGAATTGAAGAAATTAGGGTTTTTACGAAGAGGGAATTTTATTTCTCCGGCGGTGGCGAGGACAGAGATATATATCGGATTTCCGTTCTCTCTTTCTTTTTTTCTTCTGGTACGTCGCGGCGGCCGGCGTTTTTATAGGGCCGTGAGGGGAGTGGTGTGTGGTGGAGAATTTACCGTCGTGACCCTGTGGACTGAGGCGGTACGAATCGTGGGGCTGTGATCCGACGGCCTGGGACACATGGAGTGATCTGGACGGTTGGATTGTAGTTTTTGTTTTATTCACGGAATTGACACGGGGACACTTGTGATGTTCTTACTGGCGTTGGAGGGTGTGAAGGACTTGGAAGTATTGAACGGAAACCGCCCCTGATTGTTGCTGGCTGTTTACCATACTACCCCTGTCAACTCCAATTAATTGCGCATAAATATTATGGTGTCTTTTGAGTTTTTGAACCTAACCCGATAATCGAACTAGTGTGACTAATAAGTTTCTTTTGTATCTTAATTGTCGAGTCGTGAAATAATTGTGATACATTCTAATCACATTTTTGTAAAACCAAACCGAAGCAATCTTTTTAGCTTGGGGTTCGATTGATATTATTCGTAGTGTCTAATAATGGTTACTATGTGCATATCAAATTGTCTCTTGTGTGTCTTGCATGTCATTTGACTGAACCAGTACACAATTAAACGGTCGGACACTACATTTTTTAGAACACATCATGTTTTAGACGTGTCTCAATTCCCTTTGATTGCGAGCTAGTCGTTGGTAACTGTGTCGATAAAGATTCAGAAAGGTACTGGAATCAGGTTGGTTGATGCATCATCAGAATTCTATTTTGCCTGTTGTTAGTATGAAATGCAAGGTTAATTACTGAGAAATCCTAGCTCCGAGAAGGAGTTAGGTTGCACCTGTACTCAAAACACATTGACCAGTGCGACAATAACCACGATGATTTATATTTCACATCAATACATGCATCTAAACGACCTATGAAAGATAATCCATAATTAAGACTCACATCGTTACATATACATCTATAAAAGACCTATAGAAGATAATCAATAAGTTAGATCAGAAGTTACATCACCATGTGTGATACTCTTAGAATTTACATAATGAGTGAGCAAGTTTTAAACTAGCTAGAGAGGGTTTAGCGTTATTCTATATGGCCCTTTTACTGTTCTTTTTCTCGGTCATTCTGTACCATGCATCCTTCCTCTCAATAATTCTTGACTGGTGGATCCCGCCGGCCGCAAAGTGGCAAGCAAATAGTGTGGGTGGAATTTTCGTTAACCTACAAGTGGTGAAATGGTGACTAATCGACTGTGTGTATATAGACCAGTAGTGATAAGCTTATATATATGTGATCCTGTTCTGATATGTATTAGGGTGGAATAAGTGATCTTTTTCCCCGAATGGATACAAAGATTAGAGAAAGCAACATGGTACTAGTAGAGCAGTACTATGACTAGGGGTATGCATCCGTATCAACCGAGTAGCGCAGTCCAATAATTAAATATATTTTAGTATCAAGGACGGGATCTGTCTAATCGGGGTGCTCAATTAGTACGATATTATCCGCTTTGGGTCAAGTCCGCACGGTTTTACTCTTCGGTTCCTCCCCAAAGGGCCTCATACTAATTGGGCTTGGTGGACACTAATATACAAGGGTCTCTTCCTTTGTATTACCGATGTGGTGCTTGGATTGTCCCATAACAATCCTCCTCTCAAGACAATGATCACGAACTTCGTGTCCTCACCCCAGCGATTGTCTTGATCTGCCAGACGCAGAACTCTCTTTGATCTGTTTCCCAAATGCGGAACTCTCTTTGATACGCCAAGCCCAAACGTAAATCTCTCCTGGATCCACCAAACAGACGCGAACCTCACTTGATCCGCCAAACCAGATGTAGCCTAAATGTGGATCCACCAAACCAAACGCAGATCTCAAACCCGAGGTCAGCAAATCATGGTCCACCAAACTGACGTCCACCGCCCCGCACCGAACCAAACTCTGACACCACTTGTCAAACCGGGGTGCTCAATTAGTACAATATTGTACGCTTTGGGCCAAGCCCGCACGATTTTACTCTTGGTTGTCCTCCCCAAAATGCCTTGTACTAATTGGGCTTGGTGGACACTAATATACAAGGATCCCTTCCCTTGTATTACCTATGTGATACTTGTGTTGTCAAAAAAAAAAAATGTGATACTTGTATTATCCCATAACTAGGGGTAGGGGTGGGCATACGGTTCGGTAAAACCGAACCTAACTGAACCGAATATAAACCAAACCGAAACCGAATTAATGTTATTCGGTTCGAAATTCGGAAGAGAAAAGGGCATATTTCGGAAATTAGGGTCCTTTCGACAGAACCGAATTTCCGAATTCTGAACCGAAAAACCGAATTATTATAATTGCAAGCTCCAAAAGGTGGATTTTTATGTTTCTACTTATTGTGAGACTTAAATATTTGAATCACGTCAGTGTTTTATGACTTATGTGTTGAAATATTTGATTTTATCATTGATATGCATATTTATTGTTTACTTTAGGGGTGAAAAACAATTTAAAAAAGAGAAGATACAAGCAAACCTCACAAGTTCGGTTTTGTATGAAAAACCGTACTGAATTATAATTCGGTTCGAATTCGATTTGAGGTTTGATAGAATTCGGGGACCCGGTATGCATAATTTTGGTTCGGTTTGAACCGAACCGACCGAATGCCCACCCCTAATTAGGGGTGGTAAACGGTAAGCCGGTAAACAGTTTACCGTTTTACTGAACCGGTACCGGCAGCCGAGCGGGAACTTGGGCGACTCGGTTTACCAGACACAGTATCGGTAAATACCGACGGTAAGTTGGTAATACCGATACCAAAACCTCCCCTGTGCTGCGCCGCGTTTTGCTTGGCCCTCCCAAACCCTAGGAAAACTCCTATCCAACCACCACGCCCGAGTCCCGACCTCTCCTCTTTTTGTTTTCTTTTCGAGACCGCGCCGCGCAGCCACCTCTCCAGCTCGCCTCCTCTCCTCTTCCTTCGCCTGATCACCTCTTCTTCTGCTGGAGGTGACGACCGTCGAGCGACGGCGACGGCGACGAGCTACTCACGCGCTTCCCCTGACTCAGCCCTCCCTGACTCTCGTCTCTCCCTTCCCTCGCCGACGTGCGACGCGACACCAGTCACCAGCCCTTCCCAGTTTCCAGTCCTCCTCCGCCACCTTCCGGCTTCCCCGCCGTCCGACGTCGCTTCTCACGGTATTTCGGTAATACCGGTTTGTAACCGTTTTACCGGTAATCGGTAAACCGGTTACAAACCAGTATCGGTAATCGATTCAAATTTAGCCACTGTCGGTATACCGAAACCGATAAATTCGGTAAACGGTTTACCGTTTACCAACTGAATACCACCCCTACCCATAACAGGATCAACTATGCATTTGGGTAAGTTGGTTCAGTCCATTTTATTCAGTGTTTATACAATTCATGGGACTAGAGATCAAGGACCGGACCATGTTATATTCTGTTCGCTATGGTCCGCTCCAAGAGTAGATTTGGCCCAATTTAGTCAATTATGAATCAACCTAATCAGATCGAACCGTTACACAACCTATAAAATGAGTGCTGGAATTGTTACTTGATTATATATAAGAATATATTTGAGAATTTAATGGCCACTTCTATTTTCCTAATACTAACTTAATTAACTTCTTTATTTGGATAAGAATAGATGGTACCAAATCTAAAGATAAGATTACCTTTTGGAAAAAAATTTGTAGAGATAAGCTTTGCCAAATGCCAACTAATCACTAATGTATGGCATGTGGGTTAATTAGAGGGTGACTTTTTATGGTATTAAGCTAGCAAGCAAGGAGTGAAGAGATTAACTTTCTCTACTAATCTTTCTTTTCCCAGATAAGAATGATTTTTTAGCTGTAATTATTTGACAAAGACCAATAATTAACTTCATTGAGGGTACTTTGCTTTGCTTCTTGGAGTCACCTTTGTTCAATTATATGTCCAATATAAAAGGGTGATTTATCAAATTAGGTCGGCTGTGATTTTCAATTTGATCACACACGATGTATGATGATTAAACCTACTCAAAACGTTTATCTTATTCTTTGTTATGTTGATTATCCTCTTTTCCCAATTATGTCATGTAGAATACACAAAACTTAAGAAAACGACGCAGTTTACAAATCACACCTTAAAACTTGTTAGAGCACAACACAATGATATGCAAGCATGGTGATGGATTCTCGGAAACTTTGAATTTTGCACAAATGTTGTTGAAAATACATATTATTACGCATTCTTGTATAAGATAAGGTCCGTAATGACACGATCCGTATCAAAATAAGGAATTTATGAAAATGAGCGAGCATAATAGAGAGAGTTTGAGAAAGACAAGCAAAAGCTAAGGCAAGTGGGCAATAATAAAAAGCCTAATTGGGTCATTAAAATTGAAATATTACTTATTTGTGTAACAAATGGTAGTACTTTGTCTCAAAGTGACAACGCTATAATAAGCAGGTGAAAAAGCCAAAATCGTTTTGGGTTAATCACGTATAATTAATCATCCCACTTGCCTTTGTAACATGAAATACATCCTAAAGCATATAATTTCATCATCAAATTCATTCCTATCCAAGGTTGTTATAATGTTGTAGTAGATCGAGTTCATTCACATAAGTACTTACTATTACGTCTTGATACACAGTCGCATGTCATGATCGGCGTGAATTATAGGACGATAACGAAGGGTCCTGGAACCCTTATTTGCCCGATTTAAAGATTACTAGTTCCCCTCTCAAAATAAAATCAACACAATTTTTTTTTTTAATTTTGAAATTTACCTTAAATATTACGTGACTCGTTCTTAACAATCAAATATCAATGCATTTTGATGGTCATGAAGATACAAACACGAAACATGTCAATTATACAATCCAACACCCGACATTATTGTGAATTATTGAAATGAATTGCTGCATTTTTCTGACGCCAATACTTCTTTAACAATATTCTTTTGCCGGTGGGTGATGATAATAATGCATGCATTTGTAACAGAAAAAACCCTGACCTCGATCGTTTTGTGGTGGCGGTGATATCCGGTTGACGAGAAACAATGGGCTGGACCTCTGCCAAAGGGCGAGGTAAAATGCGGCGGCAGAGGGGCGGCGCGTCGCTGGGAAGGTGGCAGGAAAGCCTGCAGCAACAATTTAAAAGCCGCCGCTGTTCGGTTGGCGGCGGTCGTCACTGGAAAAAATGCGGGAATCAATCCGAACTATTATTAATCATTCAGTCAGAAATAAAATAAAATACATTATTAATAACCATAAAAACAATGAAATAATATTCATGACATAAAATAATATTATGAAGAACGTTCTTAAGTGTGAAAATCGTTGCAAATAAACTACAATTGCAACGATTTAAAAAAAAAATGGCGTGGTTGACCCAAAAATGGGTGCAATCACAAGCAGCAAAATGATGTGGTTGACCCATACTACTTCTCATGTACGGTTTTTTCATAGTCAGTATTGACCACGAGGTATGTATTTACCAAGATATGGTGAATATTATATATCATTTTCACGATGAGATGGAAACAATCGTTTCAATTAATTTTTTTTTTCTTGTTTACATTTATCAACATGTGTTGTAAATATGAATATAATTACAGCACGGAATTAGAATACATACCAAATTAATTAAGCATTATTATGTGTTGAACAGTAACTTTATTATTATAATTAGTAGTTGAGGGGTCCTAATCTTGAACATTTTATATGGTTCCACTTTTTCCTTGTCACGTTAGGATTAGCGACCCTACACCCCACGCCCTTTGATTGTCCCACAAGGAAAAAAGGCTCAACGGTGGTGGTTTTTTTTCCACCATTGATTCTCAATCATTTATTTTTATTTTCCAATTCTCGAACATGCATGTTCATGGTTGGTACATATATGATGGTCTTTGCGTATTTACGTGGCAAATTATATCACAAGTATATATTAAAATAATTAATCATATACATTCGTGATTAATTAATTTACAATTTATTGGATCGTCTTGTATTACCCGATTAGGATATCTGATCGGTCAGGACCATGCACGACCAGACATTAAAATTTAAGTAGTCCCGAGTCTAACTTCTGTACAATGAATGAATATTATCGGTACGCTAACCTTATTATACTTTCATTGAGTTGTTTTTATTTAGATTATAAATTAACCGGAGTTTGGAACATGATATTATATTTTAATATCTAATGAATGAAGTCTCATTTTAATTATGTAACCTAAATCATAAAATTCATTTAATCAAATAATAATAATCAATGATCATAATTCGTCAAAATATATATCAAATTACATCTAATCCTCCCACATGTATAAGTAGGTTCTCCCTCAAGACCTACTTAATTTTGTTTTTCCTGCTCTCCCCGCAAAGCATGGAAGGCCATTTTAGACTTTTTAATCCCACTTTTCGGTGCATGAGCTACTTTTTTTTTTTAACTACATGATTTTTTTTTAACTACATGAGCTACTATTCTATTGGCATATATCACTTGCACCTTTTCATTTATTTTTCTCCCGTAATCTACTAGAGTTTTAGAATTTAGAGTTACAAATAAATATAAAGATTAGTCCATCAACATGCATGCAATCATATCATATGAACAAAGTTTCATATGTTTCGATTTAACCAGGGGCGGATGGAGAGGGTTATAGGGAGGAACCCGAAACCTACCCTGACTCGGGAGATAATATGGTAGATTGGAAATAATAATTAATCGGGTATGAAAAAGACCATGTACTTATTTAATATCTACAACAAATTATAGTTAATATGTAAAAATAATTTTATTTCAATCAGAGATAGTGAAAGTGTAACGGGTGGCTCCAAAGGACGAAAATGAGTAAATTAGTATAATAGTTAACTGAGAATAAAATTTAGGGCACTTCTAATTGAGAATTGTTGACCGACAGATCATGTGTTCGAATTTTGGAGACCCATTTGTTAAGCACATAATATTCGAATTTGCGAAAACTTTAAACACGTATAAGTTGGTTTTGGTTAGTAGGAAAGTGTTAGTAAATACTAAATAATATAAGTTTCATTATTAAATTTTCCCAACAATACGAGTTATTAATACTAAATGGTTTTGACAAATAACTCCATTCAAAAGCAAATGTCTAGCTAAATCATGAATAATGGTTTGATACATATAGAGTGATATTCTTGATAGTTTCGAAATATATTTAATATACCAAGTTTTTCTAATTACAAAATTATATCATGAATGATTTAAAAAGCTAACAAAATTATTTTATCATATGTATTTTTTTCTAAATGGACTCATACTTTACAAAATCCTGGTTATGCCACTGAATTTAATAAGTCATTTATGCAAAAGTAACCAAATATCTGTTTGAATCTAATGATTGATCAAGATACAAATGCTAATTAGTTTTTTTTAGGCTAATTGTTATTTTATCCAATGCTAAGTCGACAAATTTAAGAATCTTTTGTGGTGCTATGCAGAATATAGAACCTGTGAAGGAAAATGAAAGAAGACTTGGATGAGTTGTTTTGTGAGAATTGACTAGCAACATCAAACTCTATGTTGTTAGATGATAATTTAGTCAATTTAAGAATCATCCTCACTAAATCTTATATGTTCTTCTAAATAATGAATTTCAATTATTAACATTTTTATATTTAAGACCCAACTTGAATGATAGATACTACAAAGCAATTACTAACGCATTTTATATTTAAGTTCCAACTTGAGTTTTGGATACTACAAAATATGATTTTGTTGTCTTTTGGTCATCAAGAATCCAAATTTTTAGAGTTAATTATGAAAAGCTACTAAAAATAATTGAAGAATGATACCTCCTCTCACTAATGTCTCATTAAATGAAGGAATGTAGTATTTAAAAAAAAATGAGTTGAGGTAAAAGTTTCAAGTTTAGTGATTACAACATCACAAATCCCATAACTCATTTAACAGATTCGAAGATAATCAATGATGGAAAAAATTAACCTCCAACAACATTTGTGACTAAAATTATGTAAGTTGTCATGAAAATTACATATCATGTATAATCATGCTTTGTGTTTGAATTTGCTTCGCAAAAAATACAAAAGGTCGAAGTGTTTATTGATGATGAAGATAATGGAGTTAAAAATGAAAATTATTGATGAATAAACCGATTACATTGGAGTACCTATAATATTGTGACATTGAGTTTAATATGAGCTAATATACTCTAGCATAAGTCTTACCTTTTGAATTTCAACAAGAATCAACATAGAAGGCAAATGTTACCATTATTTGTTCATTCACACGACGTTGACATATAAGTATGGCAAGAATATAAGAGGAGATTACTGAAATTTAAACTTCAAACTTTGGTTAATAACGACTATCGTATTGCAACCGGCCAACGGGCCGGGGTACAATCTAGTAAGTAATACCCACATACATGTATCATAGGCCAAACATACACCCGCCTTTATCACCAATATGAGTGGAAAGCCAAAAATAAGGGGAAAGAGGGTATAATGCCTTTATGAAGAGACGAATTCGCACGTCTTTGAAATTTAATTTCTTCTTTTTATAGTACAAATTAATTAGGAATTTTTTTTGCATGCGCACACAAATGTTGATAAAGCAAATACCAATAAAAAATGTTAATAAAACAAATGAAAATGAAGTTGTATTAATTTAATAAAGTCACTTATCATTCATTAAGTACAAATTTCTTTGATTTGCTTGTTGCGGCCATTGGGTGATTAAGTACAAATTTTTGACAGATTTCAAAAAGGTATCTTCACAGTTTTGGACGATTTTTTAAAGATAATTTTTTTAAAATTTAGAAGGTTATAAATCACAGATTTTTGTTTTGACAATTCTCCGTCAATGATAAAGTCTATTAATCACCGATTACAGTGGATTTTTTTTAAGGATATTTTCGTAATTTTTGGACGATTTCTCCAAATGCCATTATTTCTAGAACTTTAAAGGTTACAGATCACCTATTCAGCCCGAGGCTATTCTTCACCAATGATTAAGTATATTGAGCACCGATTTGTGCATATTTTTTCGGGGCTATTTTTTACTGATTCTTAAACAAATTTCCGGTCAATTTTTTGCATATTCCAAAGGGGTACCATTAGGGGTGGGATTCGGTTTTTCGGTAAACGGTTTACCGTTTTACCGAACCGTTTACCGACGGTATCGGCGATCGAGCGTGGGCTGGGGTGTATCGGTTTACCGAATCCGGTATCGGTATTTACCGACGGTAAATTGGTAAACCGTTTACCGAACCCAAAACGGCGTCGTTTCATTTTTCCCCCAAATCTATACCCTAATTCCTAAAACCTAGCCGCGAGCCCGCCCTTCTCTTCTCTTCTTCGTTCGCGCAGAGACTGAGAGACCACCAGAGAGCCGCCTCTATCTTCTTCTCGTATTCGCCGGCCGTTCCTTCTGCTGACGACGGCGACGAGCAGCGCAGCGATTCCCACGGGCCACGACGGCGACGACGGACCATCCCGCTTCCCTCGCTGACGACGTTCGTTCCTTCTGCTGACGACGGCCGTTCCTTCTGCTGACGAGTGACGACGGCCGTTCCTTCTGCTTTCGCCGGCCGTTCCTTCTGCTGACGACGGCCGTTCCTTCCAGCTCACAGCTCCGCCCCTACGTCGCCATTGCGGTAATTCGGTAAACCGGTTTGTAACCGTTTACCGGTAATTCGGTAATCGGTAAACCAGTTGCAAATCGGTATCGGTAAACGGTTTTGCCAGTGTCGGTATACCGAAACCGGTAAATTCGGTAACCAATTTACCGTTTACCGACTGATTCCCACCCCTAGGTACCATCACAGATTTTATGCGATTTTTCTGAAATGTCATTTTCTTACAATTTACAGGATGTAGATCACCGATTCAGCCCGAGGCTATTCTCCATTAATAATTAGGTTTATTGATCATATTCTCCACGGATGATTAAGTTCATTAAACACCAATTTGGGCGAATTTATTTTCGGATGGGTTTTTTCGTAATTTCTTGGGAGATATTTTTTGAAAGACCATTTTTCTTGGATTTTGAAGGCTACAAACCACAAATTCGGCCTGAGTCTATTCTTAATAGATGATTAAGTCTATTAATCACCAATTTGGACAGATTTCTTCCTGATCAATTTTTGGCAGATTACAAAGGGGTACCATCAAAGATTTTTAGTGATTTTTCTGAAATGCCATTTTCTTTCTATTTTGGAGGTTGTAGATCACAGATTCAACTCGAGACTATTCTCCATCGATAATGAATTCTATTGATCATATTCTCCATCGATAATTAAGTTCATTACGCACTGATTGGGCAAATTTAATTTTTGATGAGATGTTTATAATTCTTTGGACGATTTTTTCGAAAGACCTTTTTCCTTGGATTTTGAATACTACAGATCATGGATTCGGCCCGAGGCTATTATTCAACGATGATTAAGTTCATTAAGCACTAATTTGGGTGAATTTCTTCCGGATACATTTTTGACAGATTCTAAAGTGGTACCATCATAGATTTTAGGCTTTCATACAATTTTAGAGGCTATAGATCACGAATTAAGCCCTAGGCTATTCTCCACCGATAATGTAGTCTATTGATCATATTCTCCACCGACGATTAAGTTCATTAAACAAAATTTTGGGCGAATTTATTTTCGGATGGTATTTTCGTAATTTCGTGGAAGAGTTTTTTTTTTTTTGAAAGATGATTTTTCTTAGATTTTGAAGGCTATAGGTCACAGATTCGGTCTGAGTCTACTCGTAATAGATGATTAAGTCCATTAATCACCTATTAGGGAGGATATCTTTCAGGTCAATTTTTTTTTTCAGATTCCAAAAGGGCACCATCACAGATTTCGAGCGGTTTTTCTGAAATGCCATTTTCTTACAATTTTGCAGGCTATAGATAACATATTCAGTCGAGGCTATTCTCCACCGATAATGAAGTTTCTTGATCATATTCTCCACTGAGGATTAAATTCATTAAGCACCGATTTGGGTGAATTTAATTTTAGATGAGATGTAAACAATTTTTGGGCAATTTTTTCGAAAGGCCTTTTTATTTGGATTTTGAGGAATACAGATCATTGATTCGGCCCTAGGCTATTCTTCAACGATGATAAAGTTTATTAAACACCAATTTGGGGGACTTTCTTCCAGGTCCGTATTTGGCAAATTCCAAATGGGTGTACCATCGCAGATTTTGGGTGATTTTTCCGAAATGCCATTTTCTTGCAATTTTGGAAGCTATAGATCGCGGGTTCAATCCAAGGCTATTCTCCACTAATAATGAAGTCTATTGATCCTATTCTCCACATAGGATAAAGTTCAATAAACACTAATTTGAGCAAATTTATATTCAGATGATATTTTTCGTAATTTATTGGGAGATTTTTTTTGAAAGACCATTTTTCTTAGATTTTGAAGGCTATAGATCACAGATTCGGCCTGAGTATATTCTTAACAGATGATTAAGTCCATTAATCACCGATTTGGATGGATATCTTCTAGGTCAATTTTTTGCAGATTCCAAAGGGGTACCATCACAGATTTCGGGCGATTTTTCTGAAATGCTATTTTCTTTCTATTTTGGAGGCTGTAGATCACAGATTCAAGTCGAGGCTATTCTTCACCGATAATGAAGTCTATTGATCATATTCTCCACCAATGATTAAGTTCATTAAGCACCAATTTGGGAGAATTTAATTTCGGGTGACATGTTCATAATTTATGAGCAATTTTTTTTTGAAATGCCTTTTTTCTTAGATTTTGAAGACTACAGATCATGGATTTGGCCTGACGCTATTCTTCAACGATGATTAAGTCTATTAAGCAACAATTTGGGTGAATTTCTCCCGGGTCCATTTTTGGCAGATTTCATAGGGGTACCCATCATAGATTTTAGTCGATTTTTCCGAAATGCCATTTTCTTACAATTTTGCAGGCAGATCACCGATTCAGCCCGATTTTATTCTCCATCGATAATGAAGTTTATTGATAATATTCTCCACCGATGATTAAGTTCATTAAGTATCAATTTGGGCGAATTTAATTTTGGATGAGATGTTCATAATTTTATTGGCGATTTTTTCGAAAGGCCTTTTTCCTTGGATTTTGAAGACTACAGTTCACAAATTCGATCTGAGGCCATTCTTCAACGATGATTAAGTCCATTAACCACCAATTTGGGTGAATTTATTTCGGGTTGATTTGTAACAAATTCCAAAGTGGTGTACCATCGCAGATTTTGGGCGATTTTTCCGAAATGTCATTTTCTCACAAGTTTAGAGGCTGTAGATCACGGATTCAGCCCGTGACTATTTTTCACCGATAATGAAGTCTATTGATTATATTCACCACCGATGATTAAGTTCATTAAGCACCGATTTGGGTGAATTTATTTTCGGATGACATTTCGTAATTTTTTGGGCAAATATTTTCGAAAGGCAAGTTTTCCTTGGGTTTTGAAGTATACAGATAACAGATTCGAACTAAGACTATTTTTCAACGATGATTAAGTCCATTAAGTGTCAATTTAGGCAAAAAAAAAATTGGGTCCATTTTTGGGTGATCCCAAAGGGGTAACATCACAGCTTTTGGGCGATTTTCCAAATTCCCATTTTCTTGTGATTTTGGAGGCGACAAAGCACATATTCATTCTGAATCTATTCTTTACCCATAATGAAGTCTATTGATCGTATTCTCAATTGATGATTAAGTCAATTAACCACAGATAGGGGAGAATTTATTTATGGATGCCATTTTCATAATTTTTTGGGCAATTTTTTTACGAAAGACCATTTTCCTTGGAATTTGAATTCTAGATATCACGGATTCGGTCTAAGGCTGTTCTTCAATGATGATTAAGTGCATTAATTACCGATTTGGGTGGATTTCTTCCACGTCTATTTTTGGAAGATTCAAAATAGGTACCTTCACAAATTTCGGGTGATTTTTCCGAAATGTCATTTTCTTTCGATTTTGGAGGCTACAGATCATAAATTCAGCCCAAGGCTATTCTCTACCGATAATGAAGTTTATTGATCCTATATTCCTCCGATGATTAAGTCCATTAAATACCGATTTGGGTGAATTTATTTTCGGATGACATTTTTGTAATTTTTTGGATGAATATTTTCTAAAGGCCTTTTTCCTTGGATTTTGAAGGCTACAGATTACGAATTCGGACTCAGGATATTCTTCAACGATAATTAAGTCCATTCAGTACCAATTTGGGCGGACTTCTTCTTGGTCCATTTTTGACAGATTCCAAAGGGATACTATCACAGATTTTCGGCGATTTTTCTAAAATTCCATTTTCGTATAATTTTGGAGGCCGTAGATCACGATTTCAGTTCGAGGCTATTCTCCACCGATAATGAAGTCTATTTATCATATTCTCCACCGATGATTAAATTCATTAAGCACCTATTTGAGCGAATTTATTTTCAGATGACATTTTCGTTATTTTTTTCTACTTTTTTTTTAAGAGATTTTTTCTTGGATTTTAAAAGCTATAGATCACGAATTCTGTTTGAGGTTATTCTTCAATGATTATTAAGTATATTAAGCACCGATTTGGGTGGATTTCTCCCGGCCCATTTTGGCACATTCCACATGGTTCCCTCACAAATTTGGGTGATTTTTCCGAAATGCCATTTTCTTTTGATTTTGGAGGTTATAGATCACGGATTCAGCGCGAGGCTATTCTCCAGCAATTATGAAGTTTATTGAATTTATTTTCGGATTTATTTTCCTACATATTAAGTCTATTAGGCACCGATTTTGGCGAATTTATTTTCGGATTTTATTTTCGTAATTTTTTGGACGATTTTTTTGTGAAAGACCATTTTCCTTGGATTTTGAAGGGTAAAGATCACAGATTCGACCTAAGGCTATTCTTCAACGATGATTAAGTCCATTAAGCTCCGATTTGGGCGGATTTCTTCCATTCCATTTTTGGCAAATTTCAAATGGGTACAATCACAGATTTTGGGCAATTTTTTAGAAATCCAATTTTCTTTCGGTTTTGGAGGCTATATATAACAGATTCTGCCCGAGGCTATTCTCCACCGATAATGAGTCTATTGATCCTATTTTTCATCGATGATTAAGTCCATTAAGCACCGATTTGGGCGAATTTATTTTTGGATGGCATTTCGTAAATTTTTTAGTGATTTTTTTCGAAAGGCCGTTTTCATGTATTTTGAAGGCTACATATCGCGGATTCGGTCATCAATGATGATTAACTCCATTAAGCACCAATATGGGGCGGATTTCTTCCGTGTCAATTTTTGGCAAATTTAAAAGGGGTAACATCACAGATTTCACGCGATTTTTTTGACATCCTATTTTCATTCGATTTTTTCGAGGCTACAGATCACGGATTCATCCCGAGGCTATGCTTAATCAATAATTAAGTCTATTGATCCTATTCTCTACTGATTATTAAGTCCATTAAATACTGATTTGGGCGAATTTGTTTTCGGATGATATTTTCGTAATTTCTTGGGTGGGTTTTTTTAGAATTAATTTTACTTGGATTTTGAAGGTTACATATCATGGATTCGGCCCGAGGCTATTCTTAAGAGATGATTAAGTCCATTAAGCATCGATTTTTTGGATTTCTTCCGAGTCCATTTTTGGCAGATTTCAAAGGGGTACCATTACAGATTTCAGGCTATTTTTCTGCAATCCCATTTTCTTTTGGTTTTGGAGGCTACAGATCACGGATTCTCTCCGAGGCCATTCTCCACCGATAATGATGTCTATTGATCCAATAATGGATTCTATTCTCCACCGATGATTAAGTCCATTAGCACCGATTTGGGCAAAATTATCTTCGGATTACATTTTCATAATTTTTTGGGCAATTTTTTTATAGACCATTTACTTGACTTTTGAAGGCTACAGATCGCGGATTCCGCCTGAGGCTATTCTCCAATGATGATTAAGTCCTTGAACAGTAAGGACTTTAAGCACCGATTCAGACGAATTTCTCCTTGGCTTATTTTTTAGCAGATTCCAAAAGGGTTTTTCCGAAATGCCATTTTCTTGTGGTTTTGGAGGCTACAGATTGCGGATTCAGCCCGAGGTTATTCTGCACCGGTAATGGAGTCTATTGATCCTATTCTCCACCGACGATTAAGTCCATTAAATGACGATTTTTTTTGAAAGACCATTTTACATGAATTTTGAAAGTTACATATCACAGATCCTGGTTGGGGGCTATTCTCCACCAATGAAAAGTCTATTAATCACCGATTTTTGAGGATTTTTTAAGGGCATTTTCATCATTTTTGGGCGGCTTTTCGAAAGGTAATTTCTTTGGATTTTAAAGGCTACAGATCACGGATTCGTCTAGACTATTCCTTACCAATGATGAAATCTATTAAACACCAATTTGGATGAATTTTTTCCGAAGCCATTTTATGACTTATTTCAAAGGGGTACCATCACAAATTTTGGACAATTTTTGCGAGAGACCATTTAGTTAAATTTTGAAGGTCACAGATCACGAATTTGGAGTGGTGCTATTACCCATACAAGGAAAGAATTTACTGCTTTACCTTCCACTATATTCGAAAAGCATGGTCCATGAAACGTATCGGATATCGTACCGAAAAAGTTGGCGGTATGATATTTTATGATAAAATATAATCGTGGTTTGACCGTAGTTAAACCTTTAAACTGTTAAATTCCGCTACCGATTTAGCCTTCGGTATTGGTATTTCGTGGTTGAAACGCCGGTACGATACAGTTTCATGGACCATGCCGAAGAGTTACTTATTTGTGTCTTTGTCCAAGCCATTTGGATGTCTCATGTCTGTTATTTAGTGCACATGATATCCGAATAATAAATTTTTCATATCCATACAACTGACAAGTATTGTGATTCGGGCTCATTTGTACACTTTTTACCCCTGGTTTGCTTAGTCGAGCATTTTTACTCGGGGAGGTTTGGTTTTAAGCCGGGTTGTGCCTTGTTTTGGTGTTTTTCAGGCTTTGGCAGGTGGAACCAACCCCGGAGTCGAAAGTTGGACGAAAGGACGAAAGATCAAGTCAAACGGTGGAAACAGCCACCAGTTCACGGTTTGGGCTGTGAGTTCACGGTCACTAAGACCGTGAACTTGAGGCATTTCTCGCGAACTGCCAGGCATCCAGAGCACAGATGGTTTTCACTGGACACAGGCCAGTTTACAGTCTTAAGACCGTGAACTCAGACCTCCATCCGTGAACAGGGTTAAGTGATGCGGCGCGTTTCATCGTTGGTTCACGGTCTAGGCTTTCAGTTCACGGCCGTGAACTAAGACCGTGAACTGAGGCCGATCTTGGTATATAAAGGAGGTTGATCCAAAGGAGAATAGAGGAGAGACCTAGCGTGATAAACTTCTTCTTCTTCTTCAGATTTATAGAGTGAGAAAGTGACGAACCAAAGAAGAGGAGAAGCTAGGGTTTCATCTTCAAGTAAGGAATTGAGAATTCCTCCCCCAAAGGAGGATCTCTTCAACATAACGAGCAATGCTAGCATCTCTTTGATGGTTTCCCTTCTTCTCTCTTGTGTTTTTCCTTCTCCTAGCATGGAGTAGTCCCTTTTTTCACTTGGGTGTTTGTAAACCCTAGCTACAATTATGTGAATGCTTGTATGAGTTGAATGATTTGTTTGTGGTTGTGTTTAATGTGAATGTGGAGGTATTATTCATGAATGATTGTGTTGTGTTGTGTGAAAGCCTATCAATCTAATTGCCATTCTAACCTAGGTAGAGAGAAACCCCACTTCCTTTCTTTGAAAGAGGCTTGAATGCTGGATTTTATTATGCAATTCATTGTCTCCTAGTTAGGTTAGTGCATGACAAACCTCCTATTTCGTATTAGCACCTAGGGTTTGGTAGTGGGTGACCGTCCATACTCAGATTCGAGGGTGAAGTCTAACCAATCCTTAGTCAATAGGTCGAGAGAGTCACATGGGTGGCTTGGATCGTATCCCCTTTCCTCGACCTAGAGACTAAGAGGGTGGCTTTGACTACTTGTTAGACTTCCCTACGGTTTACAACCCCCTCACCATACACACCCATTCGATCCATCAAGTCGTAATTGCTAGTTAGGGGGAGCAACACCCGTGTGAAGTCTTCTCAATTTGTGTCAAATCCTTTTTATCTTTGCAAGCACTTTAACTTTAGATTGTGGTTTTCACCAAAAATCAACCCCTAGATAATGTTTCAAACAATCGAAGTAGGGGTACATGAACCAGCCCTGGTCGATATTTAAACATACTTGCCCTGTACTGCACCTGGTTAATAAGGTTTATACTTGGACCTTAATCGAGAGTTTTTAAGTGGTGCATTCGGGTTGGATCATACTGAATTGTTTTCTAATAATTGAGTTATTGTAGTAAATTTATTGTACTATTTGCGGATTGATCTTGTAATTCATTCATGACGAATGTTTTATAGTACCATCAATTAACCTTAACCACAATGTCAATCCGTGGAATCTGTGCATGATTGATGATGATATTCTCTCTCGAAATTAGATCGAACCACCGGCATTGATCATGTCCCGGAGGAGGTTTTGTTTGTAGTTAGGTCAGTTAGGAATTTGGCAGTAGCTCTCTGGCCATCATCATCGTCACCACATATTTCATATTTCAACTTCTTGAGATGGATGGATTGATTGATAGGGCGATGGAGTTCACTGATTTCTCAGTGTTCATTTTGTGCCACAAATACACATTCCTTTCATCCACAAGTTTTCACGTATCACTTATGTAATCCTCTCTGCTTCGGACATGACCACGTGATCGATCGTGTGCTTTTCCGCATCACATCTATTTTTCTTTCATTTTGTTTATTTTGCAAATTATTAAATGTTTGGTTACCTATTCTATTCTCTTATCTAGAAGCACAAAAGTTATCATCATCGATATTAATTACTTGTATGTTGTACGTACATCACATTTCTTCTCCGAGCACTTCTACTATGCTATATAGTATTGGTGTTTTAATGTACAACTTGAAGTTGTACCATAACATTAAATGTATAAGTTTAGTTTGTACCATAAAGGAATTTGTATCATTATGTTGTGGTACAACTTTACAACTTGAAGTTGTACCATCAGACAAGGTACAAGTTTAAGTTGTATCATAAAAGAATTTGTACAAAAAGTATAGGTACAATCTGAAGTTGTACCATAACGTTAAAGGTACAATTTCAAGTTGTACCATAAAGGCAAAAACCTATAGCACCAATGCTATATAGCATTGTAAAATTCCTCTTCTTCTCCTCAAATTTAGTGGATGTTATTAAGCACAAAAGTTATCTAAAATCACAATCTTCATTCACATGCATGTTGTACGTACATCACACGGAGGAAAAACTCATTAAGAGAATACTATATATCGTCAAAATTAATTAAGTTGGATTAACTTTTTGTTAATTATAATTAAATCGGGTTGACAATACGTACAATGGAAACTTCAATTATTGATCATTACCGACACAGAATTGGGAAATATTATATAGAAATAGTAATATCAATTTACACGCCATTTCCTGCCAAGAAACATACAGTTCTTTCATTACAAAACTTAATTAGTAAATAATTAATAATTAGGTGTTGGTTTGTGGATGGAAATTTGCGGTTAATTTATTTTCAAACCGGCGATATGATGAGAGGTTAAGAATTAATTAATACAGAAGAAATCATGATCATGATAATTACTTAGGCTGTTCCTCGAAGACAAACCGTCCAACATAGCTCGTCGACATCGTGTGGTGTTTCATAATGATAAAAATAATATTACGTAACTATCATTTGGTATTAGTGGAATTAGTTTGCTCCACACACTCTATAATCCCAACTTCTCGAGTTCTTGTGGACTACATCATGGTTTTTTGGAATCAATTGGTTTTTTATATGACGTCGGTTAAAATATTTGAATTCTCCATAACTCCTCCGTTTACAAGTATATATGATGGATCGATACAGAATTCAAACACATACATTAATTTTCGTTCTAATCGTATATATTTTTCAGAGGAGTCAGACGCTTGTACCATCTTAAGCATGCGCAGTAGTAATTACCTTAATTATCGGCATGTCAATTACCTATATATCAATTGCATTAGACATGCACGAGTAATATTTTCTGGCATATAAGGTCAAATTTATGGCCTAGAATTGTAAGATGGCTTTTCATAATCAAGTTGTTAAATCATATATGTGAGTTCTTTGGTTACTAAAAGCCACATCAACAAGCACCATATAATCGTTTTGTCGACTCATACCAAGAGGAAAAAGAAGACCCAATAAGCTTTGAACAAAATGAAAAAAAAGGAAAACAACTATATATGTGTTAACTTATTTCCAAAGTCTTAATCGACGACGTCAAATTCAATTAGGTTATATGGGACCATATGTAGACGACATGGACAAGTTATATTGATGTGTTTTGTGGACAGAATCTAGCCTGATTGAATTCTGATGGATGATGGATGTGTCTTTAGAAAACGAGAGGAAATTAGAGTGTGTTGGAAGTCGGGAGATGAATTTACAACATGAGTAAATGTAAGGATCGAAGAAGTATCGTGAAGACATATATTTTTTCTCGTGAAGAACCTAACTGATATGAAGTAGAACCTACTGTAGAATGAAGGATATATATTTTTTTCTCGTTATGATTGTATGATGAAAGGTTTAGAAATGAAACTTTTGTTACAAATGACTTATGAAATCGTATTAATCAAAGACGGAGACGCACAAGATGCATGTGTTACCTCCGTGTATAAAAGTGCAAACGGAATGTTCAAATGGACTAGCGCCTATCTTGTTACCTGAAATCCAACGAAAAAACAAGTGATATTCTTGAGCAAGCAGCATATCGAAACAGATAGCATGTAGGAGAGGTTTCGTGAAACTCTGTAGAACTTGAAAGCCAATGGGCTCGTGCCAAGCTTTGAAGAGATCAAAACAATGACTTGTAAGGATAGTCCAAAAATCGCCAACCTTCTAAACTAAGCCCTCCACACCTCCCTGTTGTGTGTGTACTAGCAATGAAAGAACATGTGAGGAAAATGACACTAATTACTAGCTAGACTGATTCTCATACCTTGATTTATGATTGATGAATTGGTAGAAATGGTGTAATTTATATGTCCTTTCAATCACAAAGAGCATTTTGAGAGAATTCGAAATTGATATTGTAGGTAGGGTAACTAAGCAAAGCGAGGGGAGAAGAGCAGGGGTGGCTATACGGTCCGATCTGGTTAAACTGGCCCGAATTGATCTGGTCACAGTCCGGTCTTTTCGGGAATATAAGGACCAAAGATTGGATTGGCTACAGTCCGGTCTTGACACGGTCCGCTACCAATTCGGTTTTGATTTTAGATTGAGCTTGTGGGAATTTGAGTGGCCTGAGGCCTTAAAGGATGAGAAGTTGGTTAAGTTTTGGGCTCTTTTATCCGATCTTTATCCGGTTTTCGGTCCGGTCCCGAACGATTTTTTTTACCTCAAATCAAAGCCCGAATATGAGATTGGATTGTTTACTATCCGGTCCCGGTCCGGTCTTAGGCCAGGTTATATAGTCCGATTTCGAGTAAAACCAAAAAAGCCGGACTAAATAACCAACCCTAAAGAATACAAGGAAAAAGCTTATAGTGATAACTCAAACCCAACTCATGATTTTATGTCATAGTAAAAATCAAACAGTGATGTTGATGTCAATCCACTAAAGGATGGATTGGCATAACTAGACCTAATTTTGACCAAGCCAAAGAAGCCCAATTGCTTTATTAACAATAACCATTGACACAATGCATCATCACTCAAGTAAATATATAACTAATAAGTATGATTAAATAATCAAGTCACTTAAAATATCTACCCTATCATGTATATTTAATAAGAATTTGGAGGGTCCATACAAATTAACGAGAGCCACGAATTTGATACTAATGAGATCAAAGAAAAAAAGCCAGCGGAGTGTACAATGTGGAATATAGTAAACAAAGTTGGTTTAGGGCATGATTTTGTTTTCTAATGATTTGATTAACAATGAGGATTGGTGATTAATCAAAGTTATTAGTTACTCAAATTACTATAGTATCCTGACTTTGTCCTAGGGTTTTTGGTGAGATGTTTGTTTCATATAATATTCCCATAAATGCCGCAAAGAAAGTTTTTGGGATTGATAGACTAAATGATTGAGCTAACTTACCCTTTTGAACATGTCCCTTTAGCTATTACATTTGGAGTTAGGTTTGATTGACTATCACTCAGTTAGCAAATAACTCGAGTGGTTGGAAGCAAAGAGGTCTAAGAGTAGAACTAATCGATACATTTGCTTATACATCCAATAAATTTTTTTATTTATGAGATCTTAAAATTTGCACACGAATCCACCATACACTGTTTTCAGTTAATTCAATTCTTTATGTTAGGGTTTGTCAATATTCCAAAATGAGAACTAAATTTGATGCTCAAATACTGTGCAAAATAGTACGAGTGTCGGAAGAGATCAATCAAACGTGCATAATAACTTATATGATTTGTCCGATGATTGATTTACGTCCACAAAAGAGAGAGAACTTCCCAGATGAGCACTTATTTGACATACATTTGTAACTAGCAAAAAAATAAAAATATTATTGAGGGAGAAAAATAATTATATGTAAGTCTGGGATGGAAACAAAAGAACAACACTCAATGCATATGGGAATGGAACATGCAAGAATACTGAAGATTATGAAAGATTCAAATCAAGAGGTTGCATGATTCCTATTGGGACATCTGTTTTTTTTTTCAATCTATATGTTTGCTTGTGGAAATTAAATTTCTATTTGATATTGATATTCCTTTCTTCTTCCTCTTTCATGGAATTTTTGGACCAACGAGATTCAGATGCGTCCTATCCTTCGTTTATAAGCGACGGTACAATAATATCAGTAAGTAATCATGTATATGTGGTTAGTATCACAATAAAGAGAAGGAAAAAAAAAGGAGAAATGCAACCTTGCAGCTACATTTTGGATATGTTAGTATGATAATATTTCGTCAAAATCATGGCATCTTTTCGATAAGTATGTGAAATAAGTGACAGACGACTCTCTCTATCCACTGCTTTGATGCAACCAAACGGTACAAAGAAATTCTACAAACCGACTCTTCGAAGTTCAACATCCCAAGCTAACAAAAAAACCCTTATAAATCATTTCCTAGCTTAGATAAGGTGATCTTTTTTTGAAAAATATATGAACTAGTGACAGCCGACTCTCTCTATCCACTGGTTTGGTACAACGTAATCAAACGGTGCAAAAATAATTCAACCTACAAACCGACTCTCCGAAGCTCGACATCCCAAGCTAAACAGATCCCTCCACCACACCACCTCTTAGCTAGGATATGATTTATTTTTATTAATTAGTTTTTTGAAGTATCATGTATGCCCATATTTTTATTAATTAGTTTTTTGACTAGTGCCCATATTCTGGTTGATGGAAAACTGTCCAGATGACAAGTGTAAATATTGGTACAACAATAATGTATGCCTTATCTTTCTATATTTAGTACTAATAAAATAACAATATAAAATGTTCTGGTTCACCCAATATTTTCATAAATTTGTTTTTTTTTCAATTATAAATTCAGATTCCCTTTTATTCTCTGTGCTGTCTCACTCTCAAGCCTCACCCAACAAGTAGCCAGAGAAGTCTTGCTGTTAACTACTCAATGAGTCAAATATATAAACATGACATGAACGACAAAGATGTTTAACTGTTGCATGCCGGTTTGTGGTTTGCTTTCATAGGAAACCCAAAAGAGCCACCTTAATTAAGAACTAATCACACATTCATAAAAAAAAAAAAAGAACTAATCACATTTAACAAAGAGTAGATGCCATCAAGTATCCCATTTCAATTTTGAATTTATCTTAGCAACAAACTTAATGGAGCATATATGAAGATATTATCAGCGCAGCTGATCGACATTATGCAGAAAGTTCCAACATAATATCAAGTTGAATCTGTCGAAAATTTGAGTTCGATAAGATAGTTCTGCATTTGCCTCTATTATAACGCGTTCATGCCAATTCAAGATGTCTCGTGCACACTACAATATAATATAATGAAATCTCTTAGAACTAAACTAACCCAATGATTACGGGCTAATTGCATGTGCCCCATAATCAGGGAAAATGGCGCTTTCGTTTCCATAACTTGTCTTGATCTTGAAAGTTGCCATGTTCTCTCTGAAAGATCATCTTCCATGGCCAAATTTCCAAGGAATCTGCCACTCATCCTCTTGTAACCACACATGGGGAAATAGATAGAACAAAAGAAGTTGAGTTGGCTGAGAATTTCCCCCCTAAGGATTGTATAAGAGGGCCATGGGACAACTAATTTTAGGTACCCAAAAAATGGAGAATTCTAACATGAAATTGCCTAACCAAGTTGCATGTGACCAACCTAACCAATTGGTTGGATCAATTGCTCACCTCAACAATTCCCCATCTCATGCTTGTCTCTTAATTGGAAGAACAAACATAATAATAAAGTCATTTGAAATTTCATCTATGTCTTGCTGACATCTCTTCGTACTTGTTTTGTCTATTTAATAGTCTAATCTTTTGATTGTATCGTGCCACATGCAATCAATGTAGAATAACAAGTTAGACATGCTTAACAACCAGAGAAAAGCTGAGTTTGACATTCACAAACTCTTATATGAAACACGATGAAATCATTACTGCGAAGGGACTCGAGAACAAAATCTCTTCTAACATGAAATGTTAACTTGTAGTTGCACATGAAAATGCAGTTAATCTTGACACTTTAAATATCAAATCTAGTCTCTCGACGATTCCCATCTAGTCTCTCGATGATTCGCACCATGAGCTGGACACACGCACACAGAGAAGACAGGGGGGAGAACACAGTCGCTAAACGGGCTGGCATTTCCAGGCCTCAGTAACTCTCTCCCGCTAATGACTCCCCTACGGATCAATGCCGGCCCACAAATCACAGTGTCCTCGAGCCCGTATCTTCTTATTGGGCTTTCTAGAAAGCCCCGAGCACGGTCAGGCAACAAAGGTTCTTCTCTGTAATCCCCAACGAAGAAAGGAAGCTGCTATGTACATCTCCAATGAAGCTATAAGCCGAATTCCAATTAGAGGTTTCTAAAACCGGAAAGAAAACTTTTGGATCAGAGGGTTAAAAGCGCTAAGCATCAGGATCTTTGACCTTAGCTTCCGACTTGGGGGGTTCATTGCTCTTCACGGGGAAATTCTCCTCCGGCAGCCTCTGCCAAAGGTAGTTAGCCCCCTCGATCCACCGCGGGAGGACCAAGAACTTGTCGTTCTCCATCGCCCAGCGCGACTTCTTCGTACCGGGATCCATGGCAACTACGTGGGTGACGGATGGATCGACCTCTGTGGCGCACGTAGCTCCGAGCTTCTCCGCCATCTTCCAGAGATGGTGGCTCTCGGCTGGGAACTGGGATGGGAAGACCCGGCTGAACACTATCCTGCACCCCTTTAGAATGTCTTTCCGAACAGTTTTCAGGACCTGTCTCACATCCCGTCGACCGGTTTGGTCGGCCAATTCCTGCAACGACCCAAAACGCAGTTTATACTTGAGTTGCACGAACTAGGGTGAACACGTAGTACAAGGAACATTCAAAGAAAGATACTAGGAGACAACATACGTTGAAGAAGATATGGTGAACTCTCCTCAAGACGTTAAGAACAGCAGCAAGTGCCCCTTCGGGTTCACTCTCGTCGCTTTTCAGCTGAGAGAGGGAATTGCATCCGAACCCAAATTGTCGACAGCTCGACGCGAAGAAATGGTATCTTTCCATCAGTATCAAGTTGTCTCGATGGCTTGGCCACACCTATATCACACAAAAACTCCTCGTAAGAATATCAAACACACTTCATTTGTTTGAGATAATCATTCAAACTTGTGTCGGAAATGTAAATAATATTCTGCGGCGGATACACTCACATTTTCGGTATCGTCGAGAATCAGAACGGCACTTTCTTCTCCCAGTACCATATCGAGACTCTTTTGATGCCTCTGAGCGCCATCATCCCGAGAAATTACCTTGGCGTGGAAGTATTCATTTTTCGGGTCAAGTAATTTGGCCATTTCCAGTGCATACGCTTTGTCTCCCATAGTGTATATATACATCTCAAACATCTGGCTAGCTTCCTTCAAAAAAGTGTGCACATAGGGCCTAAGCTTGGTCATCATGTGCATGAAGCTCAACCTAAATAGGCTTCCATTTTGACAGTCTGTGAAATGAAAATACACAACATCAATAAAATGCAATAAAGCTGGCTAAATAAACAGGAAATTGGCAATGAGTACATAGCAAAATATTAATCAAATTAGAAGATGAGATCATTTACAAACAGATACAAGGCGGATAACGAGAGGATTAGGAGCACAAAACACCATTAATATCGAATCTGCTTCTTCCTCTTCCCAGGAATGAAGAATTTTTAAAATACAAGAAGCAAGCGGCCCTTAGAGCTTACCTTGTACAGAGTCTATCTGATTGTTTAGATACCCTTCTTCCGGGACCATATGAGAAAGAAGAGTAGAATTCAGCAATGTATGATCCAAATCAAGTACCAAATAAAGCTTCTTGCGGCACAACACACTCTTGGTATCAGTATCTCGCAATCGAGCAACTTCCGCATTCCCAATCAAAATTTCCTGCAAGTTCGGATTTTATTCAATTATCACACCAAGTGCAGAATATAAGAAAAGGGTACATGTAAGTTTGACTCAAGATATGATTGTTTCGACTAAGTTAGAACGTACACAACAGTCATTTACAGAAATGCATACCTTGTGTATGTTTGCAAATGATACCCCAGAAACCTCAACCTGTGCTCCGCAAACTATGCACATTTTACCAAAAGACCCTGGATGTGTACATTCATTCTTGCTGACAGATGCACTTGATGATGCCTCTGCAAAATACAAGATCAAAGGGCATAAACTGAGTTGCTGGACATTACGGTTTACAGCATTAAACAATTCACAGAAGCAAACAGATGCAGGGAAACGATAAACCATTACAAACTAAGACAACAAGGATCGACATTCTGTGGCAGAAGGGAAAAAAATGAGATGATGGTGAGCAGCAAGAAGTAAGCACATGCCTAGACATGACATTAACTACAAGATTCATAAGAGGCCGGGAACCTAATATGAAGTCAGAAGTTATATGCTTAGAATGTACCTAATTTCTGCTCCACGATCACATGAGAAGCTGACCCCTCAGCAGCATCTCCATTTTGCACTATCTCCACCTCTGAAATCTTTGTCCTGTATATGAATTGTCAAGTCATTTTCACTGGTCTGAACCCAAAACAAAATCCTAATTTTTCAGAGCGAATCAAGTAATCCGACAACATATATACACAGCTACATATGATTCTTCATCCTCTGTAGCTCAAACAAAACATACAATACGAAATAAGTGAGTAGAGGCAGATAGAGCAGCAAACAGAACTAGAACACCCAAGGAAGTCCACTAGTACCTCTTGCTTACAGGTTGGTCATCATCTTCGAATTCATCCTCGCTGGAAGAGGAGGATGAAGAACTAGAAGCAAACTCATCTTTAGCTTCTCCATTGTCGTCTTCATTATCAGATTCAGCATCAAGATGATCGTCAAGGAAATCAGCAAAATCATCACTGCCAGATGAGCTCACCGGAGAATCAGTCACAAGACTCATCTGCACCACAAAGGACCACCAACTCAAATACAGCAAAATCACAATGAAAAAACGGAATCCAGGTTTTGTAGTGCAACTACAATTTCGTAACATAAGCTCCAAAGAAATCCACACAGCACATTAGCCACAAAGCCACCGACTAGCGAGTTTCACTACTCTTAAGTTCAAAGCCGTCACTACAGAACATTCCCAAAAAAGCTTCGAGATCACTAGTCGACATATCAGAGCCGCACCACCGCCTAATTAGGTCAAGCTCTAAAGAAAACTACCAGGTCTAGTTCGCCTATTGCTAGAAAACGGAAAGAAGTTTCCGGAGGAACTGACCTGTATTGAGTTCAGAAAACCAGAACCTCTTGCTCGGAACTCTGATTCACGAAATAAATTAGTTCTCTCTCCTCCTTCTCGCCGGAGAAAAACGGTAGTTCCACAACTACAGAAATGCCAATTTCTAGCACGAAGGCGCGTTTTCTCTTATGGCTGATTCCGAATCCTGAAAGAGCGATAGAAGACGCAGCGCCGGTGTCGGAATATTCCGCCTCCGTCGAGGGAGTGACTGGTTAATAGGTTGAGTTAGGGTTGACGAGAGAGAAGCGCGAGCTCGGAAAACCGCCGCGGTGTCTGCGGGGGAAGAGAAAGGAGAGGGAGGGAGAGAGAACGGTTGTTCGCTTAGTGGAGAATTTTTCTGTTATTCCGTAACCAATAAAAAACCGCATGGGGTAGATATGGGCTGATACGTGGGCTGGGGAGTGACAAAACTGGATCGTCTTACGAGAAATGTCCATGGGCCTTTATTAATGGGCTGACATATTGGAAAAGAAGTTGGGCCATATATATACGTAATTGAAAAACCGCCCAATACCAAAACAAACAAATGGAAGGAACAAGCAACTGCAACAGCATGGAAATGGTAACAAATCGGAGGTAGGGTAACTTTTTATTAATCTTGTAGACTTGTAGTAATGTAGCTTTTTTCACCCTAACTAGTATTTCTTTTTTAGTTTACTATTTACTTCAAAATAATTGGGCCGGCGTCTCGGCCCAAAATCTTCCTCCTTCGCATCATGACCTACAATAACTTCTTCTTCGTTATCGTCATCACACTCCTCCCAATTCTCACTGTCTTGCGCCACACGTTGTTGGTAGTATCGAACAGCCACGAACATCATAAACACTGTAAAAAAAAAAAAAAAAATCCAACAACGAGAATGTTATCCGTTTTACCCCGATCAGTTAAATCGAAAAAGACCGAAAGGTTCTTTTACGTACGTTCGACACTTACCAGCCCAAACACGAGCCACAATCGACGACATGTTCCACACCAAGGTGAAGATGCCCAATGCCACGGCCTTCTTGTGCGTGCACTTCTCCCACGCGTCGCGAAATCGTCGAATCCAGAACTTGGCTTCACGAGAGGGAAAACACGATCATTAGTCTCACCAATTTGATCTCCGTTTTTGTTCCAAAAAACAGTAAAGAAAGCAAATAATTTCTGCTGGCCTACAGGTGGTTGAGAAAAAAGGAGAAAATAAATAGGTAAGTGGTCACCACATCTACGTTCTTTCGTCATGAGTGCGACTGCACGGGTGACATCCATGCACTAACGGTATAGAATAATAGCTCTCTCGCTCGGGAAACGTGGACAAGAGTAACTAGTGTAGTGGAGTAGTGGACCGACAGTAAATAGTAAAAAACTAAAAAGATTAGGAGGAAAGTAATTTTTTGTTTTTTTTTTTTACCGTAAGAGGTTAACTGGCTGGAGTACAACGAGCAGACTTTTGGCAGTATGAAAACCCCGAAAAATCCTGTGCATCCCAATTGCAGCGCAGCCACGTGTTAGGTAAAAAAAGTCAAAAATACTTGACAGTAACAAAATTGAAAATACCTCACCAAGGTTATATAGAAAGGAAGGTAAAGGTTAAAAAAAGTTACCCAATTTGGCCATTTTCCAGATGGTAATGTAGCCGCCACACCTGGCAAGAACGAACAGCAGGACTGCCAACTGCCACCAGCAATTTGACGTGTAGGTAAAAAAGGCTCACTCACATCAATCATCACTGTAAGATTGTACATTTTGTACTCTTTTCTCCGGTAAAAAAACAGGACATTTACTGTTTTACCTTCATGGTGGTGGAAGGATCGCCGGAAAACAGGGCTTTGATTCTGAGCAGGCACTCGTTCAGGTACGGCAGAACTAACTTCACCACACAGATTGCCTCCCCTTCGCCAACCACGTAGCTCCCGGTGTCCTCATAACCATCATCTCCCTCCACAATTCCCCTGTAACAGCAAAAAATTTCACCACTGTAAAAAAAACTAGAGATACATTCAACCTACAATGATCTGGATGAGTGTGTTCGTCGATGATCAGGCTTGACGAGACCTAACCGATTACTCGAACTGGCACGGAGTAGAATTACTCAACCTGAACCTACTAGGTTGCCAAACTCTGACTCTACCGACAATTCTGGATGAACCTAAAATTTTGATCTTTTCCCCCCAAATTACCTGGAAATAAGGGTTCTGTAGAGGAAGATTGCAGCGAGGTAAACCAGCCCCAGATAAGACATCACAGAAATGAAGCTGTGTGATGGGGAAAAAAGAACAGAGGGTTATTAAAAAAATGGTTACTCTGTTTCCTTGGTAAAAAACAGAGGTAAAAGGAATTGAATTTGGGATGTAGTGAATTACCTGATGTTGAGATCCTGCGTGTAGGAAGATGAGATTATGGTGAACGTTCCGATTCCAAACACGAATGCCGATCTCGACACGTCTCTCCACATCACTAAATCCACTGCAGAGGATGAAAAAGAACCGAATTTTCCCGAGAAAATGTTAGTAAGAGACGAATTTCGTGCAGAGGGAGAGATTGGGGATGGTTGTGGATAAGGGATCTGACCCAGATTCTGGAGCTTGCTTTGCCTTCTTGGGTAACTCCTGGATTGAGCTGGAGATGGAGCTGAAAAGGGAAAAGAAAGAAGCTTTGTGAAAATTTTGGGGGAATTTTTGCGTCAATGGTGCTCTGTATTCGTGATTCTACCTGGAGTAGGAGTGGGTTTAGTGTAGTTCTGGTAAGCTGCAGCTCTTCTCATCACCGGCGGCGGCTGTTTCTTCACGGTGGGAGGTGCCGGCGGTGGAGCTCTGTTTTGAAATTGACGATGAACAACTCTGTTCGTCGGCTTCTGCTCCGGAATCGGAATTTCCACTCTCTTCACTTCCAATTTCTTCTCTTTCGGCTTCTCGTCTTCTTGAACATTCACCTCCTTAACATCGAAGCTCTTCTTCTCAATTTCCTCGTCCGATTCTTCTTCGAATTCCTCCTCATCTTCTTCTTCAAACTCCTGATCGCCGTCGTCACGATCGTCTTCAACGGCCGCAGAAGAAACCACCTTCTCTTCACAAACGCCAAACTCCCTGCAACTCTCCTCTGTTTCCCCAATTCCAGATGGTTCCTTCTCCATTTGACAAACAGATTCCTCCAACAAATCCTTTTCCGGCACAGATTTCGCCTCCTTCATTTCACCATCGCTCTTCCCACCACCACCACCGACCTTCGACTCCAGTTTCACCGGCGAATTCACAGCTTCTTTCCCAGAATTGCCAGCGGATCTCACCTTCCCAATCTGAATCGGGGAAGCAACGGAAGAGCTTTCCACTACTTCAGATCTTCCTTTCTTGCTCACCTGAACAGGACTCCTCGCAATTCCCTCGCCACTCCCTTCAGATCTCAACTTCCTCCCCTGAATCGGCGATTTCTTGACTCCATCGGCCGACGCACTCAACCGAATTGGGCCCTCGAAGCTCTCCGATTTCCACGTCTTCCTCTTCCCACTGCTCGCCACCGTCCCCGCGGCGAGGTTCCTGGGCGACCTCCTCGGCGTCGCTGCCACCGTTACCGCCGCCGGCGGTTCGGGATTCTCGCCGTCGTCGGCATTGAAGACCTTGAACCCGCCTTTGACTTCATCGAGCTTCATTCTGCTCTCCCAAACAGAGCCAGCTGCCACAATCACACTACTGGGTTTGCTGTTATTATTGTTAACCAACCCTGCTGCCGCAGCAGCAGCAGGTACTGATCTTCTCCTTCCACTGACCTCCATTTTCTTTTACCTTCCCCCCCCCCCCCCCCCCCCCCCCCCCCCTCCCCCACCCCACTTTTGTTGAGTCTTCTGGGTAATTGAGTGCTGGCCTAGTAGGAGGACATGGTGGAGCAAAATTGAGTGGCAATAATGGAGAGAGAGGACAGAGAAACGTTAAGGTGAAGGAATGGCGGTTGGTGGTAGTACTGGAGAAGGAAGGGTACTAGTAATGAGAAGAGGAAAGCAGAAGCAGCATTGGGATCCTTCTTGAAAGCAGAGAGAGGAAGAAGAAGATTAAGAAAGAAAAGGGTATGAATTGTCGGGTCGGGTACGGGGTCGGTGGTGGGTTGGGTGTGTCTGTTTCCTTAGTATTACTATTCTCCCTTTCTTTTCTTTTGCTTTGTTTTTTGGCGTTTTGCTTCTTATTGTTCATTTATTTATCGACGCAAAGGCAAAGTAGAGTCCTTTAAAGTCCCATAACGGGCAACTTATCACACACACGACCCACCTTTAGTGTTTGATAGACCATTTTACGGGTCGAATCATTGTTACGATACGATTTCAAAACTGAATTACATAGTGAATTGGTTTGTCATATATAGGTTGAGAAGACTCTATCTTAGTGTCTCTTATGAAGGTTTTATTTTGGAAATGTAAACTATTAACGTATATGTGACTTGATGTCGGTATATGGCGAAGAATAAAGTGGTAGTAAAAAAAAGAAACAAAAAGATTCAAAACGATGAAGATGCAGAACATTGTTCGAGGATGAGAGTTTACCTACCGAGCTTTTATTGAACGTCTCAAATCTCTTCAAAATTCTATCCGATCCTCTTGTCTTTTTCCCCCGGTCTTGAGAATGCTATGTATGAATATGCTCGTTGAAGGAAAATATATACGACCAGCTCGTCCTCAGGCCTAATATCTCTCTCCTTCCCCCATGGCGAACCAACTACAAAGTTGACCGGATTGTTAAACATGTTTCAAATGGGACACTCTCGGTGAGAAGAATCACATAATTTCGATCTCGTTCAAGTGTACCTGAGATCATCTATTCTTGTACTACAATTCTACAATCAATGCAATTACATCTAACCGAAAGAAATTGTACAACGTAGTACTAACGACCGTTCGAGACTTGAACACACATAGATCACATTATTATTTTTAATGACACCAACTAGATGTTATCTTTCTACCAAAAAAAAAAAAACTAGATGTTATCCAAAAGCCTACTACTAGAACTTGCAGTAAATTATCCATCTCCCTACCATATTCTCTAACCCTCACTCAGTGTAAAAAAAAAGTTAACAAAAGCAAACCACTTTATACTTTAACGATTTAGGAGGACTTTTTAAGGTAGCTTTTGCTCTTTTCATCTCGTGGTAATTTTTTGGTTAATATTTTCGTATGGCCTTAACTTTAACCGAAATAATCATCCTGACCAATCTTTTCGATCTATAACATCCTGGCCCGAACTATACACCAAAGTAAACAATTTGGCCAAACCCGATGTTTGACCGTTAACTTGGACGGTCAAACGCGTTGACTAACGGTCAACTCGCCACGTCACTGCCTCGTCACTGCCAAGTCAGAAGATCTGATAAATATTTTATTTTTTTCATTTTTTATTTTTGGTTTAACTAAAGTATTAGATAATTTTTTTAATTTATAATAATTTAAAATTAGGAAATGTGTGGAAATTGTGAATTATTTTAAATATTTTATGTTGACTTGGCAGTGACATGGCGCTTTGACTAACGGTCAACGCGTTTGACCGTCCAAGTTAACGGTCAAAAGTCGGATCTGGCCAAATAGTTTATTTTGGTTTATAGTTCGGGCCAGTATGTTATAGATCAAAAAGATTGGCCAGGATGTTTATTTTGATCAAAGTTCAGGTCATACAAAAATATTAACCCTAATTTTTTTATGGGATTGTTAATTTGTTATCATTCTTCTTTCTTTATTTACCGTCGAGGTAAGGGTACTCAATTATATGCCCTTGTTACTTTCAGGACACTTTTATTTATCAAGGGCACGGTGACCTAGGAAGAGGCCGAGGCGCCAACCCCATCTAGAATAGAAGGAAAAAAAGTCATTGGCTTCACATGCAAATGTAGACGACAACAGTAAGTTCCCTCTTCCCTTTTGGTTCCTAAGAAAAATAATGAAGGGCGTATTATATGAATCGTGTGACAGAAATAAAGATTTGGGAGACAAGGGGAAGGTGCCAATGTAGGTCTTTTTTGGGGGGACGGTGGAGCCATGTGTTACATTCTACGTTGGTACAATGACACATTTTGGTATCATTATGGTACATTTTACGTCGTAAATGTTGCTTACTAGCGGCTGAACTGATACGCCACGGGGTTTATTGTCCGTTTAAACGATATATAAATTTTGATATATTTGTGTTTGGTTCGGGCTCGTTATTGCCATGTAAGGGAACGAGAAAATATGTTTATACGTACATTATGATTAGCTGTAATAAGTAACATGTATTCTTTCTTCAAAATTCAAATAAGTGAAAACCCACCGTTCGCCTTTGTCCATGGATGTAGCTAGCGTACGTATATTGTGTTGGTACATCATGTACTTTCGTGCGCCATTTATTTCCTTCGCGATTTCCTATGTCGGTAACCTCTGGTACTCATTACAACATTGGATTGCTAAAATGTGTACAAAAAAAAAATGTCGTATAGTATGTAGAGATTTTGATAATGGTCCTCCATAGATCTTTGTACGAAATGTTGGACGACAAACATTCTCATCAATAGCTATAAACGAGAATTTATTTGCAAGTTCATAAACGTTCCTCACATTTTATACACAATCAGAGTCGATGACATATTGTAGATCACGAGTTATTTCCCGTAATTGTATGGTACATTTATATGCTTCATAGTTTTGTTTCTTGTGTCTTTGTTGCTTACTAGTGAATCCTCCCGGTTGTTACTACATTGTCAGTTGAAAGTTGTATCCTTTCTCATTCTTTTCCTGCCGGTTCTCTAGCTAATTGTACGTTTGATCAGTTTGGATCACTGGAAAGGAAAAGTAGGTCATGATTTGGTGAAGATGGTAATTGATTGAGCCTGTTTGGTCGATTTTGGGTTAGAAGTTAGAACTTAGAAGTAATTCTGGTGATGGCTGAATTGTTGCTCGTGACCTGTTTGTGTTATGATGGTAATGTTAGGTTTCAGAAGATGTTGTACACCGACCATTGCATCACCATTTTCTCTTGGTAGCCTATGATGTCAACTCTCTCTCTCCCAAATGAACCTCAGAACTACGACATGCGACTTTCTACGCTCTTGGACTATGAGATCTCTTATCTGTTTTCATTAAGGCTCTCTTCAATAACTCGTTAAAAATGTTCATTGAATAATACTAAGACATGAATATGATTACGTTAATTTGTATATTCAGGGGATTTCAGCAATCCACTCAATCACGTGAAGTACATCATTGTGATACTTGATACAAGTTAAAAGTTGCATTCCCTTAATGAATGTTTTCAATCATACAAGAATGACATGGACAGTATGTAGGGTGTGCCTACGGTGACATGCATGTCATGGTGACTTGCACTTTTCGGTCGACCTCAGTTAGGATTAGGTCGACCTCATTCAGAATCCGGTCGACCTCATATAGGATCCGGTCGACCTCATTTAGGATTCGGTCGACCTCATATAGGATCAGGTCGACCTAATCTGTTGTTTCAGTGTAAAAACAGTTCATGGTGCCTACTTTGGATATTCATATCATACAATTGGCTAGATGGAAATTGAAGACTAATGACTTGTTTTGAAGCTGGAGTGTCCCTCTACATATTGAAGTGATTAAAAGCTCGATATGAAGTGTAGAAGACCATTTTTGAACCTCATCAAAAGGCTATGCCAAAACTGGGAAACTGCCTGAAAATGGCAAGTCTGGAAACGTGTTTGTGAAGCCTATTTTGGAGCTCAATTCGAGAAGCATGAATGCGAGTCGAGTCCAGGAGCCTCTACCACGTTAAATTAGGTATGTTTTTATACAAATTCAAGGCATTGATGAAAGATTGGATATCTGTAAGGCTTCAAACAAAAAGGGTCGAAGTTGCTACGAAGGTTGTTTTTTTGGCAGACTTCGAGCACAAGCAAGCTGCCAGAAAAACAGCCTTCGTAGCAACTTCGAGCCTTTGTTTGAAGCCTTAAAGATATTCAATTTTTCATCCAATGCCTTGCCTTTGTATAAAAAAATACGTAATTTAACGTGGTAGAGGCCTCTGGACTTGATTCGCATCCATGCTTCTCAAATTGAGCTCCAAAGTAGGCTTGACAAACACGTTGCCAGACTTAGCCATTTTCAGGCAGTTTCCCAGTTTTGGCATAGCCTTTTGGTCAGGTTCAAAAATGGTCTTCTGGACTTTCTATTGAGCTCCCAAGTACTTTAATGTGTAGAGGTACACTTCAGCTTCAAAACAAGTCTTTAATCTCCAATTTCCATCTAGCCAATTGTAAGATATGAATATCCAAAGTAGGCACCATGAAACTGTTTTTACACTGAAACAACATATTAGGTCGACCTGATCCTATATGAGGTCGACCGAAAAGTGCATGTCACCGTGACATGCATGTCATCGTAGCAAAGTCCCAGTATGTATAGTTTACCAAAATTGGTTTTACATACGGGTAATTGATCATTTTCGTGTCACTAATTCGATTTGGTAACTAAAAGGTCACAAACATTTCAAACGTAGCAAACGGGCGCAAAATATTTTCATTGATTACCATATCACAATGATTTCCCTTTTTTTTAAGGAACATATCACTATGATTTCTTTATGCAATATTGTAATGGTTTTTTTTTTTTTTTTTGTTAATGTGCCCTTATTTTATGCTATCAACACTCACTTTCACATCATTCACAAAAAATTACATTTTACCTGAATTGCACGAACATAGGGATTTGCAGTGTTAGGTATTGCCAAATATAATAATGTCAGAAAAATAGCATTGGAAATTGGGGTTTGAGGAATTATATGAGGGAGAACTCAGGTCTCTCTGCCTCTCTCCACAGTTCGTCCCGTGTAAGGCAACCTGCCAAAGAGTACTGTCTACAAACAAATTCATTGGAATTTTACACCATATGTAGCAAAAAGGAGAACAGATCTTTCATGCAGAGTGTGATAAGCCAATAATAGTACTGTTACATGTTGGCTCCTCCATCGGTCCATGATTCCCAAATCAAGGCATTATTAGTGGTAGGTGGTAACAAGTTAACAACACCCGCTCGATTTACGCAGCGCAGTACCGTCATATTTTAGTAACCGATATGAGTGGTCATCATATGAACTGGTAGAGAAAGTAGGTTACTGTGAGAAACACATTTATTTGGGGTTTCTATTATTATATTAGGTATGATAATTATAATTATGGTTAGTAAAGATTTAGTCGTATTAGGATTATTATTAGGGTTTTTCAGTATTTCCTATAAATATGTACTTTGGGTTTACGTCATAATCAGTCAACCAGAATATTAAGAACAGTCTTCTAAACCCTAGTTTATCCCCTCAACTCCTAATTTCTATTCTCTCCCAATCCAAGGCATCGGCCGATTCCCAATTCTATTCTTTCTCATCTAAATCCCTAATTCCCAAATCTCAACCATAAATCCCTAATCGTCACGAGAGTTGCGGGTGCCGAAGATCAGTATCGAGAAATGAATCCCTAGAAGCGGGGTTCTCACAGTGGTATCAGAGCCCGGTTGTGGCACTCATACCATGGTTTCGACCAACTTCGAGCTCTCAGTCAAAGAACTCACAAAGCTTTTGAAGTTGAAGCTGAAAGGGGTGAGGAGGAACGAGGTGACCTCGTCCTTACCACTGTCCGGGAACATCACGAGGGCAGCTCCACCCAAAGCCGCAAACGTCGTGTCGAAGGAGCCGATGAGGGAAGACTCGCCATCATTGTCGAAGGTCGCAGTTGCAGAAATAGATTTCGAAGATTGGTTGGAGCTCCCAACCCAGCCGACGTTGATGCTAATCTCGGGAGCAAGCCGGGAGCCACCAGCCACGAAAGAGGGTCCAACTCCACCAACGGTGGTCGGAGGAGAAGGCCGGACGACCGAGAGCTCCGCCAAAGAAGAGCGAGCTGCCGAAGGTATTGAGCAGCCGAAACTTTCGGAGATCACCACTACGCTATCATCTCCAAAAGAGGAATCTCTAATGGCGGCAAGGGATCAACCAAAAATCCAAGTCTCGTCCGCTGCCGGTAATTCAATCTTGGTCCTTGAGTCGTTCCAACTCCGAGAACAGGGTTCGTTGCGGTGGAAGAAGAAAGATGGGGTGGAGGAAAGGGTAACGCGTGGTCTTGCCATGAATTGGGAATTCTGCAAGAAGAAGGGCACGAGAGCACCTCTCCCAGCGAACAGCGACGTGGTGGGGAAGTCCCAGAACTCTGGGACCAGGAGTTCGGAGATCTACCTGACGAGGGAGCCTTGCAACAGCAGCCATCGTCGCTACGAGGCAACAAAGGCATTAGGTAGCCGGGTTGACTCGCGACAGTCGCGAATCGCAGCAGGGAAGCAGCGATTGACGGCGTCGTCCATTGGGTCATCAACCGGAGAGGACGAGTCGTCGAAGACGGCGTTGAGAGCAGGCGAATCTCTTCTCCGGAGGATCTGGTTGCCGACGAGGAACGATGAGAGTGAGGGCAATGACTTCACTCTTTCTCCTGAATCGACGATCGGCGACGTGATGAGGCTGGAGATGAGAAGCGCGGCATGGGAGCTCCCTCCGAGCCGTCTGATGATCTCGTCGCCGGAGACCAAGGCAAAGAGAGCGCAGTCGGAGGAGGAGGCGACGAAGAGCTCGACGCCGGGGGTTGAGCCGGAGAATGAGAGGAAGAAGAAGTCGATCGACGCAGAGGCGAAGCGGAATGCGGCGGCGCGGTTGACTGAAGCTTCCTTAGCGACGTTGATCATCGAGAAGGCGACATCGAAGAAGAATCCTCCGCAGGAAAACGAGACGGAGTGGAAGGCGGCAGTGGATTCATGGAGGCCACCGTGCCGTCAGATGGGTTGCGCGTCGTGGAAGAGGACGGTGCCGGATTCGTGGCCACCTGGAAATCGGCGGCATTGGGAGCTGGCGGAGAAGGACTCGAAGGAGAAGGAAGGCGGCGACAGTTTCCCTTCTCCAGGAACCCTAAGTCGCGCCACCAAGCGTCTAGAACCATTGGGCCAAGCTGTGGTTCGGGTCGCTGGGCTCGAGTTGGGCGGATCGACTCTCGGTCGAAGAAGTCTGAACTCGCCTTGGGCCGGCTAGAATAGGGGATCGGGCCGAAATCTGAGCATAGTGGGCAATGTCTGGATAGAGGAATGAAGCCCAATATGTTCTATGTTTTAAAAATTAAGATGGGCTGGGAGGAAAAGAAATATGGGTTTAAGAGCTCGGCAGGTGGGCTTCTCATGGAGTCAAGCCCGAATAGAATTAGAGAGAAGGGGAGAATGAATGGGCTTAATAGTTGGTTGGGCCACAACTTCCTTCTCCAAACAATTGAGGGCCGACCCAGGAGTGAAGGAAAAGAAGTTTGGGAGGTTGTTTTCACCACCAAGCCCATGAAGGAAATTATGGAGCAAAAACAATTCTCCGATTCTTATTTCGTTGATTTCAAAAAGGAAGAGAGCGGATTGTTCGACTATGAAGAACGTGACACATGTCACGTGGGTGGAGAAGAGACAAGGAAAGTGGGAGTTGCACGAGAAGATTTCATTCAAGGGATCGAGCGCAATTGGAAACGAAGAAAGCGGAAGGTCAAGGAGGTAGAAGTCAACTACAACCTTGAGGTCAAGGTTGTTTTCAAGGGGATGGATTGTGAGAAACACATTTATTTGGGGTTTCTATTATTATATTAGGTATGATAATTATAATTATGGTTAGTAGAGATTTAGTCGTATTAGGATTATTATTAGGGTTTTCCAGTATTTCCTATAAATATGTACTTTGAGTTTACGTCATAATCAGTCACCCAGAATATTAAGAACAGTCTTCTAAACCCTAGTTTATCCCCTCAACTCCTAATTTCTATTCTCTCCCAATCCAAGGCCTCGGCCGATTCCCAATTCTATTCTTTCTCATCTAAATCCCTAATTCCCTAATCTCAACCCTAAATCCCTAATCGTCACGAGAGTTGAGGGTGTCGAAGATCAGTATCGAGAATCCCTAGAAGCGGGGTTCTCACACTTACATACGAGATTATCTTGCAAGACGCTGTATGATTTTCAGGGGCTTTCTGAATCCTGATTAGTTTGATGGTAGAATGTGACATTATTATTGAGGGCAAGGGAAGAGCCAAAAGGAAGCAGACACAGTCCCCTATTCCAAAACTCATGGTATTATGGATACGATTGCCAATCATATCCACATAAACTAACCCTATTAATCTCATTAACAAAGTGATATATATATATATATATGATCACATAGGTTTTGCAATCCATGTCTTTTATACAACTTGGAGGATTTGTTGGGGGCAATGACATGTTTAGCGATTCGGTTCGCATCTCGTTAAATCGGTAGAGATCGATGTTAGGATAAAATCGAGCTAGTCAGATCGAGTACAATGCACTTCGGTTCGAATACCATATGACTGGCCATAATTCTTGAAACATCTCCACAGCTAACCTGTTGGGAGGAGGCTAACTCTGAATAAAGCAAGCAGAAGGAAAGAAAGAAGTCATTACTACAACACTATTTTTATGTACAGGCTAAAATAGATGTATATGTGTTTCTACAGGCAGAGAGGTTGTTCAGAAAACAGAAACAAAGTCAGGAGACAAAATTGTGAGTGGCAGCAGAAACGGAGTTCTTCCCTCCTACTTCCATCCATAGAGCTGGAATGTTAAGGGTTACTAAAAAGAACATGTACAAGTAGCCAACCCTACCCTTCAAAAAGCATCGTACTTTCTAACAGCCTGTGTTTCGATTCTTGTGGGTTTCAAGAGCCTGGCGGAGGGGATTACCTTCTAGCAGAAGAAAGCTGGAAACTTTCGAGCCATCAGCAAGACTGATAACGCTACGTGTGTCGAGACCCAGGTTTTTAGATCCACCAGCCAGGTGTGCGTACTCGTCGGCAGGCTTCATTCGACGTCCCATAAGGTCCCGTCCTTGTCTGTTCAGTACTTGAGATAGGCTGCCTTAAAGGTTTCAGTTTTGAGAACGGCGAAAAAGTTGATGGCCTTGAAGGTTTTGGTCATTTGACACTGCTGGTTTGGACTGCAGTTTGCAGCAAGGACTTGGTTGGGTTGTTCTCGGATGCATCTACTGCTACTTTGTTCTTTTCGGACTCTGCTGCTTTCTTCAGGTCCATTTCAAGCTGCTTGCAGTTCTCATCGTGAGCTTTGTTGAATAGCCTCACAAAGTTGAGCAGCGTCGAACAAACTGCACATTTTGTGTCATTGGTCATAATAGTGAGAAGCAGATCTAAAGCCAAAAGTTCTGAAAGACATGAAAAATATTCATCTAGGAATGTACCTTGTTCAAATGGGCAACGGGCTGGATCCTCTCCAAAGTAAAGAATCAATTGATCCACATTCCTACCCTAAAAACAACACCCAAGGCATTCAGATGGTCTTGGACTATAAACATGAAATAGTTGATTTCAAGGTGAAAATTGAGATGAGATGACATACCACTCCGGAGTACAAAGAAGCGAGTGATCTTACTTCAGCTTCAGCAAATCGAAGGAACTCCTTAAGGGTCTGAACAAGGAAAACTTGATTAGCCAGAAGTGCATAAAAGAAGCTATTTCTAGTCCTACATCTTGTCAATGCACATCTTTTGCCAAACAATTTTGCTTCTAAAATCACATGCAGGTCTTAAATCCGACTCAAAAGATGAACAGAGACACAGACAATGGGAATAATGTGTTACCTTACAGAAGTTCTCAGAAACGGCACCATCATTCTCCGAGGATGATAGCTCTTGCATGACCTTTTCGAGTCCTTTGCTTATAGCTTGCATTTCTTCTGCTAAGAACTTCAATTGTACCTAGATTTTTACAAACACACATTCAGCCACGAGGTCACATTATCAAGACTTGCTTCCACAGTTATGAAGGTGAAACCGCGATACCTTGGATGCAGGTTCCAAACTGATTATGTCCTTCGAGAAGTCAAGAAGCTCCGGTAACTTGTCAGCAAGCACCTGCCCCCATAGTAAGCACAGTGAATTTTGAAGTTTTATTGCATCCCACTGGTGGTATATCTCCATGAAACACCTCAGTTTTTACCTTGCAAAGATAGTGCATGAGAGTCATTTTGTTGTTCCTTGCCCGGGTATCGGTCAGTTTAAGTAGGCTGTCCAACCTAAATCCAATTGCAGCACCTAAATGAAAACGATGCTTCAGCAATAGAAAATTAAACGGTACATGGAATGAAAAAAATATTTTCAGCATGACAAAACCAGACTTACCCCTAGCAGTTCCTTGGTTCAAAGCATTCCCTAATGATAAAATAGTCTGCATAATTCTCTTTAATTTGGCAGAATTCCTGATCTGATGAGAGCAAATTTGACATGTTAGATTAAATCAGAAATGTTGAAGGATGACCCAAAGAAATGTCTCCACCAAGAAGAAAGCACCATCAGTAACTTGCCTGTTTTGCAGCCGAGTTTACTGTATTTAGGCTATTCCTGAGGTCGGAAACCTAGAATGCAAAATGGTAAATAGGTGAGTGTAAAAAAATTGAAGTTGGGAGAAGATGGCCGAGAGAACTCATTCCTTTTTCGTCACCTGTAAACGGAACTGCATCTTAAAAGCAAAAACTCTGAGCTTAGCTTCCACTCTTGGAACTTTCATCAACTCCAAGAAGAACTGCAGAAAGGATCCACAAAAGATGCCAATTATGAGACTCTGGCTAGACATAAATAAGCTAACAGAAAAATACACCAAAATGTTCGCTTCTGAAATTTTAAACAGATGGACAAGAGAATGTCACAGACCTGTTCACATTTCCCCAACTTTTCCTTGTCTCCAGTGTAGCCCTGACAAAATGAATATTAACATAGGATAATAAGTAAATTCTTATGAGAATACCTCTTAATGCTGCCGGTAAGCATTTTGAGAATGAATACAACAACATTCAATAATGATTCACCTTAAGGAGTTCCATTTCCTCTTTGGTAGGACAAAACTTTATCAGATTTTCTACTTGATCTACATCTAATGCTGAATCCTCCAGAGCTAAAACATAACCCTGTCAGAACATAAAACGGGTAGACGAGAATGTCAGAGAATATCCTGATGCAATATACAAACTAGCCAAAAATAGAAAGATCTTCTGTCAAAAGAAAATAATGTCTTTTCCATAACCATAAGCAGCCTGAATCCTTCCAGAGCAACCAAAAAATTTCAACAGAGTGTATTTACCGTCAATTCACTCAGTGGAACCTTAACCTTAGAAAGCATGATTTCACAATTGTAGGCTCGTCTGTGGTCAATCTGTGGAGAGGGGAAAAAAAGATCTGGGAATCAACAAAACACAGCACCTAGATAGCAATTTCATTCATTCTGCATCCACTTAATAAGCTACAGAGACCTTCAGCTGCCTGAGTGCATGCACAGTAAAAATGCTTTTAACAGTTGAAGTATACACACCAGCTCAAGGTCCTCAACATTGTTTCACATGATGTATTTGATAAATGCATCATAGGAAATTAGCAGCACCCTGATATCAACTACTGTAATGAAAAATCATTCTAGAGCCAATAAGAGACCAGTTAGGTGAAATACCAACTGCACTATCTCAGTCTTAGGTCCACGATTGCCACGTGCATTCGTTTTACCCCCACCAGCTGGAGTTGGCGCTGCTGCAGCAAAAAGACTCTCCAGCTCTGACATATCAATCTCTGGAGCTCTTTGAGAATAATCAACAAAAAAGATTAAACTTTAGATATACCAGGAACAACTTATAACAAAGCATTCTCCAAGTGATATTATACACTCTTATGGGGGAAAAACAAAAACTTACTTGGAGGCTTCTCCTGATTTTTGTGCCTCAGCCCACAAGCTTCCTTGCACAGCTCTTGTTAACTTCAACCAATGCAAAGGTTTCAACTTTTTCTGATTGTTCCTTATGGCACGGGACAACCGTCCCTTGCCCCCCAGGCCAGCACTCATTGGCGGAGCAGGAGATGGTGGTACAGTTGATGGAGGTCCAGACAAGGCATCTCCACCACTACCAGCTCTGGAAGTACCATTAGCTGAAGGCGGAGGAGGTGGTGGCGCTGGGGCAGATGGAGCAGAAGGTGCAGAAGAACAAGGAGGCGGAGGAGGAGCTTGAGGTGCTGCAGAATGAGGAAGTGGTGGCGATGGCGGTGCAGAAGAAGTATGTCTAGCAGTACAAGGAGGAGGAGGAGGTGGTGGAGGAGGAGCATTTGAATGCCTGGAGGTGGCAGGAGGAGGGGAAGATGAAGATACAGGAGGAAGCGGTGGCGGAGGAGGTGGTGGAGGAGCAGAGAGTGCAGAAGAAGGTAAAGGCGGTGGAGGTGGAGCCTTTGGTGGGGCCATTGAAGGACTTGTAGCTTTTACTGGACAAGATGGAGGAGGAGGTGGTGGTGGTGGAGGTTTAGCTTTAACAGCATTATCCTCCAAAGCCGAAGTTGATGGAGGAGGTGGTGATGGTGGTGGAGGTTCAGCTTTGACAACATTCTCCTCCAAAGCCAAAGTTGATGGTGGTGGTGGTGGCCGTGGTGGAGCAGAAGGGAGTAGTGAAGTCGTGAGAGCCTTGGGAGGAGCAGTTTGGTGGTTTGCAGATGACTGTGCACACAAAAGGAGCTTCTCAGCAGCAGAAGCGATAGGAGGTTGTAGTTGAGGTACTGATGATGAATCAGAAGCACTTCTGGTCTCGGCACCTCGAATGCCATGGCCAGATACTGATTGAGGCGTCTGAGTGGAAACTTCATGTTCAGCTTCAACCGATCGAGTAGGTGAAACTGAATTTGGTGAGTCCATATGGTCCAAATTTTGTGCTAGCGAGTTCGTCAAGATCCTTTTTAGTGTCTCGGCATTCTGAAGTGAGGCATTGTCACGTAACAAATCTTTAATGGTCAGATCCAAAGGAGTAGTTGGTGGTGTCTCTTTGTTATTCTCAAGATTCTGCTGCTCATCCTGGAAAAAATTTGTATGTGGGGATAATAACTCTGGCGCGACGAGACCTTCAGCATTTTCCCACGAGAGTAGTGAGCTCCTCATCAACCGTTCTCTCTTTCTTCTGTCATGGAGCATTCCTGGACTGGTTTCCCGACTTTGAGGACTTTGTTCTGCACTATGTCCAAAATCCATGTCATGCATTTGCTGGAGCATGTTAAATGCGACATCTGCATTTGGTGCTGACCAGTCAACACAGCTGAAGATCTCATGAACTTTGGCAAACGCTTCAGCTGGCAGGCCATCCTTCTCCTCAAGGCCAGCAAAATCCATAGAGATAACAGAAGCATGGGCATCAACCTCTGAGAAAATAATCTTTCAGCAAAGTGAATGGTTTAGGTTACCACAGAGCTCAATTACAGAAGAACTATCGTTTCCATAGAATGAAGTATGACTGAAAAACTTTTGTACCTCAGCTCTGAAGCCCTTTGGAAACAGATCTTTAGCATCCCATAATATATCAATTTCATCCCGGTTGAGTATCAAGATGTTTGATCTGATGAAAGCCGTATTAAACACCACTCGAAACATCATTTCTTCGCTCTCCATTTCATCACGTATGCTGACACACTCCAGCACAACATCACCTTGGATTGCACAATGGATATCGATTTTAACTAGCTGACATTCTGCCTGCACTCAGAAACAGTGTTCAATAAGTGTTGTTTTTTATACAAGGTCAAGGAACTGCTTAGTTGCTTACAAATGTGAATATTCAGAAGAATTTGGAAATAATATGCCGATCCATGAGTAGAGAATATATTTCATATAATGGACATAGAGCTCACAGGTCGTTCGGTTGGGTGTATTAAAAAAAGTGATATTAGCAATAGCAATAATTGAATCATTTCTGGGGTAAAAGTTTTAAATGTATTGCAGCGTATTTGGAATCGTGTATATAATCTCAAATACTTGGGGGTATGAAACATTTGGAAATGCATTCTAGGAAGTGGGTCCCACAAATCTTTTCTTCACATTTACATGATTTCCTTCACAAATGCACTTAACCAAACAAATTTTCACAACCACATCTCACATAATAGCATGCAATTTAGAGGAATAACATCCATTTACAAATGCATCAAACCAAATACAGTCATTGATCCACATTCTAAGCAATCTCTCCATAGCCAGACAAACTTGCAGTTTCATCAACTTGATTCACAACAGTATTGAGAAATAAAAAGTTTTACCTGCTTATAAGCACGGAAAGTTTTATTCTTCTTAGGAGTGGAGTACAGGAACTTAGGAGTTCTATCTGAAGCAAGAAAGGGATCCTGTCCATATATACGAAACACAGGACGACACCCACCCTCTCCATCAAAATTTGGGATGAATCTCATGATGATACAGTCCAAGTTGAGAGCTCTGTCCAATGGTGGCCACTCTGTAGCCACGTTTCTTCTTGAAACATACTGCAAATACCTCAACTGAGAAGGGACAGGGTTTAGAGGACACAACAACTGCAAAAGCTCACGAGGAGCTTGTCTATAGATCATGTCCAATGTCTTCTGCTCTCCACTGTATTGCTTTCTATAAATCAAAAGTGCTGCCAGCATGAAGGCAAGAACCGGCCAACCACCTCTTTCACAGTGCATCAGCAGCAGATTTTGCTGTCCGAGCGAAAGCCAACTTTCCCCTGATCTTAAGAAATGGTGGACCACTTCCATTGTGAGCAAAGGGCAGCCTTCATAGTGCCGAGGATACTCCATGATAGTCATGTCGTATTCAGATAATACATCAGCAATCTGACTTTGTGTCTCTCCTTCTCGGAAATTGAATGCTAGGTATGATGCATCAGGGAAGTGGTCTTTAAGCTGGCCAACTATTCCACATATGTACCCCTTGTAATCTTTGTCTTGCCATGTATCCATTGTAAAACAACAATCGAAAACTGCATTCGATCATTATACATATATTACACTTAGTAAATCAGAGTCCTTTACACCTTCCATAACCAAGACACAACAAAGATAGTATTGCATACATGACTACTGAAAGACTAGCTCTTTTTAGATGACTCGTTCCAGTTAATTACTTGATTCATGTAAAGGACAGCAAATTCATGTAAAGGATATCGTTAATGCACAAGCCAAACTCCCAATTTCATATCTCAAACTTTCGTGGCAACCAAACGAGGAAACCCCACAGCTCAAAGGCAATAATTTAGCGGATTCACAAGAAAAGGTTCCAACTTTTTTATCAGTGCCTGCCACTAGACCAGCAGAAGAAACAAAGAACAGTATAATGAAATGAAGAGAAGGGAAACGCACCATAGACGCGCTCACAGATCTCAAGCAGCCCGTCAGGGGGCTTCTTATAGAACAGTTTGCGAAACAATGCCATCTTCCCTTTCTCTCGTCGCTAAGCCCTCCTCAAAAACTCTTCTTTTCCTCTTCTTCTTCTTCTTCTTCAATAACCAAAACCCAAAAACTCATTTCCAGCAACCGAACCTCGGCGGCAACTGAAAATTGTTATCCCGGCAAAGTGGTTGGTTGGTTTGGTGAATCAAAACCTTCGCTTTCGGGTCAAGAGATAGACCCAACAAGAAGAAAAGGGGTTTCGTGGGAAGATTAACGAAAAGGGGGGTTTGTACTTTGCTGCCTTTTGTTCTCAAGTCTTAACCGATGAAATGATTTGGTTAAGAGACAGTGTGGGAAACGGGGCGAAAATTTTTGGTTGGGGAAATTGATCGAATGATTGGTGGGCAAAATCTCAAAGGTTCCCGTAAAGGCGATTGCTTTCCTTCCCTCTATCAGCTGCCTTGATTTGAAGGCTGGCTCGCAGGGCACAGCGGGTCTGAAAATCGCCACCCACGACAGGCTTGTGCCGACGTGGCGGCGTCGTCCTCCGCCAGGTGGAGCCAAGTTTTTGTCTTTTTATTGTGGGTTTGACGTACGAGGAGTGAAAATGATTTGGACAGTCGGATTTGGATAGACACAATCCTGTTTTTGCCTATGACGCCTTTCCTTTGGCTTTTACTGGGAAAGGATGAAAGGATTCGATAGAGATTAGAGAGTGAAATCAAATAATTAGGCTTAGAAATTAGAATTAGATTTAATCACTCTTTCTTTGGTGTATATAACTTTTTGGGTATGCCTACTATGACATGCATGTCACCGTGACATGGACTTTTCGGTTGACCTATTCCTGAAGGCGGTCGACCGAATTGACTAATTTGGGCAGCACGAGAAAGCATTGCGGTCGACCTCAACGACCACCCGGTCGACCGCACTTAGTTTAAGTTGTTATTTTTGGTCGATCAGAAACAACATGGTCGACCGAAAAGGTATATAGGTCGACCACTTGATGGCAGTCATTAAGAAAATGGTCGACCAGATAAGGAAAGAGGTCGACCAGATGGAAGATAAGTGTTCTATCAAAGTGTCCAATCATTTGAGGTAAAATGAAGATCAAGTGTTGGTTTCGAGGTCGACCTAATCCAGTATGAGGTCGACCGAATGCAAGAAAGTCAACCTATGCCCCGTGTCTTTTTTTGCTTATGTATGTCGATTTGTGTGGTTCTTTTGCTCGTATAAATTATGTTTCAAACCATCATAAATAGTAATAAATAATGATAACAAAGACTCATCAATTCATAGCATAACAACTAGACAAACTAACAAGAAATACAATAAAACAGAAATCATAATTGTTCACACATAAAAAGAGGTCGACCATATTATGTAAGACCACCAAAGAGGTCGACCATATTATGTAAAAGGTCGACCGCGTCTCGGAACATCACATACATGAATTAGTCAATTCGGTCGACCGCATTTTGGATTAGGTCGACCGAAAAATCCATGTCACGGTGACATGCATGTCACCGTAGCAAAATCCTAACTTTTTTAGTCAAAATTTGTGTCACCAACTCATAGTATTAGAAAAAAAAATGATTATTCTCATGAAAAATATGTTAATATATAATTGGAAGGTATTTGAATTGTGATCTACGAAGGGAGGTGAATTTAGGAGGAAATAACGAGATTTATTTTCCGATGAAGGTGACATGCATGAAGTTTGCTCAAACTAAGATTCTTGAAGCAATTGAGCAAAGAAAATTCCTTGATTGTTCAACTCGAACGAAGTTCGCATTTCAGAGTCACAGAAGATACATCATGTTAGTCACACTTCCAACCTTTTTAGTTTTTATACACAAGATTCAATCGAAACAAAGCCTCCATTTGTACAAAAGAATGATAATGAACCAACTGCACATTCTCTACACATTCACTCGTTCTTCCACCTCATGAACCCTATTCAGCGACTCCTCAAAGGCCTGCAACGCAGCATCATAACCCTCGACCGAACCCAACCCTTCTTCCACGATCCGCAAAGCACTCCGATGCAACCGGTTGAGCCACTCCACACGGTCAGTAGCATCAACGACAGCTTCACCCGAGCCATGATCCGAAGGCACATACATCCGCTTGTAATCCTTCCTCCATCTGGACAGTACATACCTTCCAGGAACTTCCTCCACGCCATTAAAGTTCAGTACACACAAAGCATGCCGACACAAATAACCAGAGAAGTTAAAGCGGCTGCATATGCAACGAACTTCTGACCCACTTCTATTGTACAGAACCTCATAGTCCCTCACTTCTCTCCTGTTCCCTTCACCAAGCAGAACCCTTTCCTTGACCAGGAATATCACAATTGGGCCATCCACGTGAATCTGCATCGTGTTGAAACATGAATACATCTCTTCCACCTCGAACTGAAATTTCTTGAACAGCTCCCTAGTGTAGACTTTGGAAAGCTGCAGCTCGAATGAGCACCTGCTCCTCAGGGCAAGTGCCGAAGCGCTTCTCGACTCGATATCAGCGAGGGTTTCCTCCTTGTGCTTCTTGTGCAATGCCAGCTCATACTTATCGAGGAACTCCTTCAATGGTGTTTGCTTGTGGATGTACTTGTCGAAGAACGGATGAAGATTCTCTCCTATACCAGCAAAGTATGCATCCTTGAGATACACCGGGACCCACTTGAGGCGATCTTCATACAATGATCGAAGCCATTCGTGGTCAGAAACTCCAACAAGCTGGATCATGTAGCCCCATGCTGCTTCAAACTCAATTACTTTCATCGAATCATAAACCGCTTTCCCAAATGCCTTCCTAATTGCATCATAGTTTCCTAAGCCTCCTAGTTTCTCAGGAATTCGTCTCATGATGTGTACCAAACTGAAACAATGGTGTGATTTGGGAAACATCTGTGCAATTGCTTTCTCCAAGAACTTACACCTGTCGGTGATAATGGTCTGTGGAGACATTCTTCCCGGTATGCAGTGGAGCCATGTCTTGAATAGCCAAAGGTAAGACTCGGTTGTCTCGCCAGAAAGTAGACCACATCCAAGCAAGACAGACTGACCATGGTGATTCGTTCCCACAAATGTGACGAGAGGGATCTCATATTTACCTGACAAGTACGAGTTGTCTACAAATATGCTGTCGACAAAGTAACTGCACGAAGCCCTCGACCTAGCATCGATCCAGAAAACGTTCCTCAGATGCCCCTCGTCGTTCAGATCCATCGAGTAGAAGAAACTCGGATTGGTCAACTGCATTCTACAAAAGTAGTTGTAGATAGCTTGTGCATCACCCTTTTTCAAGTTCAGCTGATTAGGAAGCTCGGGAAATGTTTTTACTTCTCTTGCACTTAATCCTGTTTGACCTCCAGAATCTATAACAAGTGCCCGGTAGAGCTTAATCTTTCGCACCTCACCATCCGTACTCGATACCTTCCTTTTGGTGCTACCACCATTGATCTTCTTGATCGATTTATGGAGCTTACTGCCTAGCAAGTGATTATGTTCAAGGGCAACTTCCAGCACACGCCACCTCATAGATTCCACGAGCCTCATCCTTACCATTGCAGGACAACCGGTTCGGGTTTCCTTCCTCAGGCGGTTTACATCTTTAATTCGTTTGAACCCTTGGCTGCTGCAACAAAGCACTGCACCATACTTCTCTTTGCTGTTCCTCTTGAACCAGGAGTTCTTGACTCTAACACGAAATCCAACTTCTCTGGCGTAGCAGTTATAGTAGTTGTATGCATCATCATAGGTCTCGAATTCCATTCCTACTGCTGGTGCAACAAACTCTTTCTTCTCTTCAAGGGAGGTTCGAGCATCCAACACCTCGGTTTCTCCTTTGCCATCCTGCTTTATGCACTGATTATTCAGATCCCCAACAGGTGCTTGTGACGAACTATTGCAATGGAGTTCTTCTTCTTCCATCAGCTGTTGAACATTAAGAAATGAGAAATAGTGCTAATCTAAACAACTCCACTACAGTATGATGCAATTAACCGTCTCAGCTAAATCATGGCTCAAATTCTGCTTAGGGTTCAGTTCAAAACTTTGCTACAGGCTAACACAGCAATATACTACTAATTTTCTCAAGCACCGTCAGGATCGCCATGAACAAATTCAAGAGCAAAGTCTCGCCTTCACAGTAGAACCCACATCTCCAACCAGTCAAATTAACCAAGAAAAATTCCCGAAGTCAACATCTTTTCACAACAAGCAAGAGTACCCAAGAGATGAAAAAGAGCCCCGAACCTGTTCTCGTTGAGGAGTTGGAGTAATTTTGGAGGACTATAGGATCGCCGGAACGAATTTGAATCTCCGACGAATGTAAGTCGGAGACGGAGCTCTAGAGATTGGGCAGGCAAGAGACCGGGAGCTATTCAGTCTGGTTCCGCGTCATTTCAATTGGGAAGGAGGAGAAGAAAAGAAAGGATGGCGACAAGTGGAGAAACCGAAGGAGAAAGAACCGATTTTTACTTTGTGCGCTCACTTACCGAGTTCCCGGTTCTCTATAGGGCCTATTCGGGTCCATATGGCCGGGTTTTTTCCACTTGCTCCCAAAGGAATCGTGCCTTCGATTGGCGAGTTTTGACGTTGTACAGAGCCCCGATTTCAAGGGGAAAACGCCATCTGTCGAGGCGATTGTAATTTGTAAGCTTGACCTGAGAGGCCCAAGTGCTGTGAGAAGTAAGAACTCTGAGAAATGTGGTGCTACTTCTATCCACAGAAACGTTGGTTGGACGGTGAAGGCCGAACGCCGCAGAACTATAAAGTCCACCCCTTTAAACCTCTTAAAACCCCCTTAGCGCACGAAGGTGCAAGATCAATTGCTCGCGCCATCCAATATGGCTTGCAGGATCGCTGCTCCAGACTCTGTCTTCCTCTTCGTGGTATTGCCCCTTCGTCTCACATTTCTTCCTCTTGCAGCAAATTGTGGTTGTTGTTTTGATTTTCCGAGGTTCGATTATGGTTTCGTTTTCGGATTGCCAGGGAGCCAATCAGAGACCAATCAAGACCCAGAAGTTTGCAGGTCAATGCTCTACAGGTTTGTTACTCTGTCTCTCCTTACTGCCTCGGTTGTTTCTTCAATCAGTTGGCTTCCATTCAACAAATCAATGTTGAAGTTTCCTTCTTTTGGCTGAATGCTGCTAATGCTATGGGTTTTTCATCTATTTGTATGGGATGTCTTGTGTAGTTGTATTGGCAGCTGAAGGTGGGATTTACAACTGCAAATCACTCTAAAGTTTCATTCTTTCAGCTGAATCTAATCTTGGTCTGAGTTGGATCTGATTCTCTATTAAGGATAATTCCCTGAAGGTGATTTTGTTGGTCAGCTGTAGAGAACGGAGAATTTATGGCAATTTGGTGTCTGTGGACTGTTAAATTTGCCAATTGTAGTAAATAGCTGCAGTAGGAAATGCCAAAACTGAGTTTCTGGTCAATTTTATTCCCATTGATTTCTTAAAATTTTGCTGGTCAATGTCTAAAATACTCTCCACAATCATTTCCGGGGTTATTACATGTGTACTACTTAGTTTCGTAACCAGTTGTGAATGCTTGGAATAGTTTAATCCATATAGACCATATCCATGCTTTATTAGCTCACTGAAACGAAGCAAATCTGCGTTGCTAGTATTACAAGCTTATAGTAACTCAATTTTGATAGACAGGCTTCAATGGCTTTGCATGGGACCCGCTACTCCGCCAGGGGACGAAGCAAAATAAGTTTCTAGTTCACTCGAGAAAGTCTAGAACTGTACAAGCTGTGGCTGTTCCTGCTGTATCATCTGCAGCTGATGGTGCGGAGTACAGGAAACAGTTGGCCGAAAGTTATGGCTTCAGGCAAATAGGAGAAGATCTTCCGGACGATGTTACACTGAAGCAGGTCATTGATACCCTCCCAAAAGAGGTAAGCTTTATATTATTTATAAGACAAATTTTATGATATTTGGCATTGAGTCTGGACCTTCGACCGGGGATGAAGTGCTTGGAATGAGTTTTACTGCACATTGTCATGCTCATGTCCATAGAAAGTTTTCTTATCATTCTTTGCCTTCTTTTATTCCAAGGTGTTTGAGATTGATGATGCAAAAGCATGGAAATCAGTGCTAACATCAGCAGCTTCATATGCTTTGGGGCTCTTAATGATTTCAAAGGCTCCTTGGTTCCTGCTTCCCTTCGCTTGGGCATGGACCGGGACTGCAGTTACTGGGGTTAGTTCTTGAACTTCCTTCATTTTGCCAATTTATGAATTCTTGAGCTCATTCTTCTTGTCTTTCTTAAGTTCTTTGTCATAGGTCATGATTGTGCTCACAAGTCATTTTCGAAGAACAAATTAGTTGAAGACATTGTAGGAACTCTGGCCTTTCTGCCATTAATATATCCTTATGAACCATGGAGATTCAAGCACGACAGGCATCATGCAAAGACAAACATGTGAGCTCGATCAGTGTGTTCTAGATTAGCTCTTGGTTACACAGTTCCATTGATTTTGAACTGAGAATCATTCCCCTGTTGTTTTTCATATCTTCAGGTTGGTTGAAGATACAGCTTGGCTACCTGTTGACAAAGAAGAGTTTGATTCATCCCCTCTCCTTCGGAAGGCAATCATATACGGATATGGTCCGTTTAGGCCATGGATGTCTATAGCTCATTGGTAATGCTCCTATATAACGGTATTGAGTAGCTGTCCCCTCTTGCACGCAATTGTGCATGTATGATGCTACCAAAAACAAATTGTGCATATATGATACTATACCAAGCATATAACTCAAACGATCTCGATCGACAGGTGGCTCGCCCATTTCTCTCTGAAGAAATTCAGACCGAATGAGGTCCAACGGGTGAAGATAAGTTTAGCATGTGTGTTTGCATTCATGGGGATTGGATGGCCCTTGATTATTTACAAAGCCGGGGTTGTGGGATGGATCAAATACTGGCTAATGCCATGGTTGGGTTATCACTTCTGGGTAATGCCATTGACCATTTCACTCGTGTTTGTTGGTTTCACCCACCGAGGTTCTGATGATCTTCCGAATTATCCATTTGTTGCAGATGAGCACTTTCACGATGGTGCATCATACAGCCCCCCACATTCCATTCAAACCTTCCGAAGAGTGGAATGCAGCGCAGGCTCAGCTTAATGGAACCGTTCATTGCGATTACCCTCGCTGGTAAAATACATATTCCCTTCCCTTGTTTGACCTCCATAGACAAGTTTATACTGATGCTTATCCGAGCAACCTTCCCATGCTGCAGGATCGAGATCCTTTGCCATAACATCAACGTCCACATCCCCCATCACATTTCATCGCGAATTCCAAGCTACAATCTCCCTGCAGCTCACAGATCCATCCAAGAAAACTGGGGCAAGGTAACCCCTTTGTGTCCCATCCACTCATATGGAAATCAGAAGAAGCAATGACAAGGAAAAAACCTCTTTGACCCTTTGTTCTCTCATTTCCCCTGTTGTTTGACAGTACTTAAACGAAGCTACATGGAACTGGCGGCTAATGAGGACCATAATGACCGTGTGCCACGTGTACGATAAGGAGCAAAACTACGTCCCATTCGACCAGCTCGCCCCTGAAGACTCTCAGCCTGTAGCATTTCTCAAAAGGGTCATGCCTGATTATGCTTGATAATCTGCCAATTCATAATCTATCTCTTATTAGCGTTCTTACCCCCTATATTCTGAGCCCATTCTTCCTTCCAAGAGCTCATGTTATCTTTGATGGTAAATGATGCTCTCTATATTCCAATTCTTTGAATGCTCTCCCAACTGATTCGCACTCTTGCACCATAATATTACCAAAAATGCTTGATTCTTTCTTATACATTAGCAGTATTATCCGAGTGTGATGCTGTTATACAGATCAAATCATACATAGATGACCAAATCGGTATGGTTTTATCACAATATTATATAGTTTGAATCATATGTCTTACTGGTTTCATTGGAATGATAAGCTTTAACAGAAACAGAGTGTTATCCGAAAATGGATGCGCATAATATAAACAAACAAACAAACGAACGAACTCCTTTAGTTGATGTCATTATGGAGAACTGAAAGCAATGAACAAGTTTGTGGATAACGTAAGTGTCACGCTTTGAGCTATCCCATGTTTGGAATCTATCACCTTTCTTTCTGGTTGTGGTAGTGGAAGAAAGAGATCAAGACGACTGGCTGACTTCATCCCAATTGGATAAGGATTTACACAAATCACCAAAAAAGCCGTTTTAGCATCGGCCGCCTTGAAGCTTTAATTAGTGGCTTGGTGCCGTGCCGTATTGCAGCTTTCCTTTGTTCTAGCTTTTTCTTCCATCAATGAATTTATTAAATCCCTAATGGCGATTAGATCAAGAGTTCTTTTTTTATATAATGATGGTTGGAGCTTTTTGTGAAATGGATTACAGAGCTTTTAATAGAGAAATCGATACACAATATTTAGGTTTGATGAACAACTAAATAATAAAGTACCACGCTTGGAGTCTATCAGCTAAATTTGGTTGAAAAGAAACTCAATGGAACGACGTAAAGATCCAACCTTTGAGCTCGTATAAAAGTCGATTGTAGCCTTTCAAATCTAAGTTGAAGAGATTAAACCTCTCAAATATCCATCAAAGCTAACAAAAACTGTCTTTAACCCAAAACGAGGGAGGAGGACTCATACCAAAACCTTACACAAGGACATCCTCAACCAGAAGAGTTAGCTAATGGTAGCATCTTTATGCATTTACCTGTAGCGTTGTACCTGATAATTTATCGAACTATTCATGAGAATTGAGAAGATCGTCAATGGAAGATTCTTTCTTCGAATATACTTTGGCAGTCCTATTAAAAACGTTTACTTTGAAAATCATAATGAATGGTGGAAATACGAAATTGAAAGAAACAAATTAAGTGCAAATTGTGTTCTCTTTTTCCAGTTGTGTTGTCCTACATGCCATTGACCCCTCCTCTAATGGGTCCAAACCCTAAACTTTTTCTCTCCTCCTCCTTCCCCACTAGGGATTTGCTCCCAATTGTCAGATTTCAGCACAAACCCACAATTGTTTATTCAAATTGCAGGACAATTTGGAAGACCATGAAATCATAATCAAAGAAGAAGAAAAAACGACAAGAACCATATAGAGAGAGACCCCATAGAAACTGGGACACCAATCCACTATCCTGTTATGATATTGTCCAATGGGCCACACACTCAAAAAATTGAAACTTGTTAGAATATTTGGTACACCAAAAAAAGCCCTCTCAATACCTTGTTTCAAATCTATTTGTCTCCCCATCTTCTTCATCTCACCTTATCAACTTCCCTTTTCTCTCTTTTCTCCTTTTGCCTTTGAAAGTGTTCTGAAGTTATGAGAGACATTTAATAATATCCAGTGAATCAGGTTCCCAACTACTCACATGCTCAAAGGGCATCTTCCCTTACCAAAAATCTGACAAGAAGACATAAATAGAGACAGAGATTTGAGATTGATCTTAGATACACCTCATTAGTGAGGTAGGTGGATTTTGCAGGTTTTAAAAACTAGTTAGTTCTAATAACTTGAGTTGTTGGAAAATGTTTATTATGAATGATGACGTTTGTACAGGTTTGTCATACCATTTCTTTTAAGGTAATGGTCAATATCAGAGGTCATGGGACTTGAATACGTGATCTCACGATCAAATCAACTTCGATACCATATGAAGAACCAACTAGTCTCAGTAACTCGAGTTGTTGAAAGAGGTTCGTATATGGATCTTCTTCACTTCCTTGCACACACTATGTCGTAATTCATGAAGGGACTATTCATGAGATGTTTATACTCGATAAGGAGATATGTTTCCCCCATGCGTTAATGAGAAATCAATTTTGTGGTATATCACCTTGCCAATTAGGGATCATCCTTCTTTGTTTACTCCATATCATAGAATTCCAAATGTGATGTTAGCCAACTTCCTTGCATACGACTCCTTCGAGTCAAGTGCTCTCATTTGATCTAGTTAGGTGTGCTGAGATTATCGAGAAAAACATGAGTTTCTTTCTTTTTTTAATGAGCATCAATAAAATGTATTAGCTATCAGACTCATTTTTCGGTAACTGTAGTTAAGTACGAGTTCCTCACATAAAAATTGAGCTTATTTCGTGACTAATCGTTTGCCGGAGATATCATGATTACAGAGAGGGGAAGCAAGAGCATATACCAGTGACATCATATGACCAACTGTGCTATTGAGCTTTTTTTTATATATATAGTTTGTTATTATTGGTTTCTTCATTTGGCAGGTGCTAACTCACATGGACAAAGACAGTGAGTGTCCTACAAAAGGGGCCTCTCCTCTCAGCTCTCAGTCACAGTCACTCCCTTGCTTCAGTGATTACTCAACTTGCCAGGTCTGTCTCTGATTGTGAGAGATCCAAGGTCACCAATTAGGTAAGGTTTGTAACCAAAGCATGAGGTCAAAAGAAAGAAAAAGAATGTCATAAGAGAAAGAGAAAAGAAGGAAGAGAACTCTTTCTTTAGCTAAGTTCAAAAATTGAGGGAAAAGAATGGGCAGGCACCACTAGACCACCTTCCAGCATCATTACACCCACCACTATCCTTTTGATGTTCGAAGTTTTATGTCATTTTGAGATTGAATCGAAACTCTCAGAGTTTTTTTCTTCATGTTATACGAAACTCGTATTGTGATTGAGTTTTGAAACGTTTCTTAAATCATTATTTTAATTCAATCGCGTTTACTTTTATATTTCGAATAAGGTTGAAATTGGATCCTTCATTCTCGCTTTAATCCGAAAATCATGTCACGTTTGATTTCAGACCATCACTTACAATCAAAATTTTGAATCTGATCATAATTATTCTCGCTCTTCAATTTAGGATACGAAATCGAGTTGTTTCCCCATTCCAGATGAAAAAATCAGATTTATGTTTGATTTTATACCCTTATCTTGAATCAAACTTAATTCTAATCGTGATCCTTCTTATCTTTGAAGTTAGGATACGAAATTGAATTATTTCTACCGTTTTAGTGTATGATAAACTATGTCATGTTGGGTTCTATATTCTTATTTTGAATCTAGTTCGATTATTTTGCATAGTACTCAACTGCTCATCATAAACGTGGCACCATCTTATTTATTGAACCACCCACCTCTAGGAGAGAGTTAACATATGCCTAGAAACATATTATATACACATTTGAAATGTACAACAACCCATCAAAGCTTTCATCTTTGCACTTGCAACACCACAATGTGAACCATATGAACAAAACCCAGATTGAGAAACCTCTTGATTTTCACTCCTACAAACCATGGCTATAAAAATGCCCAAACTTACATATGTAGTGTAGTAAGAAGCTACTACTATTGTCCACACCAGAAACAAAGAAGAAGAAGAAAACAAAATCCTATTGCCTTCTCTATTAGCCTATAAATGAGCACAAAGAAAAACACCACACATTTCAGTATATTCTATTCCCACCCTTTGTCACATCTCTATAGTACTAGCCAAGTTAGCATTTTCAATCCAACACATAACACAAAGTTCCAAACTTTGAGGAACATGATCATCAAAAAATCAGATCACCGGCGGCGGAGGACACTCCCAAACATCAAACACATTCTCCTCACTATGAAGAGCAAACAACCTATCCCCGCCGATCGAGAAATCGCAGATCGATCCTCCATATCCTCGACGAAGCCTCGAGGTCATGACCATATCAGGACCACAGAACACCGAGATGCAGTCGTTCATCGACGAAAACAATTGGCCCCCATCGTGAAGCGCGAGCTTCGGGTAACAGGGCTCATCGTCGGGCATCCTGCCTTTCATGATCAGCCGACTCCTCGAGCTCCACCTGATCGCGCCGCCGTTCATCCTCAGATCCATAAACCCTAAATCTTCATACTCGTTCACCACGCATATGGCATTGTTGCCTTCCATGGCTATCCCATCTCGGACCCGCCTCTCGTCGACGGTCATCGGAGCTCCGACGTCCGACCACGACCACACCATGTCCTTGGTTCTGAAATCAAGCAAACTAATGTAGCAATTGTCCTTTCTGGGGAACAGAGTAGCCACCAAAAGACAGTTCCTTTCCTCCAGCCATTGGAGCCGATCGGCGTCTCCCAGGGACCATCCGGGGGATTCGTAGAAGAAATCGACTTGCTTTCCGGTGAATTGATCCCACACTCCGATTCCGTACTCGTTGCTCCTCCCCTTACAGCTGCTGAAGATTCTGTGGTTGGGATTTTGTGCTGTGGCCAGAGCTCCAGCGGTAAAGCTCTTGACTTGATTATCGTGGGTGACCTGGAATTTGAATCGGAGCCGGCCGGAGGTTTTGTTGAACAGACCCAATCCGCCGTCGCCGCGGCCGAGCCGCTCGCAGGCGGAGACGGCGAGATTTTCCGGGTCGACCCAGATGACGTCGTTGACCCGCTGGTGGTCGAGGGTCAGAGGCGGGTGTTCCTCTGACAACATCCAGTCGTAGACGTGAACGATGCTGCCGTGAGCGACGGCGCAGCCGCCGTCTGGGGCGGCGCGGATGGCTGTGCCGTCTCCAGGGGCGGTGCCGGAGATGGATTTTGAGTAACGGAGACGGTTTCCGTCGAACGGGCCCCATTTCGCGGAGCGGACATGGTCGAGGACGCCGTAGAAGGAGGCTTCACGGTAGAGGAGGCGCTCTGGGATGTTGGGCGGGATGTTTAAGTCTCCGGTTCGGAGGAGATCGAGGACGACGGCGAAGCAGTCCGGATTCCGGTCGATGAAGAATTCGCCGCCGCCGACGGATTGACTGGAATCTTTCAAGTCCCAGTTTTCGTCGAAGAGAGGGCCGAAGAAGGAGTCCCGCCCTGCGTTGGCTAGAGTGGTGCTTGTTGTCTCGAAGATTCTTCCGCCCACGTTGAATTTCACTCTGTCCTTCGCCGCCGGCGCCGCCACTATCATTGTTCCTTTTTCCCGCCGGGAAAATGAAAAGGAAAAGAAAAACAGAGGAGCTCTGAGAACAATCGAATCCCACTCCAAATCCCTCAACTCGGAGAAGAGGAGCCGCTCGACTAAACCTTCAAACGATGATCGACGATGGAGAGATCGCCATTAACGAACCAGAGAAGAAGAAACGAAGAAAAAAGAAACAGAGGGGGAGAAAAGAAGAAATGGTTGGGAAAATCGAGATCTGGGTATTGAAGAATCGAGGGATTTTCAATCTGGGTTTCGGAAAGATTTTGAGGTACAGCAGTTGGATTTCAAAACTCAAAGATTCGAGCTTTGATGGATTTTTTGTTTCCTCTGTTCCTTCTTCTCTATCTACCGTGAAGAGGAAACGCGGCTTGACTTGATCTTATATATAAGTAGAGCCAGGGCTCGATCTTAGCCGTTGATGGTTTTAGATCGTTTCATGAATCAGCGGCCGATATTGTCCACGCTGGCGGGCGGGGGAGTTAGTCAGCTTGGCGTTTCTTCTGCGCTGTCGTTTTTTTGATGGGCTGCTCGAAGACCGGCGTCTGTTTTGGGCCGTTGACTACTTGTCTGTAGTAACAGCCAACCTAATGCAAAATGATTTGTTTTTGGTTAATACAAAAACCTTCTTCCAGGGTTAGTCTGGGAATTAGCTCAGACTTAATGTGGTGGTTGGTCTCGTACTTAAATCACGAGGTTAGTAGTTTGATCTCTACTTAGGAAAACTCATTCTGTAATCCATCATTTATCGTTTCGTGTGATTACTAAATAAGAAGTTTCGGTATATGTGTAATATGAGATTGTAAAAATTTTGAGATGGAAAAAGTATACAAAACTCTACCATGTATTATTGTCTTATAAAAAAATGAGATTGCATTGTTTTCAATTGAAATCTCTTCAACTTATAAGTTATATCATTTTTTCTTATATCCCTCTGATATTGTTTATGTACCAGACTCCATATACCATGTTACCACTTAGCAGAGTTTTTATATTTTAATAACCAGTCGATGTTTCATGTCTTAAGTTGTTGTTGGGGCTTGGGGGGTTCATTTTGTCAAGTTCATTCGACATGGTTCTCACGAGTACGTCTCAGGGATATGGTTAGTTCCTTGTTCATATATTCTTTTATGTAAATATGAAAATCCTTCTTGGTTATGATAATAGTCATAATTATAAACTGACTTGCGAGACGCTCTACCATTTGAATGTAAATTTTAAAAAATGAAGTGTGGATAAGTACTTTTTTTTAAAGATAGAATTGTGGAGGTGGGCATTCCAAATCATGGCATTAATTAGGGGTCTTTGTCTAACATAAAAGAGTGGGTTAATCAATTGGTTAAATTTATAACATTTAATTGTAATGCTTTCGTGTCGATCTATCGACTATTGTCATGGCATGGTTTACTTGTAATTTCTTGTAGCCTAAATGGTGGCCGTATTTAATCAGACAATTAGTAAACAAAGAATGATTAGTTTACAAATCGAAATGTCCCACAAAAAAGGTAAGTAGCTAACAGAACTTTGGCTCATGGGGTTTGATGGAACTCAGAGATCTCAATAACGTCGTAATTCATACTGAAATATATATTTTTAATAACAGAAAGTTGGCGCTTTTAAAATTATATGTACGTTATGAAAAACGTCATAAATACGAGAAATATCTTCTTTTCTATGCAATGGAAACTTTCAAAAATCAAATTGGCACTTCGTTCATATTCATATTGTAATAATAATTATTACTTGGCAATATTTTTCATGCAAACTCCCATTCGAAACCATTGATGAATGGATTTCATTTAATTTTTGAATAGAAAACCATTGATGATTGGTGTGTACAATAATGAAAATTATAAATTATATATTCACTGCATCCTATCATGAAGTATATCCGTGCCCTCATCAATTGAAACACGTTCACCCCATCCTTTTTCTTATTATAATTATTATTATTTTATAACTATAAAAAAAATAAACAAACAAGTTACAAATATTTGCTTGAGTCCACATCCATCCCCACTTGGTATTAAAATAAAATTCATAAACCAATACATGATGATCAAACTATATCAAATGATATTAGGATTTATTTATCCATTCTTATCTCCAAGAAGAAACAATTCAATTCCAAGTAATACTCACAATCACTCAAGGACACGAAGGAAATAGATTGGTGTCGACAAAAAATAACTCAAATTTCTTATATGGATCAATAATGTATGATATCATTTTTCCAAGAACTAGTTGGTTTTGAGTTATTTGAAGATATTCAATCATACGCTCCCTCAAACGAGAGTCAACTTATACGAATATGAACACTGCACAAATCCGAGTACTATGTGCTTTAACAAATGGGATCGTCCAGATTCGAACAGATTACCTGTTAATCACACAGAAGGTTCTGATACCATATCAAGAACCAATTAGTCTCAATAACTTGAATTGTTAGAAGAGGTTCATTTACGAATTTTATATCATTTACTAACGCATTCACCATCATCCCTCACCGACGTAACTAAGTCCAACATAATTATGTGCCATCCATAATGACCCGACCCGAAACTGTGGAAAGTTAGTTCCTAATCCATAGTGAGAAGTTAGATGGGAGAGATAAATGATGGTGGCAATGATATTGTTGCTTGTGTTGGCCGTTTTGCTTCCATTATTGACCATGGCACTTGACTTGATTGGTTTCTTTGGCATTTTGCCTTTGCGGGTCATGTAAGGCTTACTCATCTAAACTGAAATTTCTCCTATGACTAAGAACCAAAAGAGCCTCATTTTAAAAAAAAAAAAAAAATTTACCGATTTAGACTCGAGTATAAGGATTTTTCGACTGGAACGCTGATAAAGTACGGTTTCGCAAACATTGCTTTGTTGAGGTTGGTTGATCGGAGAATCCGACACATATAGAAGCAAGTATGTTGAGCATCCGCGCATGACCTCATAGTCATAGAACTACAAGAAGATGGTTGCCTACTTACAAAGCTAATATGGTCATGTTCAATGATGTTTGAATGTATAAATAATTGATTGTAAGAGAATTATATAAAATTTATTATTAAAATTCTTCCACCAATTCGAGTTATTGAAAGTGATTGATTCTCTGCAAAAAAATCATTTCATTCCCATTCATGTGGTACCAAAATTCACAAAAAAAAAATGGCTCTTGGATGTATTAGTAATCAAGGCGCAATTAGTGTTACATAATACTGATTTAGGAATTAACTCGTTTTCAAATTTCATATAATGCTAGCTGTACTACAATATTATTGGTGCATGCGTGTGAATTATTTGAAAATTAGTGGTGGTGGGATGAGTGACTCACCACTATAGCCATGTCCTTTTTATACCCTACAACATAGGCGGAGCCAGCCTATATTGCCCTTGTCCCAGGACAGGGGTAATATTTGGCTGGTAAAAAATACCCTATATATATGTACGCAACATCTACAAGTAATATAATTAAGGATATTTTATTACTACATCGTAGTTCATACTTGTTTAATAATTGATAAAAATAGTTAATTTATTTCTTCCATTCATAATAATTATTTGATAATAATAGCTTGTTGGGTATTATCATGATGTTATGAGATTTCATTAATTGAAAGAAATTGATGAATTATCTCAAATAATGATGGAGACAAAAGTACGTAAGTCATATCCGTCAGTTTATTTGCTTCTGAAACTAGTTTTGATTCTACCTGTTGCAACTGTAAGTGTAGAAATAACATTTTTAGCTTGAACTATACTAATATTAAGTTTCGAAGTCGAATTTGTGATCAGTTTGCTAATGAAAATTCGTCATAGTTGTTTATGCAAACATCAATTGTATTAGTCGATTAATTCTTTATTTATATTAATTATTAATTATATTTTTATATTTTAAAAAGAGGACAGGGGTAGTTTCAAATCCTGCCTCCGCCACTGCCCTACAAAGGGTGGACACGATCCCATTATCTCTAATCTATGTGTTTAGTTGGTAATCACCTAACTGAAAACTAATGGTAGTATATACTTTCATGCCAAGGATTGTTTTTGAACAACAATTATAAATGTTAATCATGCACAAAGCAGCACTAGTTTAGGGATAGCAATTGGTAGGCTTGAACTTTAACTAATTCGAGTTTTTATCAGTATCTATATTTCCACAAGTTTCGGGTAATGAATAAAAACCATACCCATATGATCATTCATTTCGGTTTCAATTATTTATGGATATCCACGAAAATAGTTTAATATATGTTTTTTCATTTCATATAATGTGTTATTATTTGCAGTATATTCATACTATACAAATGAAGAAGTTACAATGATAATTCACCACTCAGTTAAGACCAATGTATAAAAAACGTAGATTCAATGGGGTTTATACTTGTATAACGAATGTCAAATATGTCGAGATAGAGAATGTCTATTTATAGAAAAAATACATATCTATGTATGATTGACGAGTTTGGGTTGGATAGTAGAAAACAAGGTCGGCTCATTATTTGTAACGTTCCAATTTTGGATTTTATCTACACATGCCACACGTAATTCATTCAGTTCAAGGTTGACACTAGCCACTAGGTAATTGCAAAAATTTGAACAGAATGAGTTGGTTTTGTTGAACTTCTCTCGAATGAATCAAATCTATTGTATCTTGATTCGCAGTGGCAAAGTCACGGTGATGTCAGAAGAGGCTATAATCCCCCTTAACTTAAAAAATCATGTAGAAGTACATGTAAATTTTGTAATAAATTTAGAAAAATATTGTTGCTGATAAGCGTTTAGCCCTCCTCGTCGGTTCAAATCCACGAATCATAAATTTTTAGCCTCTTGTTCAGTATTCTGGCTCCGACATTGTCGATCCGGTTTGAGGAGATCGGATTCCATAGCCAATAGTGCATGAATAGAACATAATTTGTGTACATATATAGAGCTAGCTAGGTCAAAATAGAGCACCTAACCCAACAAAATGGATACAACCATATGGTGTAGGGTACAACCAACTAACGGCACTTTAGAGGTTAGTTGAAATGAGACAGCATCACTTAGAAGAAACAACTTGTGCATCCATTTTTTTTTTGACAAATCATATCAACTTTTATTCCACCAAAATCAACTTAACACAAAAGCTATTACACATTTTAGAGGAGAACAGAAATTAGATCAAGAATATTAATCCAGTCTTCTGGCAGGATAGATTTTGCTTTTGATCGTGCAACCCAATCAGCTCTGACATTCATTGCCCTCGGGACCTCTTTCACCGAAATAGCTGGGTTATTCCTAAGGATATTGACCATTGTTCTAATCCATGCTGCGCATCTCCAGGGCCATCGAGACTGATTATGATTCAGGGCCTTCACCAGCGTCTGACAGTCAGATTGCACTGTACACACCGATCCATATTCTTGTGCTAATTTAATTCCTTCCAAAAGCGCCTTAGCTTCCGCCTCAATCGGGGTGGAACAAAGAAGATTATCAGCTCTCCCATCACACACTTGTCCATGGTGGTTAACAACAACAACACCATATGCCGCCGACTGGGGGTCGTTAAAGAACGACCCATCACATTGAATCACAATCGAGTGACTACTTGGCGGTGGATTCGTAGTAGGATGGGATCCCCTGAGCTGAGTGGGACCATCAGAACCTTGAGGTGGGGGCCTCGGACAAGCAATCCATTCCGTAAGATCTCTATAGGTTTGCAGACATACATTTGGGGGCCAGGGTACTCGATTCTTGAAAGTGCTCTCATTTCTTGCCTTCCAGATGTTCCAACTAAGGTAGATAATATGAATCAGGGAGTTTTGAGGGATGATATCTTTTAGGGAGCAAAACCAATCAAAGAAAAGGGTGCCTTGGGGGGGAATCGGAAGGGATGGGAAAGTGCTATACCAGGCCTCCCTGGCATGAGGGCAGTAGAAAAGGCAGTGGTTAAGGGATTCAGTAGGGTTCTGACACACATGGCAACTTGGATTCGGAGCGCATTTGCGTTGGAAGAGTCTTGCTCTTGTGCATCCATTGATGGGTTGGGTTTGGTAATCTTTCAACTTCTAACTTAATTTTGTCTCATTACTTTTCCCCTTTTGTAATTAGTTGGTTGCCAATTGCTTATCATCATGTTCTATTTGAGATGATGATGATGGATGTATATGGTCCAAATCGGTTAGTTGTAGTGTCAATTTCCAATAGATAAAGAAGAGATCGAAGTATCTAAGTTTTGGTTCTGTGATATTGGTTTGTTAAGTAGTATAATGTACCAAAAGACAACATAAACATCATGATTAATGTTTTGTTAAGTAGTATGATGGAAAAATTGGTTGATCCATACATGATTCGTCGGCCCCGAAACCGTTACTAGTTCTGGTTCTATGTTCCTGGTCTTATAAACGTCGATCTCTCTCGTACGTATTCAATATCAATTATTCGTGGAAACATGTTTGACTAATGCTTTTGAAATGAAGCGAATAGTAAATGTGTACCTGACTTCTTAGCACATGAATAAGTAAATTAGTATGTAAAAATTAAAAAAAAATTCGATATATAGAGAGTTTAGCGTAACCTATTATCTCAATGAACGGAAAGTGCGTGCATTGAGTCATCGAGAGAGAGAGAGTTAAGGGTTTGGTCATCATGGGGTTAGGGGTTTGATCCATGTCCATGAGTATAAAGTTCGATCTCTCTGTTACCGAATATGTACTACTTCGTGTCATCACCCGATAAATTAGTTATTATCATCATCAATGGATATCGTGAGTATGCATACATCATACATCAAACAATTTACAGAAAGAAGGGTATTGGAGCCCTTAACGAGTTCATCATGTGCCATCTCTAGGGCACTTATTCACCCGTCTATCAGTTGAGATTTACTCCTACTGATCTTGAAACTTAAACTACATGGCGCTGTAAAAAAAAAAGACATCAATGTGCAGCTGTACAAAGATCGATGTCTTCATAGTAAATGGCGAAATAAATAAGTTAGTTATTATCGTGAGACTGACGGTGACGACCGGTAAAAGTTGTTAAATATTTAATAATCGCTGCTGCCTCTCAATTGCTATAATAACTAACAAGTGCACTGAAACTTTTGCTTCTAAGTCAGACTTGCGGAATGATGAAAATATAATTTAACGGTCCATTAAGTGAATACACAATAATGTGAGTCGGAGCAGATCGACGTAAAAGACAAAATATATTATAGATTGATTATTGAATTAAAAAGATTTGAGAAACGAAATGCTTTGTTATAAAAAAAAAAAAAAAGAGAATGACATTATCAATGTAGAGTCGGATATTTGGGAGATTGAGGCGCTCACAATTGTCTACTTACTCATATGGATGATGTTGTGGCAAGTAAATTGAAGGTGACTTACAGGCATTTACCTCATAACAACAATGGGCATTTGGTCTAGTGGTATGATTCTCGCTTAGGGTGCGAGAGGTCCCGAGTTCAATTCTCGGAATGCCCCTTTTTTTGGATAAATTTTTGTATGTCATTTGTGAAAAATACGCTCGTATCCTTTTAGACTATTATATTTAAAATTTCTGGATATGATGTTACAAATTTTCTTAGAACGTCGATGTTGATGTTTATTGAAATTTCTTTGATATATCGTTTGTAAAATTGTGAACGAATGAGCGAGATTTTCGGTCTACGAAATTATCATAATATTCGAGAGCTACGGATGACTAAAAGGATAAAGTGAGTCAGAGTGAGTCTAAGACTCTAGAGAAAATTCATCTTAAAACAGCCAATACTCTGGTGGGTTTGCACTTTGATGTCAAATTTTGCTCCACGCACAGTATGAGTTGAGTCAGCCCAGATCCGGCCCATATGATCGGGCCAGGGTAGACCCTATTTCTATGGATTCAAAACTTCATGGATTAATGCCCCATCCAGCGCCGCAAAATTACTACACTTGGTTTATAACCAAAAAAAAAAAAAAAAAAAACATTTTGACTACACTTGGGTTGGACCACTTTGGGCGACTTTGGTGACCTATTTTAAGGTTGAATAAGTTAGACAAGAATTAGCTGAGCTAATCGTGTTTGGTCATTGGTTGAATAATTTGTAAAACAATATTTGAGGTTATCGTGAAATTAAGTAATAAAATATTTTATAATGCTATTGTGGTATAATTGTGATCTACTTGTGATTCAATCATTTTATATAGGTAAAAGTCCTACTAATGTGGACTCCAACAGATGATTTCTCTAGTCGAATTGTCAATATGATTTTGCAAATAATGACCACGAAGTGCCAATCGGTGGCGGCGTAGTTGGCCGGTATGGACACGTATCATTTACTAAGAAAATGTATACATGTGCAGACTGTCTAGAATTTGGAGGTCTCAGGTTTGAATTCCTTAACACGATGTCAATAGTCTCAGGTTCAAATCCCTTAATAGTCCCAGGCTATCGTAAAAGTAACTAATAAAATATTTTATAAGACTATTGTGGTATAATTATGATTCAATCGTTTTATATAGCTAAAGCCCTATTAATGTGGACGCCAACAGTTGATTTTCCCAGTCGGATCGTCAATATTATTTGCAAATAATGACCACGAAGCACCAATTAGTGGCGGCGTATTTGGGCGGTCTGGACATGTATTCATTTATTTACAAAATCAATACATGTCCATACCTCCTACAACCTAGAGGTCCGAGGTTTAAATCCCTTAATTAGTACCTTAATCACAAAAAAACTAATCTATATCACTCTTATAAAAAAACGAAAATCAGCAAAATCACTTGAGTTGGGATGGCAATTTGAACTCACCTTGTCGGGTATTATCGGACCTGACTCGCGATGGGGTGACCCGAGACACAGTAGTATGAGATGGGGCATTTGTATTTACTTTCAACTCGCCCGCCCCCATTTTTTGCTCTTTTGATCTCAATTTCTTACAAAATCTATTCATATTTTTCCGATTTTGACTTTTATTCAACTAATTATGCTTAATTTTTCAACTAGTTTTACTCATTTTATTATCACTCATTTTATTTTTAAAGTGTTTTCCTTCATTTTTTCATAAAAAATAAACTTTGCATATATTTTTTTTCAAATAACATGCAAAAAGTAGTTTGACCCGGCCCGCCCATATCTTTGCGGCTGAATATTGAAGTATCCGTATTGTCCGCTCTATTTAGGGATGTCAATCCAACCCGTAACCATGGGTACCCTACCCGACCGTAACCGGTCAACGAGGGTAATTACCCGCTTTGACGGGTTAAGGGGCGGGTACGGGTAATACCCGGTTTCAAAATAAAGGGTAGGGTACGGGTATGGTAATCGATAATACCCGCTCCGTTATACCCGCCCCGCTAACCAAAGGGTCAATTTCCCTTGAGAAATTTAGATTAGCTTGAGAAATTGAGTTTATCTACCATTATTGATGATGAAGATGTAGACGATTATTATGTTTGTGTGGATTGTAGAAGTAAGAACAATTATTATGTGTTTGCTATTTTTATTTGTGTAGATTGTTGACGCTCGAACAGTTACAAGTATTGAGAATTTTTTTTTATAAAGAAGTATCGAGAATTTTTAATGGACAACAGTATGTATGTGCATATATGTGTATAAGTTCATAGTTTAGGATTCGTACCCATGGTTACCCGAATACCCGTGGTTACCCGGTGGGTAGGGTATGGTTATATAATTTTCATACCCGGTGGTTATTTGGTCGGGTATTTTAGAAAGCTCTACCCGGCGGGTTAGGAGTTGGTATAGGGTAAACCCGCACCCGACCCTACCCATTGCCATCCCTAGCTCTATTGCCATCATTAAACTGTGTCACTTGGTGAAAATTAATGTTTAGTTTAAGGTTGAAAAAGTCAGACGAGAATTAGGATTATTATTATTATTAAATCCAAAAGCGAATCCTGTGTCGAAAAAACAAGTAATAAAATGGAAAAACAGGCATTTTACACGAACCACAAGAGCGCTACCGCCAGCGAGCGGGCTGGAATCAGTGTCTGTCGGCGGCGTCGGTCTGGCAAATGGAATCCAAGTCAAATTTCGGTTCTTGACGAAACCCCATAGGAAGCTTCCCCCGTCCGCGATTCAGTTTTTTCGAAATCCGTCGCTCTCATTCTCTGTTATTTCTTCTTTTCGACGCCGGCCACGGAATTCTAGCTCGAGGGCTCGACAGATGGCGGTGATTTGAGCCGCCGATCTAGTGTGTTATAACAATACCCTCATCTTCCTCAGTTGGATTACATGGTCGATTCCCGCCAAGATCAGGAGCAGCAGGAGCCGCTTTTGCTTCCATCTCCCGGTTCGTTTCTCCTTGTCCTTTACCCTTTCTGATTATGCCCGTTCGGCGATGGGATTGATTGGTTGTTGTTTTGCTGTTGGGAATCGGTCGTGTGTGGATGGGAATGACGGGAAGGTGTTTGTCGAATTGCGTCTATGAGAAAAGACTGATGGGTGGGATGCTGGTTAGTGGAATTCTGTTAGTTGGGGATGATATCAGCTGAGAAAGAACGAGACTTTGAAGTGTTTTTTTTATATAAGCTTTTGTGAGTGTCTACTACTATGTCTTAAGAGGACGAGGGGTTCCCTTTTTTCTTGACATTTCCAAGAGTTATACAACTACGAATCTTGAGCAGAAGGGGGGCATGAATTGGACCTCTGTTTCTGTTTGTTAGCAGTTTGTTAGTAGGTAGAAGTAGGAGTCTGATGGGACTCTGTTGGGGTTGCTAAAAATCAGTGAAGTTCGTCAGTTTGCAGCAAATTGGACTCTGCGTTAGCAGCTAGATGAGCTAATTCAGACTGTAAGTTTCTCAGGATTGTTGATCATGCCAGGTGAAACAATGGAAGAAGAAGAAGAATCATCACCAGCAAAACCAGCCACTACATGGAGGGACAGAATTTCAGAATTCAAGGCCGAGTTCTGGCTAGCATACAACGCCAAGGCAGTATCGCACTGGATCCTTCTGTTTCTAAGCAGCCTCGCCATGCTCGTGGCCTTCCCAGCTTCGAGCCTCTTATCCCGTGTCTACTACTCCAATGGCGGCACAAGCAAGTGGGTCATCTCATGGGTAGCAGTTGCCGGGTGGCCCTTGTCTGCCTTAATCCTCCTCCCAACGTATGTCATCTGTAAAAGATCGCCTACTCCCCTCACGTTCAAGCTCGTTGCATCATACATTGTTCTCGGGTTCCTGAGTGGAGCAGACAATCTCATGTATGCATACGCCTACGCTTACCTCCCGGCTTCCACCTCTTCCCTCTTGGCTTCATCGTCGCTCATCTTCTCCACATTGTGTGGCTACTTTATAGTTAACAACAAGCTGAATGCCTCCATGATCAACTCCATTGTCGTGATCACTGCTGCCATGGCGATCATTGCCCTGGACTCGGACTCCGACAGGTAGTACATATGTGCATTTCATTCCCGGTTAAGGTTGATACCAAATAAAAAACTGTTTTCTCATAATTATTCCTCGTATGTATCTGATTTGAGGTGAATGCGCAGGTATGGGAATGTAAGCGACAAGCAGTACATCATGGGGTTCATATGGGACATCCTGGCATCGGCTCTCCATGGCCTGATCTTTGCCCTCTCGGAGCTAGTCTTTGTCAAGCTCCTGGGACGGAGATCCTTCCACGTTGTCTTGGAGCAGCAGGTGATGGTGTCCTTCTTCGGCTTCTTGTTCACCTCAATTGGAGTCATTGCGAATCATGATTTCGGAAAAATGAGCTCCGAGGCTGTGAAGTTCAAGGGAGGCGAAAGTGCGTACATTCTGGTACTGGTGTTTGGTGTGATTACGTTCCAGGCCGGGATCTTGGGTGGAACTGCTGTGCTGTTCTTGTCGAACACTGTGCTGGCCGGGGTGCTTAATGCGATTCGGGTGCCTCTCACCAGCATTGCTGCAGTGATCCTGCTGCACGATCCAATGAGCGGGTTCAAGATTCTGTCTCTAGTGATTACTTTCTGGGGATTCTGTTCTTACATCTATGGAAGTCTGTCTTTCACACCCAAGAAAGAAGCCATTCCATAGTGATCCCTTTAGTCTAAGCCATTAATCATTATTGTTGCATCTTTTAGTTTATATCAGCCCATTGTATCGTACAAAGGTATTTGAACATATAGCCATTGAACAACAGCAATATTTGGTTGGAATGAAGCAGAATACGCAGCTATTATGTAGTTTAACGTCAGCTTTCTTTGTCCACCTATCTACAGAGATGAACCGTACCAAATCTCGTACTAGACTACTCGTGACTTCCCACAATTTAATAACGATTTTATGACATATGAGATGGCTAAGCAACAATTTCCTAGCCATTTCAGCTAAAAAGAACAAAACAAAATCCATCCTTTGTTGCAAATTGCAGCCAGGTTCAGAACCAGCATTCAGCATGAGGGCGACAGAACATGAGACCCTAAAGAGTAAAGGCTCAATTACTAACGATGACTCGATGAGCCTTTTAATGTAGTCCTGAAATGGCTAGGCAAACAAGACTTCCTCATCGTGAATAGATATGCACATCCAATTCAAGAACAGATAACCAAACACAGGATAACCGACATCGATATTAACCATTCGTCTCAAAGCAAAGAACAGAAGGACACGAAGTAGAAAGTATTCGAAGTATTCGTCTATGTATCCTTCTACAGCCAAGTAACAAGTAGCAGCACTGCAATCAGGAAATCAAGCAGCAGCTGCTTGCTCTGGGCTTTTTCTATCTCCCCACTTCGAGACCAAACATTATGAGCTTTTGTTTCAACCACCACAACCGACACATTCTTGATAAAGGAAAAAAAAGGGAAGTTTTTGTTCAAAGACATGCATAGTAGAGATAAGAATCATCGTCAGCCCCCATAAAAACCAGTTGTTTTGCAATCAACTATAGCTAAAATGCTACAGCATCATCTTCTTCTAGTTCTTGCCAATGTCCTTGAGACCATTGATCTGTTCCTCTCCCATTGCTGACATGACAGACACCACGAGGTCCTTTCCTTCTGCAAACCCATCTTTGATCTGATTGAAAAACAAAGAACCAATGAACTTTTTTCAGTTTATAAACAACTTCAACAACTGTGTCCAGAGACATTCAAAATGAATAACAAGCTGGTGAAAAAGGTGTGTTGGATCTTACCTGAGCAAGCAGAGCCTCATCGGTGGGAAGCCTCAGGTCGTCTTTGGTGTTCCCATTCTCAGTCAGAAGACTCACCTTCAAGCGGTACAAAAGAAACTGGATTAGCTAAAAGCTCAGTGAAGTAAGCAAAAAACAAGGACCTGTACATTTGTGCTGCCCATGGAAATTCCATGCTTGAATGATACAAAAGCATGCAACCTCAATTGGTACTTACAAAGCCATCTTCAGAGATGTCGATGAGCTGATAATCAGTACGGTTGACATGTGGAACCTATAAGGCGAAAAACAAAATCAACCTACTTTAAGCGAGAAGCACATAAACACAGCATAAAAGAAGTACACGGAACAAGCAAAGAAGCTGCGAAATTACATCACAATTATGGGACGAAGGAACAATATCCTCAAGCTTCTTGCCATTGAAGATATCAATGGCCACAAAGTGACACTTAGCGTGGCCGTGCTTGCCAGTCTTTGAGGTGGAAACCTCAACAACCTGTTCAAAGCAAAATAGTGAAAATACACCGATTAATGGATCACAAAAACACAGTTCGGAAGGACAAAAGGCTATGACTTGTATCATTCCATTCATATCTTTACACAGTACCCTCAAGAGCCAGTCTCTGATAGAGACCACAGTCCACAGCAACCGGCTAATGAAAATTTCATCACCGTATACAAACAGTTAGTTGGCAATCAGATAACTAAAACGCCATTAACAGCCATAGGGACCATCAACACAACACAACCCAATCACAAACTATTCTAGAGAGGGTATTAGTTGCCAATCGGCTACCCAAATCGTTACTAATTCGACACATCAACACAACCCACAAAATACTATTATGCAGAGTAAGAACATCACCATCAGACGAGTGACAGTGGATCGATCCATCAATCCGATACTCATAAGAAACAAATACGATAACCCACAAAAAATCGGATGAACCCAGATCGCAAAAAGGGTTTGTGGATAAGAAGGATCCAAGATACAGACCTTGCAGGGACGGTTCTTGATGACTATGTAGCCATTCTTGCGAATGGTACCAGCCTGCTGTGGGTAGGTCTTGGAAGCTCCGGCATCAGCCTTGGATTCGAACTGGTGCTCCTCATCCGACATGGTTGCTTGAGGGATTTCTCTTTTTCTCTGTGCAACGGCGAGGATTTGGAGTAGGGATTTGAGGGAGAAGACGACGACCTGATTGCAAAGCCGAATTCCTATTTTATGGCGAGTTAGGTTAAGCTCTCTCCGACTTAACCACGGTTAATCATACGGCCATGCGATTTGATCCTGGCCGTTGGATATTCCCTTGAGGTTTAGCCCTTGTGTACAAATTTGTTTTCTGCCCCTACTTCTATTTTCCTGTACCGGATTGGCTCCTGAACTTTTACATTGTGATAATTCCGGTACATTTAAATTTTTACGTTTAGTTGTGATTTTTTTTAAAGTGAAAAATTGAGGCGCAAGGCACAAACTTTATGCAATAATATTCTGGGAGTTTCAACTCCAATGTGATCAAAGAACAACTCTAGCCAAGAAAATTATAAGAAGATTGAAAACTATTATCTCAAACAGACAAAGAATGGCCAAGCAAAGTTACATAATCGATAGTAAAGATAACCTCTAAGATATGTATATTCTCTAACATCGTTGAGTAATGTGAGTGTGAAGGTGTGACTGTTTTCATCGGTTGTTTGTTTATACTAGAGTTTACATATAGAAGCATTTTCCACCCCTAGTTCTCAAACGATCTTGGCGTCATGCACAATTCGAACCAGCTTTGCACGGGTGATTGAACTCCCTCCCAGGTTCGTAGGGGAAAAGGTACGATAAAATGATAATTGTCCTTGCCCTCTCCCCTCACAATGTTGCCAATTCTCGTACTATATAGGTGGAGAATGAATGACAAACCCACCTATATTTAGGCATGCCCAGCCCTGATATAGTAGTCTCTGTTAGTGTGTGGTATATGATCCACGATTGAACCTCTCTCAACAACTCGAGTTATTGGGATCAACTGATTTTTGACATGGTATCAGAGCCTTCTGTGACCGATAGGTCTTGTGTTCGTTTCCCGGTGACCCCCATTTGTTAAGCACATGGTATTCAGACCTGTGCAAACTTCAAGCCCTTGTGAGTGGCTTTCGTTTGAGGGGGAATGTTAGTGTGTGGTATATGATCCACGATTGAACCTCTCCCAACAACTCGAGTTATTGGGATCAACTGGTTCTTGACAGTCTCTAGCATTAAGGCATCATCCATTCGCTCCATTAACTACCAAATGCATACTATCTTCTCAAAGGTCAAAAACGATCTACTACCTTAGCTACTTTCTAACTTTCCGTGCTGCTAGATTTGTGCATCGAGTCTCAATTTCACATCGAAACAAATTGATATTCTTAGGTTATGATGGGTCTTCTGTTTTTAATCTCGATGCGCACGTTCTATGATCATTTTGATGATTTCACGTATACAACCTAAGTACCTAACTAGTAACTACATGAGCAGAATATGTGTGTTCGGATCGCACAAATCGAATGAATATCAAGATAATATGTCTAGATTGCATGCTTTCTCCAAGATCTTGCTTCTTAGTTTTCTATTTTGTCCATTGTTCCATTTACTTCTTTTGTCAACTAAACTTGGTAAGTTTCCATATTTCCTCTCCCTTTTTCATTGATTCTCACCTCTGGTCTTTGTGCTAGTGGTGTTGAAGGTATGTGGAATCCGGTGCTGAACTGACCATGGGAGTGGGATAGTGCCTCCTGGGTCCCTTGAACATCAAGGAGAATAGTATTCTCGTGGACTAAAATCTCAAAGTTTTCTTCTTTCGGCAGCATCATTTTCTTTGCATGAAATGACTTCACAATTGGTCCACCACTAACACCACCTCTTCTATAAATAAAAAAAAACACTCCTCGTCGAGACGTCGACAAATAATCTTACCGAAAGAGAGCAGAATACACTAATTCGAAATTCGTAGAATTCAAATCAACCACCTCAAAATTTTCATCCTGAAGCTCATGATATTCGGGCAATGATACACTCAACTGTTTACTAAAACTTGCCAAGGTACCTATATATGGGCTAGAAGACTGTTGGGCTGGGTTGGCGCTTTCTTGGGCCCACAGCTACTACCAAGGCCTGGTCCACAAACGTTCTCCCACACAACTTCTTTTGTGTGCACCAATGATGAATGATCACAAGTTCGTTCTCAATAGTTTCACTTGCAGGAATCACTTATCATAAGGTTTTCTTTTAAGACGAGACATCACTTAATTTGTACTTGAAGGTAGAGATTTTTCATTTGTGCTTCAATCAACTTTTAATAATAGAGTCGTGGAGATTCGAACATACAACCACTTGATCAAATCAGCTCTGATATCATATCATAAACCAATTGATCATAATAATTCGAGTTGTTGAGAGTTGAGAAAAGGTAAATTATAGATCTTGTATCAATGTCTTGCACGCTATAGCATTGACAATACAAATCGTACGGAATCAAACAGAAAAAATTAACTACTTCGAGTTCAACAGTAAATTACGATGATGAAAATTTGATGTAATCAAAGATGAACTGTTATGTCGAATGATGGTTGATGATAAAAATTTTATATTCAACACATGCGATTCAATCGATACGAACCGGTCGAGCTAGTGCAGGTTCACATATTAAGGTCGAACGGTCGATTGCTTTTTCTCCATGGCACTTGTGAAGTTACAACGTGTAAGGAATGGGCACTCTAACCTTTAGAATGAAGAGAGGAAAAGGAACATAAACACAAGGATTCTCTGCTTTTGAGTCCTGCCCATGAATCGATGTTGGCGAGGTTGTGTGACTTATGAATGACACAAAGACATACACTGTACAATAATTGTTCCCACCAAACATAAACTATATAACTCGATAAAGGTTTCATGTATACCCCTAAAAATTGGATACCGGAAAAATATTTTGATGATCAAACCTCCTCTAGAGTATGGTTTCACAAACACCGAAAAATATACTAGGCTTTGATTTTGAAAATTTAATTTTCTCTTGCTAAAACCTTTCCTTGACCTTGTGCCATCATTCATTGGGTAGGATACTTCATACTTGGGTAGTTTATATTGCTGGAATAACTTGATAATGTGCTCTCTTGGTTAGGTGTTATAGGTTTGATTGTGTTGCAACGAATCAATAAAATAGGTGATTTTGAATTAGAGGTTTCAGGTCCAAATCCATATGATGGCTTACAATTTGTAAAATCTCTTACAAGAAAGGGAGAGAGAAAAAAAAAGAGGTTTGTATTATGAGGCTAATTTCTATTATTCATCTTTCAACCCCTTGGTCGAGCTCTGTTATGGATCTATCATAAATAATCAAGAGGATTTGTAAAACTTAAGAGTGGAAATAAGAAGTATAACTTGAACTTTTAACATATATGGCATGTGAGCCATTTAAGACGTGTTTGCTACATATGACTCAATCATATCTTAACCGTCTTTAGATAAAATATTTTTTTACTGACATACTAAATGAATTAAACCTAGTCGGTGATAACTGATAAGTACTAGAAAGAAAAAAAAGGAGAGGGAAGAGTTGATTTCTGTGCAATTAGTCAAAGTAATTAGCACATGCATGACAAACCAACCAACCAATCAACATGGAGAACTTAACCCTCTTTTCCCTTATTATTCTTACAAAGAGATCATGCTTACCACCATCATTTGAGTGCCAGAGAATTGGATTATTAAGAAACCTCTATTCTTTCTTGTATGCTCTGCCACCTTTCATTCTTTTAAGTCTTTCCCCTCTAATCATGCAAAGTACAGAACATCACCAGCAGGTTCCCACATGAAAGACCTTGAAGCAACACTAGGGCTCATAATGCACATCACATGCCCCAAATTTTATTCTATATAGTTTTATGCCCCTCTTGTGAAGATGAGCCAACAGAGATCCTATGACCAACTTCATGGCTCTCAGCTCAGCCAGCCAGTGGGTGGTCCATGTGAGAGGGTAACAATTCGGTTCATAAACCGGGACTGAGTGCAAACGACCTGATATCTAGATCGCGATTAGATCGGAGTATAGTTTGATTCGATTTTGATAGTTACAGTTTAGTTAACTTATTGGGTTTGGATTGAGCTAGATCATACCAAATATAACCAAATGTTTCGTTGGTCTGATTTGTTCCTTCATTTTCGAACCGGTTCTTCACTGTGTTTTCGAATAGAAAGTATAGAACCATATGGTTCTGGATCAGATCCGAATCGGTTCTTCACAGCAACCAATCATCCTAGCAACCTGCTTAAATGTGGATGCTTGCCTAAACAGTTCAACAGCAGCAGCAGCTTCATGAATGCTTTGAATAAATGCATTGGAAACACAACGTTGGTTCCAAAGATTGAAACTTTCTGCATGTATCGATTAAAATTCTGTGATACCAACAACTGACAATGGGGGAAGGGATGGTGATCATAGGAACCAAAAGAAGAGGATGAAAAATCTGCCCTAAAACATCTGTTTCAAGGACTTCTACCACTACTGTACATAACACCCCCCGTAGCACACAGCAAAATGTTGAAGCCAAAAGGAGTTCACTTAGAAAACAAACAAGGGTGATAAATAAAGAACAAGCTTTCTTCCCTAACTTCTTGGTTCAATATCTTTAAGAAGTCCAACTACCTGCTGCATGCTCGGCCTCTTCGATGGAAGATCGGCCGTGCATAGGTAACCGATCTTCAGAGCTTCCGCCATGTCTCGATCCAATCCTGTACCTCGAATCTTCGGATCAATAGCTCTCAGGCTTTGGTTCTTTCTCACCAACCCTCTAACCCAACTGACTAAACTGCCATCTCTCTCTTCATGGTAGTCATCTTCAACCGGCTTCTTCCCTGAGATGAGCTCAAACAGAATCACCCCATAGCAATAGACATCAGACTTGGGTGTTGGAATATCATAACCCGGGTCAGAGAACTCTGGTGGGGAGTAACCCGGCGAGCCACGAGCAATCTCCTCATCCAACCCATTTCCAAAGACCTTAGCTAACCCGAAGTCAGACAACCTTGGCTCCAAGTTATAGTCCAAGTAAACACTGCTGGCCTTGACATCTCTGTGAATGATTGGCGGAGAGCATCCATGGTGGAGGAATGCCAACGCACGAGCTGTCCCGAGAGCAATCTTGTGCCTAAATGCCCATGTAGTTAGTAAACCTTCAGAGCCCACATTTTGAATCCCATTGTTGTCATCTTTCTCCCATGTCTCGGTAGTCCAATCGTCTGTAGTTGCTTGAACACCGAGTGGGAGATCGTGCAAGAGATTCTGCAAGTTGCCATTCTCCATGTAGTCATAGATGGCAATCCTCTGGTCGCCAGCTAGGCAATAACCAGTCAATGGGACGAGATTTGGGTGCTTGATTCGACCGAGATACTCAAGCTCTCGGGCAGCTTCTTGTTCTGTCAATGTAGAGCCATGGACAAGTACTTTAACAGCTACATGGATTCCACCGGGTAGGAATCCACTATAGACAGGACCAAACTTGCCCTCGGCTAGAAGAGTGCCACGATCGAAGTTTGAAGTTGCCGCCAAGAGATCAGCAAATGTGATGTTCAACAATGGCTTCTCGAATATCACTACTCCAACTGAATTCGCCTGCTTCACATCAGCAACCCATGTGGTTGAATCAGTCTGGAATGAGAAGGGACCCGAAATGTTCTGTTCTTCCTTGTAAGACATTTGCTTCACTGGCCACATTCTGGACTTCCTCCTGCAACCAAAGGCTAGGAATAGCAGTAATGCCACGAGCAAGGTGACCATCGAGATGGTTAATGCTATGGCAAGCTTCTGTCCCTTATGGCGGCGGGTTTTTTCTTTGAAGAGATCTGGGTTTGCAGCAATGGGGCAGCTGTTTGATGAGCCATGCAACCGAGCCTGAATCATTTCGGAAGAGATTTCGGGACCACCACAGAAGGTGAAGTTGTTGGAAGAGAAGTTGAAGCTCGACATCCATGGAAGCTTTTGAAGCACTTGCGAGGGGATTTCGCCAGTCATGTTGTTGCTTGAGATGTCCAGAACTTGGAGGCTTTTCATGGTCAATGAAGAAGGTATATCCCCAGTTAGATGATTATCAGAGAGATCAAGTGTATTGAGGTTCCCAAGCTTGGAAATTTCACCAGGAATTGAACCAATGACGCCAGTTTTCGACAAGTTGAGATACTCTAAACTAGAAACCTCATTGATTTCTGGGAATTCCTTCCTGGAGAATCTATTGAATGCAAGATTGAGATGCTTGAGATTCTTAGCTTGACTGAAATCCCCAAACATTTCTCCACTCAACTCATTCTCTGACAAGTCTAGATAAACCAAGTTGGAACTGAATTGTACCTGAGAGATATGACCTTCAAACTTGTTCCTGCTTAAATCCATCACCTCCAACCCTTCCTGAAACAAACCCATAGCAGGACCTTTGAAAAGATTCCCAGAAATGTTGAGGAAATTCAAGGACTTCATGTCCGTGAAGTCCGAGTCTCTTCCTTCAATCCCATTTCCAGCAAGATTGAGCCTTTGGAGATTTGGAAATGAAGCTCCAAAGCCTTCCGGTAATGACCCGTTTAGCTTATTCAACGAGAGATCCAAAACGACCAACGACATGCAACTCAGAATCTCAACTGGAATCCTACCTTCAAAACCATTTCCACCAATCTTAAGAACTCTCAAGCTGAGCAAAGACCTCACAGCTGGAGGGATTTCTCCAGTGAAGCTGTTTCCAGATAGATCAAGCGTTTCCAAACCACCAAAATTGCCAATGTCGTTAGGGAGAAGGCCAGAAATCTGATTAGAAGACAGATTGAGGGTTTTGAGAGAGCTTAAGCTCCACATGTCTGAAGGCAAAGCAGTGATTCTGTTGCTGCTGAGATCTAGAGTCCGGAGGTTGGTCAGCTTCCCAATTGTGATGTCAGGGATTGGACCAGCGAGTTCCAGACCAGAGACCATTAAACCCACAACGGGCTCTTTCTGGGAATCACAGAACACACCTGGCCATGAACAAACGGGAGATGAGGCGTTGTAAAGTGGAGAGGAATCTTTACCCATGTTCTTGAAGAACTCAGTCACGAAATACCCATCCGTATTGGGCTGTTGAGAAGCTGAAAGCTTGAAGAACAGTGTAAGAACCAAAATGGAGGCGAAGAATCCAAAACCCATCTGGAATCAACTGCCTCAAACCAAAAAGCTGCTGCCTTTTTACTTCACATGCAAAGGCAACACACCAGAAAGGAACCCCCTGAAAGCACCTTTTGTCCAGAAAACAAAAGAAAGCAGTCTTTTTTACAAGTGCTGCTGCTGGTGCTGCTGCCTCAGACTTTTGGGCTTTGGAACTCCATTTCAACAAGCACTCAACACACAGTGAGATTAAAGACTGAAGTTTTTTAGCAATTCAGATAAAAAGGAGCAAGCTCTTTTCCAGGAGGAAAACTACAGGGAGCTAAAGGGTGGTGATATGGTGGTAGGGTGCCATTTTCATTGCTCAAAACTCAAAAGGGACCAGAACTGCAGCCCAGAAGAGCCAAAGGTGGGTCTGAGAGAGAATTTCGAGATAACAAAAGGGCAGCTTTTACTTTTGGGGAAGACTTAATGAAGAAGAAGAACGTGAGCATCACTTTGTCTGGGCTTGTAGAAGAGGTTTCAGTAGAATCCAACAGAAGAAACAAATGAAATACACAAAGAGCAATGGTTCAAACTTCAAATTGAAGCTTCTCTCACTAGCAATGGAGCTTTTTAAGGAACTGTGAGAGGAAAGGGAGAGATGGAGATTGCCTAAAAGGGGGAAAGAGGAAGCAAGAAGTGGACAGAAGTTAGGGGGAAGCTTTTTTTCATAAATGAGGGAGAAAGGAACCCATTGATGAGAGGTTGTTGAATGTGTTTGCATAGGGTGATTGTTTTGTTGGTGGGTATTCAATGATTCTTCTTCAATTTAGCAATTAGTGATGGCAAATGATATTATTTTGTGGAGTTTCTTTCCTGCTTTCCGTGTATGTTTTGCAAAATGGGAAAGCAAAATCTTTGGCCTATGAATCAATAGTGTTCCCCATTAAATTGAAGTTACCATCCCTCAGTAATAGTGATCTTTTCTCTTTACTCATCCATAACGTTTCTCTTTCTCCAGAAATGGCTCCTATTTACCTTTTCTAGTCTTCCTGCTTTGGATGTCGACCATTGAAGCTGTTTTTTCATCCAAAGATTGAATCTTTTGGAGCCAACAGAGGGGAGTGGAGCAGGGAATGGGTAGCTTTTGTTGCATTAACAACCTCCAACGAAGAAATGTCAAAGATTATGTATCTAAAATGTGGGCTCTTTCTTTTCTTTTAAAAGTTGGTCAAGATGGATTTAGGGGCTAATCTATTGGATTGATAGAGGGTTTGGTGTGGATTAAGACAATTATATGTAGTGGAAGTAGCAATTAAGGGGTGACCAAGATGGTAGATATATAGGATTTGTTTTCGTGTTTCATTATTTATGTATTTTCATTTGTGATTTATCTTCTTGATGGGTACTAATTAATTAGATCATGTATGTTGATGTCACTCATTATCAAAATCGAGTTTGATGTCAATAACTTGAATATGTCATACATATTATTATAAATGAAATGAACCCCAAAATTATGATTGAAAGTTTGAAACACATACATGACTAAATTAATCATTTTCTTTCAAATTCGTTTGTTGTCCTATATATGGTAATGTATTGCATTAAAAACATCTTATTTAACATAATTTTCCTTAGTACATACTACAGGAGCAATTATAACAATAATAATCATGAATAAGGTCATCTTAATAATTTTGTTTCAAACATTTCATGTATAGAGTAGTAAATTCTAATTGCTTGAGAAAAGGCTAAGAAAATGGAAAAAAAATTAAAAAAGTTTTGAGCTTTTACCATCTCTTGGACCAAAATCATTGTGAAGTCATGCAAGAGAAATGAAGGTAAATTGAACTTTACTTCACTGCTTCCCATCTCTACTTGATGCTTGTTTTTTACATGAAGCTAATCATATGGTCTTATCCCACTTGGTGTCCTTTTTTATATTGCTTCATTGAAGTAGAAGTCCAAGTGGGGGAGTTGTAAATACTAAATAAATATACTCCTCACTGCCACAGAAGTCCATTTTCTGCCATTGAACAACTACCTTATATCACAAACCTTCATTATTCTATGTAGATACTAGATAGATAAGAAAAAATTTCGATTTTCTACAAGTCTTTTATAATGCATATGCATGTTTAGAGAAAAGTGAAATGATCAGTCACAAGAACCTGTATGATTTATGATTTACTTAGCGTAATAAGGTGTTGCACATCATCATATTAATGGATGAAAATGATTTACTGCAGCTAATTCATCAATTAAGCCGACATAAATGGAACTAAAAAAACAAAGAAAGTACGAACACGATCCTTATCGAGTAATTGTACCGTTGGTTTTCAGCCAGGAGCCTTCTAAGTTCGAATCTCATTCCCCTTCCCCATAACTCTAGTAGCACAGCACTGTTTACGGTAGCAATGCTGGGAATGGGCCGTAATGCAACAATGCTGGGATGGGCCGCCATCCATGTAACAGATTTGTAGCCTACCACAATTTTACCCCATTGGACTTCTAGTCGATTTAGGAAGCAAAAAAGTAGGATGGCAATGGGTCGGTTTTATCAATTAAATGAAAAGATAAGTCTGACATATTCACACCTATTAATTATCTTTAATTAATTACAAATACGTTTATAAATAATCATTATTATTATTATTACAATCACCCCTATACTTTTTTAATCATATTTCCCACATGATTTTTTACCGTCCTCCTACTTACATCAATCATATAAGTTTTTAATTTAACAATTATAGTACTTTCTTTCTCTTTGGAAAAAAAATTATAGTACTTTCTTTCTTTTTATCATCATTTATAACACCCAAATTTTTTATAAAAATACAAAACTACAACTCTTCCTCATACCATGGTCCATGAAACCGTACCGTACCGGCGGTTCAACCACAAAATACCAGTATCGGAGACTAAACCGGTAGACGGTATTTAACGGTCTAACGGTTGGACTACGGTTAAACCACGATTTTATCATAAAATACCATACCATTGGCTTTTTCGGTACAATATCCGGTACGGTTTCATGGACCATGCCTCATACTAACCGTTTTGGTAAAACAGAGCGTTAGAGTTTATTAGGCAGACTTTTCATATAAAAGCTCGCACTTTTCATCTTCTCTACACTGTTCATCCGTAAAAACCTAAAAATTGCAGATCAAGACTGCAAGTGCACAAGACTGAAACCGGAAAAGCATAGGCGCGCGATTGGGACCAAGGGAGACATAGCGCCTCAGATATCAGAGAGTCGCTGCGGCATCAGGAAACTTTCTTGGCCGGCGGTGTACATAATTGGACCATGATGAGCTTATCCCCGACCGCCGATCCCTGTAAGCAAACCCAACCCCATCTCCGGCCACCACAACAAACAGAGATAGAAAGACACAAATGGAGGATAAAATTGGATGTAATATTTGGTGTTTGCCTTTGGCCATTTCTTCTTCTTTTTCGCCCGAAGTCTACTAATCTCCAGAGTCACCGCCGATTGGCTCAGATTAAGTGCCAATGTCATCAAGAAGACTTTCGGGCTAGTGGCTAGCAGCCATGAGAATACAATAAATGGAAGCCCCCGTCTGTAAGATTTGAATACGTGCACTGACCAAATTCCCCAAACAAAACCATTTCAAAATAAAACACGAACTTGGGTGGATAATGGCAGTTCGCTGGAAGCAGGGAGCTTATTACCTTGAGAATCCATAGACTTCCAGAATTTGCCAAAATTCCTAGCTCTTCCTCTTCTTTAACTATTTCTTGTCTTTCGTCGTTTCCTGGTGGCGCATCTAACCACCGCGTCTGTTTCCTCTTTCCAGAACTTCCTTCCTCCACCTACTTCTTCGTGAAATTTGAACTTGAATCTCAAGTAGACATGTTTTCCGGCGACATCGAATTCCCCCGGTCGCCCCCGGCTATGCCGAGGTGTAATGATTTGTTGCTGCAACAGAGAGAAATGGGTGCACCGAGGTTCTTCTGTAATCGATGAGGGTTTTGGACAACTTAATGAATACGGATTTTGTTAGCAAGAGGTGGTGATGACCGCTGGTCTCGCCGACCCTCCCTCCGGCGTTGATAGTTCTTGACTATCATGAAGACTGGCCTGGTCAATCGAGGGAGTCTACAATTGTTGATCACAGTTTCTGGCAATTTGGACTTCATCATTCTCCATATTAAGTTTGGGTGTCTTAGATCCTAATTTGAAAAAAGAAGGCACTTATATAATGAATATTTAGATGATGATTTAAAGAGAATGAACGGTAAAATATCGTATGGGTGTATAGCATATACAAAATAGATGTAATGGATGTGATTGTAATTATAATTATTATTGGTAATTAAATTAATAAAAATTAATTAAAAATTAATTCATAAGTGTGAACATAGGCGTATAGCGTACACCAAGTGTACACCAGGTTTAGGCTAGCGTACGCCCGGGCGTACGTTAGACTACCGTACGCCCGTTTGAGATTTGCTATTTAGATCATGAATTAACCGGAGTTTTGGGCATGATACTATACCCTAAACACTAATGGATAAACCCCAGCCCCTAGTTTTCTAACCCAAATCACGAGATTCGTTTAATCTTGAAATGAAAATCAACAATAGTTTCGACGAATCAAAATCGTTGATTTTCATTTCAAAATTAAATGAATATTATGCTTTGGGTTAGTGAATTGCGGACTGGGGTTCACCCATTAGGGGTTAGGGTATAATATCATGCCCCAAACTCCGGTTAATTCATTGTCTAAATAGCAAAACTCAACGGGCGTACGGTAGGCTAGGGTACGTCCGGGCATACGCTAGCCTTTGCCATATATATATATATATATATATATATATATATATATATATATATATATATATATATATATATGGTGACTTCTATCGTACCTTGGGTAAAATCGAGGGTACGACATACCTTGAGTAAAAAAATGCTATCTAGACCTCGAATTAACTGGATTTTTTGACATGATACTATACCCTAACCCTTTATGGGTGAACCCTAGGCCTTTGTTATCTAAATCATAGAGCCTAACGCCTAAGATTGTGAATGTAATTTTTGACATATATTTCGACGAATTATGACCGTTGATTTTTGTTTCTAATTAAATTGATCTTAGTATATAAAATTTATAAAATTAAAACCTAGATTTCAATCTTCAAAGGTTTAGGAATAGTGTCAGCTGCCAAACTCCGAACAATTCGAAGTATGGATAGAGTTTTTTTAACTCAGAGTATGCCATATATATATATATATGAATATAAACTAAAATAGATTCCAAATCAATAATAGTAATAATAGAAATAACAGGCCAGTATTGCCAGTTAATCAAACTTCTAGTAGTCAAAAGTTAAAATGTATGATTACTATTATGATAGGCAGTTGGCACACGGATTGTTGTGCAAAACGCAAACAAAGGAGAGATGTGGCTAGCTAGGTAGGTAATTCATGCATGGCACATTGGCAGGATTCGTCGACGTTAGGCAGAAAGCTGAATTTGTATGAATCTTACCTACAAACATCCAATAAAAAGAAGATGAAAATCCCTTCAAGAAAACTCACACCAATCGTAACCCTTCTAACTGACAACCTCTCCTCTCTGCGTTTTCTAAAATCAGACTAGTAAGGCACCATGGCAACCGATCATTTTTCTGCTGCTGCTCTGGTCCTCACCACCTTCACCATCATCACCCTTCTCGTTGCTTCCCCCACAACATCCACCACCACCACCACCACCACCACCACATCATCTCCTCCTCTTTTGGCCTTCCCCTTCACCGTCGTCCAACCTGAAGGCGGCGACAACCGGACCACGACCATCCTAGACGCCGTGAACGTAGCCTTCTTCATCGCCAGATTCAGCCTGGGGAACCCCCTGCAGCCACAGACGGTGGCGATCGACTCCGCCAGCAGCCTGACGTGGGTGTACTGCCGATACAACACCGACGCCAGCTACGAGCGGGGCATGGGTGTCAACTTCTGACCTTACACATCCACCACCTACCGGGCCGTGGACTGCCGTCACCCGGCGTGCGCCAATTTCAACACCACCTGCCACGAATCGGCGTGCGTCGGGTCGAGCGACTTCCAGGGCGAACACGCCTACGGCTTCGTCAGCAACGACACCCTCCGCGTCGGCGGCGGCACCGAGAAGGTGGTCGACTCCTTCACCTTCGGGTGCAACTACGGGTCGCCCGGTCGGCTCCGCGGGTTGGACGTCAACGGTGTCGTTGGTGTCGGCCCACAGAAGAAGTCGTACATGGGTAAGTTCTTTTTCCGATAAAACGATTATAAATTTCGTATGGTCATAGATAATGGTGAGATATGCATTTTCGATGAGATAAAAAAATTCCTACTCTATCTATTTATTATTGTGTCATTCTCTTGTCTTTCATTAATTGAAAAAATAATAAAAAATAAAATAGCAAGTACAAAAATAAGTAATAACCTCCAATCCAACATTTTACTCATTCGGATTTGCTAATTTTAAACTTCTGGCTCCGATACAGGCGACATCGCTAGCTAGCTATTTGGCAGTAGGGGAGGGAGTGGTGCTGGGGCGGAATCCAGCCCCCTTGAGCTTCGGCACCGGCGGCGCGGACTATTACGTCGGCGTGACGTCTTTTTCGGCCAGAGACGAATCAACGACGATGACGCCGAGACCGGCGGCATGGCCTACCTGGACACCGGAGCCGACGCGACCGTCCTGCCGGATCCTGCCTACGAACTCATCAAGGGTCGGATCATGACGCTGCTCGCCGGGGTTGAGCCGATCTCGGTCGGCCACAACAACCTCTGCTACAAGGAAAGGCCCGGCGCAGCTCTTCCGGCCACCGGCACGGCGTTCCCGTCGCTCGTTTTCAATCTGGAGGGCGGGTCGAGGTTCGAGTTGCCGGTCGAGAGCCTTTTCACGGTCCTGGCCGATGGCGGCGGCTCCCGCTACTGCTTGTGGCTGCTCCAAGGGTCATTAGTCGTCGAAGCTCTCGACAGCGGCCAGTCGACAATGGTGATCGGCGTCAACGCGTTTCAGTTTCACAACGTGGTCTTCGACACCGGAAGGAAGCTGATGTCTGTAGAGCAGATCGACGACTGTCGAACAACGATGAGATGAATTTGAGGGAGATATTGTATCCAATCTTTTTTTCTCAATAAATAATTTGTCACCGTTACTATTTGTACTTTGTAGTTCATATAGTTTTGGGAGGAAAAAAATGCTTAAAAAAAAGGAGGAAGATCGACAGTGGGATACAGTAGAGGATGATGAGGGTTTGCGATTGCGGGAAGCCGCCATTGCCGTCGATTGAACGAACTGATTAGGGTTTTCTTTTAGCAAATTTATTTTCAGGGGATTTAGTTTATACCCTCGGAAAACAGATTTGTAGCCTAACCACGATTTTACCCCAGCGGGACTTCTAGTCGATTTAGGAATTGTGAAATTAAAGTGGAAATTGATCAATAGAAATCGAATTCATTCAACGCTCAAACTTATAAGGTGGGAAACATAAACGGCATATTCAAATTTTAGGATTGAGGTTGGCCGTGGGTCGGGACTTCTCTAAAATTAAATAAACATCAGATATTGTAATCGTGTATCCATACTATATATTCACTGCGAGTACTGCTCGTGATTGTGCAATCGTATGAATACATGTATTCTTATATAATCAACATTCTCCTATAACTACATTGTCATAATGAGGATCAGAATACGATGCAACCTGAAAGTGCCAAATTTTGTTTGTATTGGAACGCCCAGGACTAATTCACAGACTCTTCAGACTATGAACCTATGGGCCAGATCCTAGAAGAAGGCTCTACGTGAACCCCCTTCACCTTGCATGGGCTTGCATGAGCCCAAGGAATAGTGGGCCAATCAAAGCCCAATCAGGTAAATTATCTACCAATTACTATAAGTCAATGTCAAAATACAGCTTTTGCCACGTCAGCCATTGCTGAAATCGCCGCACAATTCGGATGGCCTTTCCGGTAATTTCCCTAAACCTTCTCTTTCAAGCATTCTGTCTTCCAATTTCTCACCGAAGATCTACCCCTCTCTCTTGCGTCTCGCCGTCTCAACCGCTTCTGTATTCCAAGCCCCACCGGATATCGAGTCACTGCTGATAGAGATTAATGCAAGATTTTGGATATGGAGAGAGAACTGAATTGATTCTTATTGATTGTTCTGTTTCTCGTAATATACACAAGTTACAGGAGAAGAAGTAGGTGCACGTAGGCACTTCCCACAAGAGTAGCAACAGAAAAAGAGAGTGGGAAAAATAATAAAAGAATAATGACAGATGGAAAATCATGTAGCTCTAATACGCCCCCGCAAGATGGAGGAGGTATCTACGACTCCAATCTTGGCTCGTAGAAGAAGGTGGCGGGAGGACGGCAACGACTTGGTGAGGGCATCCGCCAATTGATGAGTCGTCAGAATATATGAGACTTGGAAACGACCAGCCTGGACCAGTTGACAAACGAAATGGTAGTCAAGAGCAAGATGCTTCATGCGAGAATGAAAAACTGGGTTGGAGCTGAAATATGTGGCACCAAGGTTGTCAGAGTAAAGTGTAAGAGCCGCAGACAGCGGGTGATGAAGCTCAGAGAGAAGATTCTGCACCCATTCAACCTCAGCAACCGCATTGGCAAGGGAGCGATATTCAGCCTCTGTACTGGAGCGAGCAACAGTGCGCTGCTTCTGTGATCGCCAAGAAATAATGGTGGTGCCGAGATAGATCAGATAACCAAGGATGCTTTTGTTGCAAAGCAGGATCGGTCTGTGATCCGATTTCATTTTGATCAGGTGAAAGACAGTGGTTTGTGGGTACTTCTGTGTCCATGCTAGGTTGCAAAGTCCTCTATTATGCCTTTCCCTGACTCCAAATCCACCTTTGAACCATGTGAACCTGTGAATCCAAGATCCATGAGTCCACAGTCTTCAATGAAGCTGACTAGGGGTTTAACTTTTGCAAAGCTGAAGTTGGCTCCTCCCTGTTTATCAGACGGTCTTGTGATGGAGTTGAGATCTCCAAACAACATCCAAGGGCCACTGATTCTGCTACTAATCCCACGAAGGGCATCCCATAATTCTCTTCTGGCATGCTCATTCGGATTGGCATAGATAGCGGTGAGAGCACAACATTCTCCACTTGACAAAGAGCAATCCAAGTGAATGGACTGCTTATGGATCACAAAATTTGACATTTGGACATCACTCTTATTCCACAGCAACCATATACCTCCATTAAATCCAGAAGCATCTGAGATCTCACAGGAATCAAAACCAAGTTTAGTGATGATGTCAATGGCATCTTTACCACTAACTCTTGGTTCAACAATGCAAACAATGTTTGGTTTGTGAGTAGACTTGTAAAACTCAAAAGTAGGACGAAATTTGAGATGCTTCGCACCTCTGCAGTTCCAAGAGAAGAATTTAATCATAATATAGATTAGTGAGTACTTCCCTTTGCTCAACACAAGGTTGAAGCTTAGACGAGGTCAACGGCCATAGCCGTCCCATCCATTTCTCCACTGCAGTGAGCCTTGGGATCATGGATTTCATTTTTAGGTTTTTGTGCTTCCTCTTCATGCTTGGATTCAAAGCTGATTCTGCGGGGAGGATGCTTCACCTTTTATGGTGACAATTTATTCCTCAAATCGGGGCTTCTACCTTGTTTTCCATTCTTTAGATTCATTTCCTTCATTTTTGGTTGATGTCCTTGCTTGGCATCCTTAGAGCTTTCTTTCCCGATACCATTTTTTTGTTTGGATGGGTTAGCCATGCTCATAGATGTTTGCTGGACATCAGCCTGTAGGCTGACACTGTGACCCTTGGAGCCTGGAGCCATGACTTTCTTAATGAATTGGCCTTCCTGTTTCTTTTCTCCAGTGCTCAGCTTAGCTCGAGTCTTTGAAGCCTCCTCTCCCTTTTCAGTGGCCAATTTAGAGCTGGATTTTGGATGTTCTGGTGTAGTTTTTTTATGTGCTTTCCTATTCTGATCTTCCTCGGTATTTGCCTTGTTCTTCTTCTTCTCTTGTTTCTGATTTTCCTTTTGCTGCTCTTTTTCCTTTTCCCTACTCGATTCCACTTGTCTATTCTCCTTCCCCAGTCCATTATCTGCTTCCATGTTCTCTCCTGTGGTATTAGTTTCCTCCTCTTCCTGGGCTTCTTGGGTATTCTCTTCTCCCTCTTCAATTTCCTCTTCCAAAACATTGAATCTGGATCCTGATGTTTCCTTCCTCTGTTGATCCTCTCCTCCTTGTTCCTTTTTCCCTGCTTGTTGTTGTAGTTTAGGCCTAGGTTTCCTTCAATTTCTCGTGGCCAACATCCATGGCCCAACCTGGGCCGTGAAGAAGGCACGGGCCCAGGCGGAGCAGGCAGAGAGACGGGCCCAGGCGTGGCAGGCAGAGAGACGGGCCCAGCGGAGGATCCGCGCGGGGGTGATGATGCCGAAGGGGAAGCTGGTGGTGGCGATGGGCCGGGTGGAAATGGGCTTGGAGGTGGTGAGCGTGGCGCAGAAGCAGGCCGAACTGGAAGAGTAGTGATGGTAGGTGAAGTATCCAAAAGCCAAGCATCAGCAGAGGAGGCCACGGCTGAAGGGATGGAAAATCCTGGGAATTGAGACTCAACAAAAACAACGTGTTTGGAGAAAAAAAGACGGTGATTTTGAGGATCGAAACACTTGTAAGCACTCCGTTGAGGACAATACCCAAGAAAAAGACATGGGCGAGAACGAGGATCAAGTTTGTGAGAAGAGTATGGGCGTAACCAGGGGTAGCATAGGCACCCAAAAACACGAAGTTTGTGATAATTAGGAGGAAGATTGAAAAGAAGAGTGTAGGGAATTTTACCACGAAGAGCGGAAGACGGAAATCGATTAATAAGGTAGACACAGTGGAAAAAGCAAACGACCAAAACGAAGTGGGAAGGTGAGCATGATGAAGAAGCGTGATACCAGTTTCAACCAAATGGCGGTGTTTGCGTTCAGCAAGGCCATTGTGTTCAGGGGTATGAGGTGGGGTGAGAAGATGACTGATGCCATGAGAAAGAAGGTCAGACCGTAACTTAATGAATTCACCACCACCATCAGTATAAAGACGAAGAATGGTAGTAGAAAAATAGTTTTCAACCATCTTCCTAAAGTCAAGAAATACTTGTAGCACATCAGATTTTTTGCGAAGTGGATAGTACCAGGTGTAGCGAGTAAAATGATCAACAATAATCAAGTAATAATGGAAACCATCAATGGAAGAAACCGGAGCAGGCCCCCAAACATCCGTATATAACAAATCAAATGGTCGAATACTAGTTAAAGAAGAAACTGTAAAAGGCAGTTTATGACTTTTATTGGAAAGACACGCATCACACGGAGAACAAGCTAGTGATGTCGAAATAGGGAGAGAATACGAACGAACGAGACTCGTGAGTGAAGACTGTGAGGGATGGCCAAGATGAGCATGCTAGGAACCAGCTGAGGTGCGAGTGAAGACCAAAGCCATGCAAACTGCATCCACCTCCTGAGGCAACTCGTAAACATCACCGTTGTTTTCCCCCCTCAGCAGATGCGCCCCCGTGCAAAGATCCTTCACAAGAAAATGAGTGGCAAAAAATTCCACCGAGACAGGATTAGTTTGACAAAGTTTAGCAACTGAAATAAGATGCTTTTTGATGCTCGGTACACACAAAACATCATTCAAATGTAAAGGAGTTGGCCCAAGAGCGACAACAGAAGACCCAATGTGAGTAATGGCCAAACCTGAACCATCCCCAACCATGATTTCATCCGGTCCAGTATAGTCGGAGTAGAGTGATAGCTGACCCAAATCCGGAGTGACATGATGAGAAGCAGCAGAGTCCATTAGCCAAGGCTCAGCCGCGGATCAAGAGCTCGCATGAGTAGAGTTAACCTGCCCGTGACGGGCCTGTTGAAAAGCCTGGCGGGCCTGGGGAAATAGCCTGAAGCACTGGCGAACCGAGTGCCCAGGCCGCTCACAATACTGGCAAATAACAGTGGGTCTGCGGGAAGTATTTGGCCCAGCAGCAAAAGACTGGCCCACTGAATGGGCACGACCCATTTGTGGAGACGGGCTGGACTCGAGCAGGAAACCCTGCTGGGAACGCGAAGTGGAGCGGGGAGAGGAATTAGCACCGCCGCCGCCAAGATGAGAGCCACCAGGGCTGGGTGAAGATCGCCGTGAGCTTCCTTGAGAATAAAAAGCCGTGGGTACAGCAGCAGTGCGCGCCTATTCCCGCAAATCGGCCTCGTACTCAATGAGCGAGTCGAGGAGGTCTTCAATCGAGACGGTGGTTCCGCGAGCACGCACGGCCGCGGAGAAGTGACTGTAGTCATTACCAAGTCCACGAAGGCAGTGCACCACGAGGTCGAGATCAGAGACCGGCGCACCGACAAGTGCAAGCTCAGTCGCCGTCTGTTTCAATTCATTCACATAAGTCAGAACATCATTGTTCCCCTTGGTCGTGCGAGCCAACTTGCCTTTGAGATTGATGATGCACGAACCAGAGCGTCCCGCATATAATTTCTCGAGGATTAACCAAGCCTCCCTCGACGTAGCAGCACCAGAAACAAATGAATAAAGCGATTCTGAGATTGAAAAACGAAGGGCGTGCAAGATGAGCTTATCTTGACGAAACCAGCGTCGACACAGAGGATTGGGACCGGTGGTGGCGTCCACGGTGACGGTGGGGGCAGGGGCAATCCCGGTCCCATCGATGAAGCTGATCAAGTCGAGACCCATGAGCAGTGTCTCCAGTTGTGACCGCCATGAGCTAAAGTTGGTTGAGGTCAATCTGAGGGGCAATTGAGCAACCGGATTAAAAGTAATAATGGGTTCTTCGGCTGGGGAAGAGCTATCTGAGATGGTCGAGCCAGACATGATGCAGGAAGAAACAGAGAAACGCAGGTAAATAGAGTTGGGAGAGACGAGAGAGAAGTAAGGAGAAAAGGGAAATCAGAGTTGGATCACAAGTTGAACGTAACTTGCTCTGATACCATGATAGAGATTGCAAGATTTTGGATATGGAGAGAGAACTGAATTGATTCTTATTGATTGTTCTGTTCTCTTAATATACACAAGTTACAGGAGAAGAAGTAGGTGCACGTAGGCACTTCCCACAAGAGTAGCAACAGAAAAAGAGAGTGGGAAAAATAATAAAAGAATAATGACAGATGAAAAATCATGTAGCTCTAATAACTGCTATCCAACACAATATTCGAAGACCTCTCACTTAATCGAAGTACGATCATCTCTGTATTTCCTGCTCTGGCCGTCGGTGTTTTGTTGTCGATCTGCTTTGTCGTCGTCTGTGTTTTTCCCACCTGCTGTCGATTTGTCTCTCTTGCAGTCTATCCATCCCGCGCGCTCTATACTCTCTCTCCAGCGGCGAAGTAATCCCAGTCATGGGCAACCGCCTCTCTCGCTCTCACTGTTTGTCTCACCGGAAACCGAAGTCCCATACGTCCCGCTTCGTACTCTCTTTCTAGGGGCGAAGTATTCCCAAGCCATCCCAGGTAACCCGCCTCCCTCGCTCTCACTTTTTGTCTCGCTGCAAATCAAGAAACATCTCATAGCGCCTAATATGAGCAATATTTCATGTTCCTGTAAGTTCCCTCAGTTTAGTTTTTGTGTATTTCGGTTTCGCAGAATCTGTTAATGGGATTTCTGTGCTCCTTTTCTTCCATTTATTTTTCCTTTTCTAATGGGCATTCGATCCAATTTGTAACTATTACGTGTTAGCGGCTTTGTTCTGTGCTTTGGAATTTGAAGTTGGAAATGTCATGGATCTGTTTGGTTGATTACATCACCATTTAATTGTCTATGTGTTTGTCACAACTCCAACTTAGATTTTCTGTTTTTCTTGCCCGCAGGTAGTCTGTGTATCACTTTTGGACAACATCAATATGAAACTCCTGTGACTATAAGTTGCAACCTGTAGGCTTATTGCTTCTTAGGGGTTATCAAGTTATGCCTCAACTTTTACTTTATGGTTTTATGTTTTGTATAGTTATGTTACATTGATACCTCTGTGAGTAACTTATTCTTCTTCGGTAGAATGGTTTGTATGATGGCTAGCTCTTATATACAGATCATATTCTTTTGGTGGAAAGTGAACTTGCAAACTTAATGGAAGCAGAAAAGGACACAAAGGAGATCCACCAGGAGCCGAGGAGGTCACAAGGTGTGAAAACCACCAGCAAAATGAAACAAAGAAAAGAAAAGATTGGGAGGGAGACAATTGTGCAAGCAAGAGCTCCTACTGCTACAAAATCATAGAATCTGGTTACAGGAACTGCCTATCACGTGAGGATAGAATGGAAACTCCCTCAAACAGACACTTCCAAGAAAGCAGTATAGGTAAGAATCAACAAAGTTGTGTAGGCTAAGATATATATCATATGTTTTTCATAATCAATAATACAATTAGAACTTCAAAATGACTTCAGAATGACTTCTTTTCATATAAAACAACTTGATTTTATTGATAATAAAGAGAAGCAACACAAAACACTGGGTGCATCTCTCAAATAGGATAATGGATGGTTGAAGAGACCTGATAAATAGATAAGAAACGACTGTGTGGGTCATAATAAGTAACTACCATGTTGTCTATGAGATGGAGATAACCATGACGGTGATGCATATAGTGAATAGATTCTTGGCTTCAGTAGAATGGTTTGTAAGATGTATAATTCTTTCTTACCGTTTGAATTTTTCCTTTCAAAGCTATATTCATCTTTCAACTGCCTGATACTAGATAATGTGGTCAAATTAGCTTCTTTTTTTTTAAATAATTTGCCACCAACTACCAACATACTACTATACACTATTGACATAAAGGCAGCTGTAGCTAGGGTTGTTCCATAAGTTAAGTTCGCAACTGACATCTGCGTGTTTACAATTTTGACAGGCAAGTTGATGGTCTTGGTTGCTGAGTAGAAGCATGTAGCCAATGTTTGATTCTGGAAACTTGGGAATCATGAATAGGTTGATGATTTTGAGCAGAATGGTTTATAAGAAAGAATGGTGTTGTAGTCTTCAAACATTTGGCATGTTTTCTAAGTAAGTTTTGTTGGGTTTGGTGTGTTTGCTTAAACATTATACTCAAAACAGTTTACTTCTTTTTCAAGTGACCTTTATGGACTTGGTGTGTTTATTTAATGTGGGTTTCAAAACTTACATGTATTGGATGTTTGGTTTTCTTTTACTACCATTCCAAGAGCTAATTTGTTAATGTGAACCCAATTTTGAATGCTAAGATATGAATAGGTGTTCAAAGTGTGGAGAATCGTCAATGTTAACAGACATTTTAGGAATTAAACGTTTGAGATGTCAAATAAAATGTTGGCAGCTGCGCACAAGGGAAACTGCTGGATCACAGCTTCAACAAGGAATTCATTATAATTGTGAGGATTCTGATGATGTTAATCCCCAACTTCTTTTGCATTTCCTGTCTTCCGCTTTCAATTGTTTTTTTTTATTTATTTACTACCATTTTTTTTTGCCATAGATATTTATTTACTACCATTAGCCGTGGGTTTCTATTTATTTCCATCAGGCCCATGAGCAATTTGATGGGGTCCAGGCTACTGCAATATACTTTCTACAGTCATCTTTGGCCATTCTGTTGAGTCAATCCGCTGCAGTATCTTTAGAAATAAATTAGTTATCCTTTGGTTTCGTTTTTAACTATTTATAGATACATGGGTATCCATTTGTGATATCAAAGGACTCGACTGTTGCTAGCCACAATAGGGTTTGATCTTACCACTATCACTGAATTAATTTAGTTGGGTTTAAGCAGCACATTCATTTGTGTGCTTTCTGCTGCACATACGGTATTAGTTCTAAATTACTAAACCCCAACAACAACTTATTGATCCTATTTGTCTTTCTCAAATCTCCTTTGGCTAATGGGTTAATGAACTCTGCAGCAGCAGTGTGCCTCGCGGAATTGCATTGGCAGATGAAGTTTCAATACTGCCTCAACTAATAAAAGCTATAAGTTAGATTAATCGAGATTCAAGGAGCTGTAGGCAAATATGAACGTGGACTTGAAATTGTTTCCAATTTTCCTTCGCAAGACTCTCATAATCATCTTTGAACTCCACCGGCTAACGGGCCGGGCCCAATGCTAGTGTATAATAGTTAATTGGGTATGAAAAATAACACGTATTTAAATGAAAATGATTGACCTTTTAAATATTTGATGCATGTTTTATAAGTTATGTATTAGCATATTCAATGTCTTTATAACGAGCAATGTACAAATGATAATGCTGCATATCATCTGCCTAAAATTAAAGATGTACTTATTCAATATATACAACAAATTTTCACCAAATAATAGCTAATATATAATAATAATTTTATTTCAATCAGGGGTTGAGAGAGTATTATGGGTAGCTCCTAATGACAAAAATGAGTAAATTAGTATAATAGTTAATTGAGAATGAAATTTAGAGCACTACTAATTGATAATGGTTGACCGAGAGATTATGTATTCTAATCTTGGCGACTTCATCATTGTTCAACACATGATATTCGAATTTGAAAAAACTGTAAGCACATATAAGTTGTTTTCCGTTAATGGAAAAGTGTTAGTAAATAGTATAAGATCCGTTATTGAATCTTTCCCAACAACTCGAGTTATTGATACTAAACAGTATTGACAAAGAACACCATTCAAAAGCAAATGCCTAACTAAATCATGAATAATTATTTGATACATATAGAGTGATATTCTTGACAGTTTCGACATATATTTAATTTATCAAATTTTGTAAATACAAAATTATATCATGAATGATTTAAAAAGCTAACAAAACAATTTTATCGTGTATATTTTTATAAATAGACCCACCATCGACAAAAATCCTGACTACGACCCTGACTACTCGTAATTGCGAAACCGTACGTATGAATACCGATATTCTTATTCTTATACAATCAACATTTTCCTGTGCTTACATTTTTCATAAATGAGGATCATTACTCAAAATAGTCTTGTGGCTAATATATTGTATTTACCCTATAACCTTCCGCTTATCTTTCCAATGAAAGAACTGAAATACCCGCCAACCTGAAAAGTGCCAAATTTAAAATTTTGTTTGTTAGGACTCTTCAATCCACAAATCTATGGGCCAAACCCTAGGAAAAGGCTCTACGTGAACACCCCTTCACCTTGCATGGGCTTCCATGAGCCGAAGGAAGAATGGGCCAATCAAAGCCCAAGAAAATACCTCGCCAGTAGCTAGTTAATCAAACTTTTAATCCAAGCTAAAACGTGTAATTACTATTATGATAGGCAGTTGGCACACGGGAATTGACGTTGTTTTGTTCTGTTGCTCCATCTCCAGAATGCAAAACGAAAGAATTAAGAAACCAAACGAAGAAGAGAGATAGAAAAATCATGCATATGGCCCACACATGGAGGCTACATCGACGTTAGGTAGAAAGCTGGATTTGTATGAATCTCCCTCCTAGATACGTCCTATAAAAACTCACACCAGAGCCCTTCTGGCTCACAATCTCTCCTCTCTTAGCTAGCTCTTTGCGTTTTGAAAATCAGTGTGAAACACCCAGCAAATATCAAACACCCAACACCTCATCATCTCCTCCTCGTTCGAAAGAGTTATACGTCTTCCCCTTCCTCGTCGTCCAACCTGACTGACGGCGGGGTGACCAGTATTGCTAGTTAATCAAACTTCTAGTCAAAAGTTAAAATGTATGATTACAAATATGAGAGGCAGTTGGCACACAGATTGTTGTGCAAAACGCAAACAAAGAAGAGATGTGGCTAGCTAGGTAGGTAATTCATGCATGGCACATTTGCAGGATTAGTCGACCACGTTAGGCAGAAAGCTGGATTTGTATGAATCTTACCTACAAACGTCCAATAAAAAGGAGATGAAAAATCCCTTCAAGAAAACTCACACCAACGTAACCCTTCTAACAGATAATCTCTTCTCTCTACGTTTTCTGAAATCAGACTAGTAAGGCGCCATGGCAACCGATCATTTCTCTGTTGTTGCTCTGGTCCTGACCACCTTCACCATCATCACCCTTCTCGCCGCTTCCCTCACAACATCAAACACCACCACCACCACCACCACCACCACATCATCTCACTACGAGAAAAGTGACTTTTGGCAACACTAGCTTGTGCCCGGCCTGTTGGCCGGAAAATTTCAACTTAGTAGCAATTTTGGGTTGCATTCGTGTTTACTGAATTAGTGTATAAGATTATGTGTTTGTGTTTGTGTTCGACATGATTGGTATTAAATGAGCAAAAGTACTCATACACAATAGTAGTGCATAAAGCTCAAGTGCATGTAGATTTAGCCTTATCCATCTATGCTTATAAAAGAAAATGACAGTCTTTTGTGAACAATAATAACGATGTTAAGTAAATATAATTTGGATTAAATTCACTTTGACCTGATTAATTATATAGGCATAGTTGAAAGCCCATTGAGCCAAACATAAAGACTTGTTTACTTTCAAGTAGCTAACTTAAATATCACTTCAATACTAATCATTGTGAATTTGTGATCTATAACATCAAATTTCCTTTTGGAGGGTGTTGTAAGTGTTTCAACATCTTTCACATCATCTTGCTCAACAACAAATCCTCAACAATTATGTCTCATGCTGACACTTGTGAGAGTGAAGCAATTGTAATTAGAGATTGGCCAAAGGAACCATGTAATTTGTTTGTCTCATTCTAAAATTATCAAACATGTGGTGATTTTAAAAAGGTATTACCTTATAAATACAAATATTTAGCGAAATTGTCATTTATATTCCAAACTCCCAAGAACGACAGTTATACCCCAAACTACGGGGAACAATGTCAACTAATTATGTACTTAAGTGTTTTCTTGACTGTAGAGTTAACAGTTGGCCTAACTTAGGTCGGAGTATATATGGCCAACGATTATCTGGTGCCTACATATCTGTCTGCGGAATCGACATGTCAGCAATCAATTTGTTGACTATTAACTACTAACGGCCACTTTAACGGATTAGAAACTCCAAAACATAATACTGTAGTACCGAGAAGAACGGAATATAAATGACAAATTTGTGAAACATCGATATTTTAAGTCGTATCATCCCTTTTAACAAAAAAGAAACTATATTGGGACGATATATATGAAAGCGACATAAAGAAACAACAACGCCTTAGTATAAGCAACATCATCATTATGTTCTCAGCTGCTTGATTGTTATAACAGTTGAAAACTTCAAGGAATTCAAAATTTTCACTTTTGCTGAAGATGGTTAAGAATGTCTAGTTTTTATCACTACTCTCAAAATATAGTTCCTCAACATTTCATTGTCGAAGATGACAATTGTTCCTTCAAAGATGAGTCTTTTATACTTGAAATGGAAACCATTAATGAATTTAGATAGTTTTTCTTCAATATAATGACATATTATTGAGTAGTTAATAAGCTTCCATAGGCCACTGTGGCTTGTGTGTTAAGTGTTAACCCACACAAGTACACAGCAGCAATGGTGGTCTGGCGGAGGGAGGTGGTGAGGAGTGGGGTTCTAGGACCCCACTTGGTAAATAATTGGACAACAAAATCCTTTAAAAATATGAGATTTAGTATGATTCTTTTCTTTAGAACCCCATACTCTTGTCGACATTAGTTCACATAAGGACCTCAATCAATTCAAAGTTCATTAGATACACATATTTTAGTATTAGTAAATTTTTAAGAACCCTAGTAAATTGAAAGTCTAGCTACGCCAATGAGTCCACAGCATGGTCCCAGCCCAGGTTATAGTCCGGCTTCGGTCTCTCTCTTCTCTACCTCCAACTCCAATTCCATTATTTCCATCTATGTCTCACATTGAATCTTTTCTAGAAAAGATATTGAAGTCGATTGACTAATCTCAATAGTTGGTTACATCAACCTGTTATTGCTCTTCAACAATAGCAGCGAGATCAACATAAGCATCTTTTTAAACATTACTTATAATCTTTGGACGTTGCAACTGAAAGAGGTACCCAATTCTATTACATAAACTAGCACCGGGCCCGGCCCCTTGGCCGGGAAAGTCTAGACAAAAAATATGTTCATATAACATGCTTACAATATAATAGGAAGATACGACATATCACTGAAAAAAGAAATATAATTGTTCAAAGAAGAAAAGAAAAACATACAAAATAATAGGTTTTCAATACTTAAAAATGGCAAATAGTTCAAGATTAGAGTTGTTTTTCCTAAAACATACATAATGAACCCTCAGAAGGAAAGAAAAAGATTGGTCTCTAACAGATTTTAGGAATGAGATCATTTGTAACCCTAATTAATGTCTAACAGATACACCCATATTATTCCTCTTCATAGAAAGTAGAATAAGGATCAGCTGGTTTGGAAGCATGCTAGTCGTAGTCCCCGAAGATGCCTAGAAAATAGTCCGGGTTCTCAAGAGAGCTTCAAACTTAAGGCTGAGTGCAACTAATTTTGAATTACATATGTTTGTCTTTGTCAGTGTTGCTGATACTTTCACTGACTACTTTGATTGGTAAGTTGACCATAAATAATAGGGATATACCTTATTTTGACCTTGAAGTTTGTCGTAAAAGCCAAACTTGACATGAACTTGCAAATAAGACAGTTTTTCAAAATTTTGAAAGAAATGGACAAATTTGGACTGAAATTTATGTTGTTCGTTAATATTAAAAGTTAAAAATTTCTTCATCCATTCAACATACAATGCTCAGGTGGTTGCGATTGCGATGTGGCTTCCATGTCATAGGGATGATACCTTATTTTGGCATGAACTTGATGTAAAAGACAATTTTGGCTCGAATTTTCAAATAAGATAGGTTTGTTTGCACTTTGAAAGAAATGAACAAATTTGGTCCGAAATTTGGGTTGACCTTTAATATTGACAGTTGTGATAGAGAGGTTTCGGTTGCGATGTGGCTTCCAAGTCATTTATTTATAAAGTCTAAAAAAGTGAATTTTTCAGAAGAAAAAAAGACCACAAAATAGGACCCTTAGTATATCCTAATATTTTCATATTTACTTGCATAAATCATATTAAAAGGAAAAAGAAATTGATTCAGGCCCCCAAAAATCCCAAAGCACGAAACTATCTCTCTTTGTACCCCTCTCATCAATATTAACGGCAACCTAAATTTTGGGTCAAAGTTATTCATTTCTTTGAAAATTCGTACAAAACTGTCTTATTTGAAAGTGTAGGGCAAAATAGCATATTATACCTATGACGTGAAAGTCACACCACAGTCACCTTAACATTGTATGTTGAGTCATAAAAAAAAGAAATGTTTGACCCTCAATATTAATAACCGACCCAAATTTCGGGTCAAATTTGTTAATTTCTTTCAAATTCGGACAAAACTATCTTATTTGAATGTTCATGCCAAAATTGTTATTTACATCAAAGTTCAACACAAAATAGGATATTATCCCTAAATAATATAGGAGTACTAAAAATATTGGACTAATGAAGTTCAAAATGTTTCAAACAACATACAACCCTGATAAAACTGCAGTCCAACCAACTAACATTTAGAACAAATGACTTTCCAGCAGGATAACACAACTATAAGTATGGGTGGTTCTATCATATTTTGATTAAGAAAATGACATAAGGAAATGATATATAGACCTTGAATGATATACTCTGAGTATGAAAATGATGTCTAGTGGCCGGAGCTAGGGACATGGTACTATACCTTAAGCCCTTACAGATTAAAATCTAGGTCTTAATTCTATGAGGCTCATATACTAAGATCAATTTTATTAGAAACAATAATCGAAGGTCGTGTTTCATCAAAATACATCAAAAAAATTATGTGCATAATCTTAGTGTTTAGGGCAAGGATTGAAAACCCTTAACGTACCGGGGGTTCGACTAAACCAGTAGGCACTATGTAGTGTTGTGAAACGACTGAATCACGGTTAACCACAGTTTTCGCATAAAATACCCTCCTGCCGACTTTTTCGGTACAACCTCTGATGAGGTTTTATAATCCTTGGTTTAGGATCTATGATTTAAATAGTTAAGACCTAGAGTTAACTCGTCAAGGGTTAGAATATAGTGTCTCGTCTCGAAATCAGGTTAATTCAAAGTCTAGATTGCCATTTCTTACCAAGGGTATGAGTTACCTTTTGATTTTACTCAAAATATGATAGAAAACACTACACACACATACTGGTATACTACAGGAGTATAGTATACTGGTATACTCCAAGAGTATAGTATACTCCACATGATCTAGACATTAGATGTACTTTGTTGAGCTCCAATCAATCTCAATGGTCAATTATAATTTTCTATTAAATTAAACTTTGGGTTTGAGTTTAGAGAATCGGGGCTTGTGGTTTATCCATTAGAGGTTAGGGTAGAGTATCATACCCCAAACTCGGTTAAAAATCATGGTCTAGATAGAGATATCTCACGAAGAGTACCTGAAGTATAATATACTCCAGGAGTACACCAGTCTGACCCATATATATGTGGTTGTGTGTGCACATATATATTTAATATTGTAATTTGATATGCAATATTCGAATAAATGATATTTGGATTGCGGTTTTAAGATTATCCTCCATTTATAAGATAGACTACCATTATTATTGAAGTCAAAATAAAATAATAATAAATGATAATCAAAGATCCAACACTAAAAATGCTTAAGAAAGACTTAGTGGGGTAGCTAACTGTGCTGGAAAAGTCATTTGATTTTCAGAATTTTGCCTCTTGTATGTTTTTTTTATAAATAAATGCAACAAATTTGTTTAGTCTTATTGGTTATGACTCTTGTCCTTGTTAGAAGAGACCCGGGTTCAAATCTTGACACTGATATTTTTTTCAAATAAAAAAATAAACAATTGCAATGACGAAAGTACCCTTCCTACTTTCACTCTCGTTGCAGAAAATTTGAAATGGAAGAAAGTTGAGTCATGAATCTCCATCATATATCTTATAGAAGAATGGAGAGTTAAATTTGAGATATAATTATCTCCCTTATATAGAAGCAGCAACCTCCAGAGTCCAGTGGCATTTGTTGTCAAAATACCTCCACAGTCCATAGGCATTTGTTGTAAAACAACGCCATTTACATTGATTATGGGCTTTAAGTTCCAACCCGTTTCTATTTATTATAGGTTTTACGGAAAGGTGATAAACAGGCTGATGGGCCCTGATCATTGGGCTGGAATTGACATCAAATAGTCGTGTATCCACATATTTTGGAGGCAGAAAATGGCGGGTTTTGCGGGTAAATTTTAGACTAAAATGCCCTTGGCGAAAATTAAGGGGGGAGCAGCAAAATTTGAATGCTAAAAATCTTATAGAACTTTACTATTATATATTGGTGGACTTGCACTGCAACACTTTTTAAAAGTGTTACATAAAATAAAAATATGCAACACTTTCGTCACGTGTTGCTTAATGTGTATCTTATACAACACAAAGTAGTCGTACTTAAATTTTTGTTGCATATGTCTAATAATATGCATCACTTGTGCAATAAAATAAAATATGTTGCCAATTCTTTACATTTTAAGCAACACTTAATTACAAAATTTTAAGAATTATACATTATTAACTGTACTTGTATACTATATGATTTAGCATTTGAATTTTAAACTAAATAGAGCTTCACTATGATTATAAAAAGAATAAAATTTCCAGTATGAATATTAAAATGAATTCGTATACCATTGGTTCCACCAAGCAACCTCATCATCGTCGAATCGATCTCTATTAAGGAAAATCACAATTATTTCTCTGACAATTCATATCGTAACTAATGTATTACGATACACATTTGTCGTGAATGTTGTATCGCGGGTGACAAAACCTCATAACAAAAACGTCTTTTTGTTACAAAGACATTGTAACTGGAGCATAACCTATGTGCCAGGAAAAGTTTGCAACCTATGTTGTCGACACTGCAACGATACATTTGTCACAAAATCTAATAGTGTGACACAATATCACAAAGTTATAGTTTGATTACTTAAGTGTTCCCCAATTAGATCTAACAATAGTTGGCTTTATTACTTAAGTGATTCTAACGTTTTTAGTGAATAAAATATTACGACTTAATAGTTTTTACACTATTATGCGTTGATAAAAGGTAAGTAAAACAAATGATGTTATTAGTTAAACAAATAGAAAAATGGTGTTAATTAGCTCAGCTATACACGGAAGTTATAATTGTAGAATATTAATAGTTATCTACAAAATAGTGAAAATTTTGAAATCATGTCAGCGGGAGGATTTTTGAACGATATATAAGTTATTCTTAGACTAATACTAGTGTAGAGCCCCGGCCCATTGGCCGGGTAGCGTTCCCATATCATTATGTCAATTGCTGGTAGTTGTCTCGTTAGCTAGAATTATTATAAAATAGAATTTAAATTTTGGAAATTTTGAGTGCTAGCATAGCAATAATAGATAAAAATTGCCGGTCATAGGGGAGATGGGGGTAAATCAGCTCGCTCCAATCCGATTAGAAACAGAATGTTTTTTTGGATGAAAAATACAGTATTAATAAAAGTATTCCAAAATACAACCCAACTACTACTTGCTAAAATTCAACCCTACTATTTGCTACCTGTTAAAATTCAAGTGAATACTATTTCGAGTCTCAACCATTAAAAAAAAGCAACAAAGGATAGGTACAATTCTCCAGTGAAGGAGTAACCAGGGTAGACTTATAGTTGATGGCCTCTGTTACTTTACTTGCTGCGAATCTGGAAGAAAGAAGGAGAAGTTTTGGTTAGGTTTCGTTTAGGACTTGATAATTAAAAGAAAAAAGATGTCTCAAAGAAAGCTTGATAAGAGATTTGCTTAATGGCGAGTGTTCATAGTAGCTATAAATGATATAGTGGTGGAGTTCTATAGCGGCAAACTCTGTTTCACTTTTGAAAAAGGAAATTCATGTCATAACTTATAAGTTGTGGGCAATGGGTATGATGATCTGCGACCTTTCCTTCCAAACCTACAACTCATGTAACACCTTATAGGTTTCAGATCCACCACTTTGCCTAAACATTGTACTATAAAACAAAGGCAATTCAAATCTGGATTTGTGTGGAATATATCTTTGATCAGCAAGTAGAAAATGGTATTGGAAATGACCTCATCTTGCTGGTATAAACTCAAGCCTTGAAGCTCAGTCATAGTAACTATGGGAATTTTAGCTAGTGTGTGCTTCTCCATCAAAATAGGTGGCTTACTTTCAGGATTCCTGAATTGGAAAAAAAAAATGAATGAACTTTAACAACTAAATTTCATTATTCAGCTTCTAGCATCCAAATAAAAGAGTGCAAGCATACCCGGTGATAAAGGCAATGACTTCCGAGATATCAATATTGGGAAACCATTCAGTTGATGATGAAGAGGAGAAACAATATTCTCCTGCAAACCAAGAAAACAAAAACACAACACTCAATATGCAGCATCTGTAAAGAAAAAGGTTAATATAGATGTCAGCAAACAACAAAGTGTACCCATCCATTCAATCGCTTGTATGGAGGTGATGACCAATATGAGAGAAGATGTTCCAGTAGCTTCTACAATGCTCCCCAATTGTAGTAAAAGTCTCCCCCACAGAACCATGTTGACCTCATCTCCTCTAAATACAGATAAAATTATCAGCAAGCAACAGATCTTATAGCAGAGAAAGCTTCCAGGAATATTATCAAACTACGTATTGTTGATAGAAATGCGAAACACTCAATCACTTTAATCTTGATGTACTTCGGAGTAGATTTTCGTCCAACGATGCGTGAAGTTTTACGATCTGATAATTGTAGGACCTGACAAACTACATATGAAAATCGAGTGTTCAAATTTTGAGTGCATACTTAGATGAAAAAGGCCAAAAACAACTCATAAAATCGAAGTGTTTGAAATATGAGTCATGGATACTATCCTAAGGGCTTCTAGAGTTCATATGCTTAGGTCATTCTATGTACTTGTGGTAGAAACTAATTTATATGAAGGAAGCAACAACACATACTAATGAAGTTGACGTTTATGGAATCAAAACAACCTACTTACAATATTGGTGCCTCGAATGAGTCCTCCTCCTGTAACAGAACCAGCTCCACCTCCACAAAATGAATCCTCAAACGGCTTGGATTCTACAATTGTTGTTGATGTTGCTGCCATAGCCTGATTCTGATTCGGATTCATTTTGGAGTCGATCACAAACCACATACAAACATAGTTGGAAGCAAATTGGAAGAGAACGAATTAACCCATTCCTATGACGCATTGATGCAAATGTAAAGCTTTTTTTCTTTCCGACTACAGATCTCTCCACTCCAATTCTTAAATTAGCCACCAAGCTGCAAACTCAGGGTTTATTTAGTTCGCTTACCTTCAAAGCTTTCGTTCAATGAATCGGCACCATGCTGTGAGTGAGCGCTGCTGGGATACTGAACGATTTCGGCGGTGAAGACAGAGGACGGAGAGAGGAGGAGGCTCGGATTGACACCGGCGGAGGACGGAGAGAGGGAGGCTCGGATTGACTGGGAGAAAAAATCAAATTTGTGGAGTTAAAAGAAGGAGGGGAAAAAAATCAAATCTTTCTTACAGTTCCAACTTCCAATTGAACGAAATCCAAAAGAGAAGGTGTTCCCTTTCGACTTTGTTTACACTTGCGAATCTGCCTACCAAAATACCCAAATCACGATCTCTCTACTCTATCAATTATCTTGGAAACTCCTACATCCACAAATGACAAATGGCCCAAAAGATTTACAAAATGAGCTCTCAAAAACCAAACGCCATTCAATCACCTCCGCCTCCTCCGATATGCGGCGTACTGCGACAGGGGAACGACCTCCGACTGCGGCATGGAGAGCGGGCTCGGGAGAGGGGAATTCCGGCAGACGGGGCAAGATCCGTTGAGCTTCAGCCAGGCGTCGATGCACCACAAGTGGAAGAAGTGGCGGCATTCGGGCATCATCCTCAGCATCTCCAAATCCTTGTACTCACAGAGGCAGATCGAGCAGGTGGCGTCGCCACCGTTATTCCCGCCAGCAGCCGCTTCCTCGGAGAACTGAAACTTAGGGTATGAGTTGATTACCGCCTGGTCTCAGCGGGGCCATTGGCGGTGAAGACGGAGGACGGAGAGAGGAGGAGGCTCGGATTGACACTAGCGGAAGAAGGAGAGAGGGAGGCTCGGATTGACTGGGAGAAAAAATCAGCAGGCCCGTTGGACGTCGCAATAGGAGCCGAGTCAATTTTTTCCGTTTCCGAAACTACTCCTCCGACAAACGCTTTGGAGGCTGGAATTTTGAAATGGGGCTCCTGTTTTCCCCTTCAGCGTTTTATAAGTTTTTATAAAATGGGGTGTATAGCTTATTGTTGTATAGTTTTTTTTGGAAAATTCGTGATAAAAATAGTGAATTTTAGCAGGAAAGAGACATGAATGATGCAATGAATCAAAAATCGGCCTTATGAACCAAAACCAAGTACATGTTACCTTGTGAAACAATATTGTTTCTGGTAATATGATGAGGTGGAGTAAGTTTTATAGAAACCGAATTCCAGAAAATCGAATAAAAAATCGCCTATCCCGTCAGTTTTCGGGAAATGAGCATCTCACAATCGTTGCTGCTAGCTTTTACTCGGCCTGTTGGTCGATTAATTTGTTTTATAAACCTTCCATCTTGTCGTCATTGTGCTTTCTGGTTTTTGTTAGGCCATGATAAAATCTAAGGAAATCAAGAACGAATAACACAATTTGGGATAGGAACCGCCGTTGTCGTATCCTAGAAAATGGTGGTAAACACAGACTCACCTGCCAAACTGGTTTGGATTGAGATTTTTATCGGGTATCAAGGAACCATGTGATTATAAATTAGACTTGATCAAAACGGGCCAAAACTTGAACTAATTGGGTTGGTCGAGGTTGAACCATTGAATAACATTAAAATACATTATATTTTAGCTACTAAGATATAAAATAATAGCATAATATATATTATGCCAGAGAAAATGGCTTGTTTTAGAATGACAAACCAATGATGTTCATTTGTTTTACTTGATGGCCAAATCCCGTGTAGGTCAGACCTATTCAACTCTTTTATTTTATGGTTAGCGGTTAGCCCATTAGATACCATGCATTAGTTTATTGTTAAATTTTTATTTTTACCAATAAAAATGAGTATTGTTTTTGTCTTTTCATATATATTTTATCACCAGGGAGAAATAAAAGGGCTTAAAGAAAAAAATTGACACTCCTGGACCCGTTTAAATCCGCATGTGTACGGTAAGTTGGCCCGTTCCACAGAGGAAAGAGAAAAAAATTGACACTCCCTATTCTACCCTTCCTACAAACGCTCCTGGAGCAGGAAATTTGAAATGGGGGAAGAGTTTTTTCCTCCCTGCTATTATATGTTTTTAATTTAAAAAAATACAACAAATGTACTTAGTGTGATTGGTTATGATCTTTGCTTTTCTTTAAAATGGTCATGGTTCGAATCCTAATACATGTCTTTTTACTGAATAAAAAAAAGTAATTGTGAAGACCAAAACGTCCTTCCTACTTTCACTCTCGTTGCAGGAAATTTGAAATGGGGCTCCCGTTTTTCACTTCGGTGTATTATATTATGTGTAGACTAGTCACGGGCCCGGCCAGTTGGCCAGAATCGATTGTTAATCACGTAAATAAAATAGCAATTTGTATTCGATATACACATTAGTATAAGAAAATCTAACTTCTTCAAAACTCTAAACATTCGAATTGATTGGAAGAATAAGATATCAAAATCTTTAAAATAGTTGAACAAATCAAAAGGACTATCATATTGTTTTCGGACATTTTAATGGCTAATCGACTAAAATCATTTTACAAAAATGAAAGAAAAACCCATGCAAGGGAACTGATTCCTAAAGACCAATTAAAATGACTCTTCTAATTACTCCTCATCCTAAGAGATTACTGAACATTTTCTTTTTGGCTTGTTTGCATTTGCTCCAGCATGAGCAATAGCCTCATCATGACCATTAAGATTGTCTTTATCTCCATTAGTGACACATTTATCTTTAATATCAATTGACTTTTCTTTCTTCACTTGCATTTCAGTTATCTCTTCCTTATTTCCTGCATTTCAGTGAGCACAAAAATTGATGGTAAATTATATATACAAATAGAAATAATCTTTTTCACTGGAATATAATTTACTTCGTTCAATTTACAAACAATATTTGGATTTTGTCATTTCTCCCCATCACCAGTCTTTATATCTTTATCATGAACAATGTATTTTTTCTTGCCAACATCATCATCTCTAGCACCGGATCCATTACCTCCACCGCTAGCAGTGTCATTCTTGTTCTCCTGTATCATCATTATGAATTTAGATCATTAACATTAAAAAGTACAACATATATGGTGAATTTATCAAAGCATAAGTGGTCAACATATGTTGTAGATAAATTTGTAATTGAGTATAATTAATTGCAAGTTAGTGTGAAAGGAAGCAAAGTTCCCCATGGAATACCAGTATTAGAAATAGTAAATCCACTATATTTTCATGCAGACCGTGAAAGAAATAAAAGATTGTTCTCCACTTTTAAGTGGAGTTTGATTTATTTGAATAAACTTCATCAAACCTAATTTTGTTAAGTAAAGCATCAACTCCCTTCAGCGCGCGTTGCAAGTTATCAATTAGATTAAATAATATAACTAAGTATTATGACCTGTGATGGTATAAAAATCCAAATCCAATTGAGAATAACAGAAATTTGTAATTAATATTGATCATCATTTTGATTTAAATAGAATTTATCTCGATCAAGTCAAAAAGATCGTCGGTGTTCTACTCTTCCTCATATTTCCTATCTTGATAATTGTGTCACTTAAGACCAAAAAGATCTTCCATTACTCTGTTATACTATACCTACATGAAAAAGTTTGCTATTAAATGTTAGAAAATTGTTTATTATTTTCATAAAAATGAAAATTGTTCAACACCCGACGTCCCTTCAAATGTACTGCCCATGCGTACCAAATAAACTAAGATATTTAATAGTGTTTGTGAATTATATATGATCCATAATTGAACCTCTTTGAACAATTCGAGTTATTGTGACTAACTGATTCTTAACATGGTTATAGAGTCTTCTGTAACCGAGAAGTCTTCTTTTGAATCTCGATGATCCTCATATGTTCTATTAAGCACGGTGTCTAGATCTATGCAAACATAAAGCCCTTTTGAGTTGGCTTTTGTCTAAGAGGGTGTGTTAGTAATTGATATATGTGATAGAAACCTGTATTTCGGGTTCTATCTAATAATGGGAAAAGGGTGGGAATTGGGGTGAAGAGCCTTGTTATGGCTCCTGTTGTGCGAGTATGGCAAAGGAAAAGAAGAGTGGAAGTGGAAAGGAGAGGGAAGAGGGCCGCGCATTAGCCTGTAGAGAGAGGGAAAGGGGTCGACCAAGAGTGAAGGGAGAGAGAGAAAGATCAGAAGATAATTAGGTTTAATCTTTGCTTGACCCTCATTCCTACGTAGCAAAATAGTTTAAATAATATTTCCTAAGTACCTATACCTACCCCAATTTATTAAATCCCCAAATGTCTCATAGACTCTTAAACAATCGTAAACTAACAAATAAGTTCAAATGCTAAAAAGAATAGAAACGCAGGTTTCTATCATCCCTGCCTCCTTCGAAACAACCTTGTCCCTAAGGATGTCAGTCCTCCGCCTGATCTTCGTTCCTGCCTTCCATCGCGTCGTCCTCGGCCTCATCCTCCCACCTCCCCACCAGCATCATCAAGTCCGGCTTCGCGCACTTGTGTCCAATGGTGAACCGTTAATCACAGTTGAAGCACTTGCCTTCCCTTCTCTTCTGCTCGATCTCTGTTGAGCTCAGCCTGACGAATCCCTTGGGTGGGGCCCTCGGCCCAGGACGTGTTGTCGTAACCGCTGCTCCCGGTACCGCACTAACCCCGCTGCTGCTCCGCCACTTCCGCTACTCCCTGCACCTGCGTGGCCTCCTCCTCCAGACTTGGGATAACACCCTATGACGTTCCTCCAGCTTGCCAACTCCTCCTCCTTAAGGAGCTCTGCCCGGTACTCAGTTACTGATCCGGTTTGTCTGAGCTTGGCCAGCTGCTCCAGAGCCCAGCCCTATGACTTGCCGAATTGGTAGCGAAGCTCCTCCTGGAATATCGGCCATGTGATCAGTGTCTGCGTTGCAGCATAGGATCTCTCTAACCACTCCCATCAGTGCAGGGCGTCACCCTCCAGATAGAAGGACGCCAGTGCGCCTTCCTTTCCTCACGGGTCGGGTGATTCTTGAACCACCTGTCAGCTGCATATAACCATAAACAGGTATCCTCTTGACCATTGAATTTAGGAAACTCAATGGTCGGGGGGCTTGGCTTGAAACACTAAGCCATACTCCTCATCATATCGATCATACCCACCATACCTGCCCACACTGGGGTATCCCCCGTGATATCTCAGTGGATCGCGTGCGTCGCCTCCTGGGCCCTAGCCATGCCCGTCGTCTCCCGAATAGTGTTCGTACCTTCCGGGTTGACCCCCGGGATCTCCTGCTGCTGCGAAAGAAGGACCGTGTGCACTAAAACACTCCAGCTAGGCTCGCCATCCTGCGGCTGATCTGCCATCCGGAGTCCACCCGAACTAGTTCGGTTCACTTACGGTTCGACCCACCACGGTTCGATCATTATCGGTCCACCCATCCCCGATTCGGCCACTGTTGGTCCACCCATCTCTGGTTTGACCTTCTTTGGTCCACCCCGCTCCGGTTCGACCTCCATCGGGAAATCCAGCTCCGGTTCGACCATCTTTGGCCCACCCTGCTCTGGTTCGTCTGCTTTTGGGCCACCCAGCTCCGGTTCGACCATTTCGGACTGGTCGGATCACCAAAGCCCAATCCGCCCCGCTGGTCCGTTCGAGCCCCTCCGTCCCGCAACCCCGCTCAGGCCCGCCCCCGACCCGCTGCACTTGGCGCATCTTGTCCTCTAGGGGGCTTGGGCCCAACTGTCTGAAACATGGATTCTAAGCCACGTTGTCGTAGCCCGGCATCTTCACCTTGCCACGTATGGCCGCGATCTCCTCTGCCGTCAGAGTTGGTAGCAGCCCGAGCCTGTCACGAGGCCCACCAACATCTAGGCACACCCGTTCAGCCGCCGCCTGTCCTAGGGTGACCACCATCGCCTCCCCTCCAGGCCCCGTTGTCGCCTCGCTAGCCACCGGGACAGCCGTCGGGTCCCCCCTTCCTGCGGTCGCGCGATGGCTGGCCACTGTCGCCTGGTCCGCCTTAGGCGCCACCACCATGCCACGGTCTTCGTCGTCGAGCCCCAACCCAGCCGCCATCCTCCTCTGCTCCTCCTGCATGTTGGTGAGGACCTGCATGATAATGTCGCCTTCACGACTGGCCTCCTCAACCTTTTCCCCCGCACCTCCTCCATGTTGGAGTCGGTCCTCAACTGCATCGCCATAATGGTGCGCATCGAAGCCTGAAGATCTTCATTCTCGGTTTCGTCCACCATGACACCTTGACGCTGGTAGTCTGCTTGGGGCGAGGAAACCCTGGTCTGGGCCACCGCCGCCTTGGATCCGGCATCGGACTTCTCTACGGGAGATTTGGTGATCGCCATGGTCTTGTTGCCTGTCCCGGTGTAGAGTTGCAACAAACTCAATAGTCGGAATCGGGCTCTGATACCAGATGATAGAAACCCGTATTCCGGATTCTATCTAATAATGGGAAAAGGGTGGGAATTGGGGTGAAGAGCCTTGTTATGGCTCCTGTTGTGCGAGTATGGCAAAGGAAAAGAAGAGAGGAAGTGGAAAAAGTGGGAAGGAGAGGGAAGAGGGCCGCGCAGCAGCCTGTAGAGAGAGGGAAAGGGGTCGGCCAAGAGTGAAGGGAGAGAGAATAGAAACGCAGGTTTCTATCAATATGATCAATAATTGAACCTCGCCCAACAATAGGATACTATCTCCTAACCAATGTGAAATCCAGACTTTAGTAATGAGAAGACAATTTAATCAGAGGTAGAAAGACCCAATCATCAATATGATTACCGGTTAGAATCTCCACTTCAATAAACCATGTGTAGGACATCCAACTTTCAATCTAATAGAATGGTCTAAGAAACTACTAATCAACAATATATTGAGAAACTCCACAGAATAATTTCCATAATTTATAGTTCCATCCAGTTTACCTCTGATAAAAGTTAATGCAAAGATTCCAAAAAGTGACGCCTCGTTGAAGTGTTTGGTTTTAATAGCATATTCACTGGAGGCTGCCTTCGGGAGGGAGGTTCACTTGGCCTTGTCTACAACACAATGAAAACTTTGGTTCATTGAAATTACTCATTGGTTTGATACTTTCTCCCTTTCAAATCATCGCCCCACAATATTCACATTTATATGATAGGATTCCAATATCAAACACTTCAACAACTACAATAAAATTAAAACTCTAATATTGGAAATACATTATTAAAAAATTCCAACATTATAATAAATTAAGGAATATGAAATAGTGAAAATATCCATAAACTTGGAAAGTCTCCAAATTGCATCACCCAAAGACGATTATAACGATTTTCTGGCAAGTTTGATGGATCACAACAATCTATTTCTCTTAGTTTGTAAGTTATTCATCTCATTTTGAAGTCATGTATAGGAATCAACAAAATAAGAAATCCTAGCAGCTAACACATAATTTGATAATGTATAAGAAATCAGTAGGAATGTTGACAACTTTTGTTTATATATAAGCATTGGCCTTATATAAAGTGCATGCTTCCTTGTTAATTTTGTCAATGGTTGATCCATTTTCCTCAACTTTGACTAATATGCATCAATTTCTGAAAATGTAAAATGGAGAGTAATAGTTTTCTAAGATCAAGCAGTGTAAAATAGTTAGAAAATTTATAATCAATTTATAATTCATTGACGTTCATACCATCAGAGATCTTATTTTGCACTTTAGATAGGGGTTGCTACCTCCTTTTAGGATAGGACAACCACATAACAGGTCATCACGAACTCTGGCATTCCCCTTTCAACGGTCCCAACGACCTCCTGACCTTTCGTGATCTGCGTAGTTTGTAGGGTCTCTCATATCCCAATCCATCCTCTTTCTAGCTCGACGTTGTTCACTAGAACATTGTGATTCTTGATCCAAGCTCGTCCTCTACCTCAATTATCTTGACGCTTGTCTTATTCCTTTTAAAATCTTGCTATCGACCTAATTCCCCAAGTTCATGGACCGTCTTCTTTAATGACAGTATCTATAAAGGGCTTCCTTTGTCGGCATTGATAAATGGTCCTTCTTCCTCCTAGCCTTGATCTATTGACTCCTTGCATTCTTATTAAACTTCCAATGACCCACTTGTTTCCTCCTTTGCTTCCTTTATGCAACCCTAGCACTGCTTAGAGTCTAAATTTTCCATTGCTTCTTGTCATTGCGTCGTAACCATATCGTCCACTAAAACCATTTTTATGGCTTCCAAGGTTATCTTTTTGTTTGTTGACTCGTTGCCCACTTTCCATTGCTTAGGACCAAATACCCTGACATCCTCCTATTATTATAGCTACTGGCATCTGGTGATTGTTCCTCTTTCTTTGGTAGTTGGTTAACTAATTCATAAATACTATCCATCATGTCGTCGAGATACTTGATCTTAAGAGCCTTTGTAATCGTTCTTAGTTTGACCTCATTCACAGACTCCACCTCTGTTGCCTCGTATCTTGAGATTCTACTTGAGTTGGCCACATTTCTTGCTTCCTTCCTTTCATACTGATGATCGCCATCCGCCTCAATCTCTTATTTGACATCCCACGACGTGTTAACAAAATCGCATCCTAACTTATTCTTAAACCAAGCGCACCCTCGTGCTACCATTTCGTCGTGTCGTACTGTCATAGCTATTCACTTTATTATGATTAGAGTAGACTGGAGATTCTATAAACTCTTAAAAGAAGATCCTTGACTCTTTTTCCCTTCCTTTGAAACGAAAGCCTTAAAAAATAGACCGATATTCCAATATTCCTTGGAGAGCAAGGAACAGAGGAAGACCAGCTCTGATACCAAAATGAAACACCCTAACCCGGTCGAGTACTACTTTTACTAAAATGCCCTTGATAAATAAAATACTTAAATCTTAAATTGCAGCGAAAAAACTTTTCATAAATAAAATACTGAAAACACACACTTGTAGTTCAAAGCAACCCTCTAAAACATGGGCAAACTCCATACATAAAATCTCAAAGTGATCTCCAGTCTATACTCATAATCATAAATGTAAATAACTAATAATCTCTAATGTTGTTGCTACTGAAACCTTGACTAAGCATCCTCTGTGACGCATATACTGCCCTCCCCTAGCTGGTTGCCCTCGAGCTCGCTGCTCACTAACTGCTCCTCTAGCTCCTCCTCTAGCTCTTCAAACTGGTGAGTGAGATGTGGTCAGTCTACGCCCTTACGTTTAACATCTTATTAATACTTGATCACTTTATTTAACTTAGTAGAAGTTGTTTTGTACTTCCACTATTAAAAATCTTAACTCTTAAAATTGTACTCTTAAAGCTCAAATCTCCACTTAAATTTTTTACTGACACGGGGATCCCTCACTAGCTAGTCCGGTTGCCAACTCATACTTATGAGAAGCCATCCAGGCTTTTCTTAAACTTAAACTTATCGTGGAAGGCTCTTCTTCCACGATTCTCAAGAGCATAACTGCTGCTCATCTTAAAAATCTGAAGAGCATAACTGCTGCTCAACTTAAATATCTGAAGAGCATAACTGCTGCTTTGTCTCAAAGATCTCAAGAGCATAACTGTTGCTCTATCTGAAAATCTCAAATGGCAACGGACTGACGCTAGTGACTAAAAACTCTTAAAACGACTTCACCTTCTTGAAGGTGAAGTACTTCTTAAAACAAAAAGACTTGTTCTTAACTTTAACAATCACTCATAAATGTAAAGCTTTAAAACAAACAACACACATTCACTATAAATCACAGCTCAAACAAGCACATATCATCAATCATGAGCATAAGCAACCATAGCAACACTTCACAAAAATACTGAAAACTCTAATACTTGAAAGAGTACGTAAGGCGTAGAATTTACCTCCTTTACACTCACCGAACTGACTGACTTGATCTTTTGAAAGTCATGCTTCCTCACGTGATTAAATCTTATAGCCCATTTGAACCTTTGGAATCTTCTTGCTCCAAGTGAGGTTGGTTTCGAGTCTCCCCAGGAATGCATAAAACCAATTCGGGACCCAACTTCTTTTCATCAATTCCCATGTTACTCCTCAGGTCCATTAGCTGTCCATGATTTGGCAATTTGATGAAGTTAACCCCAACGTCAAAACCTTAACAATAACCACTTTTTCCCCATTCCAATAATCTCAAAACCATCCAATCAATAATTTCATATTTCAACTGTACGTTGTACAGGGTAGTATTACACATACAACTCCACGTCCAGAAAGAAGCTTAATTTAGTGTTCCAAATTTTCTATTAATACACAGACGTTCCTTCCCCATTCTCTCGTAAACGATTCCAAATCTTTACACTTCCTTTTTATCGAGGACAACATATAAATCAAGAGCCAAGAAACTTACCAGTACCACACGTGGCATACTGGCACTATTCTTTTTTATTAGCAATACCTATCGAAATACCAAGAATTAACCAAACAATTTGTAACATGTCAAAGTAATATCCATTAATCTATTAACGTTAACTATTTGTTAACGGTACTCCACCTCATCGTCCAACTCAGCTGCCACCTCATCAATGAATAAAATCAAAATGGGTAACACTAATTATTAGCCAAACTTTTCTCGCATATTTTTTTATTCGCCAAACCTATTGAATTACTAATAATTGGTCAAAACTTTTGTAATGCATCAAAATATTAGCCATTTTTATGTTATTTTTAATAATTTTGTAACTATTTTCTTAGTTAAAATACTAAAATTTTGGAAAGTTGACCTCCATGTGTCTCTTCCAAGTCAGTATCATGTTGCCAAATCAATATTACTAACAAATTTTCTAACGGAAAGTTAACTATTGGCTAATTATTGATAATTCAATAGGTTTGGTTAATAAATAGTCATTGCCCTAAAAATATTTGTTCTTACATTTAGTTTTAATAGTCGAATTGAAACATTCTTTGATTGTTTGGATGATTCTCCATAGAAAATTTGTCTTCGAGCCATAGAACTAAAAAATTAGTGGCCAAAAATATTATTCTAAATAACATAATCAAATAATTGATGATAAAACGGTTCTCACATTAACATGAACAACTACTTGTAAATTAAAGCAACGAATAATTAAAGTTCCACCTTGCTAGCTTGAACGAAAAAATACATCAATCATAACAATACGATCCTACCACTATATTTTGGCTAGAAGGAATTTCGGGCTTAAATGCACAATTCCGCCTCTTTGCTGGAAATCCTAGAAGGAAAAGAAGAATTAAATGCACAATTCCGACTCTTTGCTGGAGATCGTAGAAGGAAAAGAAGAATGGGCCTAGCCCAGTTGAGTTGCACATATTCATTTTTTACCAAAATCTCCCTCCTTGGATTGCGCAGAACGCAGGAAAGGAGAGATTGAGGAGGTTCCGGTCAAGAATCTCCTTATAGTATTGTTAGGATGGTAGAGTAGATATTTACAAAGGGAAAGCTGTTTAATAGCTAATCCCTGATTTTTCTCTTAAAGATCTTCCCAATGCTTTCAACGAGGGAAAACCCTTCAAATTCAGGTCTTCTCCACTCCGTCTATGCCCAACTTCTCCTATGCTCTCACGATTCCCAATTTCGAGCGCTGCTACGAAGTCATGATCCGGAAATTATTAGTCTCGTTTAACGCTTCCGGTAAGCCGGCACGACATCCTCTTTATCTTCTCCCTTATAAGCAGCTGCTTCTCCGACGAATTTGCGTTCTATTAATTTATTTTTTACTGAATATTTTTTTTATGAGAACAAAAATCTCCAGTTTCATGAGAAACCAAGAAACAAACCATTGGTCTTTGGATTTCCATGTTAACTAACCATCATTTTCTTTCAATTCTCTATTTTGGGGATTTCCCATAACTATGCTTACAGGTTTGAAGTACTTCTAGTAAGTTATCCATCTCAAGAAACAATCCAAGGAGTCAAGAGCAGAAGGAGTTGTGGGTAGTGTTTCATTGTAAGGTTCTTGTGAATTTAGTTAAGTAAGCAAAGGCGGCATGGAAATCAACAATTGACAATTCTCTCCAAGTAGAGCTTAAGCAAGCGAAGAAGAGAAGGGTTGCTTTTAGAAAGATATCCGCGAGGTTTCCAATTGATCTGAAGAGAATCTAGATAGTTTTTTTGTACTATTTAGTTCATATTGTTAGAGAGATTGAATATTCGTCAAGATATGTATCTTTTATTTTCATAAATATACCTCATTCTCAGAATTTCACGAAGCAGCCACGATCAATCAGCTCATACACATTCAAGGCTTAAATTTGATTATTTTTCGCAACAGAAAAATATCAGCACTAGTATATACTATTTCATACAATGCATAGTCGCTATTGATATTATCGTCTGTGATAAATATCAGCACTAGTATATACTATTTCATAAACATTTAAGTAGTTCAATAGATTATGACTAAATCAATTCTGCAGAATAAAGTGATGGTTTTCTAGAGTCTATTTTGGAATTTAAAGTGCCTTCAGTTATACAGTGGTCACATTGTGTGAAGGAATTTCAGTTGATCTCATTAAGGACTAAAGTTGGACCAGTTGAAAATAGGCATGTTAAAGATCACATTGCATGTAATTTTCATGCCACTCATCCATATTTGATCTATGTCATTGAGTGTATTGGTGTGGTGATCATGGTGATTTAGTCATTATTATATCGTGATTAAAGCCGCATTGGTTCCATAATTAATACATGGGGTGGACCAGATTGTTTTAGGAGATGTCTAAGCACAAATAGCATATGGTTGCGCGCCTAAAGAATTATGCGATATAATTGTTCCATGAAAAATATGCAGCCCAAGTGGGAGATTGTTAGGAAATTCTATTTTCTATAATGATATGGGACACATATTTTGACAATTATATGAGCTATTTGTTTATATGGACTACCTGAAAGTGATCCAACTAAGAGACCAAAGACTTCTTGCATTGATATGAGCCTAAATGTGTGGAAACCCAATACTTGTTCACCTTGATTTTTATGGGAGCCTATGTGAAACTTGTATATAAATGTGCTATAGGTTGTGGTCCCCAATACACTAAGACCAAACAATCTCATCTTCTCCCCATCAGGAAGATGAGAGCTCTCCCGTAAAGGAACTGAGGCGGCTTGGTTGAGCAAGGTCACAAAACCTCCTGGATCGTGCTATAGGAGTATCGAAGCCAGCGCGTGAAAGCAAAGTAAGCAGCGTCATTCCAGTTCAAGATCGTCGTGTTCATATTCCGCATTAAGTCTCTGACGATCAATCGACACGAATTCGGGTAATTTCACAAACTTTTGATTATCTAACAAGATGATTATAGTAATGGCAAATTCAATTTCTTTCACCACCCTCAAATCATGATGATTCATGGTGTTGTTTGTATGTAATGAATTGCTCAAAATAATGAGTTGATGGGAAATATTAGGCGGGACAAAGTTGTCTAAACTAGAAGATCAATTTCTTAAATAGAATCAATAATTCTGATTCCTCGAAGTATATATTTCAGTAATAGTTGTTCGTGTCTATCCCTTGCAAATTTCACCGTGAAAAATACACCTAACCAAACCTGCTGATTGGGCCAAAAGAAAATTTTCATCTTCGCTCATGGGCTCGTCCAGGACCTCATCGTCCCCCACGGGCCTCCTGAACTTGGGCCGAGTCCAGCCCATCTGGAAGCACCAACTGTGCGGCCGGTCTCTGATCCTCTGAACCAACCCCCCGGCCGTCGCCACCGCGCAGTCGGCTTTCAGATCCCCGCCGATCCCGTGCACCACCACGCGGCCGTCGTCGAACAGATTCCAATCCCGGACCTCCCCGGCGGCGGGAAACTCGTCGGGAGGCGATTTCGTCACCGGATACGCTCTCTTCTGACCTTGAAGCACCGATCCCGCGGACACCCGACCCGTATCGTAATCACGACCTCCGGCTTGACCCAATCGCACGGAGGGAGCTCCTTCGGCGTCGTCGGGACGAAGACGGTGATGTAGGGGGTGACGGCGTACGGGGAGGAGTAGTGGCGGAGGAGCTTGGTGATGATGTCGGGTACCATGGCGGACTGGCGGAGTAATTGGAGCGGCGGCGGACGGCTGCGGTGACTTTGGCGATGGTGATTAGGTGACCGAGATCGTACGGGTCGTGGGCCGCTGGCGGCGGCAATTGGGGAGGGCGATCGGGGAGGGAGTGACGGAGAAGGACGACGGACAGAGGGATGATGTAGCAGATGACGCTGAAGAGCACTGCGGCCGAGGAGAGGAGTTTGCTCTTCTCCGCCATTGTTGAGATGGTACCAGGGCCGTCCGGTAATATTCAGTGGCCCTGTTCGACAATTTAAAATGTAGCCCCAAAATTTTATCTCATAAACCTATTAAAAATAATTATTATTAAATAATAATTACTTAAGTTTAGAAAATGATTACAAAAGTAATAATATTATCTATTAATGTTCAAAAAGTAACAATCGTCTAGCATTATTTGAAATAAAATCCTCCATTAGCCCTTCTATTTTATATGTAAATTTTGAAAAACGAAATCAATTCATCTATTTCTAAAATATCACCAATAAGTATATCTTTGGATTGTAAATATTTACTAACCAATTTCTTGAGTGCAATATTTCATACCTAATAACTAATGAAACAATAAACTCAAAATCACCGGGGAAAGTTAATCTGCTAACTTTTAACTTGGCTATGCTGGGGAAACAGGTGTGGAATGTGCTCTCACGACCTAACTCTCTGATGGCTAGAACTCTCAAGGCAAGGTACTTCCCAAACTCTGATATTTTAAATGCAAAATCGGGATATATGCCCAGCTTCATATGGAAAAGTATCTGGAATGCGAAAGAAAAGGTAAAGGAGGGATTCAGATGGAGGGTTGGAGATGGTAACTCAATTAGCATTTGGAATGATGCTTGGATTCCTGGGAAAAGTTATTACTTTGCTGATCCTCAACCAAATGGTGGAAGTGATTCGGAGAGGGTTTCCAGTCTTATTGACAAAGAGCAGTGTGTCTGGGACAAGGACGAGATTTACAGGAAGTTCTCAAAACAAGATGCAGATCTTATTTCTAAAATTCCATTGCGGTGCCATTTGAAGAAGGATTCCAGGATCTGGAGTGACTCTGAAGATGGGATCTATTCAGTCAAATCTGCTTATCGAAGAATCCATGAGGAGATGGCACACAATTCGATTAGACCTAACACTATATCGGAGGAGGAAATGGATTTCTGGAAAGCTTTATGGAAAACAAACATTCCTCCTAAAGTTCGGATGTTCCTATGGAGAGTGGGTAGAAATATCTTACCGGTGGGAAGCAATATCGAGAAGTGGCTGGAAGAGGCCGGTGTGGAATGCCCCTTCTGTGGGCTGAAGGAAACCCAGATGCACGCCTTGAGAGATTGTAGCTGGATTCGACGCCGCTGGGAAGAATGGGATGGCAGGAACCTATTTGAAATTGGGGAAGGAAGATCATGTTTACATTGGTTGAAGGAAGTCTGGAAAAACCCAGCAGATCAGATTCAAAGGTTTGGAGTAGTGATTTGGTACCTGTGGAAGGAAAGATGCAACCATCTCAACAACAACCATAAATTGGAAGAAGAACTCATAATCCCGAAAGCTTTGGGATGGCTTCAATCTTATCTCGATGCCCAGGAGGTGGAGGATGAAGGAGGAGCTGTGAACAGAACGATGACTAGTCCGGGGAGGCAGGGGGTTGGTCTCCACCATCGGAGGGGGTTTATAAACTAAATACGGATGCAGGTATCCTCAAACCGTCGGGAATAGGGCTGGGAGCAGTGATTCGTGATTGGAGAGGAACTTTCTGTGGAGCAACGGCGATGAAAGAAAGAGGGACATGCAGACCAATTGAAGGGGAAGCAAAAGCGATCATCATGGGTTTAAAGGAAGCAAACAGGAGGGATTTCAGCCCTCTGGAAGTTGAATCTGATTGTAAAGTTCTGCTAAGAAAGTTGGAGATGGAGGAAGATGATTTCTCTGAGCTCGGATTATGGTGCGAAGAAATATGGAGACTCGCTCGAGCAAATGAAGATATGTCTGGGAAGAAGGTGAGGTGGAGGTTCACTCCACGTGCAAACAACACCACTGCGCACTGGCTTGCTCATGCGACATCGGATTGGGATCGGCAGTTCGTGTGGATCGACAGCCCACCGTTGAATTTACTTTGTCAAATTGAGGCCGATTTGAGGCCAAATGTAATGGGCCCAACTTGATTTCTTAATATTATTAATCCAGGTTTCCATCAAAAAAAAAAAAAAAAAATTCGTTAGCAGATACTAACTGATATCCAAAATACATGAACTAGTATACAAGTACTAAAGTATCTAGAGAGCACATACTAGTATTCAAAATTTGCTAACTGATATCCACCATGAATCAACTATTATCCCATATTCACAAACTAATATCTAGACAACACAGAATAATATCCATACATCACATAATTAGTATCCAGATAACACATAAGAGTATCCATATTGAATACTAGTTGGTTGATTGTGGATATTAGTTGGTATATACTATCTGAATACTAGTTTGTGATGTTTTGAATACTAGTATGTACTATCTAGATACTCAACAGACTTGGATATTAGTTCATACATTTTGAATATTAGTTAGTATATGCTAACGAATTTTCAAGTTAGCAGAATAACTAGGCTGAAAATCACCAAGTTCATTTTGTGCAAAAGATTTAGCTTCACTTCTATTTTTCGAATTGCCATCAAGATCGACTACTAGTATTCAGCCTCCTCAATTCTCTGTTTTCTTTTATGCTTAGAACTACCTTTTTCAAATTTTTGGGTTGACATAATTAAAAATTATAATGAAAATTATAATTAAAAATTAATGATTCCAAATTTCCAATCAATATTACGTTCCCTAGGAAAAGGAAAAAAGGTTAGAACTTAAAGAAAAGTTCATTAGGAGCCGGGATAGTAGTGATACACATTTATTAAGAGTTAATTATAATTGGGAGTGAATAATTAATATTTAGGTGTTAGATGATTTTGGAAAGTTGAGAAATTTCGGGGAAAGAGAAAAGAGATGAACATAGACGTTAAATACTCTAACTATTAATTTTAAAAATCAAATAATTCCCAGCACAGTGGTTAAGTGCCCTTTTCATGGACAACGAGGTCCATAGTTCGATTGCGGCGGCTGTCATCCTTTGGCGTTTGTTTTTCTCTGATCTGCCAGCTGCGCCTTTTATGGACTTTGAGGCCCAGTTTGGAGCAAAGCCCAAGGGGGTGAAGCTCCACCATGCCAGCCCAACATGCTCGGATTATGAGGTCGAATTCGTCTTTGACTTCGCTGGGCTTATGGATTATGAGGCCCCCAAAAGATGAGGCCATGTGCTGTGGGTCAGACCAGCATAGGGTCTGGGTCGGGCCTTGATGGTACGATTGGGAAGGGTTTGTGGGAAAATATTCTACCCGCCGGCTGATGGAGTAATTACAGTTAATGAGATCCGGATTAGGGAACTCTTCGAGTTTGAGGAGAAGTCTGATTTTGTTCATCTCTTAAACACGACTAGTAATTGTGAAATTCAAAGTGGAAATAGGATTGAAATTCAGTGTAATACATTAGTTTGACATGAACTATACATAAACTTTCTACCCTGGATCGTGATTTTGGAAATTGTTTTTCTGGCATAAACTATGTATTATAAAATAGGCAAAATACAGTTCCATAGCCAAAACTTTCACGTTTGTGCCAATAATAGCCACATTTGGCGAAATACCACTTATAGCCACCTCCGTCCAATTCTTTAACGCTGTTAACGTTAAGTGTGACTGGGCAAACGGAGCAGCTTACGTGGACCGCCAGTGATTTCCACGTGGCGAATAATTAAAAAAAAAAAAATACAAAACACGAAATAGCCTACCCACCGACCATTTGGTCGACTTTTCCATCTTACCTTATCTTCTTTCTCTGAAACCACCCACCATCTTCCTTCGAAAGGCGACGAGCACGAAGCACCACGAAGACCATCTTCCTCCGACGCCCCACCTCCGACGCCCCCCCTCCGACGAACCCCCTCCGACGAACCCCTTATTCCTTCCGCCACCATCAATCTAGACCCTTCTCATCTCCAAACTCGATTTTCCTCGATAATCCGAAAGTGAACCTACCGCCTCCTTCCTCGAGAAACATAACAGAGAATGGGTTGACTAATCGACGCCGAGCTTTGGCCGAATCTTTCTAAGCTTCTTCTCTTCTGCATGCTTAGGAGGAAAGTGGGAATCGACCGATTGTACTCTGAAACCCTAATCTTCCCTCGAAGCCGATTTGTCCTCTCCCTCGTCAGTCGCGACTGGTAAGGAAACTTTCTTGGTTCTTTATTGTGGGTTTGATAGCTGCAATTGAATTCTGAAAGCTTGTCGAAAGGTTCTTATAGTTTCATCTTTTTTGGTTGGTAGCGAGCTGTAAAGGCGAGAGAGGTACAGGACAGAGACATCTAGGGACCACTGGATTCATTTTTTTGGCGAGTTTGCCCCCATAAATCTGTGGCGGATGTCTTGACCACACAAGGCTTATTGCACCAACAGAGTACCACGCCTAGTCTCTGAGTGCTAGTCGAACTTGAGGAAGCTATTCGCCTGGACATGCCTGCAGCTCGCTTGAAGTGCTGGGCAGGAGAAATCGCGAAAGGAGAAGGAGAGGGTTGTGTCGCAATCGTCGTCGTTGCGAGTCGGAACAGAATCGATCGGGATCGGAATCGCGGAGGGGAGTGAGGATTCGATCAGAAGGGAGTAGAGGATTCGTGGAGAGTGGAATTTGGGGGAAGAACCCTAATTCCGAAATAGGAATCGATTAGTATAGGAATCGGGGAGAGTGGAAAGTTGAGGATTCGGGGAGAAGAGTCGAAATTTGAAGTTTGGGAGAGGAACCCTAATTTTTGTATCGGGCAAAAATAGGGGCTGAAGGATTGGTTTCGATGGAAATGGAATATATAGTCTGATTTTTTTTTTAATAATGTAATATATAAGTTTTTATTTTTAATAAATGAATATATGACGTGTCAAGATGACGTGTCAAGACTTGCTTAGTTGGCGCTGACGTGGAAGTGTTCTTCTCGCCTAATCAGCAAACCGTCTGCTTATTTGACGGTGTTAGTAACGCCGTCAATGTTTCTAACGGAAAAGGCTATATTTGTCCAACAACATTTTCAAAAGGTGGCTATAAGTGGTATTTTGCCAAATGTGGCTATTATTGGCACAAATGTGAAAGTTTTGGCTATGGAACTGTATTTTGCCTATAAAATATTGATTTTTTTATTTACTATATTTTTATAAGAACGGAAATAATTTTTTTGTTTATTATTATTATTATTATTATAAGAAAGGAAAAAATACAAAAATTCAAAACATAAATTTTTTTATTATCTACTCGCTGACGTGGCCAAGTGAGCTGACCATTGACTAATGGTCAACTCTGTTGACCGTCCAATTTAACGGTCAAACCTGTCTAGTTATTTGTAGTTGCGGCTAACCGCATGCTGCTTGGTCATGATCATAGTTGGTGTGTGGGTATTATTCTATACATGTACTAGCTTTTTACCCGACCCGTTGGTCGGATGAATTTAGTTTTATTTATTATATTTTTATATTAATCTATTTTTCATATTTTCAAATAATTTGGGATCGTCTAAATAATTTATTAGTGGGTTGAAACTAATATTTGTACGAATTATTGATTGTAACATTAGTTAGTTTATAAGTATTTGTATTGATAATGCTATCGCTTACTGTTGTCTATATATTTTTTACATCTAAGAAAAAAATCACTTCCTATTGTTATAATAAATTACTTAAAAAATATTTCTTCATAAAATTTGATATTATTCACTTGTTTTTCTATTATATCCATGAAAATAAAATAATTAAGCATTGAAGTATTAATTATAAACTCCAAGGGATTTTCCCTATTAGTAATTTGGAGGGATAAAAATTTATCAAATAAAGGATTCAAATTTTTATGGTCGACAACCATTAGGTACTAATTGAGAAAATACAAAATTATTAACTAATAATTCACTTTTAAATAATATATATCTCCAAAAGCAGTTGTGGTTGTTAATAGCTAACATTAATATATACGGATAGTACAATTGTATTATAATGGACATATCTGAAATATTCCAATTATTTCTTCAAAATTTTAATTAAATAAGGCACTCTATAGTTCAAACATACAATCATTTGTTGTGAAAATTAAGTTTCTGAAAAAGATTCATGATTTTCGGAAATCAATATGGATTTTTTATAATTTATTTTGGTGTTGCCTTTGATATCTAAAAGTCAACACTTATAGATTTGTCTACTATGTCATTTGAAATATTCTAAAAATTTATAACAAATAAATACCACCAACAAATAAAAAGAATTTTGTCAAAAATTTGTGTGCCCATAAATTTGTTCTTAGCTTTGTGCTCGGCTTTTAGCTCGATAGTATAACATATGCTAAATTTACGACAGTCCTTGTGTCTGCCATCTATTTCATAGCATATTAGGTTTCGAGTATCCACAAATATTAGTACGCTTTCAACAATTATGTTTATAGTTACACGTATACTAACATTATGAAGTGAAAATTTACAACAATAAATAACTATACTAAAGAAAATTAATTAAAAAGAATACCATCCGTAAAGCTCAAGAATTATTAGTGAATTAGTTGGTAATCTATTATCCGCTTGCAAAAAAATGGACAATTACATTATTCTCATCGCTATTTTTGGAAGGTCAGATGATCAACAATAAAAGTCGGGGAATTTCAAGAAGATTCCCAAAGATGTTTCCCTCCCTCCAGGAAAATGATCGACTTTGCTTTTGCTAGTAGAGAATGGAGCTGTTATACCTGCATAAAACAATGTCTCTTGAAATAATGTTTATTTTCAACAACTTGCACAATTCCAAATTGATTCATAGGTCAACGCGATCACATATTTTATTGACGTATCTGTTGATCATTATAATTAGAAGCAACAAATAAAATGAAAAGCATAGTGATAAAGATGACTATTAATACCATAGACCGATAGACGCATCCCTCTTCGCTACTTTCTGTTGGCAACTACGGTAAAATAGAAACCTCTGGGCCTTCGAGAGACTATTGGCGCCGGCAACCCAGTTAGCCTACCAAATCCGGCAAATGCGAGTGCAGATTGATCAATCTTCCAGGAGGATTGGGCAGGTTCTCGGGGAGGCTACAGAGCGGGTGGAAATGGGAAATAGAATAGGGTTTGGGATTTTCACAAAAAGGCTACAATTTCCCCTTTATTAGTTGTTCTGGGCGTCGCCCACCAAAGTGAAAACGCGTCTCCGAGTGCCCAGGTGCCTAGATCAATCGCCCAGAGCTAGACTGGGCGATTTCCTCCTGCCCAGCTATTAATCGCGCCTAGGCGAGAGATTAATCGCGTCTTCTTGAACACTGAATAAAAGTGGACCAAACAAAGACATTACATCCAACTCATTTCAGTTCCATCTTAACACAGTATCGGAGGCATGTACTATTATTATACAAATGATCTTACGCTCTCAATTAGGAACTAAACGAAGGTTAAATGCTTGATTGGCAAACTAAATCGATGAACCCAGTGATCTTAAAGAAAAAATTAATGATCACATGATTTCTTGGACCAAACTACTAAAGGAAAAAAAGAAAAAAGAGACCGTACATTAGCATAAGAACTCAACAAATTACTTATAAGAACTAAAGACATAAGGAAAATGTAAACTCAAACCGTTCTTCCGAAGGTCATGGATTAAATCATTAGTTGTCGATTACATAGCCTAAACTGCAAGTTATATCCAACATAGAGGCAATTTAGAAACAAAAAAGTTAGATAAGAAAGCCGTGAAACACAGAAAAATTGAGTGAACAAAGTGGGAAGTATTGCTTTCAATTAAGCTTGATTATGTTGACATAAAGCAGGCACACATTGACGTTGGAAACCTAAACAAAAAGCTTAAAAAGTGGCAAGAGAATTCTTCCCTTGAGGTTCAAATATAGCCTACCTATATGAGTAGAGCCAAGTAATTACCATGATTCCATTTTACACATACCATCTCACAACCAACTGCTGCTAATGCTCTGGTCCATTCCAAACCTCACCTGCTCATATCTCCAATACCATATCACGAAACCAAGAATTATACACAACTAAAAGATCCAATAAGGAGAGTAACTTAGCATGGAACTTTGTGATGGGGGCAAATTCTATGGTCAGTATTAAGCTGTGCAAATTATATCACCTCTGCAAAGCTCACTACTTCCAGTAGTTTCTCACAGAACCAGCTACCGTCCTAATCCCTTCCTTCCTTCCTTCCCAGGGTCAGAGTGTGAAAAATAGCGTCCATCTCCGCCAAAACCACAGCTTCTTCCTTCATCCATGCATCTCTCCGTCGCAACCCCTCTCTAGGGGTTTCCTCCGCTCCAGTTCTCGGTGAGTACTCTTGACGCCCCCTCCCCTGAAATTCACAATTACCTCTGGCTTTTATCAATTCAGCTTGGGGGAACCAAGAAATTGAATCGATTGGGTGATATGCAGAGCTGCCGTCGATGGCGAAGAGAGGGAGAGTGGTGAAGTGCTCGGCGGAAGGAAACGGAAAAAATGACAGCGGGTGGGAGAAGAAGGGGATGATGAGCGCTTCGCTGATGGCGGCGGTGGCCGCAGCAGCTGCGTCGAGCCCAGCGGCGATGGCTCCTCAATGGATGCGAGTAGCTGGAGCGATTTGTAGCGACCTTCTAGAGGCTGAAGGAGAGAAGAAAGAAGAAGCAGGGTTCGTGGCGGCGGGGGAGACGGTGGTGGCGGCGGCAGTAGTTGTGCTTCTCGCCGGAAGGGAAAGCCTCGATCGTCGACAACCTCTTCGCCACGGAGATAGTTCGCTGCACTCCCAAACGCGATCTCCTCAGTCGCAGCAGAAGCGGGCCGTCACTGCTTTCCGCCACTGACCACCAAAACGTCTGGTCGTCTTCCCATGAACTCAACAACAGCCGGCCGTCAGCGCCTTCCTCCGCTGAACACGAAACCGTGACGCCCTCTTACCAGAATTTTCCGATGGAAACTGATTCTCCTCCTGTCCTGCGGGTAGGCGAAAGAATAACGTGGGAACCCAGTAGAAAAGGTGGTATTTCAGCCAAACGAAAATTAAATGAAAAATAAATAATAACTAAATGATAACTTGGGAAACCAGGAGAAAAAGGTGGGTAGTGGACGATTCCTAGTTCTGCAATCTGGCGGGGAGTTATATTTTTTTCCCGCTCAACACCCTGCCACATCAGATTCCTAAAATCACTCTATGAACAGGAAAATTTGAATGGGGGTGGCGGTTTTACTTTTCAGCTATAAATTATACTGTTGATATGTTGCTTAACTGAAGGAGTTTATAGGTTTTGTTACTTGACAAATTTGGTTGAAGATTTTGGGAAGGGATCAGATGACCTTTTTTTCCCTTCTGAATACCTACCTCATATCCGGTCTATGTCAGCATTTTCACAAGCATTAGCCATTTGGGGATATGGCTTTAGGGTTCATTTACGAAAGATCATTTGAACAAAACATTTCCAAGTGCGACGTGACATTCGTCCCGATAGTGGTGCCAAAGGGAAACTCACTCTCCACGAAGAACACGTCGCGTGAAGTATAGATACGGCGAGTGGTCAAGTCATAAACCCGGTAACTTTTATGAGCAAGAGGATACCCTACAAAAACACATCTCCGTCCTCGTTCAGCAAATTTATCAAGACCATGCTGTGTATCTTTAGCATATACAAGGCATCCGAAAGTGCAAAGATGATCATACGAGGGAACACGCCCAAGAAGAACTTCAAAAGGTGTTTTATTGTCCAAAACCGAAGACGACAACCTATTTATCAGGTAGGTTTCCGTTAGAACACATTCACCCCAAAGTCTTACCGGAAGTCCCGCATGAAACCGCAGAGCCCTCGCTGTTTCTAATAAATGACGGTGCTTGCGTTCAGCTACACCGTTTTGCTGAGGAGTGTTCACACATGATGTTTGTAGGTGGATCCCATGCTCAGCATAGTAGTCACGGAGTGAATTCGTTTGAAATTCGAGGCCATTATCCGACTATATCCTGCGAACCTGTGCCTGGAATTGCGTACGAACCATCTCACATAACGTACGAATATGTCGTTCAGCATCAGATTTATACCTCAGAAGATAAACCCAGGTAGTACGACTATAGTCGTCTACCACAGTCAGAAAATAATGTGACCCGTCCATGGAAGGAGTCTTGTAACCACCCCAAAGATCCATATGAATCAACTCAAAACAACCAGTGGTCTTAATACAACTGGACTGAAAAGGAGTACGCGTCTGTTTAGCACGCAAACAAGAATCACAATGTGACTTGAACCAACCGTGTTCCTGATAATGAAGGAAATTTTTCAAAGCAGACAGTTTCTCGAGAGTAGGGTGTCCCAGACGATGATGCCAGAGTTGCTGACTGATCGGCTGCGCAGCTGCCATTGCAAACCTCGGCGCTCCCCCTTGCTGCAACACCTCCTCTCTCGGCAAGTAGAATAACCCGTCACGGAGGCGACCCAACCCAATCATGGTCTTGGAGTGTTAGTCCTGGATGACACACACATTTTCCAAGAAAAGTAGAGCCACATTATTATCTTTGATCAACCGACTAACAGACAATAAGTTGCACTTGAACTGGGGAACATGTAGTACGCGATGCAATGATAGCTGTGAATTTAACCCCACTGAACCAATGCCCTCAACTGGTATATACTTTCCATTTGGTATGCGAACAGGAGAATGAGCATGGGAATATTGAACTTTGTCAAACCAACTTATGTCACTGACTATATGTTCATTACAACCAGAGTAAATAAGCCATTCACTAAGATCAGCAGTATTACCAGCCATGTGCGTAGTTGGATCGGAATTAGCCGGCGTAGGCGACGAGAGGAACTGTTAAAGCTGCGAAAATTGAGATGTTGTAAGTCCTGGAATTGGACTTTCTTCTGCGTCAATGTGCGCAGCCTGTGCTGAGCTCTCGCCCTTCTGCTTCTTACCCCCATTAGGTCGATTCTTTCCGAAATCCGGCAGATAACCTATGAGCCGGAAACATTGCTCTCGAAGATGCCCTAACTTGTTGTAGTTGGTACAACGAACTCGATCATCGGCGGCGTCGCCTTTGTCATTGCGCGCCTGGAATGCAGCGGCTTCAACCACTGGCCGACGGCTGCTAGTGATAAGGCGTTGTTGTTCCTCAGCTGCCACCTGTTGATAGGCTTCACAGAGTGTGGGAATAGGCTTGGTACTCAATATTTGGCTTCTAACCACAGAAAAGGTGTCGTCCAGCCCTAGCAAGAAGTCATTCATGTGTTCGGCCTCTTGCTTCTCTCGAACCTACCTAGCCACATCACAGCTACAATTCCCACAAACACACCGTGGGTTAATGGTCACAGACTACAGTTCATCCCAAAAAGTTCGAAGTTTAGTATAGAACGCCGATACTTAAGACTTCTCTTGCCGAAGGCACACAATTTGACCACGCAATTCGGAGGCACGGGTGGCCGAGCTCGACCCAAAGCGTTGCTTAAGATCAATCCAGATTTCTTGAACTGTGCGAGCCGCCCTAACGCTGTTCCGAACCTCCTTCATCATAGCCGTCTTCAGCCATCCTTTTACCATTGCATCACACTGATCCCAAGCATCTTCTTTAGCTTGAGAATCCGCAACCGAATGCGGCAAAGACCTGTCGACAAAACTCATCTTCTTCTTCGCAATAAGTATCTCGGTCATATCATTGACCCATTCTCCATAGTTGGAGTCGGAAAGGGGATCACCGCCAAACGTCTGGCCAGGGTTCTCCGATGGATGTAAGTAGAATGGCGAGTTGTGCGGCATGATGTCGAGGTCGGTGTCGACCTTCTTCCCTGCAGAAGTCTCCTCGTCTTTTGTCATGATCACTGTGTAGAAACAGGCTCTGATACCATGAAAATAAGTAAAACGCGGAAGGAAACGAACACACGATTTACGTGGTATCCATGCTCGATGTGAGCAGGACTAATCCACGGGAGCAAGCTCCGGCTGAAGTTTCACTAAGCTGCAGCAAATATGGCTGCGCCGTGCACAATTAATACAACCAGCGGCTAGAGCACAAGAATATATACCCTTCGACAACATTCTAGGGCAGCTCTAGCTCAGGTGGTTAATTAAAAAATAATACTGTAATTAATTAAATATGGGTAATTAATCACAGTAATCCCATTAATCTCAATAAAAGAAGCTCCAGATACAATAGATTTTGTTGGGATGGTAAGGGATAATGGTAAACAACCAATGGTGCATCCCTTGGAGGCTATTCAAGCCCTGTTTCGACAGGAGGGGGAAGCTAGTAGCAGTGGGAATCAGATGCAGGAAGATGAAGATGCCATCTCTGATTATGTTCCTTCACCCGAATATGGGTTCTAGGATGAATATCTGTCTTAGGGGGAGTTAGGAAGGTTGGTTTCCTGTATGTTTGAAATAAAGTAGGAGAAGTCTAGAAGAGTGAGTTTGTCTGTTTTTCAATAAAGCTCAGCCTGTCTGAGTCTGTGTCTGGATGTCCTTGGTATTAGTCTTGTGTCTGAATGTTCTTTGTTTTGATTATCAAATAAATAAACTCCTCTTTAATTAAAACAGCGTTTCCCTTGATCCAGTTTGTGTTGGGAGCAGTCTGCACGTAACTGTGTGCTTAAGTGTGTGCAGGAACTACAAATGCAGCTGAAGGGATCATTGACTGGCTTAGGGGGAGAATGTTGTAAGAAAGCCAGTCATCGACCTCAGAGGAAGAACTGGAAGCCGTGGGCATCAAGTCATTGGCCATAGAGGAAGAAAAGGAAGTCATGGACATCAAGATCTGCATTTGGAAAGAATTATCAAATGTAGAGGTGGCAGATTTGATACAGCTACAGAATCATCTCAAGGAACGAAATTAAGGGAAGGAATTCAAATGAAGGAGAATTACCTTGTCTGAAGAGTAGTCAGAATCGGAGCAGTCAGGGAAACTATCTTAGCGAATTGACGAGAATCACAAATCAGTGATCTCTCGTCCATGGAGTAGTCAGAGGCTTAGAGCTGGGTTTCATTTACACTCAGCTCTGGAAACCATGTAAAATCCCCTGTGTCGTTTTCATTCAGTGTTCTTCTGTTGTTTAGTTCTTACTCTGGTTTCTATTGTGGTTAGTGTTTTGAAAAACAGGGGGATTGAATCTGCCAAGGGAAAAAGACAGTGCAAGCTGTGTGGAGTTAAAACGCACAGCTTAGTGAAGAATATATATCAGTTACAGCAGGCCAAACCGAGAAACATAAAGAAGTTGGGCTCAAGTAATCAGGCCCAACAGCAACAAGGCTGTTCAGTCTTCATTCATCATTTTCTGTTTGTGTTATCTCTGTTTTCCAACTGCTTGCGTTTACATTTTGATCTACCTTTGTTCTTAGCAAAAGAAAGAGTTAGGGTTTTCAGGTGTGATCAAAGGATCGAAAAGAAGAAGGCATCTCGCGCTCGACGCTTATAACAGTTTGCAGCAAATTAAAGCAAAAAAAAAAAAAAAACTAGGAAGGAAGAAGACGCACCCAAATGGAGAATGTTGAAAAAGTTGAAGAGAGAAGGCTGGGAGTTTGAAAACTAGAAAGAGAAAGAAGAAAGGACAGAGTTGCTAAGGAATATGTGAGTTACAAACCGACGGTAAAGCAGGGAAAAACCCGACGGTACATTACTGTTTTATTGTAGTGTATACGTAGGGATTACTTATATGAAGGCTTTAGTTACATATATGGGCAAAGCACATAGGTAGAAATCATCACACTTTTCCCTCCAAAAAATCTCAACAATTAGACTTCGAAGCTACATTATAAATTTATTTATCTCAATACCTTAATCGGTACAATTAAAAATGCATCTATATCATTCAATTACAATATCTGTGAATACAATACCACCTGATAAGTTGTAACATATACCTTATACCCTGAACCCTTACCCTAACTAATCAATACCTTATACTCTAAACAATCAATAACTTATACCCTAACCATATACCTTATACTCTAAACAATGAACCGTAAAAGATTAACTATCAAATTAGTAAAATTGTTGACTTCAAGCATAACTCTACTCGATAATATATACCATGTACACCAAACCCTTATCCTAAACATCAATGCTTTATACTCTAATCATATAGCTACGACTGAATCATAGCTCTACTCGTAACATGTACCCTATACACTTAACCCTTGCCCTAGGCATCAATACCTGATACCCTAATCATATGCCAATAAGTCGATACAATTTTATATTTGGAAAAACTTGTCTGTTACAAAGTAAAGAGAAAACAACAATTTTATATTTTTTACCAAATTAATTGTTGATTTAACACTTTAATTGATTTATCAAATTTAGTAAAATTGTTGTGACTTCAACAATAACTTTCTAAATAACATACACTCTATACACTGAACCATTACCCTCAATCGACAATATTAAATTAGTATATGTTGTGATCGCATATCCTAAACCATCAATACATTACACACTAACCATGTACCCTATACACTAACAAAATATCATAAACCCTAACAATATACCCTTATGAGTTATGATTTTGTTACTATAGTTAATTTAAAGTAACTTTATACTTTGCTTTTCAAAACATAGATTATAATTTGATATTTGCTATACGCTAACCATATACCCTATACCCTAAATCATTTATCCTATACCCTAATCATACATCCTTATGAGTAACGACTTTGGTGCTTAGTTAATATAAAGTGAAATTCAGACCATGATTTTCAGATAATAGATTAAAAAGTGATCTTTGTAAGTTCCTATTCTTATTAGTTTCATCTAGTTGAGTAAATTTTCTTAAGCTTTTCCCAATTTGCAGTGGCGGATCTAGGGGGTGGCCACCCCGGGTCACAGCCCAGCTCTCCTCTGGATCTGGAGCTAATATAGTCCTTATGAGTTTATCAATTTTAACTATTTGACCTAGTGTTATTTTATAATAAAATTATGTGTAATTAGGAAAATGGGTTAGATGAGTATATTCAAATCACAACTCTAAATTTAGCATAAAAATTGTAGCTCCAATGATTCTCGTCTAAAGAAAAACAAACAATGAAATCTAAAATTCTAAACGTCTAAAACGTGAAAGTCTAAAAGAAGTATGAGGTTTGTTCCTGTGAAAATAACTAGAGCAGCTGATGAAAATAGGGATAGACACACAATACAAATTGATTAGTCGATTTATTTCTCTAGTGTTCACATTGCCCGTTTCAACAACTACTATACGGAGAGAACCTTTTCAACAATGGAACAGGTGGAAAATGATTTGCGTAACAAAATGAGCGATAAATTTCCGCCGATTGTTTAACTATTTTATTTGAAAGATAGTAGTATGTTATTGGTACGGGCGTAGAATCCATTATTGATGAATTTTCTATATTAAAATATCGAAGTGTACAATCGACATTGTAAAATAAACTTCATTTTTTTACGATATCTAATTTTCTGATGAAATGCGGCCCAGTACTTTATTATATCATGGATCCGCCGCTGACAATTTGTACTTGTAATGTAAGACTTCAAAGATACAAATCCATTCATGTTGTTGGGTTATGGGTTAGTCGGGTTGCGGGTCATTTGTGTTACGTGTTGTTGCAGTTTGGTCAAGTTCATCGGGTTGATAGGGGGATTACTCGGGCCGGGTTATGTTTTGACAGCTCTAGTATTCTCACAATACAAATAGAATATTCCGATAACTAAATTGCTATATCCTCACTTAAAAGCCTAGGATCAACCTATTGTCAGATATATGCATCAACGATAAGAACATGCTATAATTAAGGATGCTAGTATCAAAAGAGCAGTACTGTGTTGAATCCGAGCATTGTATAATGATGCTAACAAACCTAACGAAATGTTCAGAGATCGCACCTCCACTAAGACGCTCTGCAAAATTGCAGAAGCCGATCGAAGAGTGACAGTAAGATTGTTGTATCATGCATTCCTTTTGCAATCCCTAATATCCGAGCCAGGTTGTTGAGCACCGTCACGCCAGAGCCAACTCCCACGAAGTAGATGAAGAAAATGAGCCAATTTTTTTGTGGAAGGCATCAAGGGTGGCGCGAAACTGGTTTGGCCAAGGCAAAGGACACCGAGGTGGAAGTTAGCTCTGGTGATGAGTCGATGAAAGAAGAAGAGGAGACGACTATCAAGGAAAAGCCGACATCAAAGGGACATGCCAGTGAAGCAAAGGGGGAGGCTAAACTTGATGAGGATGGATGATGGATGGATAATTAAAAAGGAGAAAAATGAACACCCCTTGTGATGGGACACTATATAATAGTAACTTGGTTACTTGTTCTTTTAATAAGATAATAATAATAATAATAATAATAATAATAATAATAATAATAATCTCAATGCCATTTAAACCCCTCCAAGTTTTGGTTAATTACAAAATTAACACCCCTTGTGATGGGACACTATGTAATAGTAACTTGGTTACTTGTTCTTTTAATAAGATGAATAATAATAATAATAATAATAATAATAATAATAATAATAATAATAACTTGGTTACTTGTTATTTTACACTATGTTTGGCTATGGGTGCAAAGGGAGGGGTGCAAGTTTTGGGGTAAATGCCATTCCCAATGCACTTACCCTCATTTGGTTAATTTGCAATTGTGCTAGGAGGGAGCAAATTGGGTGGGCGGGGGCTTAAATCACTATTCCCCTTAACCACCCAATTTGGGGTGGAAGAAGAGAGAGAAAAAAGAAGGAGGAAGAGGTTAGTGTGTAAGATTAATTTTAGAATTCTTATAATATGTCTTATTATATTCAAATAATTATATTTTGAATAAAAACATGTAATTATTATTAAGATAGCAAGAAATACTATAATTACTATTGAATCATAAATCATACTTTTTATTGATTTTTTATCATCATAGTTATTATTAATATAAAATTTGTCCATGAATAGCAAGTTTGTCAAATTGCTCCAATTTTTTAATGTATTTGATGAAGTATCACTCAAATTTATGTTTCAAAGTATAGAGAAGAAGTGTCGTGGAAAAATTAGAACGAGAAAATGTTTGGTTGACTCGGGTCAATTTGGTTGACTAAATTTGCGTTGAAAACTATACAGAAGAAGTATCGTGTATATATTGAAAAAATGGATCGATGACATTTGGAGAGGACCAAATAGGACTGAATGTAGTGGTGGTCGATCATTGGTCCTAAGGTTCATCTAGCCAAATCGAGATCACCATGTCAACAACCAACGCTCGAGTGTGAGGCATGAGCTAGTTGCTAGTTATATGTCTTGGCCATAGGTTGGGCTTCGTGCTTTGAGATTGCTAGATCAATGATTATTATCATAAATTACTATTAAAGCATTATTGTCTTAATAATTATTTTTATTAAATTATATTTGTTAATATTTATGATTATTATATATATAATTTTTTATTTTATTATTTGTGATCATCTTTTATAATTTTAATACATCCTTTTTATAATAATAATAATAATAATAATATAATTTTATTACTTTTCACTATATTTGCACCCTTCTACTTTTTCATCCAAACAACAATTTACCCATCCACTTACACCCTCCACCAATTTGCACCCTCCTGCAATTTGACCCTCAAATTGCACCCCCTCGGATTTGCACCCCTATGATAATAATAATAATAATAATAATTATTATTATTATTATTATTATTATTATTCGAAATAAGGAATGAAGGGATAAGTTATGACTCCGATAGAATTTTTGATTCAAAATCTTCTGACCCACTCAATGATATCGATCACTTGTTTTATAATTCACACCTGTCCGAACACCATAAAACCACATGTAACGACCAATGCAGTATGCGCTCACCCTACTCAATGCGATCTAACCCTTTCATTTTTTAAAGTTTTAATCCGATTCCAAGACAAATAAATTATTTTCACTAATTTTTTTTGGAGAGAGGTCAAAAAAACAAATTGGATAACGTTTTCTCAATGACATTGCCGATCACCACATAAGTTTGTTCACTAAATAGTGGATAACTTTAAAATTGCAACCCAAATATAACTTGGCTGCATATCAAATTGGAGTATTAAGTAGGTCGAAGCAATGTCAAAATTTTATTTCAGTATAAATTTTTAGAATTACTATGAAGAAATCATATTGTTGTGTAGACTATATGAGAGGGGGTTTTTAACATTTAAGTTGGGTTAACCATTAAGTTTTAAACACATTCCTAATTCGGTGTGATTAGATCCAAGGTTGTCAACCCGCGGGTCGACCCACTTTGACTCTGACCCGGTGAGAAAAATGGGTCGCACGCACTCGCCGGGTCGACCGCTACAAGGTATCGGGTTGGAGGTCAAATTGTGTCATTTTTTTCTTTGGTTTGCAAAATGTGCCTATTTTCTGAATTTTCTTTTAGTCTAACTAAATCTTTGGAATCCTTAGTTGAACATTTGAATATTGATGTTATATAAGTGTGTGTGAGTTTTTACTATATGTTGGATCTAAGTACGGCATGTTACTTTGGTGTAATGTTATATGTTATTACTCATATGTTAGATGACGGTTGTGGATTGTCACGCAAAGACCATGTTGGCAATGACCGCCCGGGCGGCGCTAACGGGACTGATGACGGTGGTGATTTTGACGGATGGAAGGAGGTTCAGGATCTGCGTGGTCATGGCCGGTCGGTGTCGAGGTGGATTGTCGCAGAAGAGAGCGAGATGATGCTAACGAGGACAAGCGACCACAACGAGATTAATACTGTTTTCAGAACCGGATCGGAGGCTGAACCGGAAAAGTTAGTGGTTTAGGGTTTACTGGTTAACCGTTATAAGACTTGTATATTACACTAATTTAAGAATGAAATTATCATTGACCATAAACAAGTTCAAATTCATATCATCACCAAAAATATCTAATAAATCATCCAACCATCTCACAAAAGAAACCACATTTATTAATTCAAATTAAAAGTTACGGTTCTAGTTGGTAGTAGACAACGTAAAGTTAACAATAAGGTTGATGAAACATATTAAAATTAATAATTATGATTTGATGGTCTTAGTTTATGTTAAAGTTCTTTTTTGTTAAAATAGTGAACTAGTGGACCAGTTAAACCGTGTCGGTTCATCTGATTTTGCGTTGAACTGTGAAAAACCGTTTGGTCCATCAATAACCGTTCAAGCAATGAACCAGACCGCCATCATAACTGGTTTGACGGTTCTACTGGCCCGACCGTTGATCGGTTCGGTTCTTATAACAAGGGAGATTAATGATGAGGGTTCGAGATAGTGGTGGTGATGGCCCATCGGTGCATCGGCGATGGTATGGTCATGGATTGGTGCTGTTAGAGGTGGCAAATGGATTGGATGGTGGATTGGTGGATCCATGAATCAAATGGATTGGTGGATTCATGGATTGGATCAAGTGGATTGGTGGATTATCCATGAATCCAAATGACATCCTCAACCAAGGACCAATATGTAAAATGTAAAAAGTTTAGGTACTAAAATGTCACAATGAAAATTTTTAGGTACCAAAACGTAATTTTCCATTAATATTTTTTGTATAAAAATTTAAATTTTAGGTACCAAAATGTAAAAAATAAAAATTATAGGTACTAAACCGTAATTTGCCAATGATCCATGGATCCAATTTATGAATCCACCAATCCAATTGGATTTGGATCAAATGGATTGGATTTAAATGGATTGGATTAGATGGATATTTTTAATGGATTGATGGATTGGATTGGTGGATTGGATTGAAATTGCCACCTCTAGGTGCTGTGAATACCCTGCCTTATCTTTGGTTTTGCTTTTAACTTTTTTTAATTTATTGACTAACCCGGATCCACACTAAAATCGTAACCCAACGGTCTTGTTTCAACCATTCCCAACCACAACTACATTAATTGAACCGGTGACGTTACTGCACCACAGAATTGCCGCAATTAATCATCAACATTATAATTATCCGGATAATTCAAACACACATCTACCAATCCCAACTATTAACCTACTATTTCTTTCATTGTCTAGCCTTAAAGAAATCATATGATGATTAAAGTGAAAAGTGTGTTACTCCAGCCAGATTATGAGTCAAACCAAACCAAATCAAAGAGCCAGACAATTATGAGTGAAATAGAACCACTATTCTGCTGCAGTAACTCATCAAGTAATCCGACATAAATGGAACCCAAAAAAACAAAGAAAATACGAACACAATCATAATCGAGTGATTGTACCGCTGATTTTCAGTCAGGGGGCTTCGAATTCGAATCTAATTCCACCTTCCCCATCCCTCCCTCTACTCTAGTAGCAATGTTTACGGTCGCAATGGAATGGTAGGAGTGGGTCGGTTATGCCGTGGGCCGCCATCCACCCGCCGCACATACTCCTCCTCCTTGCCTTTCGGCATCATATCCAAATCCAGGTCAGGGTCGGGGCAACGAGGGTCCGGCGGTCCTCTCTTCTCCTCAATCAGACCCTTGATGACCAACCACCCCGGCCCGATCCGCGCCCATCTGTCCGGACGGACCAACCGGCCGCGCATCCCGTGCACGACCAGGCGGCGGCCGTCATCGTACAAACCCCAATCCACGACCAGGCGGCTGCGGGGGTCATCGTATTTATCCCAATCCCTGACCCGAATCGGGCTGCCGCCGCCATCTCGGGCCCGCAGGACCGAGCCGTGGGACAGCCCGCCCGGCCCGAACGACTCCCGATCGAACCGGCCCGTCAGTACGCGGACCTCCGGGCGCTCCGTTTCGCACCATTCGTACTCTGCGTCGTCCGACGGGACGAAGACGGTGATGGCCTCCTCCGCCCCCACGGGGTAGTGATGGAGGAGCTTGGATACGAGGTCGGGGATCATGGCGGAGTAGTTGCCCCGGGAGAGTAGGGCCGCCCTGACGTTGGCGACGGTGGTGGCGGTTTCGTCGGAGGAGGGATGGAGGAGGAAGATCGACAGTGGGATACAGTAGAGGATGATGGGGAAGAGCACTGCGGCGGCGAAGGATGAGGGTTTGCGCTTGCCGGAAGCCGCCATTGCCGTCGTCGATTGAACGAACTGATGGGGGCCGGGGGGTTTTCTTTCAGGGGATTTTGTTTATACCATGGGATCGGAAAACAGATGAATTTGTAGCCTACCTACCACGATTTTTATTACCCCAGCGGGACTTCTAGTCGACTTAGGAAAGGAAATAGTTGCTCGAGAACCTCCTAAACACTACACGACTAGCAAATAGTCACTGTGAAAAATCATAGTGGAAATTAAATAGAAATCGCAATTCATTGTATAACTATCTCTAAAATTAAATATATAATTAGATATTGTAACGGTGTATCCATATTATGTTCACTGAGTACTACTTGTAATTGCGAGTATAATAAAGATAACTGGCCAACAGCTAGTTAATCAAAAGTTAAAGGGTTGGGTTAATACCACTAGGAAATAGGGGTGGCTATACGGTCCGGTTAAATTGGCCAAATTGATCCGGTCCAGTCCGGTTTTTTTGAAAATATAAGGACCGAAGATTGGATTGGATACAGTCCGGTCTTGATCCGGTCCGGTCTTGACCCGGTCCGGTCCCAATTCGGTCTTGATTTTATATTGAGATTGTGGGAATTTGAGTGGCCTAAGGCCTAAAAGGTGAGGAGTTGGTTAAGTTTTGTACTAAGTGTAAAGGTTTGTGACCGTTTATGCAAATTACCCTTAAGTTTTGGGTGTTGAGCTCTCTTATCCGGTCTTTATGCGGTTTTTTACCTCAAATCTAAGCCCAAAGATTGGATTGGATTGTTTACTATCCGATCCCGGTCCGGTCTCGGTCCGGGTAATACGGTCCGGTTTCCGGTTTTTCATCCGGTCCCGGTCCAAATAGCCAGCCCTACTAGGAAATCTGAACTATCAACATTGTGTCATTTGTGTCCTAAAAGTATTCAATATGACATTTGTGTCCTAAACTATTTTTCTGTTAGAGTTTTTTTTTCGTTGAATATTTTCTGTTAGAATTAACCGACATTGACCGTTAATTTTTTAACAGAATGTCTAATCAACACTGATGTGGCATCTGACGTGGAACTTTTATTATTATTAAGGACCCCCACTGTTGGACGCACAAATTACCTCTGTTACAAATCTCTTACATACCTCTTTACTTCATAAGCTTGGCTGTTTTCCCCATAATCAAAGAATTGTGCAGAGAAGTCATAGAAATTGACTATGTCTCCTGGGTTGCTGAACTTAATCGAATCAAAATAGTAAGGTTCAACTCACCTACTGATGAAATTGATCATAGATTCGGTGAAGACCACTATCCAATTTCCTTGATTCAAGAGTCGCCGCCTAGGACGTCGCCGCCTACGACTCCGGGAGGTTGCGAGAAACGATCACAGATAACCGCCATCGTCAATAAAATCCCCAACATCATGCTCCATCCCACATTAACGAAACCCTCACCGCCATAACTGATAGCCCTGCCACACCGACTCCATTCCCCCACAATAATCCAATGAGAATTCAATTCCTCCAAAAGACCCATTACCCTATCCTTTTCCCAATTGACAATCTTTACCTGTTCCGCAGAATCCTACACCTAATAGCCTTTTATCACCAAACCACTCAAGCCCACCCCAATTCATATTAAAAACTTGTCTTTATCAGCCCACTCCTCAACAATCCATGGGTATACCCACTTTTAGTTATAGGTTTTGCACGAACATAATAACACGAAGCAGCCGAATATGAGGGCAACTTACTTGGCATTTGGTATTGAAAGGAATACTGGCCGCTCGACCCGCTCCTCTTCCGAAACAATCCCGAGTAGACAACATATTTGACCGGCGTGGACAACCGGGATGCCATCCAACAACCGTCTGCTACAACTTCCGGTGGATCCTGGCTTCCGAGTGAAACGAGAGGAAAATCATGGTGGAGAAGCAACATTTTAAAACACCACCGCTATGCACTGCTTGGAAGAAGAGGACTGGCTGGGAAGGAGAAAAGGTTTCCACGACGAAACCAACGGCGGTTGCAGAGGACCACGCAATCCTAAACCCGGCAACAAATTGGAAGAGGGAGGTAATGATTACTAAAATGTGTCCTTTTTATATGTTGTTAACACATAAATGATTTGATCTGCTATTTTTTTTTCTTGCGTTTACAGGAGGCCGAGGCCAGGAAGAGAGACAGGAAACAGGGGGGAGGGGTTACAGAGTAGGGGTGGAAGGGGAACGATCCGACGCTCAAAGGTAGTCCCTAACATATCGTCTCGGAGAATCGATGTCAATCCATTGGGCGGATTCGCAAGCTCATGCATACCGTAGGGATAGACGAGACTGTGCTTCGAGAGCCAGTGCGCGACTCTATTCCCTTCCCGGTACGTATGAGTTATGCGCACCACCCAATCTCCGCCAATCTTTCTTCTAATAGCTGCTAGCAAAGTCGCATAAGGATGAATCGGGTCCTGTCGAGAATTAATCAAATGGATAGCCAACTGCGAGTCTGAAGCCACATGGAGGAAACTGCAGCTGGCCTTCCGCGCTATATCAAGTCCGTAGTAGATGGCCCAGAGTTTCGAGAGAGCAGCCGTTGCCGTGCCAAGGTTTGCGACGAAGCCAGCTATCCACCTGCCATTCGGGTCTCGAAGAGCACCCCCAGCACCGGCCGGGCCGGGATTCCCTGTCGAAGCACCATCTACCTGAAGAGACAGCCAGCCCTCCTGAGGGGGCGTCCAGCCAACCTGCGCCATAACTCGATCGGCAGGAGGCTGCTTGTTGCTGGGAGACGAGATGGGGCACTCCACGCATCATGCCAGAGCTTGGTTTTTGCCATGATGGAATGCTCAAGATAATGCGGAGACAGGGCCGCCCCCATCCCTTTAAAACAAGCCGTCGAGCGGTTCTTCCAAATGAGCCAAAGAGCTGTGCAAAAGAAAGCCGACCATTGCATACCAGTAGCTGTGCTGTCTGTGCTCAAAATGTTTGCCCGGAACCACTCTCTAGGATTTGAGCTGAAGAAAGAGTGCTGGCGAGCGGGCGGCACACATCTAGACCAGAAGAAACTCGCCGGCGGGCAGTCCCTCAGGGTGTGGAGGACTGTTTCCGGGTGGCCAGAGCATCTGTAGCAAGAAGGGTCATCTGTTACCTTCCTGTTGTGGCGCAGTCCACTCATTGCAATCTTCCCCAGGACAGCCAGCCAGGTAAAGCTTCTCACTCTCTCGGCGACTTGAAGCTTCCAAATCGATTTCCACAGAGGCTCATCCAAGTCCCGTTGGTGGTCCTTACTGAGGTTATAGGCTGACTTCGCAGTGAAGTTTCCATCCGAGGAAGCCGACCAAAATAGAGTGTCATCCTCCATTGAGAGTTTGTCCACCGCCACACTGAGGATCTTCTGGGAAACTGCTGGGGGCAGCAGCCTATCGAACAAGTCCACCCTCCAGGTCCCGTCATCCTGAACATACTCCGCCACAGCCGCCTCCTCGATCCCCGCCTACAGCTGACCAATCACTACCTCCTTGAGAGGGACCTGCAAAACCCAGGGATCAAGCCAAAACTTAGTGTGTTTACCATTTTTAATATTCCAAGCACATCCCTTTCTCAGGAGGTTGGCAGCTTTCGAGAAGCTTGCCCAGATGAAGGAACTTCCCTGAGAAGGCTGAAGGATGTCAAGGTGTCTCCGATCTCGCCCATACTTGGAGTACATGATCTGGGACCAAAGGGTATCCTTTTCTTTGAGTAACCTCCACCCACTTTTGGCCAACATGGCCAAGTTAGCTTGTCTGGTGGGTCTGATGCCTACTCCGCCCATGGTCTTGGGTAGCGTCATCTTCTCCCAGGCTACTAAATGCATCTTGCTCCTGTTCTCCTCATCTCCCCAGATGAAATCCATGTTAATTTTGTCAATGCTATTGCAGACACCACTCGGGATTAGCTCAGTATTCATATGATAGACAGGTAAAGACGCGGAAACTGATTTAGCAACAGTAAGCCTAGCCGCGAAGTAGCAGTGACTGGTATCGCTCCTTCGTGATGCGCCCGTGAATCGTCTGGATCCCAAAATATTTCCCCAGATCAGCCGTCAAAGGAATGCCTGCACGGTAGCTCAGCCTCTCAGCCTTCTGGTGACCAATGTTTGGTGAGACGAAACATCGCTTGATGATCCCGATCTGTCCTGAGCTGACGCAGAAGTCATGAGCTGACGCAGAAGTCTTCAAGGCATCGCTTGATGATCCCGATCTGTCGAGTCTCAGCCTCTGCAAAAAGCAACAAATCATCTGCGAAGAAAAGATGAGTGAGAGGTAGACCATTCTGAGACAATCTAAGAGGCTTCCAATCTCCACTAGCTACAAAATCATCAATTAAATGGGAGAGGCGTTCCATGCAAAGAACAAAAAGATAAGGGGAAAGCGGATCTCCCTGACGGACTCCCCTGGTTGGGGAGAAAGGTTGAGAGAGCTCTCCATTCCAAATGATCCTCATCCGGTTCTGTTCCACACAGTGCATAATGCAGTTGATCCAGGAGCTAGGGAGGCCAACTTTCTTCAGGGTGTCCCGCAGGAAGTCCCAGCGAAGTCTGTCATAGGCTTTCTCCAAGTCAATCTTCACAATGAGGCCCCCCCTTCTTTCCTTTCTTACGTCTGAGTGAATGAAGAACTTCTTGGACCACTATGATGTTGTCGGTCGTCTGCCTGCCTGGGATGAAGCTACTCTTCCTGGAAGACACCAGCTTCCTCATGAGGGGCTTCAGTCTACTCGTCATAGCTTTTGTGATGGCTTTGAGGCTCACGTTTTTTAGAGATATAGGCCTCAACTGGGTCACTCGTTCTGGATTCTCCACCTTCGGGATGAGTACCATAGTCGACTCAGAGACCGACTCAGGCAGAGTCCCGTTGGAGAAGAAATCGATAGCCATCTCCGAGATGCTCTTTCCAACGACTTTCCACATCTGCTGAAAGAAGGCAGCATGGAACCCATCCGGACCAGGGGCTTGGAACGGTTTCATATCAAAGATGGCCATGTGGATATCCGTGATAGTAAACGGCCGAAGGAGAGCCATCAACTCTGATTGAGTAACCGTCGGGAAGGAGCCCTTAGGAAGCCTGTCTTCATAAGGAGTATCATCCTGAGTATATAAACTCTCGAAGAAGTGAATAACTAGAGCAGCAAGCTCATCCGGATCCGTCACCCAATTCCCATTCTCATCCTGCAGAGTGTCAATCTTGTTCTTGCGCCTCCTGATGTTGGCCAGCTGATGAAAGTAAGCAGTATTCCTTTCCCCATACTTCACCCAATTCTCCCTTGCTCGCTGGAACAAGATAAGTTCCTCCTGAGCTAAAATATTATCTAGCTCGGCTTCTAGTTTGGAATGTAGTTTGGCGAGGCCGGGGGAGAACGCAACTGCCAGCCTGGTCTCGACTCCTTTGAGCCGAGCCAGTAAGCGCCTCTTCTTATGCTGAATATTGCCGAAGATGTTGGAATTCCAATCTTGAAGTTTACCTGCAAGTTGGGACAAGGCAACATGAAAAGGAGTATCAGGGTTCCAAGAGTCAGAAATAAAATCAGCAAAGCTGTCATGAGTGAACCACGCAGCTTCGAATTTAAAAGGACGAGGGACAGAGGGGGGGGGGGGGCATCCCTGGGCGGTAATGGAGGTCATGATCGGGTTGTGATCGGAGTGGAAGCGAGGGAGATGAGTGACTGAGGTGCTGGGGAAGCTCATGTTCCACTGAAGATTACAGAGACTCCTGTCAAGGCGACTAGCTCTGTAGGTTTGGGGTTGATCCCCTCGAGTCCACGTGAAACGGGGCACGGAGAAGCCAAGATCAACCAGTTCCGCCAGATTGATTCTCTCATTGAAGATGTGAACGCGCCGAACAGTGGAGCTTGTGGGAGGGCCTGCCTTCTCTTCCAGAGACCGACTTGCGTTGAAATCCCCCGTAAGAAGCCAAGGGATATCTATCTGTTTGCTCTGCTCAATCAGGCATTCCCAGAGACTCAGCTGCTCGCTGTACCGGGGCGAGGCATAGACCGCGGTCAGAATCCAGGGAGGCGCCGAGTTCTGAGAAATTCGCAAGGAGATATGATGGTTACAGGCTGAAACAAGATGCGTAGTAAATTTCCCAGCATCCCAGAACACCCAGATTCCGCCCTTTCTCCCCTCGGCTTCAACCCTCATCGAATTGGGGAAACCCATCTTATCACAAGTAGAGTTGGCTGCGTCCCCACTGATTTGGGGTTCAAGAAGGATCAAAAAATCCGGGCGCTGCTGCTGAATAGCTAAACGAAGGGCTCGAACAAAGGCGGTGTTACCTGCACCACCAACATTTCAAGAGAAGATTTTAATACTATGATTGTTAGACATAAGGAAAAGGAAACAAAAGGGAGAAAGAAAGACACAGAAGTGGAGAGGGTCCGAAAGGCATTAGGAAGCAGTGGTGAGCATCGCCTCTTCCGGAACCCCCTCTTGTGGCTGCTGGCTCGGCCCTTCCAAGGCGGTTTGGTCAATTGCGCTCAAGTTGGGGCGCCCTCGAGCCTCAGTCCACTCGTTAATATCCTGCAGAGTAAGATTAGCTAGCCTAACTTTGTTCTTCAATCTCTTCTCCTTAACCGGGGACCATATTTGGAGGGTCCTGACCGAATTAAGCTTGGCCTGTGACCCCTTTCTTCCTCGAGACTTGGAATTCTTTGCTGGTTTTGTTCTGGAGGCCGTTGATGGCGCCGCCTCGCTTTTCCTGCCGGAGGAGGTCGCGCCAGGTGGTTGGACGGCGATGATTTGCATCGTTGTTCCATTTGGGCCAACGACTGAGTGGGTGAGAGGAGGAGGAGCCATGACGTGGGGCACTTCTTTCTGGGTCGTATCTCCCACCTGGCCCAACTTCTTCTCCGCGTTAGACTTTTTTCCATTGATATTCTGACTAGTGGTCGAGGGTTGGGCTTCCCGGGTCTCAGAGGCGGCTATCGGCTCTTGTCCATTTTTGATCGCGTTATTGGGCCCCGGCCCAAGCAGGCCCTTTCCCAAAGGGGGTTGTTGGGAGCCCACCTTTTCCTTGCCTTTTCTCGTATCACTGCCATTGTGCTTTCCATTTCCAACCTTCCTTTCTTGTGGGCCGATATGGAGGGGTTGGTGACCGTTACTAGCTGCAACTTGGGAAAGGGGATTCTGTCCTTCCTTATTCGTATTTCCCCCTTTGCCGCTCTTTCCATCTTTGCCCGATCCCGGAATCCCCCCCTCCGCATCTTTCTTACCTTTCGCGTCCTGGCCCCTTGAATTGCGCCGACTTTTCCGACTAACTTGCATCCACGGCCCGTATCCCGGATTCTCTTCTGGTAACTCCGGGCAACTGTCCGGTGACGCCCCGCCGAGGATGGATATCGCCGCCGGTGACGTTACTGGTTGCAGGAGGGGGCAGGAATCGGACGAGTGGCCGATTTTGCCGCATTCGAAGCAGACGATTGGCAGGTTCTCGAACTCGACCTTCTGCCATTCATCATCTAACCAAATTCTTGGGACTAAGGGCTTGGAGAGGTCCACCTCTACCGCTAGATGAGCAAACTTGGCACGTTGTCTCGTTAGGGTGTGGTAGTCGAGCTTAATAGTCCGCCCTATGAGATTCCCGAGGATAGTCAACACCTCCTTATGATAGAAGTGCACTTTCAGAGCAGGAAGCTGGACCCAGACGATCATCTTCCTTGGTAGAGGATCTGACACCTTAAATTTTGGTGTCCATTGCTGAACTGTTAGGTAATGATCGTATATCATCCATGGGCCATCTGTGAGAGCACGAAAATAATCCTGTTCGTTGCTTAGCTTTACCAAGAAGCAGTCGTGATCTAGATCCATGACTTCTAGCGTTCCAACCGGTCGCCAGAGTTGTCGTAGGCGTGCACATAACGCGGTGAAGCCAACCTTGGTCCCAATGAGTCTCACAACCAGAGCGCGCTCTCACGGGGCACAGATTCTTGTTTTGAAGTTCGAAGATATGCTCAAAGCCGGTTCTCCATTACGTTCCCCCGGCACCAGATCATGCTCGCCAATCGGCGTCCACTAACTAGCCAGCGGTTGGGTTGGTGTCCCAGCTGGAGCTCCGGTGACGGCCAACGCATATGTGAACCGGGGTTGGGTCATCGCTTGACTGGCCGGAGATGTTGGTGAGCTCTCGCCCGAGTCCAAAGTTTGGATCACTGGATTAACGCTATCGATTATCATTTCAGCATCGGGGGCGGATGTCTCTTTGGAGGTCAATTGTCTAGCTCCAGCAATGGGGGCCAAGGCAATTATCGTTGTGTCCGGTGGCCGATCGGAAGGAAAGAGGGCCGGCGCCGGAGCATTCGATTCACCAAGAGGCGTTGAGAGCATTTTTTCCTGAATATTAATAACTTTCTCGGGATCGATTACAACTAACTAATTGGTGATTTGATCTGCTATTAACACATAAAAGGAACTTTAGACTACTAATAATGATTTGGAACATCAAGGGCTTACCTCCAGCACCTTGATACATCGTCGCTGGTGAAGACGGTGGGTTTTACTGGGCAAGAAGCGGCCCAATGAACACAAATGCGTAGCGTACGTATCCGCCCGTTTAGTTATTTTTCCGGCTCCCCAAAATACCCCTCCACAAAATACTATGAAGGCAGGGATTTTGAAATGGGGTTGCTATTTTCTCATCTCATTATTAATTATATTGTAGATTGTGGTCTTCATTTTTGGATAACCTGTTCGTGGAGCTGAAGCCAGAATGGGAGAGCGTCTATTTTAGAAGAATTCGATATTGAAAGTGTGAATAAAGCTTTATTATTATATTATTACTAGCATGAAAGTACGCGCTGGGCGGCGGCCCATAAATTTAGTAATTTTGGAGTATAAACAGGTAATTAAGGTTATGAAGAGTAACATTGTCAGAACATTTGGTTATTTAAACTATAGCAAATTCAACTACAGACAAAAACATTTAATGATTGATGGATTTTATGTCCAAAAAGAACCAAAGAAGCAGTTGATTTAAAATATCTGTTAAGTTATGAGCTTAAGATCTTATCATAGCAAAGCAGGTGAAAGAATTGGGAGGTATATATGCCATAGGTTGGGTGCATGGTGATGGCAATGATACTAGTTAATGTTTCTAATTTTGACCTTGCACATGAGTAGCTGTTCTAGTAACGCAAAAAAAAAAAATACAATAAAGTGTTGAATAAGTACATGAAGTCTTAAGCAGTATGTTAGTTGTTCACTGCATCGGTCTTCCTTCATATAGTATACTGGAAATGAGCAAGTGAGTTCCTGCGAGGCTCTAATGTTCTTAACAAAAGATGGTGACATCAATGTGTGACGTATTTGCTGAGCTGCAAATCAATACATGTGGACATGAATAATCAGAAAGGGGAAACAATATAACATTCTAGCTTGACAAACAATGGTCGTCTTTGAGACACCTGGTGCAACTTATGTCATGCTAATGTCAAGCAACAAATATATAATAAAAAGAGAACCAAACGAGAAGAGGAAGGTAGCAAACAGAATGGTAAGGTCATGCTGAAGGGAAAAGGATAAGAAAGTGATTAGATATGTAATTTTTCAAATAACTCGACCAAATAGCATTTTGATCATTCCATTGCATTTTCTCTTAAGGTGACAGTTGCGCCTACTTATAGCATTCTAACCTAAGGTGCAAACCGAGATGCATATATCGAGCCTAATCTCAAAATAAGCTAGTGCTTGTATTAAGTCAGTGAATGACATTGGAATTGATGGATCTAGTAGCTGTCAATTTTGCAGAGGGATTGGGGAAAAGTGTCGTGAAAACTGATTTATCACAAAAAGTGAAAAAATGCGCAAAGAAAGCTAAATAAAAATTATATAGCATAAGTACACCAATATCGTGAAGAACAATTACTAAAGGCAGCAAACCATCTTTTCTCACAAAGACATAAGTGTAATTCTAAAAGAGCAATGACATCACAACACGATAAGAGCAAGAATGCAAAGCTATTAGAAGCATTCAAAGAGTGCCAGCTGCCTTGAATAGAAAAGCTCACAAAATTTCTGATCTTGAAGTCCAAACTCACATAGGGAAAAGCTATATAAATTTTATTTTGCAAGAGAAAAATTCAAGGCATCATGCAAGTAATATCCTTTGATCCACACCAGAGACATCATGATGAAATGTTTTGGATTGTGAGGGTAGTTTTTTGCACCTAACGTTGTTGTCGTTGCCATTGATTGTCGTAGAAGTAGAGCCAAATAGGACGTGGATACGTTGCTGCAGATTATCCCCTCAAATTTGTACGTCGTCCATGTACTATTTGGGGCCTTTATCACTGAATGAAACCACGGATTCGACGATGCCTTTTTTATGAAGAAGGCGTCTTCAACCCGTCCATTCCCATATCGGATTCCTAAATGCAAAAGCAACATAACAATGTAGTTACTTACATGTATAGACCATTCTCGCGAAAAGGAAACCACAAACAACAACTTGAAAGGAATAGAGTTGTCATAACTGAATGACTATGAGCTGCATTTGAAAAAACCCTCAATGTGCTACTAACCAGAAGGCTATGCAGGTAAAGAAAGACTAAACAGAAGGAAAAAAAAAAACGCATCTGAAGCTTAATCTAATAAAAGTTACCCCAATGAAAAGATAATAACAAAACACGAATGTCTAACCTGCAAGCAACAAAAGCCTTGCTCTTCATTGGCCTGAAAATGTGGAAAAAAACATTAGGGATATCAGCGTCCTTGCCCTTTTCACAGTCAATATGTTCCTAGTGTATTTATAGATTCCTGATGCATTAGAATGTTGTCTAAGCAAATAAGGGGAAAAGGAAAATTACAGTTATACTCAAAACATCATGACTGACCAGACCTCGAAAACTAACCACAGGAATCAAGGGCATGTGGATGCTTGTGTATCCATTGCAATTTCTCTGTGAACTGTATAGAAGTTGGGGGCAAAATATGAGTCAAAATAGTTTACGTTCCTAAGCTAAGATATCCCAAAATGAGTGCATTATATCAATAAAATATGACACTATATGAGATGCTCTGATGTGTTTTATGAGATCACTGATTAACCTTAGTGGTTTGGTCTCATGAAAGTACATTGATAGTGAACATTGATTATTGACCGATCTAATATCTAGTTTTAGGTGGTTCAAGTTCAGCCCTACTCTTTCATATAGTGTCTTCTGTTGTTATTATCCTGTCAAATTTGCAATTAAATATGACATTTAAAAAACACCAAATGAACTGACTAAATAGGATGAGGAGTAAGATATAATAATCGACCAGTGAGCCTGTATGGACCGGGACCTTGATGGCCTTACAACATGCAACACACTGTAAAAATGAAAGCATACAACATTTTTGTATGTGAGTCATTCTCCTTATTGCTATTCACCTTATTCTCATTTTTATGACAGTCTCCCACTACATAAGCACCTAGCACCATCTGGAGGGAAAAGAACAAAGCACAATGAACACAATATACCATCTGTTTGACCTGGATTAGTGTCGGGTGATTAGTGTGGAACCTTGATCCGGACTCTCTCGTCTGATCTCCTCGAGAGTGGAAGATCCTGTGGAGAGTCGGGGGCGGCCCCCGTGATCTACACTCCGATGCTCAAGTCAGTAAGGATAGATGAAAGTGTAGAGAGAAATGTAGAGAAAGATAGGGTTTAGAGAGAGAACCATAAGTTGTAAAGTGTGGGAAGGGGGAGAAGTCCCCTTGCTTGGAGGGTCTAGCCTCCTTATATAGGAGTCGGAGGCATCCAGTGGACGCCTCCCAGTGGTGGGCGCCTCCCGTTGTAATGGACGCTCTCGGTAGACTGGACGCCTCCCAGTGATGGACGCCTTCGAGTAAAGGACGCCCCGGGTGGACTGGATGCGTCCCGGTGTACTGGACCCTAGAATGGGCTTGGACCCAAGGTGAGATGCTTTGTGGCGGGCTTGGGCTAGTATTAGGAGGGTTAATACTAGATCCAACATTTGCCCCTTTGCTTCTTGTATTCTGTAAGAATGGAAGAAGTAAAATAACGCGTTAAGGTGTATTAACTTGCCTTACTTGGAAGTCCGCACGATGCAGTTTTGCCCATTGTGCGACCATTGCTTGGTGATGGATGCCCCTAGTGATGGATGCCTCCCGGTGGACGAGACGCCTCCCTATGATGAATGCCCCCGAGTGGATTGGACCCTCGCGAGTCTGAACGATGCGGTTTGCCCCTTGTGCGGCCATCGTCCTTGCTTCTTTGTTTAGCATTCGATGTCTCGAGTTAGAGCTCTCAGGTCGTTTGAGATTTCCCCACTAGCCCATTGCGGAGTGTGCTAATATGTAGGCCGTAACTATGAGCTATATGCGTTAAGCTGTTGGACCGCGAGATGGGCATGAGCTTGTGTGCATGTTAAGCGTGAGTTGTTGGCTGAATATTAGGCGTTGACTATGTGCTAGGGAGGGGCCCCCACGACTTGAGAGTTTTAACTCAAGGCGATGTTTGTGTATTGAAGATGCCACACCTGCCGGGAGGCGGGATCGTGTTAGCTATACCGATGTCGCGCCTACTGGGAGGCGGCTTTAGGCTTCTACCTTGAGGGGAAACATCGCTCAGGAAGCGGGATGCGGCTTTATATATGCGAAATATGTGAGTGACTAGTGCCTCATATTTTTAGAACACAAACATAAGCATAGCATGCATGAAATATGTCATAGTATAGTGGAAATGATTCTCTTCATGGCGTAGCATGGCATATGAGATATATCTTATCTAGCATGATTTGTAATAAGCATCTTCATGGCATATGATATAAGATATATTTTGAAAGGGAGAACTTAGCTATAGGAGACGCAGTAAAGAAGCGGTAGAAATACTGGGAGTCACGTTTTGATCCATAAAGAGTCTTGTAGTGCAGTTGTATGCACTTCAGATTGTTCATGGAGGATGCGGGTTTGATCCTCATTGGACGCCTTTCCAACAGGATTTTTTATTTCAGCTCCTTCTTCACTCGTGGGCTTGTTGGACATTGAGGAGGGAGGTCATTAGACGCTGAGGGCGGTCTTCGCCCAGCTGAGTTTGGTCGAAACCGGATGTTGGTCCGGTTGTGAGGTATGGATGCGGGGCGCGACTAATGGGCCGCGTTGGAAGGCTGTTGTAGTCTTTGTTGGGAAGCGGTTGGGCTTTGAGGCGGCCTTAGCTTGTTGGGATGGTGGGTGGCCTTGTGATGGAAGACTCGTTGAACGAGAGACCGTTCCATGTGATGGACGACACTTGGGCTTCGAGAGAGAGGCGGGCTCTGTCTGAAGTCGGATGGGCTTAGCTTCGGGCCAGGGTTTCCAACTATCATCCATTTGCACAAATTCCCACTTTGCCTTGGGAAATGAGAAAGGGTAGCAGAGCAGCTTTTAGTCAGTAGCATATTGAAAGAGAGAGGACGCTGCAGCCGGACTTCTTCTTCTTCTTCTTCTTCTTCTTCTTCTTTTTTTTGGGTTTCTAGTTGAGTTGGTGAGACTAACGAGGAAAGGGAATGAGTTGGCGGCCCCAAATGTGTTTATCCCTCTTTTGTCGCGTCTGTCTCCTCTCTATTAGAGGGGCCTTTGGCCATTGCCGAGAGGTAGAACGACGAGTGGAGGATGAAGAGGGCAGCTCCGGGGCTGGTGGAGACCAACGGCCGGGCTACGACGGGTGACGATGGTGAGCACTATTTGCGTTTGGTGGAGAGAAGAATACATGGCCGACATCGATGAAGATGGGATGTTAGGTGAACAAATTCGGCGGCGGACATGAAATCTTGTTGGGGAAGATCAGATCTGTAAACTTGTGAAGCTGTTGGAGCTTGTAGTCAGCGGGGAAAGAGTTGATTTCCCTGCTCCTTTAGAAATCAGACGATCATAATACCAAAATCTCGGCCCCACAGTGGGCGCCAAAATGTTTGACCTGCATTAGTGTCGGGTGATTAGTGTGGAACCTTGATCCAGACTCCCTCGTCTGATCTCCTCGGGAGTGGAAGAATCATGTGGAGAGTCAGGGGCGGCCCCCGTGATCTACACTCCGACGCTCAGGTTAGTAAGGATAGATGATAGTGTAGAGAGAAATGTAGAGAGATATAGGGTTTAGAGAGAGAACCATAAGTTATAAAGTGTGGGAATGGAGAGAAGTCCCCTTGCTTGGAGGGTCTGGCCTCCTAATATAGGAGTCAGAGGCGTTCAGTGGACGCCTCCCGGTGGTGGGCGCCTCCTGTTGTAATGGACGCTCTCGGTAGACTAGACGCCTCCCGTCGATGGACGCCTCCCAGTGATGGATGCCTTCGGGTAAAAGACGCCCTTGGGTGGACTGGACGCCTCCCGGTGTGTTGGACCCTATAATGAGCTTGGGCCCAAGGTGAGATGCTTTGTGGCGGGCTTGGGCCAGTATTAGACGGGTTAATACTAGACCCAACACCATCTTCCTCCCAATAGTACTTATATATCTCATTCTTTCGAGACTACTACAAACATCTTTCCAATTATGAATTGCTATCCACTGGCGGCCTCTGCTTAAAAAACACAAATGAGCTGTTCAAAATAAGGCAGGAGACTTGATAACATCGGCAGATTACATGTAAAGGGAAAACAGACATATAAATTCATGAAGCACACTTATATAAGCAAAACCGAAAGATGGCATTTAAATATGAGCAACCTCGTGATGTGCTATTGTTCCCATTGGTGAGCCTCCATGCAAACTCGTGGGAATTGTGTTTTGAAAGTATCCATATGCTTGAAGGTCAACCTCAAACTTTAGAACAACTAACATAATTTTACTGGTGTAGAACACCAATCCACATAAAAGAACACATGTTATTCATGTACCCAAATCAGATGCAAGTTTGGACGCTAAAAGTGCAAAGTAATTGATTAAGCAAGATAAATTATTGGCTAGGACATGAATTTGTTGACGGTAGAAACCATTGAAAAGACTTTTCCCCCAATATATCTCTTGGTTTCTTCTCAAAGCTCAATTGTTTCTATGCTTCCCCTAGACTTCTTATTCACCAAATTACAATGACTTCAAAATAAACGCTGATAAGAAGACTTTTGTTTTTACTTACCACTGTATTTTACCCGTTTGTATACCTGCTCCTGAAACCTCTCTCATTATCATTCTCCGATCAGATGAATCATACGCTAATTTTTGATAAATTAAGACCTAATTTCAACAGTTTAAACAAAACTAATTAAAAAACCCAAAATTTATCTTCCTGGTCTCCAATTCCCGTGCCGCTTCCTTCTTCCTCCCTGTGTACTCTTTCACACTCTGCCAGTCCCTCGCCATCGAGCTTTTTACGGTTTCGTTGCTGGCTCAGCCGCCCCCTTCACTGTTCTCACCTCCCACTTTGTCCCTTCCACAATCCTCTCTGTTGTGTTTGTTGTCGTCCACCCCGCCACAACTGTCTTTCCCCTCACGCCCTTCACCAATTCCGCTACATAGTGAACCACCAGTTCTAATTGAGGCCTTATGTGTCAAGGTGGGGAGTCATGGAAGATAGAAATCTGTCGCAGCTCCAATCGGGTCGCCCGACAATAAAAAACGGGAAAAGAGAAATATGGAAATAGAATCAAAAGTCATTAAAAAAGGCAGAAGAGATTGAGATGGAATCATATAGAATATGAGTGTGGGGAGAGAGGGTCACTTGAAAAGCATCATCATCATTATCTAACATGCAAAGCATCCTCTGCTTCTTCTTTATGGCCGTCATTCCACCTCCTTTTCTTCCTTTTCTTTCTTCCTCTGTTTATTCTTGATCATCTTCTAGCTAGAGAGGAAAAAAAAAGGAGAGCCGTTGAGATATCAAAATTCATCGATTGAAAAGACTGGATGTCATCGAATCGCTTGGCGAACCAAAAAACGACATAGAAAATTGAGATATAAATAGAATCAAAATTGACATGGAATCAGAGAGAAGATAAATCATAGAGAGAAGCTGACATGCAAAGCATCATCTGCTTCTTTTTTATCGTTGTCATTCGGGTGGATTCTTCTCTTTCTTCCTTCCTCTTCTTCTTCCTTCTCCTTCTAAGTTGAATTTTCTTCTTAACGACTTCTTTTCTTGGTCTCTTCTCCGGCAGACTCTTCTTACCGACGGCGGACCAACTGGGGCTATGAAGGGAGAATGCAAATAAGATAACCATATCCAGATCATTTTGAGGAGGAGGGTTTTTGGACCAAGGAGATTCTGCTTTTTTCAACATCATCTTTTTTTAGGATGTCTCCATCTTGTTCGTCTGATAGAGGGGAGTGAGAAAGAAAGCTGAAGTGAAGAGAGAATGGAGAGAGAATGAGAAAAGAGAGTGTTTTTTTGTCAAAATAGAAAGGGATAACAATCCCTATTAATTATGAAATTAATAAACAATTCTACTCATTTGACCTACAACGAAAAGAAGGACAAAAAATAAATGGTTTCCATTCTTTACAATTAAAAGAGGGTAGAAAAATTTGAAATGACTCTTCTCTCAATTCCCCTCTCTAAATATCACACAAACAAAAAGGAGACAACTAATCAATCGAGAATTTTTAGTAATTACAAAATAAAACTTTGTTTATATTTTTCTTTCCCATCAAGGGGGACAACTCATCTCCCTTGATCTGCCTCCTCACGTCGGAGAGGACAACGACGGTGATGATGAAAGTCATAAGTATGTTTCCTTCATAGTTTCATTTCATTTTCAGAGTCTTTGTTGGATTTTAGATTTTGTCCTGAATTTTCTGCTTTGGAAACATTGGGTTCAATTATGGATGAAAGGAAGGATAGAGAAGGCAAACTACTGGCCTCGACATCGATACATCAGCCGTGAATGAGGTACTGATGACGGAAAAGCTTCAGCGATGGGTATTGCATGTACGGTAAGAATTATTTTTCTGTTCAATTGATTCCATAGTTGGAAGATCGTAAACACGGACGTTGTTTCATTAGACATGTTGCATTGTTTTCTTTTGTTCTCTCAATGATAATTAATAATGACAATTAATATTTTATGACAATTAATATTTGTTGTCCACACTCTTGTAAATAAAATAATAACTAATAACAAAACTAAGAAAGAAATAAAAAAATTGATGTGATACTTACTATTCATTAGAGTCACATAAAAAATCTCTATTTAATATATATATAATAATAATAATAATAATTTATATGGAGGACTTCATAGTAGTCCAGAATTTAAAAGTAAAAATATGTAGTGTCTAAGATGCCACCAAACTTCAATCCTCAATAGTTCCTTACGATTGCCAATACTATACATGCGTCATGTGTGTAATTAACTAATTGTTCATACTGTGAATTAGTTAATTAAGTTGGGTCTATAGTTTCAGGCCTAGGATAGAGTCAGTAACCAATGGTTACTAACCTGTTAGTAATTAAACCGGGACCGTAGATCTAGAGACGAAATCATCGTACAACTGGGCTGCACGCGGAGCGAAGAGGGGCATTTTTGTCCAATTTTTTAAATTTTCTTTCTTTACTTTTTTTTTATTTTTTTCCAGCATTTATATGTTGTCTTTTATTGGAGGTAAGAGAAAAACATAATTTTCTCTTCCTCTCTTTTCTCTTTCTCTCTTCCAAACTCCTTTTTCCATATCTAAATCTCCTTTCTTGTCTTGTTCTTCATTTTTTTCTCCAATAATCGACGAAGAAAAATTGCAGCCTCCCACCTCAAATCCGGTGACGCTCCAAATCCTTCTTCTCTCAAGTTGCTCCTTCCTTCTGTTCATTCTTTTCTCGGTCTCAAAATAGAGGACGCTCCATATTGTCAAAAAGGTGACAGATCTAGGTGAGTCGAGTTTGCATCTTTTATGTTTTAGTATTTATTTGTGAATTTTCAATTCCGATCTTCCTCCTCTTTTTTCTTTCTTTTTGCATTTGGTGTTTTTGATTGCGGAGGAGTAAATGAAAGGAGACAGAAGATGAGTTTTTTTTCTTTATCTTCCTCCTTCTGTTTTTTCCCTTCTTCCCTCTCGGTACCAACTGTATACCATATGGATATGGTATCTTCTTCGTTTTCAATTCGTTTTTGAAAATTTTTGCACAAAAGGAACGAGTTCATCATCATCTATTGGATCTACAAATTTCTGGGTGAACAAAATAGATGACCAAAAAATACCACCCTGGTACGTGGTGGTATCTTGTGGTACACAATGTTAAAAGTCGTAAATGACAGCTAAAATACTTCTACTATCATGTATTCAACCATCCTACGATCTTGGTTTGTTCATACCACCATGGTACGCTTTTCAAACCATAGGTATGATCTTATTTCAATACTAGTCAATACCTTATGGTATAGATTGGTAAAAAATGACTCAATTTTTTTTTCTAAAAATATATCAAATTAGTATCATTTTGAAGAGCACAATTAATCTAATCTAACTGTGCAAAAAAATTAAATTTTGACTTAAAACGAGTGAGAAATCGTCAATTAAAGACTTTTCAAGAGAGAGAAGGACGCTGATGTGGCGGATGGTGATTGAGTTATGCATGGTTATTGACCAAAAGGTTATTGACCGGATTTGCTCCCCTAAATTCTTTACACTTTATTCAACTCGCTTTGACTAATTTAGTGGTTCGACAAATGAGGGCAAGTCGTTTAACAAAATCTTTACCTCACCCAACCGTTAATAACAAAAAAAAAGGGGTAAAATTCGTTCCAACAAAAAATTTGCCAACATTGGGTTGAACTTGCTTTGACCGGATCGAATTAGGTTGAATACACATTCATAAAAAGGATAATCAAAACATTTGATTAATTAATAAAAGTTAAATAATAATAAAAACACACCCAGCCCAATTCATTAATGGCAGAGCAGGTAAAACTCGTCCCCACACCTAAATTTGTCAACACTGGATTCAACTCGCTTTGACCAGTTTGATAAAGTGCGTCGACTATTTAACAGATTCCACACCCGTCCCAATTCGTTTATCACAAAAGCGGGTAAAGTACGTTCCCGCCACAAAATTCATCAATATCGGGTTAAACCCGCTTTGACCGGGTCAAATTGGATACGGAATCCGTTAATTACAAAAGTGGATGAAAACTCGTCCCCCGACCCTAAATTCGTCAACACTGGATTGAACTCACGCTTTGACCGGTTTGATAAAGCGTGGCGAATTTTTAACAAAATCCACACTCACGACGACCCAATCTGTTTATTACAAAAGCAAGTAAAATTCATTACCGAAATTTTATCATCAAGCGGTTTAAACTCACTTATGATCAGATCGAATCAGGTTGATGCAGGTGAATTTGTTGACTTTAAGTAATAGTGTCTATTCTATTTGGATTCGAATTCTGGGCCTGGTCTGTAACCATTTCCTTTGTCCGATTGGATTAGGTTTAGACCCACATGGAGAAGTACTATAAATACTTCTCATACTCCTCTGTAATCTGCAATCTCCTTGATATAGTGAAACTGGCTCTCTCTCACACACGTGGACGTAGCTAACACACATTGTGTTAGTGAACCACGTAAATCGTGTGTCGTGTTTTCGATTCTCGCTTTCGTATTCTTGGTTTATCGATTCCGGTGATTTCCCGATCCGTAGCAGGGTGTTTATAACATGATCGATTGATTAATCAATTAATTAACTAACTAACTAACTAACTAGTGTTAGGATAGGCAGTTTGGCTCACGCTAAGTGACATCTCCACCTCCCGAACGTGCAAAACGAAGAGAAAGCAAACTATAAGAAAGAAATATGGTTAATTAGGTGAAATCATGCATGGCGCACCGCTGAACAACCCATTCGCGAAGCAGGTAAAACTCGTCGTTTGTGTGAATCTAGGTGCTATAAAAGGGGGATGCGATCCCCTTAGCTTGAAGAAACTCGCACCAAAACCTTGTTACTCACAATCTCTCCTATCCTCTCTCTCTCTCTCTCTCTCTCTGCGTCTGAAAGTAACACCTTGGATCAAAACCCCATTTAATTTGCTTCCTTCCTAAAAACTAGAGCAAGCCATGGAACCCCATCGTTTCGATGCTACTGCCCTGGTCCTGGCCGCCTTGGTCATCATCACCCTTGCGGCAGCTTCCCCGGCGTTATCAAACACCACCACCTCATCATCATCTCGTCTGCGTCCCAAGGGGTACGTCTTCCCCTTCATCGTCGTCCAACATGCCGGCGGTGACCACACGCAAACATTCCAGATCGGCACACAACCTGACAACCAGACGACCATCCCGGTCAATGGAGGCCCGACCTTTTTCGTGGCCAAATTCAGCTTGGGGAATCCCCCGCAGCCGCAGAAAGCCCTCATCGACTCCGGCAGCAGCATAACATGGCTCTACTGTCAAAGCCAAGCCAATTCCGAGTACAAGAAGCGAATGAATCCCAGCTTCCGCCTTTTCAAATCCACCACATTCCGGTACGTGGCCTGCAATCACCCGGTGTGTGCTGATAGTTTCCACAGCGCTTGCCACGGTTCGCGGTGCATCTTCACGGCGTCCTACGTCCAAGGTGAAGACGCTATGGGCTACGTCAGTATCGATACCCTCAAGGTCAAGAGACCGAAAGAGGGCACCAAGGAGCTCAACTTCACCTTCGGGTGCAACGTCGGGACACCCAGCCGACTCCGTAAGATGGGCTTCGACGGTATCCTCGGGGTCGGCCCGGAAAAGACCTCCATTGTTTCCCAGCTTGGAGGAGGTCCCTTGGCCATGTGCTTCGGCCCCCTGGACGCTAAAGACTACAAGGCCAACTATTTGGCGGTCGGCGAGGGAGTGGAGCTGGGATGGAATCCAGCCCCCATGAGTTTTGGCACCGGCTTGCACTACTACGTCCCAGTGGTGTCCGTCTTCCTCGGCCAGACGGAAATCGAGGCCGAGATTGATGGCGGGGCCGGGGACGGCATGGCCGCCGTGGACAGCGGATCTAGCTACACGATCATGCCAAATTATGCCTACATGGACATCAAGGATGAGATCAAGTTGCTGCTTAACGCTGCCGGGGCTGAGCCAGCGTCGGTCGGCCCGAACCAGCTCTGCTACCTGGGAAGGCCCGACAAGCTTCTGAAGGCGGCCGCCCCGACAAAAACGTTCCCTTCGCTCTTTATCAACCTCGAGGGCGGGTCGAGGTTCGAGCTGCCCGTCGAGAGCCTTTTCCGGCTCGCGGATGACGGCGAACACTACTGCTTGTGGCTGATTCGAAGCTCGTACTTCCCAGCTCTCAAGGGCGACTCCACATTGTTGATCGGTATAAACGCCTTTCAATTTCACCGCGTAGTCTTCGACTCCCAAAGGAAGCAAATGTCCGTGGAGCAGATGGACTGTCGACTATGACGACGTGATGGAGTTACTTAAAACAAGCAGTTTTTCACTCACGCAAAAAATAACCGTACCAATTTATTTATATTCGAGTTACGCATTAGTATAAAAATCTTCAAATACTCTAAACATTCGGATCGATTTGGAGAATAATTAAGTAAATCCAAACTGTTAAAATAGTTGAACAATTCAAAAGATCAACATCATATTGTATGCGACATTTTATTGACTAATCGACTAAAATCCTTTTAAGCAATGAAAGAAAAATTCCATGCAAGGGAAACGACTCCTAAAGACCAAACTAAAATGATCTGTCAAATATTGATCATGATTTTGATTAAAGTAGAATTTATCTCAATCGCGTCAAGAATATCGTCAATTGTATGCTCTTCTTCGTCCTTCCCTATATTGATAACGGTGTACTCACTTGTTGGATTAGTAATGTTGTAATTTGTGAGCTTGATGTCAAACTTCAACGTCATTCCCTCAATTTGTATAATGATGGTAATGACATACTTGTTGAAGTGCACAATATTCTTTAGGTGGTTAATGCAAAATCTCCAAATTATTCATTCAATAATACATAACAGTGTCATAAGGTAAGATAGGTGGCCAAAAGAAAAACGTAGTCTCATGTTCAGTTTTTAATCTAAGACACCAATGTCTTGGAATTTGTTTATGTTAACCCTATTTAATTTAATATTGTACTATGTACGGAAGCTTTTTTTTTTCTTTAGTAACAAAATATATGCATTGAACGAAAAATAATATAAATTATGTTGTTGAATATTAAATATCCAACTTGGCATCTATATTCATCAACGTACTAATATCAAATCCACTTTCATGTCAATAATGGTTGAATTACCACTTTGTTGTTGTTTTTAATCTTGTTGTACATTTCGCATAAGTACTCGTCAGAATCTTCATCGAGTTTTGTGGACAGGTTTCACATCCAACATAGCACCACCAATTCTTAACTTTGGTAACTTTGCCTTTGACGAAATACATATTTTCCTACACATTATAGAATTTTTTAGTATTTGATAGTCAAATTACATAACATATGCAACACATGAACTATAGCTAACATCAAACTTCAAAAGTCTCCAGCATGCCTCACCTGATGTGATGTACAGACAGTCTAGAAATGCTTTAATCTCATCAATGCAAATGCATGTGCTGAAGATTTTTCTTGATTTTGGTGTTTTCCATTTCCACTTGGTTTAGATGCCATGGGTAAGTGATACCTGAGCGGTGGATGTGGTGGTGATTGAACAACTAATGTCAAACGAGACCTTAAAAAATCCATCCTCTATGAATGGCAAAAAACATTCATCTCAAACACAATTTATTACTAGTCAAATCATATTTGGTAATATCACTTATGGATCATACCAATAAACAACCATTTAGTTTGGGTCTAAATTATATTCATTACACTAGCTACCCAAAAGAAAATGCACACCCAAATCTAATGTAAATTTTGAAATTTTCTTTACTGTATAGCTAGATGGTCGATATTATTGTTTCATATGTATAATTATATGAACTCAAATAGACCCAAATTGTGAGTTCAACTCAAATAGATGCTCTCCTGCTCTAGCTCACCTCCCCATTCCACAAGTCGGTAATTTAAAGTAATCCGGCCAACGGGCCGAGTTAATTGCTAATATATTTTAACTTTGGCTAATACCACTAGGAAACCCGAACTATCAACAATGTGTCATTTGTGTTTCGAACTATTCAATATGACATTTGTGTCCCGAACTATTATAGCTGTGTGTCATTTATGTCCTTACGATTTCGTTGACCGTTATAAATAACGGTTGACCAGACGGTGGTCAACCTGACATTGACTTTTGCTGACGTGACAAAAATGTAAGATGGCATATCATTCACACCTCATTTTTAAAATTCAAAATTAAATATAAAATAATATAAAATAACTAATATTAAAAAATCTGTAAACTCAACAGTGATAATAGAAAAAAAATTAAAAGAATATCTTCCCTGCCGATTCACCTCTCTCTCTCCATAAAAAATTTCCCCAATGCAAGGATACATTGCATCTGTTCCCCTTCCCCAAATTTATCCAGATCGAGCAAATTTTTGCAAGCTCTTCTTCACCCCTCTCGGTGATTTAGCCCCCACTGGTGACGATCAACCTCTTCTACTTTCTCGTCGCATGCCACCGATGCGACCGCTTTGTCCGATCTCCTTGTTGGATCGACGATGGTGGACGTGCGGCTGTGGCCTGGAGTTTCCGGCGGCTCGGGAGTCGGGAAGCAAAGGAGAGGATTCGCAGAGGAGGAGTGTTTTGGTGATGGCGGATGTTTCAATTTCCAATTTATTCATTAAAATATTTTAACTAATAGGGAAAAAAAATAATAAAAATTTCATGTCAGATGTCACATCAGTGTTGATTAGATTTTCTGTTAAAAATTAACGATCAATGTCGGTTAACTCAAACAGAAAATATTCAACGAAAAAAAACTCTAACAGAAAATATTCAACGAAAATGTCGGTTAAAAAAATTAACGATCAATATAACTTTTGATTAACTGGATGGCTAAACCTCGCCCTAATTTAGCTTTATCGCCCTAGCTTAAAAATGTAAATTACTTAAATAACCTTAAAAAATTAAATAAAAATTGACAAAACAAACAATTCCTATTCTCCTTCGTCGAAGCAAACATCTCAAGGAATTACAGGTCGCCGATCCGACGAGGCAGAGCAGGAACAAAACAGATCCCAGTTTGCAGTAAAGTCACATCGCCGTCAAAAGTATCTCCGCCGCCAAACCACCTCCGCCATCGGGAACTACAACTGCGAATTCATCTCCCATACACCATCTAATCACGATCCTTGAACTCCGGAAGCACCTCCTCGCCTTCCTCCATGGCGACGGCACCACTTCACCGCCCGATTCACCGCAACCAAACTAGATAAAAAGCCTTACAATATAATATCCTAATCAGCTAGCATAAGAGGGGTATTCTAATCAGCCGGCCGTTGTAGAGAAAAGATGTGTCGATCGCTCTGCAGCAATTTCTATTGGCGTCGTCTCCTCCTTGGTTGGTCTCGCAGCGTCGAATTAGCAAAACTTCTTACATTAGTCTTTCCTTCTTCGTTGGCTGCTTATTCTGTGTACGTCCCGTTCTCTATAGACCGTACTTGTGCGAAGCCTATCAAGAACGGTGATGTTGGCAGCGAACAGATATGGCAACTACTGTACAATCCATTAAATGCCGCTGTGATGGAAGAACAGAGAAGGTCCGTAAAGATGAGCTGAAGTGGTGAAAGAGGGAAGGAGTTACGGACTGAAATTCAGGAGAATCCGAGTCGCCGACGACGATTAATAGAGAGTTTGGTTTGATTGCAGCTATGGTGATAAGAGCGGAGAAACCGACAACAGGGGAGGATGGCTGATTGGTGTGTTTGTTATTAAAATATGATTTGTTTGTTAATCAAGTATATGTCCAACTCTGCTTGTAACATGCATTTTTCTTTTAACAATCAACGGGAACGAGCATTTTATTGGGCGACGCCGGAGGGGGTTGTAAGTTCGCCCTTCCTCCAGAACGGAGGTGTTTGTTAAAATAAAAGATTAAAAAAAATAAAAGGATACAAATGTAATTTTAGATTTTATGTTAGGGTGATTATCAATGCTGTCAAAGTCGAGCCGGAATATGACCCGGTAACGTGAACGGCTCGGTCATTAGTGGTCCAGCCGGCATTAGACCGTTTAAAAAGCGTTTGAAAACCGGTACATTATAAACAATATAATATCATAGTAGAACACACATAAAGTAATAATTCAATGATTTAATGACTAAAAATGATAATTACAGGTACCATTTAATAATTCTACACAACATATATATACAGCAACTAAAAAAATCCTAACCTAATCCTAAGCGACAGTGTCGCTTCCCCACCCATCACTCTCCTTCCTTCCGCTTCCCCATCCCCCCTCCCTCCTCTCCCACCGCGACACCTATTTTCATTTTTCAGCCACTATAGCCTTCTGCAATTCCTCAAAAATCCATCACCACATTCAATTCTTCGTCATCCTTTCTTAACCCGTAAATGCTCTTCCTCATCCCAATCCGCGAATGGATCGGATTCAATCCAAGCCTCTGGTGAGACAGGGCAGCTTAGCGGGGAGCTGCTTGCGATGGTGGCGACGGGATGGAAGCGCCGGGAGCGGGGAGCTGCTTGCTACAACAAGGACTGGCGATGGCGATGCGATGGCGACTGGGGATGGCGATGCCGTCGAGAAGCGTCGATGCCGGGACAAGAGGTGTTGACGGCCGATTCCACGATTGGCCTTTTCTAAATTTTTTTTAGGATAAACCAAACGGCCGAACCGCGCGACCGGCTTGAGCGGCTCGAGCGGTTAACCGCTTCGGCCGCTCGCCGACCGCTGTATAAAACCGTGGCGGTTAAATAGCTGATCCGAGCCGGTTTTACGGCCGGGTGGCGGCTTTGGCGGTCCGGCCGGCCGGCTCGGTTCGACTTTGACAGCACTGGTGATTATAGTAAAACATAGGGCGACAATTAACAACTCCCTTGATTAACTAGCTTCTGGCCGGCTATCTTTATTATACACGCAATCACAAATAGTACTCAGTGGATACACCGCAATACACGCAATCACAAATAGTGAACATAGTATGGATACACCGTTACAATATCTAACGTACATTTAATTTTAGAGATAGTTATACAATGAATTGCGATTTCTATTTAATTTCCACTATGATTTTTCACAGTGACTATTTGCTAGTCGTGTAGTGTTTAGGAGGTTCTCGAGCAACTATTTCCTTTCCTAAGTCGACTAGAAGTCCCGCTGGGGTAATAAAAATCGTGGTAGGTAGGCTACAAATTCATCTGTTTTCCGATCCCATGGTATAAACAAAATCCCCTGAAAGAAAACCCCCCGGCCCCCATCAGTTCGTTCAATCGACGACGGCAATGGCGGCTTCCGGCAAGCGCAAACCCTCATCCTTCGCCGCCGCAGTGCTCTTCCCCATCATCCTCTACTGTATCCCACTGTCGATCTTCCTCCTCCATCCCTCCTCCGACGAAACCGCCACCACCGTCGTCAACGTCAGGGCGGCCCTACTCTCCCGGGGCAACTACTCCGCCATGATCCCCGACCTCGTATCCAAGCTCCTCCATCACTACCCCGTGGGGGCGGAGGAGGAGGCCATCACCGTCTTCGTCCCGTCCGACGACACAGAGTACGAATGGTGCGAAACGGAGCGCCCGGAGGTCCGCGTACTGACGGGCCGGGTCGATCGGGAGTCGTTCGGGCCGGGCAGGCTGTCCTACGGGTCGGTCCTGCGGCCCCGAGACGGCGGCGGCAGCCCGATTCGGGTCACGGAATCCGCCGACCACAGAGGTGTGGTCGTGGATTGGGGTTTGTACGATGACGGCCGCCGCCTGGTCGTGCACGGGTTGCGCGGCCGGACGGTCCCTCGGCACAGATGGGTGCGGACCGGGCCGGGATGGTTGGTCGTCTCGGGTCTGATTGTGGAGAAGAGAGGACCGCGGGACCCTCGTTGCCCCGACCCCGACCCGGATATGATGCCGAAAAACAAGGAGGAGGAGGAGGCCTACAGGAGCGAGTATGTCCGGCGGGTGGATGGCGGCCCACTCCCAGCATTGTTGCATAACGGCCCATTCCTACGATTCCATTGCGACCGTAAACATTGCTACTAGAGGGAGGGATGGGGAAGGTGGAATTAGATTCGAATTTGAAGGCCCCTAACTGAATATCAACTGTACAACTACTCGATTATGATTGCGTTCGTATTTCTTTTTTTTTGTTTTTTTTTTTGTTCCATTTATGTCGGATTATTTGATGAGTTATTGCAGCAGAAATAGTGGTTCTATTTCACTCATAATCTGGCTGTTTGATTTGATTTGGTTTTGTTTGGATTGGTTTGGTTTGACTCATAATCTGGCTGGAGTAACACACTCTTCACTTGGGTAAATTGCAAGTTTGATCACTGGAATTACTATAAATGTTCACGTTTGCCACTAAGATTAGTTTATTCCATCCACAGTCACTCAAATTAGTTATACAATCCAAGTTTGGTTACTGGCCATTAGTCTCCGTTAACTTTTGCTGAGGTGGCAGTCAACTCTCATAGTTGACCATTAAATAGGTGACGTGACAATTAAAAAATAAATAAATAACAAAATTTAATATATTAAAAATTCCACCTCATTATTATCATAATTAATAAACTAATCTCTCTGAACATTTCGTTAGGTTTGTTAGCATCTGTTACACCCCGACATTTAAGTCTAGGTTCGACCGAAAAATTGGATCGACAATTACGGACGAAGGATTCAACCATAGATTAGAGATAATAATAATAATAACTATGATTATTATTATCATCATCATAAACACCAACACCCGCCCTTTCCCCTTCAACAACAACACATTGTTACTATTATCATTATTATTATTATTATTATTATCATAATCCCCATCATCGCTTCAACCTACCAATTCCTCCCTAACCAAACTATCCCTTTACCAAATCCTTTATAATTACTGAGGTCATCATCATCAGCCGCATTGCTCTTCCCATTGGCAGCAAAAAGAGAGATAAGAAAAGGAAGGAATAAATCCCAAAACCGTTACAAGTTACGTAACCCCCATCCCTCCCCGACGTGTCTTTGTTTTTCCATGTTAAACGTCGCTCTTCCCCGTTATAGTTTTTCCCCACCGTAATCGAGAGGAGCGAGAAAATCATAAGTTCCACCCAGGGCTCAGCAATAAGTCTCTCTTTCAGCTCGTCCCTGCAGCAGCTTTCGACAATCACTAGCGGGAGAGAGAGAGGGTGACATTGTCACCGATTGCTCCTCCGCCGGCCGATCAATCCTTCCCAGTTCGTAGGAATCGCAATCACGAAGGTAAGGAATCTGAAGTCAATCTATTTGTGGCTTGAGTCGGTCGTAAGCTAACCCCAATCCATGAACCATATACTCACGGAAGGTTACGGAGGTTCATCGGAAAAGGTACGTCGGCGACTCCGACATAGTCGACTTCAATAAAGCTTCGAAATATGGGTACCATCATGAAGAGGGAAATCTCAGGAGCGTCACGGTGTCGACGAAATCAAATTCGGACGTCGGATGAGGGAGAACCGAGTCTCCCAAGTTTGAGGAAGAATATGTCAACGATCAGGTACCATTCTTGGAAATTCGAAAAGGTTGGGAGATTAAATGTGTAATTTTCCCAGAGGTCGTGGTCAACTGTGTTGACTGGAAAATTTCAGTTGCGGTACTTGGTACTTCTAAACTAACAGGATATATGTTTTGGTCATAACTCGATCGATTGACGTCCAAACGAGGAACCGTCGGCGCCTACGGAATTGTGAGAACGAGGAGAACTTAATTGGAGCGAGTATGGAAATTTTAGAGCGGAGTCAGAGTCGTTTTCGAGGAATTTGAGGTGAGTGTAAATGGGGTAAAATCTCCGTCGAGGTCTTTTAGTTTATGTCTTTTAATTCAGTTATGTTATTTAATTTTCAAGTAAGCGCGATTATGTGTGTGAGGCATCCCACCGCCTACTTAAGGTGGAGGCACGCGGTGTGCTATTTATTTGATGTATGATTGATGGTAATTGAACCCCCGGGCGGTTGGGCCACTACTGGACGCGGTAGATGGTCGGGTCACTACTGGACGGCGATACGTAACGCAGTAGTTGACCGGGCATGGACTGGACGGCGATACGTAACGCAGTACCATTGCCTTGAGGATAGGGACACCGGACGGCGATACGTAACGCGGTGATTCCCTAGTAATAAGTATATGAGTTAAGGTAGTAGTAGAGAACTTCTATGATTTAAGGATAAAAGTTGAGAACCTCTATGAGTTAAAGTTGAAATGAGTTACTAAGAATGAAAGTGAGAACGACTTTCATCTAAGGAAAGGAAATGCTAATAACGTGTTTTAGCAAGGAGATTTCTAAGGGCAAAGACCTTAGGAAGTAACGACGAGACTGACCCCTTCTCACTCACCAGGTTGAGGAAGGGTTAGCAAAGGTGGATCCCGAGAAGAGGCAGTGTAAGGCGAGCTACTGCACCAGCATGGACGAGACCTCAACGAACTTTAGGTCTAGGAATTTAGATTCAACACAATACTGCTCTTTTGACACTAGCATCCTTAATTATAGCATGTTCTTATCGTTGATGCCTATATCTGACAATAGGTTGATCCTAGGCTTTTAAGATAAAAGAAATAAAAAAATTGATGTGACACTACTATTCATTAAAATCACATAAAAAACCTCTATATAACAAGGACCAGGAAACCTTACCGGACCGGCCGGTCGGACCGGGAAAATCGGAAACCGGACCAGGCCCGGCACAATAGGGGCTGTGTACCCTTCAATTTCCTGCCGGGCGGTATTTTCGGTTGGACCGCAACAAACCGAAATTTCGGCCGGTTTTAATAAAACCGGCAGACCCTTAATTAAATGAAAAGGCGCCGTTTTGACATAAGATTTTTTTTAAAAAAAAACGGAAGCAAAGCAGAGATGAAAAGTCGAGAACCCTACCTCTGCTGGCCTTGCTAGCGCTCTTGTCTCTACTTCTCATCTCCCCCCGCCGCTCTGCCTCTCCAAGAATCTCGTCGCTGCCTCTACTCTCTCGTCATCCCCAGCAGCAACCAAACGCCGCTCTGATCTGCATTTTCGATTTTTCTTCTCTGCTTTTCCTCTGCTTTCTCTGAAATTCCAATTCCTCAAACACTTCGCCTTCCATAGCTGGGTATCTTCGATCCATGTTCCTTACACGCCGGCGAGGCGGCGACGCGTCCTCCCTAGCAGCCAAATTCCACCGAGACGCATCCTCCCCAGCAGTCAATCCCACCGGCGACGCGTCCTCCCCAGCAAACGCGTCCTCCCCGCGCCGGAGAAAGAGGAGTTTCCTTCGTCGTTAGAAGTAGTGTGCCTTTTCTCCTTCTCCCTTTTTCGCTGCTTCTAGTCTACTTTGTACAAAATCAAATGAAAACATTGAAATAGGTTGATTTACTTGATTCATGGGTTAGTAAACAGAACTCAATTGATGCTTTGGATGAAGATGAAGGATAATATTGAGTTCTGTTGGGGTAAAATTAACAAAGCATTATTTTACAAATTGATCTCCTTTAAAAAATTGCTTTCTGTTGGCTGAACACTAAAGTTTAAACTTGTGGTTGTTGAACATTAAGCTTGTGGTTTGTGAATATTAAGCTTGTGATTTTGTACTAGTTTCTAAAAATGTATTTGGATAATTATGAGGTTTATTAGGTATTGAAATCTCGCACTTTGTTGAATGTTACCTAAGCTTTTTTACTCTTTTACGGTTTCTTAGGCGGTATAATCCGGTTTTATTCCGGTATTTTTCCGGTATGGTACCCTAATTTTGCCGGTACGGTTTTTTAACAAAAAAATATTTTTTTTATTCCAAAAACGGTATTTACCGGTAGGAAATGGTTGAACCATGGTTGTACCACGATTTACCATGCCAAAGACGATTCCGGTTTGATGTCCGGTACGGTTTCGTAATCCTTGCTATATAATATATATAATAATAACTTTGTTGCTTAAATCAAGGAGTTTAGGTTGTGTTCCTTGACAATTTTGGTGGAGGATCTGGAAGGGATAAGATAACTCGTTTTGGACGGGGCACCTAGTCCCATAATCTCGACACATGCCCACCATTTTATATAGAGATTGAAAACCTATCCTGTATTCGGTCAATGTAGGGATTCCACTCGTTGATTGGGTCAGATACCCACAGTAATGGCAGAATTGCCATCTGTATATTTGCTTGAAGACTTCAGTTATATTATTATTATTATTATTATATATATATATATGGTTCAGGCTGGCGTACGCCCGGGCGTACGTTAGACTACCGTACGCCCATTTGAGTTTTACTATTTAGATCATGAATTAACCGGAGTTTTTGGCATGATACTATACCCTAAGCACAAATGGATAAACCCCAGTCCCAAGTTTTCTAACCCAAATCATGAGATTCATTTAATCTTAAAATGAAAATCAACAATAATTTAGACGAATCAGAACCGTTGATTTTCATTTCAAGATTAAATGAATATTATGCTTTGGGTTAGCGAATTGCGGACTGGGGTTCACCCATTAGGGGTTATGGTATAGTATCATGCCCCAAACTCCGGTTAATTCATTGTCTAAATAGCAAAACTCAACGGGCGTACGGTAGGTTAGGGTACGCCCGGGCGTACGCTAGCCTTTGCCATATATATATATATATATATATATAGGCAAAGTATATTGTTAGGACATCACAAGCATTAGGCCGTTTGGGGGATAGGGCTTTAGATAGAGGGCATTTAGAAAAGAGCATTTGAACACCACATTCATGAGAAAATAAGACTTGGATACTATATTATGAATTTATTGGTTCCAATAACTCAAACGGTAAAAAAAAGAAAAAAACTAAAAACGCATCTTATATCATTCCATAACAACACCTCTCGATACAATTCCACCTGATAAAGGCACTCTCTCGGCAAGAAATCCATGCGCTTATATTATGGTCACGTCCATAGAGCCTTCAGAAAGGGCAGACGATCCTGGGGCATCCCATAAAGTCTATCGTCACAAGCAGCCCAACTCCCGAAACCAGGTTCACGAGAATCGTCATCGTACGCCACGAAAAAAATACGCTTATCTTCGATCGCGAGTTTGCACCAAAAAAGTGTCCCGCCAAGTAAATTTGTCCCGAAATCCCAATGGTACGTAGCCCCAACGGCTACCGCATGGCCTCCAAGGTCGTCGTCTTTGGATTGACAATGCACAGTCAATATTTCTTCACAAAAAGTGTCCCGCCAAGTAAATTTGTCCCGAAATCCCAATGGTACGTAGCCCCAACGGCTACCGCATGGCCTCCAAGGTCGTCGTCTTTGGATTGACAATGCACAGTCAATATTTCTTCACTTAATAGATTGGTAATGTAAACCGCTGCTGCCATCGAATCCGAAGGACGTGCCATAATGATGATCATTATGGTCGCCAATGCTACCGCCGGTAGCAATGCCTTGTTGATAACACCATTGCAATGCTATCGCCGGTGTTTTGGTGATTGATCAATGCCAATTCCTCTTTATATAGTGGTTTATCTGATGAAGAGAAGATTAATTGCAGCTCGTAAAGCTGGGTGCTGCTTTTGCTTGTTATTTTGTGACGGGAGATGTTGTCGTTTTCGGCATACGCTGATGCCGTTTTCCAAGAGTTACCATCGAATTAAGGAAACTCTTTTCCGACTTTTACCCTTTTAATTTTCGCCGGCGATTCCAAAGCATTCCAAACCGGACGGCGGGGCTGGTCCAACTCAGAAGAGATCATGGGTCGTCTAGATATATTGTCTCATCTAATTGTGTTGATTACGTACGTAATTAATGGTAAATAGTGGATTGTTAAATTTAATTATACATATGTGTAGATTGATTATACATCACTTGAAGAAATCAATAAGCAGAATAAGAAACAATCCCACAACTCACTATTTATCAGTGCTGTCAAAGTCGAGCCGAGCCGGCCGGTCAAGCCGAGAAAATCGCCACCCAGCCATAAAACCGACTCGACTCAGCTATTTAGCCGGAGTGGTTAATTGGGCGGTCGGCGAGCGGCCGAAGCGGTTAACCGCTCGAACCGCTCGGCCGGCTTTTAGCATTTGGGCCGGTTGCTTTAATAAATAAATAAATAAATAATGAAAATCGAAAATGAAAATAAAAGGGGCTGAATGAAAACCTGACCCTAATTCAATTCATTTCTTCCCACTTCCTTCGCGCAGCCAGACACAAGACGGAAGAACGAAGAAGCCTCACCCTCCGCAGTCTCCGTTGATTTTCTCTTCTTGGCCACCTCTTGATTTTCCGCCACACTCAAAGATGGCGAGATTATAGAAATCGATCGGAAGTACTTTCTTGACTTCTTTGTCAGATTGATGTTCAAGGATGATTCAAAAGAGGTGTGGGATCTTGTAAATGAGTTTCTCATGGAGGAGCCTTTCTCTTCTCTGTGTCACCATCTCCTTATAGTTATAGAAGAGAAGGAATTCTCTTCTTTCCTTGAGTTGCTTCGTAGGAATCTAAAACCCAGGTCTGAAGAAGGTGGGGTTCTTTCTTGGCTCGAGATAATCCTTTCTGAAAACGGCGGGTCTATTGATCCGGTTCTTTTGGTCAATGGGGTCATAAACCATGGACGCCATCTCTTGAGGCTACTTTGTGACGAGGATTTCAAAGTTGTGCAGAATTCTCAGCGATGCTAACACCTTGAGCCCTCGGCAGAGAGAGTGCTTAAAGGAGAAAAAAACAAGGGAAGAAGTGATGTTCTAGAATGGTTTAAGAGAGTAATTTACTTGTGGTTTACCTGTTGGAGTAGTCAAAGAGTAAAGGAAATACCATATTGGTGGGAGAAGGAAAGTGCAAGTTGTTTTTAAGTTTGCTTTCCACTTTAGTTATTGGATAAAGTGGTTAGTGGGCTTTTGGAAAAAGTGTGGGCTATTTAGTTTGACATATTAAATTGCACTTAGCACTTAGCACGACGCGTTCGAAAATTGATTTTTTGGATAATTAATTGGATTTAAGTTTTGTGAAACGACGCAACCCTTGAGAAGGGAACTGCCGTTTTCTGAAATCTTATAAGAGACGTTGGCCAGAAGGTTGAGTTCAAACGTTCATCTTCTTCTCCTCGTTTTTCCTTCTCCAAAAACACAAACACAGAAGTCAGAAAGCAAATTGGAAATGTACAACGATAACTTTTTCTACCAATTGGGGCCCTCCCTTCACCACCACCACGGCTCCTCTCTTCTCGAGAATCCATACATCCCCACGCGGCATTGCTCCGTCAGGCTTTCGCCCATTGCGGAAAATTCCCCACTGCTGCCTCCCGTAGGAGTCTGGGCCGTGTCTCAGTCCCAGTATTCAAGTTGAGAGAGATAAATTGAACAATTATGGTCGCCCCCTATTGGGATGTACTATTAAACCGAAACTGGGCTTATCCGTCTTTAAACTTTTTTCAAAAAAATGAACAAAATTTTCACTAAAATAAGGAGTCTTTATGTCACGTTACCGAGGGCCTCGTTTCAAAAAAATCCCGTATCAGGATCGGAACTAAGAAGAATGGTTGGGACAACAAATATCCATCTCGTTGGTATTGCTGCTTTTAGACTTTGGTTGAAGGGACTCTTGGGGGTGGTTTGCCTAATTCCTACCAGCAACGAAGTAGTGGGGGCAAATAACACTCTAAGGAGAGTGATAAATCACGCCTTCAATCTTATTCTCTCCATACTGTTTCCCTAACATTACCATGATTAAGAAGTGTCTACTATTTAAACAGATGACTGTTTATTAGGTATCGGTTCTCAAACGGTTTTTAAACGGTCTAATGCCGGCTGGACCACTAATAACCGAGCCGTTCATGTTACCGGGTCATACTCCGGCTCGGCTTTGACAGCATTGCTATTTATGTGATTTCCTCTTTCGATATGAACGAGATCACTACACTACGCGGATAATAAAAGGAAAACAAAATACAAGAACAGTGTACAGACATCGCACAGCAAAATATGTCCAGGGGTTCAATCATTTGCCAGCACATCAGTCCAAATACAAATAGAGCTCCACAATTTGTTTCTGTCGTAGCAATATAACATGCAATGGGGTTGACCTTAGATCTCATTATCCTCTGTTTACCCATAAAAAAAACTAACTTGTACTGCATAGATTAATTCAGGGCATTTGATAGATTAATAAGGTTAGCTCAACATTAAACATTAAATGAGTTCATTAGACCTTATTGTGTTTGTTTTTTTAGGTTAAGTGGTCAAACTCCCTCTTCCATACAAAGGTGGCCGACCAGTCTCCCTGATCTCCATGGTCACCGGCCTCCTCCCCCTTGGTATGAAATATGACTCTAAAAAAACTAAGTCTGAAACAAGAAAGGCTTCGTAGCTAGCCAAGTGGGTACCAGACCGACAAAGCAAACTTGGTACTGAAAAATGAAATTTAGCCCAATATGGAGCCCCAAAAGTGAAGACGTTACAAGTATCTTGGTAGCAAGTAACAAGCCGACAAGATGATGCCATGTCAAGCCTTCCAACACTAAGTATGGAGTCTTGTTGATCGGTAAAGGAGCTAAGTTCTCATCCAATCAAGACATGATCAAGGTGACACGATGGAGGGTGATACCAAGATGATGAGATCAACATGGAGACCCGGTGATTATAAATAGGAGAATTGAAGACGGAAAAAGAATTCAACAACCAAACACTTGACACCCAATGTCAAAATATATACCAAGTAATCTCACTATCAAGCTTAAGGATATTAAGAACTATGGAGTTTGAAAATCCAGCAACAACCTCCACCCTTGCAAAGTCTTTTTTACAAAATATAATTGATTCAGAGAATAGAAAGTTACACCCTAGAATGCAGTCAGGCCTGAAAATCAAAGAAGCGACTCATAGTCGGTTACAAAGAGAGGGCCTTTCGAGCCACCAAATGGGCTACCCTATTGCTACGGCGACCTACAAATCGTACACTAAACCCCAGATAGCTGGCAAAGTACTGCACAACCTCGTCAAGAATAACCCCCATCCGGATATCTCTATCATCCGCCCCAATGATTTTGTCAATAATCACCTTCGCATCACCTTCAAACCTCATTTCCGTGAACCCATGGCCAAGACACCATAAAACCGCTTCACGGAGAACAAGTAAATCCACCACCATGGGATCATCAATTAATGTGAACTCCACTCCATTAACAAAAAGATATCCCGAGCATGATTTATTGATAGGGCAAAAGCGTATAGCTTCAATTCCTATCTTGTAGTAAACCGGAAAGTCCGGGTATCGTCTCTCAGGGACTGGTACAACCTTATGATTATCAACTCTGCGGGGTAAACTATAGGTGGAAATGGTTTGGTTGATGAAATTATTAACTAATGGCAAAATAATTAAACAAAATAAGCTAATTAAAACTTGTCGGGAGAAAATCAATGGGAGAAGCTCTGGGAGAAACACCGGGATTCACTACCTATCCTATCCAGATTAATTCACATATTCCAATCAATTTAATCCATATCTCTACAGCCAGGATATCACTACTGTGCTAGCTATCCCTGTCGGGAATGACTACGTACTAAACAATTAATTCAAATCCTACTGTCGTAGCTCAACGAATTAACTATTTAGCCTGAAGACTGATATCCCAATTAAGACCGCATAGCACCTTATTTAATCCACTGTCGCTTCGATAAGTTACTATGTCACATGAAACAGGTTCAGTTATTAGGGTTTCACTGTCGCTAATAACCTAATTAACTACGATTCATTGTATTGGTGGCCAGTCAACACAAAGCATTAAGGAATTTCATGCAATAGAGATTGGAAGAAAAGAATCATGAATCAATCCATCAAATCAAGAACTAGCTACATCCTATATGGTGTTTCCCCCAGAAATTGGGGTTTAGTTCATGACGAAATTAAGATAAAACATTAGGGTTTTGTTCATCATGTTCTAAATCAACAATAAACAACTAGTTCGGTTCAGAAAATCCAACCAACTAATCGCTCTCGTTGAACTCAGCTCAAGCCGCCTAGGAAAAACTCCATCGTCAATTGCCAATCGCCGCTCGATGCTCGCGTGTCCAAGCTTCTTGCGCTGCGCTCTGCTCCCTTTGCTTTTCTTTTTCCGATCCTCGCCCGGTCCAATTCTCCTCCTTTTTATCCGTGTGTCCAATTAAATCCCCCTCTTCCCAGAATTCCCTCCGGTCCAATTATTGCCTCTCCTCAAATAATTGCCAGCCCACTAATTCATCCCCCACGCTGCTTCCTCTTTTTCTTTTTTTAATTCCTTTCCCCCAGAGAGTTTTCGTGTCCCATTCTTTCCAAAACAATGGCCCAGCCCTTTCAATTTCCGTCCCAGAGCCCAAATCCAAAATCTCTGGCCCAAAATAATTCCTCCCTCCTGGCCGCTTCCCCTCCAAAAGGGAATCAACCGGGCCGCCAATTAGTCTAGCTAGCTGAGCTTTAAGTCCATCAATTGGGCTGTAGCCAAATGATTTGTTGTAGAAGAAATATGGATTCAATTCCTCCCGCTATCTCCTGCTTCGAAAGTTCCAGTTCTGCCATTTTATCACCTAGACACACACCAAAACTCCAACACAAAATGGTAATGGCTTTTCAACCATTACAGATTAATTCTCCTCAAAATAGCACCAATCGGCTTAAACATACCATGAGATAATCACATAAAGCTCAAGAATCCGATATATTAAAGCCGATTATCACAACCCCACACTCAATTGTTGCTTGTCCCTAAGCAACGACTCAAACAACACAAACACACAATTACCCAAAACAATGACACATTACAGACTCAACACTCAAAGCAACCACAAAATGTCCTTGTACTCTTGTTGTAATCAGTAGTTTCTTTCTAAAAAAAACAAGTTATGCTTTAATGATCATACCTTTCACCCCACACTCAAGTTCTTTGCAACCATTATCATTGACTGACTCAAATCCATCAAAAACTCAAATAGCAACACTCAATTTCGATCGTCGGTAGTGGGTGGTTAACAACTTATGGTGCTACAATTATTAGGAGAATCTAACCACATCAGTGAGGTGCATATCTCGTGAGGACAGTCTGGCTTACTCACACCAATCATAAGCAATTAATTAAGCACGAGTCTCAAAAACTAATGGGGGAAGCCTTTCGCAAACATGATTTTACTTTAAGCACATCACTACCTTTTATGACAAGGAGAGGTTTTCTCTCTTTCTGCTTTTGCTTGCCGAGAAGTCGTATTTAGTACAAGTGGGATTTGTTTCTTACTACCAGTGACCGAGCAAGAGCAATTTCTGCTTCTTAGCACTCGCATAAGGGCTTCTTTTAACTCCTTTTCCTCGGTCCGTGTGGAGGGTCATTGCATCCTCAAATGGCACTTCACTCAACTGGGGATCGTACTTGATAAGCAACATAGTACGGTCGCGAACCGATTCTCAATTGAATCTTTCCTCATCCCCATGTGCAATGAGTGATTGCCCTCACACGATTTTGGCATTTTGTACCCACACTTTAATTGTTATGGCAACTTCCTTATATTTTACTTGTCAGGTAGGATTTTTCTTTTTATAAAGATACAGTTCACCCCATCATAAAACATTCAAAACAGAGAGACTCGTTGCAAAATCAAAAACTCACAATTGATGCAAGTAAGCACGGTATCCAAACATGTCGAATGGTCAATGTTCTCCACCTAACTACTTCACCAAAAGTCATTACACTATCCTCACAAAAGAGAATATTGCTAAAAGAGTATATCATTCCAAGCATATCAAGTCAGTCAAAACATTTAAGCTCATTGTGAAGAACCATGCAATTCAACACTAGTGGGGTGATTTCGATGATTTCATTCAAGCACAAACTCATTTTCAAGGCATCACCGTCATTTACATCATGTTACCACAAGAGTACAAGGTTTTGTTTTTAATTTTTCTGATTTTTAGGTGTTTTTTAGCCATTAGCTTTGCACAGGCAGCTTGCTTTTTACACAGGCAAACCGCATGCAGTTTGGCTGTGCTCAACCTAATGGCAATTTTTTTTTTTTACAGAAACGATATACACCTGACGAGACACTGTGGACAACTCAGACTCGACATAAAACACGACAAGACCACAGACCATCCACCCCACACTCAGGATGGACATTGTCCACAATGTCTACAACTAGACACGACACACCAACAGGTTCACCTAACTAACATTATTACAGACCCACATCAGAAGTATTCACAAAGAAAAGAAGAAAAGAAAAGAAAAAAGAACCTTGGGACAAGCTCCTATGAAGGAGGGGTCGATGAAGAAGTGCTGAACTTCTCATCTAGACGCTGGTGTAGCTCCTTGATCATCTTATCTTTCTCTGCGTCTCTGGCTTCCAAGATAGCTATTCTGGCTCTGAGATCGTCTTCAGATGATGATGAAGCTGGCACAACTGGTGGAGTAGCTGCTGGCTGCGGAACTGGGGGTGCTTGTGATTGCTGGCCCTGGCTGACACTCGTGGCAGAGTGCCCTGCTGTTGCTGGTGATGGTGATGATGATGAAGCACCCAAAGGCATGGGTGTAGGAGCTAGAGTCGTGGTCGGAGTGACTACTGATGGTGCGGGAGATGATGCCGAAGCAGAAGTTGCTCTAGCAGCCCTTGCTGCTCTTTTCCTATTGACCTTAATCTCCCACTCCTTGTATTTGGCGATGGATAGATATTCGCCACGAGATCCTGCTTTCCTCAGAAAACCCAATTTGCATAACGCTGATTCTCCAAGCAAAGTCGAGCCATCACTGATCTCCAAACCCTTAGGGTTCTCTGGGAACCCCCAGTAAGCTCGAGCTAATGCAGTAATGATTCCCCCCACACATAATTGCTCCGCAAGTTTTCAGTGCATCATTTTTCAAGCATCTTACCCACCATGTACCCACAAACAATGGTGTTCCAGTAAACGAAACTGTGAATGTACCTGAGATCGGGTGTGTTAGACACCACTGGCATTGGATCCCTTTCCCAAAACAGTGCGAGCAGGTAGTCATGTTACTAGTGGGATCACAGGGTCTCCTGATCGATGCTCTCCTCGAAGAAGTAGGATTGAAGTCCTTTCCATCTGCCACAATTGTCGTCCAAAACTCACTCAAGTCCTGCTTTTCATCAGGAATTGCATCTGCTGGCCCATCGAAGAGAAGAGCTCTGTTTACTTGGCTCAAAGTGAGGGACTTGGTTTTCCCGGCCAAAGTACTTTGAAGCTTGCTCTCAACCCCATTATCCACGAAGCTGTAGGTGGCCAAGAATGCTCTGGTGAGGTGTGGATAGGTGGGGAAGTACAGCTCCGGAAATCGTGCCCAATTCATTCGGCGGAAGTATGTCATCACCTCCTCAGCCCGCTCGGTCTTCTGCAATGCTGCATAGTCCATGAACTGAGAAGGGGTGACCTCTCTTTTCATCAGATCGTCATATTCTTCTTTATGTTCCTGGAGCTGGACAGGTTGACCGAACCTCTTAGAGACGTCCTTTGGAAGAGAGGAAGTCGCCTTCTTCTTGCTTGCAACATGGGTAGTACAACGTGGTGTCATGGATGGTGCAGGTGCCGAAGAAGAAGTCTGCCTCTGTGGTCGTGAAGATGAGGCCGATTGTTGGAGACGACTCCTCTTTGCTGGCCTGCTCTCAGGTGATACAACTGGTGTTGAATCTGGTAATGGAGGTTCTTCAGTAGGCATTTGAGCAGGCTGCTGTGGTGGAGATGGAGCTGGAGAAGTCATCTCAATAGTCTGGGACCGCATCGTGGGTCCAACCTGGCCGGTGATCAGCCTGTGAAAGCGAGCGGGCATGTTGACCGCTTGAAGTTGTGGAGGAACTTCTGGAATTGGGCTGTCTTTATCGGTCACCTTGTGGCTATCTTCAATCGTCCATGATCGGTAAACAATCTTCCCATCTTCACTTTGATCAGTGACTTTGAATTGCCGAGGTGGAGGGATATATCTTCGACGTCCCATATCTGCAACCAAGAGTGCAAACTGGAAAAACAACTTCTAAAACCTCCCCTCTGCTCTTGAATCAACAAGTTTGCACAAATCTGTACTCTGCTTCCCAAATTCCAGTTCACTGCTACCACAATCAGGAAATCCCCAAATTCTGCAACCCTCAAATCAACCAATTCTCATAATTCACCCATAACTCTTCTGCAAATATTCTTCTAAACAGTAATTGCACTTCAATTGGCCCAATCAAGCAATCATCACACTCCAATTTCGCCTCAAATTCGAAATTGAGCAAAACCCCCAATCTGAAGAACCCTAATTTTTTCTATTCTTAAATCTTCAACTTCTAGGTTTTCAAATCAGACCTGGGGGAAGGGTTGATTGGAGGTGATGGAGGGGTTGGGTTGGGGCACGGTGACCGGCGACGACCGCCGCGAGCTTCGCCGGCGGAAGGGCGGCGCTGTTGGGATGATTGACGGCGCTAGGGGGTGGATGGCGACGCTGGGTCGCCGTCGTTTTGGGGGAGAGGGCAGGGAGGCGGCGCGGCGTGACAGAGGAGGCGGCGCGGCGTGGCAGAGGAGGGCGACCGGCGGCCTGTGGCGGAGGGGGGGGGGTCGCCGATCGCTGCTGCTCTCTCGCTGAAGGGGGAAATCGGGGAAAGGGAGGGGAAGGGAAAGGAGCCCGACCCCTTTCTGTTTTTTTCTTTTTTTCTTTTTTTTTTTTTTTGCAAAAACGCTGCGCTGCGTTAATTTAATTTGTTTTTTTTTTTCAAAAACGGGAATTCTCCCTTTCAGTCCCCCTTCCTTCTCAGAAATGCCAGATCAGTCCTCCCCCCCCCCCCCACAAAACTTTCAGATTAGTCCTCCCCCCACATTTGTGGTTTGCCTGTGCTAATTTTGCAGCCTCCCTGTGCAAAAAGCAATCTGCCCGTGTACCTACAAAACACCAAATAATACCTTCCTCAAGCCTTTTGGAGCTGAAATTTGGCGGAGAGCCTCTAGACACATCCTAAAACAAAAAAATAGAAAAAATTTGAAAGAAAAACTCACCTTGGGTTGCCTCCCAAGAAGCGCTTGTTTTTCGTCGCTAGCTTGACGTAAAATAGCTCATTCCAGATGATATGTTGAGATTTCCAGGACGGAAACCCCTTCAATATAGTGCTTGAGCCTCTGACCATTCACCTTAAACGCCCCTTGATCACCAAGAATCTCGATTGCACCATGTGGGTACACTTTGGTCACCGTAAATGGTCCGGACCACCTTGACTTCAATTTCCCAGGGAAGAGTTAAGGCGTGAGTTGAAAAGTAATACCTTTCTCTCCCACCTTGAACTCTCTTCTCAGTATGTGGTGATCGTGCCACTTCTTGGTTTTCTCCTTATAAATCCGGGCATTTCATAGGCATTAAGCCTAATCTCGTCGAAGCTCATTCAGTTGCAATAGGCGCTTCTCTCCAGCAGTTTTTAGATCAAAGTTCAGCTTCTTGATAGCCCAATACGCCTTAATGCTCGAGCTCGACGGGCAAGTGGCAAAGCTTTTCCAAACACCAATCTGTACGGAGGACATGCCTAAAGAGTCTTGAAGGCAGTCCGGTATGCCCAGAGTGCATCATCTAACTTCCTTGCCCAATCTTTCCCTTGTTGAATTCACTGTCGTCTCCAGAATGTGTTTCAGTTCTCTGTTGGAAACTTCCACTTGCCCGCTGGTTTGGGGATGATAGGGTGTAGCCACTCGATGCTTAACACCCATATCTGGCCAACAACGTGTTCAACTCCTTTCCCCATGAAATGTGTGCCCTCGTCACTGATGAGAACGCGAAGGGACTCCGAATCTGGTGAACACGTTCTTCCTCATGAAATTCACCACCGTCTTTGAGTCATTGGTGGGCAACGCCACTGCCTCCCACCCACTTGGATACATAGTCGACTGCGACTAAGATATATTTGTTGTTGAAAGACGGTGGGAATGGCCCCATGAAATCCACTCCCCATACATCAAACATCTCTCACCTCCAAAATCGAGGTCTGCGCATCTCCATCCTTGCAGATATGTTCCCTGTTCTTTGGCACCTATCACATTGTAGCAACCAAAATCACGGGCATCTCAAAATAGAGAAGGCCAATAAATCCAGATTGTAACACCTTTGCTGCTGTCCTATGAGGTCCCAAAGTGACCTCCTGCAGGCCATACTATGACAGAAATTAAGTACCTGACTTTACCTCACACTCAGGAACACATCGTCTTACCATGGTATCAGCACAATGCTTATACAGGAAGGGGTCTTCCCATATATAGTTCTTGACAATAGTAATCAACTTCTTGCGCTGTTGATAAGACAAAATTCAGGGAGCTTACCTGTGGCGAGGTAGTTCGCAAGGTCTGCATACCAGGGAGCATTGTTGGACAAGGAGAGCAATAAGCTGCTCGTCTGGAAAAGACTCATTGATCTCAACCTTGTCCTTAGGAATGGCCTCAAGCTCAAGTCTAGAAAGGTGATCGGCTACCAGATTAGCCGAACCTTTCTTGTCACGAATTTCAACGTCGAATTCCTGCAAAAGAAGAACCCAACGAAGTATCTCGGCTTGGCCTCCTTCTTTGAAAGAGAGGTGCCGTACTAGCCGCATGGTCAGTGTACACAACTGTTTTCGATCCCACCAAATAAGATCGAAATTTATCAAAAGCAACACCACAGCAAGCAGTTTCTTTTTCAGTAGTGGAATAGTTCAATTGTGCATCATTAAGAAGCTTACTTGCATAGTACAACCGCAGTGCAACTTACCTTCCTTCCTCTGGCCCCAAAACTACTGCCCCAACTGCATAGTCGCTAGCATCGCACATAAATTGTCAAATGGCAAAGTCCAGTCGGGTGCAGTGATAATGGGAGCAGAGGTTAACTCCTTCTTAAGTCGATTGAAGGCCTGCAAAACACTCATCATAGAAGTTAAACACAGTATCTTTGGCCAATACAATCACATAAAGGCTTGGTGATCTCTGAGAAGTCTTTAATAAATCTCCGGTAAAAACCGGCATGACCTAGAAAACTTCTAATTCCTTTTATTGTAGCTGGGAGGGGGAAGTTTTTCAATGATTTCAATCTTAGCTTTATCAACTTCTAATCCCCTCGCCGAAATTCGATGACCAAGCACTATAACCTTCCGTCACCATGAAGTGACCATTTTTCCCAGTTCAAGACTAGATTAGTCTCTTCACATCTCTGCAAAACTCTAGACAAGTTAGCCAAACAATGCTCAAAGCTAGTACCAAAAGTCGAGAAGTCATCCATGAAAACTTCAAGACTCGATTCTAAACATGTCCAGAGAATATGGCAGTCATGCACCGCTGAAAGGTTGCAGGTGCATGACATAATCCAAAAGGCATTCTACGATATGCAAAACACACCAAAAGGACATGTAAAAGCAGTTTTCTCTTGATCCTCCGGTGCTACTCGGGGATCTGAAAATAACCGGAGTAACCATCTAGAAAGCAGTAGTGAGAATGACCCGCTAACCGTTCGAGCATTTGATCAATAAAAGGAAGAGGGAAGTGATCCTTTCGGGTCGCCTCATTTAACTTCCTATAATCTATGCATACTCTCCAGCCCGTAACAGTTCGGGTAGATATCATCTCATCCTTATCGTTTCTCACTACTGTCATTCCTCCCTTTTTAGGGACACACATGCACGGGACTAACCCAAGTACTATCAGAGATAGGGTATATGATACCTGCATCCATAGTTTCATTACCTCCTTTCGCACTACTTCTTTCATGTGCGGGTTTAGTCTCCGTTGTGCCTGAATGGAGGGCTTGGACTCCTCCTCTAGAAGGATCTTATGCATACAAAATGCTGGACTAATGCCTTTGATATCGGCAATTGTCCAGCCTAAAGCCTGATTGTGCTGGCGTAAGACCTTCAAGAGCTCCTGTTCCTGCGAATCAGTCATGTAGCAGAAACATCACAGTAAAAGTGGAAGTTTTCCCCCAGATATGCATACTTAAGGTGACTAGGCAATGGTTTTAGTTCCAATTCTGGAGCTCGATCCGAGATGGAACACATTTTCTTTGAACCCTAGCATTTTCATCACCTACCACCTGCATAGGCAATGCCTCGAGCATTTGTGCCCTCTTTGACACGGTTAGCTCATCAAGTTCATTATCAGAATCATCAAACTCAGAATCAGCCTCATAATCATTGTTCAAAATAGCATCAGTGCATGATTCTATGACATCCACCGCAAACACATCACTAGAGTCATTAGGGTACTTACTTGCATGGTATACATTGAATTTTACCTCTTCCCCACAGACTCTGAATGTCAGCTCGCCCTTTTGGACATCTATGAGAGCACCCCCCGTAGCTAGGAAGGGTCTCCCAAGAATGAGAGGTACTTCCCTGTCCTCCTCCATCTCCAGAATGACGAAGTCGGCGGGGAAGATGAACTTTCCCACCTTCACTAGCACGTTCTCCACCACGCCTTTGGGGACCTTTACTGATCGATCAGCCAGCTGTAGAGTAATTCGAGTCGGCTTGATCACATCTTGGAGTCCCAGCTTCTTATAAACAGAATATGGCATGAGGTTTATGCCGGCTCCAAGATCACAAGCGACTTTGTAAACTCTGTCTCACCAACAATACATGGGATGGTGAAGCTCCCTGGATCTTCCCTCTTCTCTGGCAATTTATTTTGGATAACAGCACTACACTCTGGTGTGAGTGTTACTTTCTCCAAATCAGTCCATTTTCTCTTCTTTGTCAACAATTCCTTAAGAAATTTGGCATATGTGGGCATTTGCTCAAGAGCTTCAGCTAGCGGAATGTTGATGTGCAATTGCTTGAAGAGATTCACAAATTTTTTGAAGTTCGGGTCCTCCAGGGGCTTCATCAACCTTTGAGGGAATGGTGCGGGTGGGTCATAAGGTTTTAGCTCCTCCCTCTTCGCTTTTTCCTCTTCTGGTTTTGCACGGGCAGCATGCTTTTGCACAGGCAAACGCTTTCATTTTGCCTGTGCAAGGCTGATTCTTCATTTTCTGCACCAGATCTTTCTCCCGGTGCTTCCTCTTCTGCCTCTGGTGCCTTTTTCGAGCTGCTAGGGTCTTCCAAGGCCTTTCCACTCCTCAATGTCACTGCCACAACTTTAGCATCTTTTGGATTCCTCTCGGTATTAGCCGGTAATGTCCCAGGAATCCTGCCCTGCATATCCGCCAGAGTTTGAGCCATCTGTCCCATCTGCCTCTCCATAGCTAGCATAGAGATTGTAAATTATTGTTGATGGCTAGCTGTTGAGTGACAAATTGATCCAGGCCCTTCAGATTATTGTCGGTTTTCTGCATGTGAGCCAGAAGCAATTCTTCAAGTTGTGGTTTCTTCTCTGGTTGAGGTGGAGGTTGTTGTTTCTGCAGGCCTGGAGGTGGAATGTTGCGAGCACCAGTTGGGTTGTTGTTCGCCCATGAAAAGTTAGGATGCTTCCTCCATTGGGGTTGTAGGTATTTGAGTACATACCCCTGGCCTTGGTTTCGCTGATTGTTGATATAGTGCACATCTTCCATCTGATCAGCCACCAGTGGACATAGATCCCTATGATGAGCACCTTCACATAATTCGCAATAAGCAACCTCCTCCTGTCTACCAATAGCCAACTTAGCCAGCCTTCGTTCGAGTGCATCAAACTTGGAGTCCAGCTTAGCATCAATCTTTGCTTCTAGACTTGCAACTCTGTCTATCTCATGCAAGCCTCCTCTCCTTCCAATGCCGGTCTCACTTCCCCATTCAGTATCTTCAGAGCATATCTTCTCCACCAGTTCATATGCTTCTGGTGCCTCCATTCTTGTGAAACCATTCCGGGAAGCATTATTCAGAGCATCTCGGTATTGTCTTCTGATTCCGTTGAAGAAAATGGAGCTCACGTTCCAATCTTCAAGACCGTGGCTCGGGCATCTCATTAGAAGCCCTTATAGCGCTCCCATTGCCTCGGTCAAACTTTCATCCTCAGCTTGTTTAAAAGTGACAATTTCCTCTTGCCTCTTCATTGCCTTGGCAGGAGGAAAGTACTTATCCAAAAAGGTCTTCTCAAGCTGACCCCATGTTGTGATGGAACGGGGTGTCAAGTTCTGGAACCAGTGTGATGCGTTCCCCTAGCAGAGAAAATGAGAACATCTGAAGACGGATGGCATCATCAGACACAGCCGGGCTCTTCATTGTGTCACAAATGCTTGCAAATCGGCGAAGATGTTCATGAGGATCCTCAGTGCTAGGCCCCGGAGAAGGTAGTACCCATTAGTGATCATATTGATGAACTGCTGGGGTAATCTCCATGGTTTGCATCCCCAGCCGGAATGACAACACATGAAGCTCGGGCTCCAGTCCTCCGATTCAGACGAGCCCTGATCGAACGATCCTGTTCTGCCATGATGACAGGCTCGATGATGCGCAGTGGTGGTGTCGGTGGTGTCGGGATGACAGGTGGTGAAACCTGCCTTCTCGGCTGACGATTCTGAGTTAGGGAAGGCCTAGGAGTTGTGGATGTGGTAGGCTGCTTCCCTAACTTAACCTGCTTCCTGTTCTGTCGGCAGGTCCTCTCTATCTCTGGATCAAGTGGCAGTAAATTGCCAGTCGTCCTCCTTGGCATGCACAAGGAGGATGAACCTGAAAAATTGACCTGCACACTAACACCCAGATCAAAAAAGTTCACTCACAAAAATCAACAAAAATAAGGTATGGCAGTCCCCGGCAACGGCGCCAAAAACTTGATAGGGCAAAAGCGTATAGCTTCAATTCCTATCTTGTAGTAAACCGGAAAGTCCGGGTATCGTCTCTCAGGGACTGGTACAACCTTATGATTATCAACTCTGCGGGGTAAACTATAGGTGGAAATGGTTTGGTTGATGAAATTATTAACTAATGGCAAAATAATTAAACAAAATAAGCTAATTAAAACTTGTCGGGAGAAAATCAATGGGAGAAGCTCTGGGAGAAACACCGGGATTCACTACCTATCCTATCCAGATTAATTCACATATTACAATCAATTTAATCCATATCTCTACAGCCAGGATATCACTACTGTGCTAGCTATCCCTGTCGGGAATTACTACGTACTAAACAATTAATTCAAATCCTACTGTCGTAGCTCAACGAATTAACTATTTAGCCTGAAGACTGATATCCCAATTAAGACCGCATAGCACCTTATTTAATCCACTGTCGCTTCGATAAGTTACTATGTCACATGAAACAGGTTCAGTTATTAGGGGTTTCACTGTCGCTAATAACCTAATTAACTACGATTCATTGTATTGGTGGCCAGTCAACACAAAGCATTAAGGAATTTCATGCAATAGAGATTGGAAGAAAAGAATCATGAATCAATCCATCAAATCAAGAACTAGCTACATCCTATATGGTGTTTCCCCCAGAAATTGGGGTTTAGTTCATGACGAAATTAAGATAAAACATTAGGGTTTTGTTCATCATGTTCTAAATCAACAATAAACAACTAGTTCGGTTCAGAAAATCCAACCAACTAATCGCTCTCGTTGAACTCAGCTCAAGCCGCCTAGGAAAAAACTCCATCGTCAAGTTGCCAATCGCCGCTCGATGCTCGCGTGTCCAAGCTTCTTGCGCTGCGCTCTGCTCCCTTTGCTTTTCTTTTTCCGATCCTCGCCCGGTCCAATTCTCCTCCTTTTTATCCGTGTGTCCAATTAAATCCCCCTCTTCCCAGAATTCCCTCCGGTCCAATTATTGCCTCTCCTCAAATAATTGCCAGCCCACTAATTCATCCCCCACGCTGCTTCCTCTTTTCTTTTTTTAATTCCTTTCCCCCAGAGAGTTTTCGTGTCCCATTCTTTCCAAAACAATGGCCCAGCCCTTTCAATTTCCGTCCCAGAGCCCAAATCCAAAATCTCTGGCCCAAAATAATTCCTCCCTCCTGGCCGCTTCCCCTCCAAAAGGGAATCAACCGGGCCGCCAATTAGTCTAGCTAGCTGAGCTTTAAGTCCATCAATTGGGCTGTAGCCAAATGATTTGTTGTAGAAGAAATATGGATCCAATTCCTCCTACTATCTCCTGCTTCGAAAGTTCCAGTTCTGCCATTTTATCACCTAGACACACACCAAAACTCCAACACAAAATGGTAATGGCTTTTCAACCATTACAGATTAATTCTCCCCAAAATAGCACCAATCGGCTTAAACATACCATGAGATAATCACATAAAGCTCAAGAATCCGATATATTAAAGCCGATTATCATTTATAATCACCATCCCCCAGCCGAGTGGGAACCCGCTTGGTGGCACCATCCCACATGCAAACATCGAACCCTACCCCATCGGGACTCAACTATTGCGCTTGAGGGACGGCAGGATGGGAGCCTACCTCCACCGGAAACCGTACCCATTCCTCATACTGCTGGTTAAACTGTCGCATCAAGGCTGGAATCAAACTGTTTACCATCAAAGACCACCCAGTTCTGGGACCGGCAGATTCTTCAAAGGATCATGACAACTCCCAGGAACACAGTGGGTTGGTGAATGAGTGCCATCAACCTTTTGAGGAAAAGTGGGAAGGTGTGGTGAGGCAATCCTTGCCCAAGATACTCCATTCCCGAATAGTCCCAAAGCGCTCTCGCCACCGGACAATCAAGGAACAAATGTTCCATAGTTTCATCCTCAGCCCAACATACTGGACACCTGAGGATCACAGGGACCTTCTTCCCAACCAGAGCCTCTGTGGTAGGCAGATGATAGACCAATAATTACACATGTTTTCACCCCATTCTGAAGCCGTTTGAGATGTGGATTCTAGTGTTTTAAGCCGATTTTACGCTAGGGTGTGTGTTTATGTCATATTTCAGGTCCCGGCGTTGAAATCGAGGCGGAGAAACGAGTTCTGGGTCGAAAGGAGCGAAGTTGGGACAAAGTGAGCCGCAGGAGGAAAATACCCGGTCAGGTGGCCAAATACCTGACCGGGTATTCACTGGTTTGGGCGCCCGAGAAACAGAGAGGGGCCCGGGCAGATGACTAAAATCCCCGGTCGGGTATTATGGAAAGTGACCGGGGATTTTCCCGTTGACAAAGCGGCGCGTTTTGGATAATACCCGGTCGAACCCCAGAATACCCGACCGGGTATCGCGATCTGGCAGCTGATAAAAGGAAAAGAAGGCCAACTTTCAGAGGGTTTTGAGTTTTTGAGAGAGAAAGCGATCCCTAGAGAGAGAAAGCGACGAACCAGAGTTCCCAAGTGCCATAGCTCGATCTTCATCACCATTGAAGCCGGCTTGAGCTTGGAGAAGTGCGATTAAACGTCCGGGAGCAGAAATCCATCTTCACAGTATGATTTCCGAGTCTGACATCTGCTTTTGCTTCTTTCTCAATGGAGTAGTTTCCCCATTCATCTGTATGGGGAAACCTAGATTTGTATGCTAGGTCTGATTGTATGAACCCAAGATACAGAGTTTGTGAATTGATTATATTCGATTGAGGTTTGAATGATTGAATGACTTGAATCCTGCATCAAATTCCTGTTGTTTTCTGCTTTGACCTAGAATGAGAATATCTGCCTAGGTTGATAGAGTATCCTTAATCGAAGGTGGCGAATTGGTGACTTTAGTCGAGGAGCCAATTCGCTATTCTGTACCGAAGTTAATTCGGTAGTGGAGGTTTGGTTTGTTAGGGCCTCAATCTGTTTACTCCGGTGGAGGTTAGTCTCCCGCTAGAGACTCAGATTGAGAGGGTCTGGAGACCTTTAGTCGAGACTTCAGGCTAATTAAGAACCTTCCGCAGTATAACTTTCATGAAAACTGAACTTGGTAAATTACAATCCGACTTAACTGCAGTCTAGGGGGAACCATATCCGGGTGACCTCTCTTGACTTGCAACAACCGTTTACTTGCTTTGTGTTTTTGTTTGCTTGAGTTGCACTAAAAGTTCACTGCTAAATAACGAGAATTCACCGAGTAGTTCATCACATCTAGGACCCCGGTTGACAATAAAACCCAAACCCGCTATACTACGCTTTAGGAAGTGGTTACACTTGGCCATTTTCTAGAGTGACAGTAGGAGTGAGTCAGCAGAATACAGTTGAAAATTTGCTAGACAAAGACTTTTAACTTGGGCGGGAATGCCACCTACCCTTCTGCTTGTCCAAAAGGATTACAAGGAGATAGGTTGATTTAACCGTGATTATCCTGTCTGGCGTGGCATGCCAAATCAACTTATCCTCAATATTCCGCCGGGGAAGGGGGATAGTTCTTATCGCATGACAAGTGGGCGGATCAAACCACTGACTCAGCTTAACGTCACACCACCGCCCCTCCCCTTGACAAAGAACCTCTGCCACATTTGGGTTACTCCCCCTTAGGCAACACCTGGGGGTTGTAAACTGGAAGAGCAGGGTGTAATTGAGGAATCCATCTAGAATGGAGGAGAGAAGCCTTCTGGCCATTACATATTTGACATCTTAAGCTCGTGTCTAATAGCTGCCGCCCATAAAGGATACTCTGCCATCCCCTAGATGGGCGAGAGCGAGCCGTAGCAGAGAGGAAGGTGCCCGTAGGAAAGTACTTCCCTCTGTAGACCTGGGCTAACAGAGAATCCGCCACCCAATTTTGGCTAGCAGAGTTTGGTTGAAAAGCTCGAATCTCCGAAACCCCATACCTCCTTCATGCTTACTCGGACACAAAGTCCTCCATGAAACCCAGTGAATCCTTTGGTGGTCCGCCTCCCCACCCCACCAGAACCTGGCCACATGTTTATCCAGAAGACGACACAAGGAAAGCGACAATTTGAAGCAGGACATATTATGCAACGGCAAAGCTAAAGCGATGGAATTAATTAACGTTTCTTTAGCCGACCCAAATCCCCAGGGAGCTGGGAACCATCATCATCCACCACCGGGTCCCACCTTGGAGTACTACTATACTCCACGGATTGCTGACATCCGCCCGGTCATCCTCTATCCGCCCATTCCTGCAAACAACTTCGAGATCAAGCCATGCTGGATTCAACTCATCACATCCTCTATCCAGTTCCATGGCTTGAAGGACGAGGAAGCCCGGGTACATCTTTCCCGTTTTCTGCAGCTGACGACGGGTTCAAGCTGAACGGTGGGTCCCAGATGAACGCAAATCCGCCTTCACCTCTTCCCCCATTCTCTGGCGGGGAATGCTAAGAGGTGGTTGGAGACCCAGCCCCCATTGTCCATCACCTCTTGGGACGATCTGGCTGACAAGTTCGGCACGCGTATTATCCGGCATCGAAGACCACGGAGATTCAGCGGGAGATCACTCACTTCCGCCAAGAGCCAGATGAGTCACTCCGTGATGCATGGGAACGGTACATGGGATACTTCTGGCAGTGTCCCCATCATGGCTTCAGCGATGCTTTCACCATAGGGAACTTCTACAGCGCCCTCACTCCAGACAGCCAGCGGGTGATTGAGTCTCTATGACCAGGAGGGGATATCCTTACTAAGACTCCACCAGAGCTGAACCAGATGATCAGTACCTTGGCTGCCCGAGACCATTCCTGGGGGCAGAACAACAGAGGCAGGAATTCCCGGGACCGGGGTGTGCATGCTATGGAGGCCAGGTCCGGGTTAGAGCAGCAGGTGGCTGAGTTGGTGCAGACATTGAAGCAGCCTAACAGTCTCCTTCCGGGCAGAGGTGTAGCTACGCCTCCAGTAGCTCAGTGTCAGTGGTGTGAGAGCCCGAATCACCTGGTGGAGGATTGTCAGTCTATGAGGGAGTCCTCTACTCCCCAAGAGCAGGTGGACTTCATAGCAAATGCTCGGCGCCTGGACCCATACAGCAGTACCTACAATGAGGGATGGCGCCAGCATCCCAACTTTGCCTGGACCAGCAACACCAACAAACCACCTGGTTTCCCAGCACCAGCAGGTGGTTTTCAGCAGAGGCAGCCTTTCCAAGCTAGCCAGGGGCCACCACCACAGCAGCAGCCCTACCAGCCTAGGCAAGGGCAACCATTCCAGCAGCCCCAGCGCCAGTTTGCTCAGCCTCCAGCAGCTGCAGCTCCAGATACTCAGATGGCTGATCTGAAGAACATTTTGCAGGCTTTCATGACCACCAGTCAGGCGAATTTCACGAGGATGGATCAGAACATAGCCTCACTGGAGGCAGGCCTGAGGAACCAAGGTGCCATTCTGCAGGATCTACAGAATCAGAATGTGAGCTTAGCTCGCAAGAACACTACCAGGGCACCGGGGACTCTGCCTGCCACCACTGTTCCTAATCCTCGTGACCCTCTCCAGCAGCTGGACGCCATCACCACCAGGAGTGGCAAGACCATATCTGCTGCTCCTGCCCAGCCCAGGCGCGACGACCCACTACCTGCTTCAACACCTCCAGCTGATACTGCAGAAGTGGGGGAAGGCAGCACAGCACCTGCTCCAAAGCCACAACCTGTGGTTAAGGAGCATACACCCCAGCTGCCCTTCCCCACTCGACTTCATAAAGACAAGCTGGAGACAGAGTTTGCCAAGTTCATGGCAATGTTGAAGCAGGTCAACATCAGCATGCCGTTCGTGGAGGCACTGTCAAAGATGCCCAAGTATGCCAAGTTTATGAAAGACCTCCTCACCAACAAGAAGAAACTTGGGGATCTTTCGACAGTGATGCTCAGCGAGGAGTGTTCTGCTATCCTGCAGAACAAGCTGCCCGAGAAGCGCAAAGACCCAGGGAGTTTCACTATCCCTCTTGTTATTGGCAGCATGCATGTAGGAAAGTCCTTGGCGGACCTAGGCGCTAGTATAAATGTCATGCCCTATAAATTGTTTAAGAAGCTAGACCTAGGTGAACCTAGAGCTACTAGGATGAGCATTCAGTTAGCTGATCGTTCTATCGTGCATCCTAGGGGTATCATTGAGGACTTGCTTGTTAATGTTGGTGCATTCACATATCCTGTTGATTTTGTTATTTTGGATATAAATGAGGATGTGGATGTGCCTTTGATTTTGGGTAGACCATTTCTCGCCACCGCCAAGGCGCTTATTGATGTGCATAGTGGTAAATTGATTCTGCGTGCTGGTGATGAACAGGCTACTTTTTCTGTGTCTGACAATGGGAAACATTCTCATTTGCATGATGACATAGACTACTGTGATGTGCTTACCGATTTTGAGACCGCACTCGCCATCACGAGTGCGGGTACTGATGATGCTCTTGAGCGTTGTATTTTGCTAGGTGAGCAGGCATCGCAGGAGCCGCAGCTGGCGGAGCAGTTGGCCGCATTGGAGAGTGGCCCCTTCTTGGAGGGCGACAGGCTGTTTAAACCGATCTCATCCTCCACCCGCATCACCACCTCCTTGGAGGAACCACCAGAGCTGGAGCTTAAGCCCCTCCCTCCTCATTTGGAGTATGCATTTCTCCGGGAGGGGAATAAGCTGCCAGTCATCATCAGCTCGACCCTCACACCCGAGCAGAAGACCAGACTGGTGGCCTTGCTGAAGCAGTACGAGCGAGCTTTAGCATGGAAGATCACAGATATCCGGGGGATCAGCCCCTCCTTTTGCTCGCACCGGATACTGCTGGAGGATGAGATGCGGCCAGTGAGGCAGCCGCAGAGGAGATTGACAGCCGAACCTGGAGGCTGTGGTTCGGGCAGAGATCGTGAAGCTGATGGACGCGGGGATCATCTTCGCCATTTCTGACAGCGAGTGGGTCAGTCCCACCCAGGTGGTGCCCAAAAAGGGTGGGATGACCGTGGTGCCTAACGAGAAGAACGAGCTCATCCCGATGCGCACGGTGACTGGGTACCGTGTTTGCATCGACTATCGGCGTCTCAACGACGCCTACTCGGAAGGACCATTTCCCGCTGCCGTTCATTGATCAGATGCTGGAGAGATTGGCGGGGCACGAGTTCTACTGCTTCCTGGATGGGATGTCCGGGTACTTTCAGATCCCTATAGCACCGGAGGACCAGGCGAAGACCACTTTCACCTGCCCCTTCGGCACATTTGCTTACCGGAGGATTCCATTCGGGCTATGCAACGCCCCAGCCACTTTTCAGCGATGCATGCTCGCCATCTTTGACCGTCTGGTCGGCGAGATCATGGAGGTGTTTATGGACGATTTCTCGGTTTATGGAGACTCCTTCTCTCACTGTCTCCATAACCTGGAACTTGTTCTTAAACGGTGTGAAGAAACGAACCTGGCACTGAGTTGGGAGAAGTGTCACTTCATGGTTCGAGAAGGCATAGTTCTTGGGCATAAGATCTCCAAGATGGGGATTGAGGTGGACAGAGCAAAGATCGAGACTATCAGCAAGCTGCCTCCTCCTACATCTGTTAAGGGGATCCGGAGTTTTCTTGGCCATGCAGGTTTCTATAGGCGGTTCATCAAGGATTTCTCGAAGATCGCCCTGCCCCTAACTAAGCTTCTGGAGAAGGATGCCCCCTTCCAGTTCACTGATGCTTGCACAGCGGCGTTCACCACCTTGAAGGAGAAGCTCACCCAGGCTCCTATCATGGTTGTTCCTGACTGGTCCCTACCATTTGAGCTGATGTGCGACGCCAGTGACTTTGCTGTTGGAGCTGTTTTGGGGCAGAGGCGAGATCAACACTTCCGACCTATCTACTACGCCTCGAAGACTCTGAATGATGCCCAGGAGAACTACACCACCACAGAGAAGGAGCTGCTTGCAGTGGTGTTTGCCTTCGATAAGTTTCGCCCCTATCTGGTCTTGTCCCATGTGACCGTGTACACAGATCACTCCGCGATTAGATACCTGATGAGCAAGGCCGATGCCAAGCCTCGGCTCATACGATGGATCTTACTGCTGCAGGAGTTTGATATTGAGATCCGGGACAAGAAGGGAGCAGAAAATGTTGCAGCTGATCACCTCTCCCGGTTGGACGCACCTCCTGCGGACAACCTCGTGGAGGAGATTGACGACTCCTTCCCAGATGAGAGGTTGATGATGATGTGCTTGGTGGAGAGTGTCACCCCCTGGTACTCTGATTTTGCGAACTATTTGGTGGGCCAGCAGCTGCCCAAGGGGATGGCAACTCACGCCAAGAGGAAGTTTTTCTCCGATCTGAAGTACTACTTCTGGGATGACCCTCATCTTTTTCGGATCGGAGCCGACGGGATCATCCGTCGTTGTGTTATGGAGAGTGAGATGGAGGGCATTCTATCTCACTGTCATGAGGGACCTACTGGCGGTCATCACGGAGGAAACCGCACGGCGAGGAAGGTGCTCCAGTCGGGCTTTTACTGGCCCACGCTCTTCAAGGATGCAGACGCCTTCGCACGCAGGTGCGACCGATGCCAGAGGTCAGGTAACATCTCTGCCCGTGATGAGATGCCCCAGAATGTGTTTATAACTTGTGAGATTTTTGATGTCTGGGGTATCGACTTCATGGGCCCCTTCCCTCCATCTTTTGGTAACACCTATATTCTGGTTGCTGTTGACTACGTCTCTAGGTGGGCTGAGGCGCAAGCTTTGCCCACCAATGATGCTAGACGTGTTTGTGGTTTTTTGAAGCAGCTATTCTCCCGGTTCGGGACACCTAGAGCCATCATAAGCGATAGAGGCACCCATTTCCAGGGCCAATTTGATAAACTACTGTCTCGCTATGGTGTGACTCACAAGGTGTCCGTGGCCTATCATCCCCAGACCAGTGGCCAGGCCGAGCTGACGAACCGGGAGCTCAAGCGGATCCTGGAGAAAACGGTGGATCAGTCCCGCAAAGATTGGTCCACCAAGCTCGATGATGCTCTGTGGGCGTATCGCACTGCCTACAAGACGCCCATTGGTACTTCACCGTACCGGCTTGTCTATGGAAAGGCATGCCATTTGCCTGTGGAGCTAGAGCACAAGGCCTTCTGGGCCCTTAAGCTGCTCAACTTGGATGTTCATGTTGCAGGTATTGAGCGAAAAATGCAGATGTTGGAGCTGGAAGAGTGGCGTTACCACGCCTATGAGAACACCCGGCTGTACAAGGAGCGCACTAAGCGCCTGCACGATGCCCGGTTGCGGGGTCCGAAAGAGTTCCAGGTTGGTGATCGAGTTCTCCTCTATAACTCTCGCCTGAAGCTCTTTCCCGGAAAACTCCGTTCCCGGTGGTCTGGACCGTTTACGGTCACCCAGGTGTTCCCGTATGGCACTATCGAGATTGCCAACCCGCAAACTGAGCCGTTTAAAGTGAATGGCCATCGTCTCAAACTCTACCTGGGAGACGAGGTCGAACGTGCGGAGTTGGTGGTGGAACTCGCGGACCCTTAGTTCCGCCATGGGCGTCCAGCTAAAAGACGGTAAAGAAGCGCTTGTGGGGAGGCAACCCCACCACGGTTTGCATTTTCTTTTCCCTTTTTTCTGAGTTTTTGTGTCGTATCGAGTCAGTTCCATGTCTGTATTGAAGTTCGGTCGTCGTTGATGCCTCGATTTGGTGTTTTCGTGCAGGAGAGGTTGGAATTTTGGGAAAAATGAATTTTTGGCCGAAGAGGGGGAAATACCCGATCGTGGACCAAAATACCCGACCAGGTATTTTTGGTTCATGCCCGGGGCCCCCTCTGTTTCTCGGGGGGGGGGGGGGGGAAGGGGAAATACCCGACCCCGTCCCAAAAATACCCGACCGGGTATTTTTGGTTCGCGGCCGGGGATTCCCCAGACCCTGAACGCAGCGTTTTCACAAAATACCCGACCTCGTCACAAAAATACCCGACTGGGTATTTTTGGTTCGAGGCCGGGGTTTTACAGACATGGTACGCTGCGTTTAGCGAACCCCGGTCGAGGATTCACAAATATCCGACCGGGTATTTGTGAGACCCGACCGGGGATTTTTCCTATTTAAAGGAAACCCCCGGTCATTTCTCTCTCTACCCTCAATTTTTCCAAACTTCCTTCTCTCTCTACTCTCAAATCCTCTCCCCTCTCTCCTCTTTGGCCGCCGCCGGCCGCTGTTAACTGTCGCCGGCCGCCGCCGCCGCCTCCGCCCGCCGCAGGCCACCGCCGCCGCCGCCGCCTCCGCCCGCCGCAGGCCACCGCCGCCGCCGCCGCCTCCGCCCGCCGCAGGCCACCGCCGCCGCCGGCCGCCTCCGCTGCCGGCCGCCGCCTCCGCCCGCCACCGGCCGCCGCCGGCCGCCTCTGCCGCCCGCCACCGGCCGCCGCCTCCGCCGCCGTCGCCGGTCACTTTCCGGCGACTTTCCGGCGACTCGTCGGCAATTTTCCGGCGAGCCTCCCGGACGTTTTTTTTCGCATCCCTCACCCTTCCCTCGCGTCCTAGCTACGGTTCTCCTTGTGTTTCCAGGTGTGTTTCCTGTTCATTTCTAGTTTCATGGAAAATCGAACTGTAGATTATAGGACCGAGAACTGTGTTTGCCTGCCTGATTTAGAGTAGGGTGAGGGATGACTTGAGCTTGCATGAATTCATATGTGGTATATGTGCTTCCCGTGTGCTTATTGTGGTTTATTCTGTGATCTTGCCTTGAATTCCGGTTGAGTTGATTTCAATTCAACCGGCTGTGCTTAATTGTTAGCCTAGGTGAGCCTGAGTGTGGGGAAAGTGCTGACCCCATGCCGTTGGTCCTGACAATATGTTTTCTTGGCTCCACTTTTGGTTTGTTGTTTGTGCAGGATCATGTCCCTCGATCATGCGTTTGTGCAGGGCTTGCGCCTGCACCGGGAGTACGTGAACCAGTTCCGCAAGGTGATCCGGGGGAAACTGGAGAAACACTACCACCTCGAGTGGGCAGTGTTCGAGCAGCTCCACTGCTTGCAGGAGCTCCGCACCGCCATCAGTCACCGCGATTGGCGGACTCTGCTTGCCATAGACGAGCCCACATTCATGGAGCTGGTGTGGGAGTTCTACACCACGTTCAAGTATGACAAAAAGCAGCCTCGGGACGCCTATGCAGTGACGTTCCGGTTGGGTGGCCGCCCCCGACAGCTGACCATTGACGGGTTGGCCTTCGCAATGGGGATCGAGTACCACACGTTCGATGGCCACACGGTCAAGCTCCCGAACCCGACCGACTGGAACCAGGATCATTTCTACCACAGTGTAGTCAGGGTCGCCTATCGGGATGAGTTCTTCGAGGCTGGCCAGACCTACGTCAGCACCCTCAGACCGGAGTGGCACATTCTGAACCTGCTGATCACCCGCTCCATCGTCCCCAACGCCACTGGCTCGCATAAGATTCCGAAGCGGGTGCTGTACGCCATGTACTCGATGGGGAATCCAGAGCACATGCTCCACTTGGGATCTTTCGTGGCCACCAACTTCTCCCGGTGCCACGGGAATCCCACCCACCTCTTCTGTGGTCCCCTGATCACCCGGCTGGCTCGCCATTTCGACATCAGCTTCGAGGGGCTTCACGATGCTTCTGCACAGGGCGGCTCCACACCCCTCAGCCGGGACGTGCTTTACAGCGCACGCCTCCTGGCCACTGATGACGTCCGCACCTGGGTGGATGGGCTTTCTCTGCCTCCGGAGGAGGTTGTGGATCTTGATGAGGACGAGGAGGATGATGATTACTCCGCCGATGAGGAGGATGAGGAGGATGATGATGATGACGGCGCTATGGATGCCGATGAGCCGGAGCCCCCGCTCTCCCCGCCTGGGGACCTTCAGCCTCGACGGAGACCGGTGAGAGGTGAGTCCTCCTCTGGTCCTTCTGGTCCGTCGATGGCCTCCGGCCCGTCTATGGACTTTTTCACGGAGCAGTTCCAGCAGATGGGGCTCCAGTTTCAGCAGCTCGGTCTTTAGAACCAGCAGCTCATGGACCATCAGGTCCAGTTCTACCAGCAGTATTCGGCCCACCAGGCCGAGTACCGGTCCAGGATGATGGGAGTTGATGAGCGCCTTGGCCGCTTGGAGACCAGCATGGGAGTCACTACTGCTCTCATCGAGCGAGAGAGAGATCGAGGCCGCCGTCTGATGGAGTATTCCGAGCATCTGCTCCAGGCTTGTCACCCTCCGCGGAGCACCACTGGACCACCCGGTGGGAGCATTCACCGCCACGGCAGCCACCGGAGGATGGCGTCGACGATCTTATGGATCAGATTGACTTCTCCGGTCTCGGATGGCCCTAGGGAAAATTTACAAGAAAAGTTTTAACTACAACTCTAAACGTACCTATTATATCACGAATTCAACAAACATGATCATTTTCTTAATACGATTCAAAGAATATGATCCTAAAACATTTATTAATACATAATATAAAGTATAATATTTTTCAAATTATTATGTTCTAGCTCTGATACATTTACTAAGTAATAATTAACTAACATAATCTTGTTGACAAAGGGGAAAGTGAAAGAGTGAAAGGAGAATTGAGGGAAATGAATTAGGTTTTGATTAAGGTGGTCACTCAATTGCATTTCTACTATTTATTTCCTTGATTTATCCTCATCACCATTGATAGATTATAATTTGATCCACAAGTTTTTGTATATGTGAAGAAATTCTCTTGGTGGGGCGGATATGGGTATGGGTATGGGGCGGGGGAGGCTAAAACCATACCCGCCCCATACCCATCAAACTTTTTGCGGGTTTTACCCATACCCGCCCCATACCCGGTCAAAGCGGGGATTAGTTTTGAGAGTCTTTATCTTTGTCAGCATGCAAACTGTTTTGTGTCGGTTTTTGTTTCTTTTTCTTTTCATTTTGACTGCTGTACTATTGGGCTGACCATTGGACCTAACGTATGTGTTTGAGCTCTTTGGTTTCTTTTAGCTCTGCCTGTGTTCCCGACTGGTCCTCTCTCCAGTCCGTTTCCCCGCCGACTGGTCCATTTCCAGTCCCCTGCAGTCTGTGTACACCGGTAACATCGTTCCCCTTTCCTTCCCTCTTCTCCATTGAGGGCAATGTCGAACTTAAGTGTGGGGGGGGGGGGGGGGGATGTTTATCTTTTGACTACATTAGCTCTGTTTGTGTGCTTGGAGCCTAGTCCACTGTCCAAATTTTTAAATTTGAGGGCTCCAAGTACGTGTTCCTTGCAATTACCTGCTCAGTATGCTTTGAATTGACAGTCTTTGTAGTGATTTGCAACCTAGGGAGGTAGTGTAGCACTATGGAGGATGTTGATGCATTTAAGAAGTCTCATTTCTTCTTCATATTGTGTTGGTTGATTGAGTGAATTAGTGATCTTAGGATCCTTGAATTGTGTGGTGTTGTGGACTCTCTGCCTGTCATGGACTCTTGTATCATGTTTTGAAAGTAACAGGTGCTCGTAATGTGCTTTAAAATAACGTCTCCCGTGCGAATAGGGCGAAAGGGTGTAAGGGGAGACGGGAATCCGTTCCCAATTTCCACCTACTACCTCCAGCCCCCTTACATGTCTTTCCCCCGCACGAGGCTCGAGACACCCGCTCCTGGCATGGCCGGTAAGAGCCGGGCTCCCGCAAAACCTTTGCTAGGTGGGAGCCCCCGTTTTCTGCAAAAACAGGTTGGAACCCGTGAAAAAAGAAAAAAATAGAAAAACAGAAAAACAAGCAAAAAGAAGAAAGAAAAGGGTTCCAACCATGTTCAAAAAGAAAATCGAGCACCTTGAATTAATGTGAGTCCATGATCTTTTGTTTTTGAGAGTCCCTTCATCCACGATTCATTTGTCCTCTGTTCACTATTTGCCATGATACCAACTCGAGACTAGTGCTCTCGCCGAAGAAGCTATGAGATGACTTGTGCGTCGGTTGACCTCGTAAGTTGCTAAATGATCTAGGAAGTCCTCTACCTACGATCGAGGTTGTTTGTTGCTATAGAGGTCTGGAGAGCTGCATTGGTTTGAGTTAGGTTTGGGACAAGCAAACGGTTAAGTGTGGGGGAGTTTGATAGACCAATAATTACACATGTTTTCACCCCATTCTGAAGCCGTTTGAGATGTGGATTCTAGTGTTTTAAGCCGATTTTACGCTAGGGTGTGTGTTTATGTCATATTTCAGGTCCCGGCGTTGAAATCGAGGCGGAGAAACGAGTTCTGGGTCGAAAGGAGCGAAGTTGGGACAAAGTGAGCCGCAGGAGGAAAATACCCGGTCAGGTGGCCAAATACCCGACCGGATATTCACTGGTTTGGGCGCCCGAGAAATAGAGAGGGGCCCGGGCAGATGACTAAAATCCCCGGTCGGGTATTATGGAAAGTGACCGGGGATTTTCCCGTTGACAAAGCGGCGCGTTTTGGATAATACCCGGTCGAACCCCAGAATACCCGACCGGGTATTTCGACCGGGTATCGCGATCTGGAAGCTGATAAAAGGAAAAGAAGGCCAACTTTCAGAGGGTTCCGAGTTTTTGAGAGAGAAAGCGATCCCTAGAGAGAGAAAGCGACGAACCAGAGTTCCCAAGTGCCATAGCTCGATCTTCATCACCATTGAAGCCCGGCTTGAGCTTGGAGAAGTGCGATTAAACGTCCGGGAGCAGAAATCCATCTTCACAGTATGATTTCCGCGTCTGAATCTGCTTTTGCTTCTTTCTCTATGGAGTAGTTTCCCCATTCATCTGGGTATGGGGAACCCTAGATTTGTATGCTAGGTCTGATTGTATGAACCCAAGTACAGAGTTTGTGAATTGATTATATTCGATTGAGGTTTGAATGATTGAATGACTTGAATCCTCATCAAATTCCTGTTGTTTCTGCTTTGACCTAGAATGAGAATATCTGCCTAGGTTGATAGAGTATCCTTAATCGAAGGTGGCGAATTGGTGACTTTAGTCGAGGAGCCAATTCGCTATTCTGTACCGAAGTTAATTCGGTAGTGGAGGTTTGGTTTGTTAGGGCCTCAATCTGTTTACTCCGGTGGAGGTTAGTCTCCCGCTAGAGACTCAGATTGAGAGGGTCTGGAGACCTTTAGTCGAGACTTCAGGCTAATTAAGAACCTTCCGCAGTATAACTTTCATGAAAACTGAACTTGGTAAATTACAATCCGACTTAACTGCAGTCTAGGGGGAACCATATCCGGGTGACCTCTCTTGACTTGAACAACCGTTTACTTGCTTTGTGTTTTTGTTTGCTTGAGTTTGCACTAAAAGTTCACTGCTAAATAACGAGAATTCACCGAGTAGTCATCACATCTAGGACCCGGGTTGACAATAAAACCCAAACCCGCTATACTACGCTTTAGGAAGTGGTTACACTTGGCCATTTTCTAGAGTGACAGTAGGAGTGAGTCAGCAGAATACAGTTGAAAATTTGCTAGACAAAGACTTTTAACTTGGGCGGGAATGCCACCTACCCTTCTGCTTGTCCAAAAGGATTACAAGGAGATAGGTTGATTTAACCGTGATTATCCTGTCTGGCGTGGCATGCCAAATCAACTTATCCTCAATATTCCGCCGGGGAAGGGGGATAGTTCTTATCGCATGACAAGTGGGCGGATCAAACCACTGACTCAGCTTAACGTCACACCACCGCCCCTCCCCTTGACAAAGAACCTCTGCCACCTTTGGGTTACTCCCCCTTAGGCAACACCTGGGGGTTATAAACTGGAAGAGCAGGGTGTAATTGAGGAATCCATCTAGAATAAAGGAGAGAAGCCTTCTGGCCATTACATATTTGACATCTTAAGCTCGTGTCTAATAGCTGCCGCCCATAAAGGATACTCTGCCATCCTCTAGATGGGCGAGAGCGAGCCGTAGCAGAGAGGAAGGTGCCCGTAGGAAAGTACTTCCCTCTGTAGACCTGGGCTAACAGAGAATCCGCCACCCAATTTTGGCTAGCAGAGTTTGGTTGAAAAGCTCGAATCTCCGAAACCCCATACCTCCTTCATGCTTACTCGGACACAAAGTCCTCCATGAAACCCAGTGAATCCTTTGGTGGTCCGCCTCCCCACCCCACCAGAACCTGGCCACATGTTTATCCAGAAGACGACACAAGGAAAGCGACAATTTGAAGCAGGACATATTATGCAACGGCAAAGCTAAAGCGATGGAATTAATTAACGTTTCTTTAGCCGCCCAAAATAAAGTCCTTTGCTTCCAACCTTGAAGGCATTCCAACAATTTGGTCTCTACGTAACGGAACTGTGGCCATTTTCAACCGAGCAATTAGTGTGGGTAGCCCGAAGTACTTATCATGTACCCCTACGGCCCCAACACCCAGGATATCAACGTCTAGCAATCTTACTATCACTCTTAGATCGGCTTATGCAATTTTGCAGGGCGTCTTAGTGGAGGTGCGATCTTTGAACATTTCGTTAGGTTTGTTAGCATCATTATACAATGCTCGGATTCAACACAATACTGCTCTTTTGATACTAGCATCCTTAATTATAGCATGTTCTTATCGTTGATGCCTATATCTGACAATAGGTTGATCCTAGGCTTTTAAGTGATGATATAGCAATTTAGTTATCGGAATATTCTATTTCTGTTGTGAGAATACTAGAGTTGTCAAAACATAACCCGACCCGAGTAATCCCCCGATCAACCCGATGAACTTGACCAACCTGCAACAACACGTAACACAAATGACCCGCAACCCGACTAACCCGTAACCCAACAACATGAATGGATTTGTAACTTTTAAGTCTTACATTACAAGTACAAATTGTGAAAAGCTTAAGAAAATTTACTCAACTAGCTGAAACTAATAAGAATAGGAACTTACAGAGACAACTTTTTAAGCTATGTTCCGAAAATCATGGTATGAATTTCACTTTAAATTAACTAACCACCAAAGTCATTACTCATAAGGATGTATGATTATGGTATAAGATAAATGGTTTAGGGTATAGGGTATATGGTTAGCGTATAGCAAATATCCAATTTTAATCTATGTTTTGAAAAGCAAAGTATAAAGTTACTTTAAATTAACTATAGTAACAAAATTATAACTCATAAGGGTATATTGTAAAGGATTTTTGGGCATTCAAGCCATCTTTTGATGGTTTTTACTTCTGTGTCCCTTTGATCCAAGTGGATGGTACATTCCTTACCGGCAAGTACAAGGGCACTTTCCTGATTGCCAGTGGGGCAGCAAACAGACAAGTCTTTCCTTTAGCCTTCGCCATTATTGAGGGAGAGAATGTTGATAGATATGGTTGATTTTTTCCAGCAAATTCAGCTCCACGTCACTAGGAGAACGAACCTGACAATAATCTCTGATTGACACGCCTGCATCAGAGCTGCCATCTTAGGTTTGGATCCAGCCTGGAAGTGGTCCAAAAGGTGGTGCATACGACACTTAAAGAGCAACTGGAACCATCATTTCAAGCGGAGGAAGCTTGCTGATAATTTGTGGTGGATTGGTAAGCTCTCAATTGGTTGTTTAATTTTGTCAAATAACAATATCTTATATCAAATAAATGGTGCGATGCGATCCGTCGCATCAACGCTCCCCTTTGTTGGTACTTTCACCCCCAAAACACTGTGGATGAATTGTTGCCAACCGGTCATACCGTCACGATCCTCGGGGGGATGATCACTCACACACACCGCTTTGCCGTCGATGGACAGATGGGTTAGGATGGCGACATCCTTTAGCGTGATAGTGCACTCTCCTTCGCGAAAGTTGAAACAATGTGTCTCCTTTCGCCATCTCTCCACCAATACGCTGATGAGTTGGCGATCGACTTTTATTGCCTACAAAATGCCTTATCGACTCCAACCGTAACCTTTTGAGAAAGGGCAAGATAACTGGGTTCCATGGGAGCACATTGGTCGTACCCCTGTAGCGGAGTATTTGTTGTGCCTCCTAGCGAAAATTTCCACGTTATTTATTATATATTAGTAACAGTTTTTTCTTATAACTTAATTAATTAAAATATATGATTTAACGTCGACCATAATTTTATTATAATTATATTATTAACAATCAAATTTAAATAATTGATGGTTTTTTCCAAGATATATTCATATTATCATAAAACAAACTACTCAATTAATTAACATAAATAACATTCTAAATGAATAATAATTTAAAGAGATACATACATATTCAAATATTTGAAATTAATAAAATTTATTTTGTACACATACACATATTGTTGTTTGGTAAATAATTTAATGGTAGGTTGTTTTAAATAATTTAATCGATTACAATGCAACACTCGTTAGACTCTTAGGAGAGGTATACATCTTCTTAGAAACGCATCCTTTTTGAAAGAAAAAAGAGGATCCAAGGATCTCTCAATATCTGATTTTTCCAGGAAATGGGAGAATCATGATAAGCATAAGAACAACTACATCACTCTTTCCTTTCTCTGTAAACTTGCTTTTCATTTTTTGTTTATACTAGCTCCTGACCTGACGTTTTCTTCTGCTGCAGGAGTAGAAGACTTATGTATGTATGCATTGGCTCTATTATACTTGGAGTTAATTACATGGTTCGTCACTGAGATTACAAAAACAATTTTCTTCAGTTTATTGAAATCGTTCAGATTTTGGTCACTCTCCGTTCAACTCTGTTAACTTTTGCTTATGTGGTGGTCAACTCTAAAAGTTGACCGTTAAATGTGTGACGTGGCAATTTAAAATTAATAAAATTAAATTTTTAAAATTACCATGCCATCTCATTTTTCCGTCCAATTATTTCTTTTATTTAGAACAAATAAAAAAACCTAATTACTTCTAATCCCTAATACGAGCCGCACGAACCCGACCGCCCGTCTCGCCGGAAGAGCTTCCTGATCAAAGTTGGAGCGTGCCTTGTTCAGTGTCCGCCTATAGGGGCCAAACCATTTGGCTTCCATTAAGAGGGTCCTCCTCCACGGCGACAACCGCATATCCGCCGCTTCCATCGACCGCCTCACCGTAACGCGAAAGATAGATTTGTGGAAGAGGAAGCTCAACTAATGTTTGAGTCCTCTGTTCCTTTTTATAGATAGGAAAGTGATTAAACAAAGCTACGACAGATGTCCTTACACGATAGGCTAGATATTTAAATAAACAGTAAAATTTAACGGCTATCAACTACTAAACGATCCGGTGCGTTTTGCCTCTTCTTTCTCCACGACTTAGCAAGACGACGCCGTTCCTCTCTTCTCCTCTGATCCACTTCGAATCCTTCTGCAATAAGGATTGCAGACTTCTCTTGTTCTTCATCAAACCAACAGCACTTCATTTCAACTCTGTCATCCCCCCTCAAGTTGGTGGTATCAACCTGATCCCCAACTTGACCAATAATTCCTTCAACCTGAATCGATCCAGCCCTTTGGTGAAGATGTCAACTAACTGCTCATTGGTATTGATGTACTGCAGCTTGATCAAACCAACCTTTACCCTTTCCCTTGTAACATGCATGTCAATCTCGATGTGTTTTGTTCTCTCATGAAACACTGGGTTCTCTGCTATATGAATAGCTGATCTATTATCACAATAAACTGTTATGGGCAAAGGTACCTGTATAGTCAGCTCTGACAACAGCCTTTTCAACCACTCAACTTCACAAACAAGATGTGCCAATGCCCTGTACTCTGCTTCTGAGGATGATCTTGAGACTGTGGTCTGTTTCTTGGTTCTCCAAGTCACCAAAGAAGAGCCTAGCTTGGTACAATATCCAGTAATGGACCTTCTTGTGTCAGGGCAACTTGCCCAGTCAGAGTCACTGTATGCTGTCATCTTCAATTCTGTTTCACTGCTAAAATGGATTCCTTGGTCTGGTGAGGACTTCAGGTACCTAAGGAATCTGTAGGCTGCCTGCATGTGCTCCACACAAGGATTCTTCTGGTATTGACACAGCTGTTGCACAACAAATGTAATGTCTGGCCTGGTGATGGTCAGATAGTGCAATCTTCCCACCAACCTTCTGTATCCTTCTGCATCTTCCAGTGGAGTACCTTTAGATGTCAGCTTCACTTTAGTATCAATAGGTGTCTTGCACCCCTTTGACTCCAGGTAACCTGTGTCCTTTAAAAGCTCCAGACAATATTTTCTCTGGCATACATCCAAACCATCTGAGGTTCTACTGACCTCTAATCCCAGAAAGTACTTGAGAGGTCCCAGCAGCTTAATCTTGAATTCCTTACTTAATGCTACCTTTACCTGCTCAATGTCCTTCTTAGAATCTCCCCCCAGAATTATATCATCAACATAAACCAACAGCACTGTAATCTTCCCATGAGTCCATTTAGTGAATAATGAATAATCTGAGGCAGACTGTGCAAAACCAAACTTCAATAGAAAGTTTGTGAGCTTGGCAAACCACTGTCTGGATGCCTGCTTTAGGCCATATAGTGACTTCTTCAAACGACAAGTCATTCTTTGATTACTTCCTGAAGGGACTTCCAATCCAAGAGGTAACTTCATGTACACCACTTCTTCTAAGTCTCCATGCAGAAATGCATTGGAGACATCAAGCTGTTCCAAGATCCAATGTTTGGCACTTGCTATTGCTAGGAAGGTCTTTACTGTGTTAATCTTAGCCACAGGGGAATAGGTATCAAGAAAGTCTATTCCATAGACCTGTGTATAGCCCTTAGCAACTAGCCTAGCCTTGTTTCTCTCCAATGACCCATCTGGTCTAAGTTTAATTTTGTAAACCCACTTATTTCCCACTTCTTTTGCTCCTGGTGGTAAAGGGACAATGTCCCAAGTCTGATTCTCTTCTAGAGCATACATCTCATCCTTCATGGCTCTATTCCACACATCTGATTTTATGGCTTCATAGTATGACTTAGGTTCAACCAGGTTAATGACATTCATCACAAAACTTTGATCTTCTTTACTGAGAGAATCAACATTCAGACAGATAGGATACCTGCTGCTGGACTGAGCAGTACCAAAAGCTCCAAACTTGAGAGTAGGATCTAGCTGGTAGTCATTGTATTTGCTTGGTAGAGTGACAGTTCTAGATGATTTCCTCTTCCCAGGAATATTTGGATCATCTAGATCCACATCAGCTTGTGGATGCAACTCCTGCTCATCAGAATCAAAATATGAATAATGATCATTAACCACTGTGGTGGGTGACACCTCATGCTCAGGAGTCCCCCCTTCATCATTTGATGAAACAGGCTGAGGAGGAGGTGGACTGTGAGAAGAAGGATGAGAAGAAAAGGGAATTTGGATTGGTGGAGCAGGAACTGGAAAAGAAGTGGAAGGTGTGGAAGGGGGTGGAGATGGAACAGAAGTGGAAGGTGTATCCAGTTGTTTGAAAGGCAGGATGGTTTCATAAAATGTAACATTTCTGGAAAAGAAAACTGTTCTGGTATGGATATCAAGGACTTTGTAACCCTTAATCCCTGCTGGAATTCCCAGAAATACACATTGTCTTGCCCTTGGGGCAAACTTAGTTCTGCCATGAACAAGGGTGGTGGCATAGCATAAGCAGCCAAACACCTTCAAGTGCCCCAGGGATGGCACTTGCTTATAAAGAATTTCAAAGGGAGTTTTGTTGGCAAGGAGAGGTGTGGGAATCCTGTTGATCAGGTAAACAGAATGTAGAATGAAGTCACTCCAGTAAGAAAGGGGTAAACCAGATTGGAACTTTAAGCATCTAGCCACATTCAAAATGTGCTGATGTTTTCTCTCCACTCTCCCATTCTGTTCAGGTGTCTCTACACAGGAGACCTGATGTTCAATCCCTTCTGCTGAAAAATACTCACACATCTCAAACTCCTTTCCCTGGTCTGTTCTGATGATTTTCACTGTTGTGTGAAACTGGTTCTTGACCAGATTACAGAACCCTTGAATCAAGCCTCTTACTTCACTTTTATGTCTCATCAGATATACCCAAACACATCGAGAATGATCATCCACAATAGTAAGAAAATATGCAAAACCATCATAAGATACAGTAGATAATGGACCCCAAATATCCATGTGCATTAAATGAAAGACTGCAGGTGCAACACTGGTGCTAACAGGAAAGGGAAGTTTGTGTTGCTTGGATAAATGGCATACATCACAATGAACTGTCTTAAGTTTGGAAACAGATGGGACTACATTGCTAAGTAAAGTTTGCCTATCATGACTAGGATGACCCAATCTCCAATGCCATAGGTTCAGGTCTTGAGGATGAAAGTTGAATGCAAAAGCTGCTTGGTGAAGGTGATTTGGTGGGGAAGGCTTGTTTGGTCTTGAAGAAAAGGCAAGCTGGTAGAGACCTCTACTTGTGTGAGCTAAACCAATCCTCTTCTGGCTTAGTAGGTCCTGAATTTCACATTTATCAGAGTGAAAGTGTAAGGAATAGGGGTTATCATGGGTAAGCTTGCTAACAGATATGAGGTTAAAGGAAAACTGTGGAACTAGCAAGACATCATGTAAGGTCAAACCACAATCCAATTGGACTGTTCCTATACATGTAACTGACACCCTAGTGCTGTTTGGAAGATAGACAAAAGAGTTCTGTATTGGCTTATAGCTAGAAAAGAGTGAAAGGCTGCAAGCAATGTGATCAGAAGCTCCTGTGTCCACTATCCACAAGGCAATGTGATCGATGCTTTACCTTCATTAGTCACACTGCCTTCAGAGACATTCTCATTCCCACTTCCTTGAGAAATTGAACCAGCAAACCTTGGAGTGCTGGAGCTTGAGCTAGAACTCGAATTTGATCCATTACCATTGCCTTCTCTCTCCTGTTTCTTCTTCAGCTTCCAACAATCCTCTATAGTGTGATTGTTCATCTTGCAAAATCGACAGAATTTTCTCCCCCTTGCTTCATTGTTCTCCCTGGAACTATTGTCCCTTGAACTGTTTTCTCTTGAGCTGTTGTCTCTTGTATTGTTACCACCAACTGCAAGAGCCAGATTCTGTCCTCTCTTTCCTCCCATAACTGCATCAGCCTTCAACTTCTGCTCATGTTGAAGAAGGTCATCCACTGCTGTTGAAACTGTAGGCAGTGGCTTTTGCAGCAATAACTGTGTCTTGATCACTTCAAACTCTGGATTAAGTCCTCTTAGAAACCTCACCAGGTAGTCAGTTTCTTGCTTCTGCACAAATGCAGTTACAGCAGCACAAGGCATGGGATTTCCAGGCGCACAGGTGCAGGGTATGATGGCGCAAAATTCCACATATTCATCCCAGAGGCCTTTGATAGCTGTGTAGTACTGATTTATGGACTTAGAACCTTGTTTGCAGGCCTGGATCTCATCCTCAATGTTCATGATCCTTAGGGCATTGGGTAACCCAAAGCGCCTCTTTAGTTCATCCCACAAGGTCTTAGCATTAGTGTGATTCAACACAGATCTGCGAATCTCCTTTGTCATGGAGTTTTGCAGCCAACAAAGTACTACAGTGTTGCAAGCATCCCAGAGACTAAACAGATCTGATTCTCTAGGAGGAATTGGCAGTGACCCATCAATGAATCCTACTTTGTTCTTAGTTTTCAACACTACTTGTATGGATCTGTTCCACATCACATAGTTTGTTCCATCGAAAGGTTCAGCAACAAGAGACTGAGACATGTTCTCATTTGGGTTAAGGTAGTAGGGATTACCAAAAACAATGGTTTCAGGTTGCACTTGGGTCTGGTTGAAGGTACCAAATTGGAAACCTCCTGCTCCAGCTGTCGTCGCCGATCCACTTCCACCAATGCCGGTGGGTGGCGTGTTGGGTGGAGTCTGTCCTCCGGACATCCCATCGTAGGCGGCGGAAACCCTAGAGCTCGTGTAGCTCTGATACCATAACGCGAAAGATAGATTTATGGAAGAGGAAGCTCAACTAATGTTTGAGTCCTCTGTTCCTTTTTATAGATAGGAAAGTGATTAAACAAAGCTACGACAGATGTCCTTACACGATAGGCTAGATATTTAAATAAACAGTAAAATTTAACGGCTAACAACGGCTATCAACTACTAAACGATCCGGTGCGTTTTACCTCTTCTTTCTCCACGACTTAGCAAGACGACGCCGTTCCTCTCTTCTCCTCTGATCCACTTCGAATCCTTCTGCAATAAGGATTGCAGACTTCTCTTGTTCTTCATCAAAACCAACAACACTTCATTTCAACTCTGTCACACCGCCCCGCACATAACCCGTACTATCTGCCTGTGTTTGTTGAATCCGACTAGGGATTTGCTGCCGCCAACGGAGCCTTCAAGCTCGCGGATCAGATCTAGAGCGAATTTGGTCCGATTTTCCTTGTCGGGTATCGGGTGCCCGAAGTCCGAGAAGAAAACGGGCAGGTTGTTGGGGATCCACTGTAAACGGTTTGCCCACGAGAGAGGAAGAGCAATCGGTCGAGCAACCCGAGGATTTTTTAGCTCAGCTGGTGTACGATCATGATGACGATGCTGCCGGACTGAGCGATTCGCTGGAGGACTTTACCACCATGTACGTGCTGGTGGAGTCGAACCTCGAGGTCGGCTCGTCGAGGAAGAGGATGATCGGGTCGTGGATGATGTCGATTCCTATTGAGACGCGGCAGCGCTCGCTGCCGGAGATGCTGTGGTGGCCTTCGTCTCCGATTACCGTCGCGTTTCGAATGCCTAGCTGGTCGATTAAGACCTGAACTCTTACTTTCTTCTTGGAATTCGACAGAGTCCGCGAGAGGCCGAGCTGGTCGCAAGTATTACTAAGGCTGTTGATGTTTGTAATTCAATTGTTGGTGGTGGAATTGATGATCCACCGCCAGTGGTGGATGGGATAGTCTCATGGTCATGGCCTTGGCGGAGGAGGACGGGATTTGGAGAGCGTTTAGGTGGCTAGGGTTTGGGTGTTATAGGAGATTAAATAGTATTTTTTAAAAGTTATAAAACTGAGGTGGAAATTTTAATAGGATAAATTTTTATTTTTTATTATTTTTAAATTGCCATGTCACACATTTGACGGTCAACTATGAAAGGTTGACTGCCACATCAGACAAAGTTAACGGAGTTAGACGGAGTTCGACCAAACTTGAAGTGTTTAACTAATCTTAATTACCACGAATGCAATTAAGTATTTGTAGTGACCAAAAATGAACCTTTTTAGTAATATTAGTGACCAACCTTGCAATTAACGCATTATACTTGATCGTGAGCTGTGTTGTTGAAGAACTTAGTCTTGAGAAATTGGCTGAGGTTAGTTGTGGTATATATAGAATACTAGCTTATAACCCGGCCAATTGGCCGGAATATTCATATTTGATTATTTATATTTTTATGTTACGTTTAAGCTAATCAGTCGCTTTAATTTTATCGACAATCCTTCGATCGAGATGATACATAAAGAAAGAATATATAGGTCTAACATTCGGAAAAAATATCATCATCATTTAAGAATATAAAATATAAAATGTATCATTAATTTCATTTTCATAATGATATTTAAGCTCTCATTAAAATGCTATTGGTTAGTTGATTGTCAAGAAAGAGGGTATAAAAGCTCAATGAAATTCCACACGACGCATAGATAGTTTGAAACTAAATCTTAAACCTCACAATCCTACATAAGGGTTTAATGCGCTCCTTTTATGAATAATATGTCACTAATCAAAAAGAAATTTAGAGTTGTTGATTCAAGTCAACTATATACTAACAACTCAGCTAAGAGTGGACCATCAAAACTTGAGAGCAAACGACAAAATTAGGATGATCTCCAACATACTAATAGACTCAATCAAAGTAATAACGCACAACATTAAACACTCATTGTCTATCAGTTCCAGTAGGTTAAATAAAGAATCGACCTACTTCAAGAAATCAATCAATGATTCCTTGTTTTAAGATATAAATAGGTTGTGATAGATGTAAAAACCATAAATATAAAGATCCAATAGTCACCACTCTTCTTTTTACAACCAAATTTTTTTTTATCTCAAGAGACTTATGTTTCAACCAAAAATTCAATTTCTAATCCTCCTTCTGCAACTCCATTATTTATTAAACTCTTTTACTTGCCCAACTTAAATCCCCAACAATAAAACAGACGTGCCAAGAGATACCGGATGATTGATTTTCAAAGGCGCCTTGTATTGGGAAGTGAAAGGCGCAAACTATTGTACGATGGAGGGAATTTTCGAGGAAGTTAGAAAGAGATAAGAACAAAGATAAAAACCACAAAATAGTGGCTCATGTAATAAATATCGAATCCACGGGTCTTTAGAGTTACTATTACTCAGCTGCAGTTCATTATCTAGCAAACCAGATTCAGATGGAAGAATTAAAACTACTCTAACAAACTACAGTTAAAGTTAATCTAATTACAGGCTGGAAACTCACTTAGGTATGATTCCCCCTAGACACTACCCAGATTAATGATTGATGATTTCTAACTTGTTTCACTTTCATTCACAATGCGGAGAATCCTTGACTAGACCTTGAGTCTCGACTAAAGGAACAAGGCCATGTAACACCCCGGTATTTTAGATTTAGGTTCGACCTTAATTCATAATCGGTTAGATTGACGGTTACGTACTAAGAGTTACAATCGCGAATTAAGAATAATAATATTATAATATTATTATTATAACATTATTTATAGAGTAAAAAAAATATAATAAATACTTGGGAAAGGGCCGAGCGGCCACTTCCCCAGGAACCCTTCCCCCATCCCATTTATTCCCCAGACACCCACCCCATCCCAGAAAACCCCACCGCCGCCCCAATTCTCACCCCCCAGCAGGAAACGTATTTCCCCGGTGCGAGGGGAAAAGAAGGAGCCGCCACCACCTGTGTCCGACTCCGATTTCCCAACCTCGATTCTATCCCTTTCGTATTTCTAGGTAAGGATCACGAACCCTTTCGCGATTTCTAAACTCGATTTATCGATACGCTAATCTGAAACTCGTATTTTATTAGCGGTAACGTTTGAGGGTTCGATCAACGAGGAGATCAACGTCCCAGGTCATTAGACCTAGGCCTAGGCACGTCTTAGAGGTAAGAGAACTCGATCCCTTTGAGTTAGGTCGATTGATTTGGTGATTTTTCGTGAGGGTAGAATTCTGGGGTTTTAGCAACAGGCTTTACAGGCTTTTAGTGACAGATTTTGGGTGGTCACTACAGCTGCGTATTTTGCAGTTTTTAATTGTTTCGAGTCTTTGTTGGTGTTTGTTCCCTAGTTTGATAATTTTATAAATTGAGGGAGGTCTAGGAGATGGCTGTAATTTAATTTGATGATTTTTGAAGATGTATTTCTACTTTTTAAAATGGTTCTAATATTCGTTATAATTAAATAAAAATCTTTCCGAGGCGTTTTTAAGGGTTTAATAATTTTCCAGGGTATATGTGCTTGTGCTTGACATGGGAAAATTATTTATAGAAATTTTAAGAAGGTTCAAGTTAGGTGAAAAATTCGCCCAAGATAAAAATAATTAAGAAAAATAGTCGTTTTTTGAAGGGATTAATTCTAGAAATTTTTAATGGGGTTAAAGGACCCTTGGAATGAGGTTCAAGGATTGGAGTTTGAGGAGAGGAAGTTCTAATGATTCAAAAGGGGTCTTAAATCCAAAAAGGTCGTCTAAGAAATGGATTCTTATTAATAGTTTTCCCCAAGAAAATCCGGCTAAGGAGGGGTTTCTTCGAGAAACGAATTGAGAAGTCATCTTTTCGAGGTGAGTGTAAAGGGGCTAAAATCTCTGTCGTAGGTCTTTTAGTTTCCGCTTTTCGTTCAAGTTATATTTTAGTTAATTTTTCTAGCATGCGCAATATGTGTGTGAGGCATCACACCGCCTGTAAGGGTGAAGGCACGCGTTGTGCTTATGTATGAATGTATGTATGTTTTTATGGTTGATGGTATGAGGAACCCCCGGGCGGTTGGTCCACTACTGGACGCGGTAGATGGTCAGGTCACTGCTGGACGGCGAGACGTAACGCAGCAGTTGATCGAGTATGTTGGGGTCACTACTGGACGGCGAGACGTAACGCAGTAGTTGACCGGGCATGGACTGGACGACGAGACGTAACGCAGTGCCATTGCCGAGTTTGGGTATGCAACCGGACGACGAGACGTAACGCGGTTGGCATACTAGGGTAGGACACCGGACGACGAGACGTAACGCGGTGGTCCTAGTGTTTTGTGTTTGAGTTAAGGATAGAAGGCGAGCACTCTTAGGAGTTAATGTTGAAATGAGTTGATAAGGATGATTATTTAAGAGCAGAAAGCGAGAACGACTTTCGTCTAAGGAAGGCATTTCCCCGAATAATGAGTTTAGTAAAGAGTTTGCCTAGGGCAAAGACCTTAGGAAGTAACGAAGAGACTGACCCCTTCTCACTCACCAGGTCGAGGAAGGGTTAGCAGAGGCGGACTACAAGAAGAGGCAAGGCGATGCGAGCAGCTGCACCAGCATTGATGAGAAGTCAAGGAACTCGTGAAGAGTTAGAGCTAGAATAGTTAAATTTCTTTGTTACTTGGTTAGGAGTGTAAACGGGAGATTCCGAGTTCATTCATTTTAAGTATCGGGATTGTCATTTGTCAAAGTGTTCAGGCTTTTTGTTTGAAATTCTTAAACATTGTCGGTTTAGTTTATTTTAAAAAGTGGTTTGGTTGCTCCGGAGTAACCGGGTTGTTGTTTGGTTTTGAAAAAGGATCGGGTCGTGTCATTTTGGTATCAGAGCCGACACTCCCCTGTTCCTTGGCCTCCAAGGAATACTGGAGTGACGATCTGCGTTTTAAGGTTTCAGTTTTTAAAAGGAAAGGAAAAAGGGAGTGTCAGTTACAAGTTTGGCCAAACGAGTCAGAGTCTTTCGGAAATTTTTAGAATCTCCAGTATACTCTAATCATGATAAGAAAATAACTTTAGGATGCCCCAGGGGGTTATGATACGTCTTGGGAAGGAGAAGGAGCAGGTTCCTAGAGGGATCGTTTAGTGAAACCCCTTCATGAGTGAGAAGTGGAGGGTCAAGGTAGTTCATATGCTTTGGGGATGTGAGGTGATCAGAATAAGGTTCTGGAAGGAGCCAAGCAGTTAGTACATCGACTGGTAGAGCCAAGGAGTTAGGCAAATGTCGCCATAATCGAGAGGAAAGGGTGCAAGGAAGGGTCGTGGAGTTCATGAGAATTGAACATAGGGCTACAACCCCAAAGAGCAGCTGAAAGTTAGACTTTGAAAAATACTAGGGCCACTTCAGCAAGCAAAGGAAGAACTAAGTATATCATAGGGAGCCTCTCAAGATGTCATGAGATCAATACACCAAGGCTAGAAGGAGGTACAACTCCTTGCAAAGAGATTATCACGAGTGAAACTTGGAGTCGTCAAAATGAACAAATTTCGAGGTCGAAATTTTTCTTAAGGAGGGGGAAAATGTGATGTCTCGATTTTGGATTTAGGTTCAACATCAGCTACCAGGAGAATTGGATCAACATGACAAGCCGAATTGGCATTTTGTTTCACCATGTTTGGATCAAGCTGGGGAGTAAAAAGGGCAGTGAGACACTTATGGTCACACGAGTGCTGCAAGCTAGGGAAACTTATTTGAGAAAAAGGTACCAACGAAGTTGTTATAGTAAGAATAGATGATCGTGGGAAGGAAGTATAAGAAGGGTGTTGATAGAAGGATGAGTTCCGAGCAAATTTCGGGGACGAAATTTTTATAAGGGTGGAGGAAATGTAACACCCCGGTATTTTAGATTTAGGTTCGACCTTAATTCATAACTGGATTCCTATTTAACGCCCTAAATTTTTAAATTTATCGCCCTAGATTATACTACACTGACTATTTTGCCCCTAATAAAAATAACTCTCAACCGCCCAACCTCTTCCCCTTCTTTCTCTTCTCCTGCCGTTCTTTCTTCCCAGCAATCACCTCCGCCCTTTCTAATTCACATGCTTAATAAATATAATAATTACTAATACTAATAATACATTCATACGAATCATAAAACTAACCTTAAATTCTAAATGCACATGTCCATTTATAATCACAAGAAACCGCCACCGGAGGCAGGGACGGATATCCAACCCGCCTACTCTCCGGCCGCGAGATTGATTTTCTTCCCGCTCCCCCCGGCCGGCAACAAACGTGAAACCTGCCAATTTCAGCAGCAGCGGGACGAGTTGAAAACCCGCCGTCGGCAGGCTTAGGACAGTTCGAAAAACCGTCTCAAACACGCCGGCGACGGGTTTTCAGCCAGTTCTGTTTCCGTCCTTGAAATAAAAAATTATATCAATCTGCGGCTACCTCCACCAACGACGACTACGAGAGAGGACACAGCTTCTCATTCCTCCTAGGCTCGGCGGCAGGGTGGCAACTGGGCGCACTGAAGGCGGTGAGGCTTGGACTGAATTGGATCGTTTACAAGGGTCGCCGGTCATTTTTGGGTTTGCAGGCGGCAAGCTGTATTTCCAGGAAGGGGGCGAAGACAGGGGTAGGGCGGAGGAATTGAGGGCAAAATCGTCTGCCGGTGTAAATTTAGGGCGATAAATTAAAAAATTTATGGCGTCAATTATTAACTCCCAATTCATAATCGGTTGGATTGACAGTTACGTACTAAGAATTACAATCGCGGATTAAGAATAATAATATTATAACATTATTATTATAATATTATTATTATAAGTTATAACATTATTTGTAGAATAAAAAAATATAATAAATACTTGGGAAAGGGCCGAGCGGCCACTTCCCCAGGAACCCTTCTCCCAATTATTCCCCAGACCCCCACCCCATCCCAGAAAACCCCACCGCCGCCCCAATTCTCACCCCCCAGCAGGAGTCGAATTTCCCCCGCGCGAGGGGAAAAGAAGGAGCCGCCACCACTTGTGTCCGATTCTGATTTCCCAACCCTGATTTTATCCCTTTAGATCATGAACCGCTTCGCGATTTCTAAACTCGATTTATCGATACCCTAATCCGAAGCTCGTATTTTATTAGCGGTGACGTTTGAGGGTTCGATCAACAAGGAGATCAACGTCTCAGGTCATCCAACCTAGGCCTAAGCACGTTCTAGAGGTAAGAGAACTCGATCCCTTTGAGTTAGGTCGATTGATTTGGTGATTTTTCGCGAGGGTAGAATTCTGGGGTTTTAGCAACAGGCTTTACAGGCTTTTAGTACAGATTTTGGGTGGTCATTAAAGCTGCTGGAAATTTCCAGAAACGTATTTTTGGAGTTTTTAATTGTTTCGAGTCTCTGTTGTTGTTTTTCCTGATTTTGATAATTTTATCAATTGAGAGAGGTCTAGGAGATGGTTTTAATTTAATTTGATGATTTTTGAAAATGTATTTCTATTTTTTAAAATTGTTCTAATATTCGTTTTAATTCAATAAAAATCTTTCCGATGCTTTTTTAAGGGTTTGATAATTTTTCAGGGTATATGTGCTCGTGCTTGAAATGGAAAAATTATTTTCAGAAATTTTAAGAAGGTTCAAGTTAGGTGAAAAATTCGTCCAAGATAAAAATAATTAAGAAAAATGGTCATTTTTTAAGGGATTAATTCTAGAAATTTTTAATGGGGTTAAAGGACCCTTGGAATGAGGTTCAAGGACTGGAGTTTGAGGAGAGGAAGTTCTAATGATTCAAAAGGGGTCTTAAATCCAAAAAGGTCGTCTAAGAAATGGATTCTTATTAATAGGTTTCCCCAAGAAAATCCGGCTAAGAAGGGGTTTCTTCGAGGAACGAATTGGGGAGTCATCTTTTCGAGGTGAGTGTAAAAGGGGTAAAATCTCTGTCGTAGGTCTTTTAGTTTCCGCTTTTCGTTTAAGTTATGATTTTAGTTAATTTTTCTAGTATGCGCGATATGTGTGTGAGGCATCCCACCGCCTGTAAGGGTGAAGGCACGCGTTGTGCTTATGTATGAATGTATGTATGTTTGTATGGTTGATGGTATGAGGAACCCCCGGGCGGTTGGGCCACTACTTGACGCGGTAGATGGTCAGGTCACTGCTGGACGGCGAGACGTAACGCAGTAGTTGATCGATTATGTTGGGGTCACTACTGGACGGCGAGACGTAACGCAGTAGTTGATCGGGCATGGACTGGACGGCGAGACGTAACGCAGTGCCATTGCCGAGTTTGGGTATGCAACCGGACGACGAGACGTAACGCGGTTGGCATACTAGGGTAGGACACCGGACGGCGAGACGTAACGCGGTGGTCCTAGTGTTTTGTGTTTGAGTTAAGGATAGAAGGCGAGCACTCTTAGGAGTTATTGTTGAAATGAGTTGATAAGGATGATTATTTAAGAGCAGAAAGCGATAACGACTTTCGTCTAAGGAAGGCATTTCCCCTAATAATGTGTTTAGTAAAGAGTTTGCCTAGGGCAAAGACCTTAGGAAGTAACGAGGAGACTGGCCCCTTCTCACTCACCAGGTCGAGGAAGGGTTAGCAGAGGCGGACTACAAGAAGAGGCAAGGCGATGCGATCAGCTGCACCAGCATTGATGAGATGTCAAGGAACTCGTGAAGAGTTGGAGCTAGAATAGTTAAATTTCTTTGTTACATGGTTAGGAGTGTAAACTGGAGATTCTGAGTTCATTCATTTTAAGTATCGGGATTGTCATTTGTCCAAGTGTTCAGGCTTTTTGTTTGAAATTCTTAAACATTGTCGGTTTAATTTATTTTAAAAAGTGGTTTGGTTGCTCCGGAGTAACCGGGTTGTGGTTTGGTTTTCAAAAAGGATCGGGTCGTGTTAGGCCATCTTGAGTCAATTGTCTAGAGGGACGTATCCTTCTCTAGAGCAACTGATCAAGGCGTTCTGAACTAGATTCCCTCTATCGAATGAGGTACTCAATCGATACAAAACATTGAATCAACCCTCGAAATAAGCAATCGATCCAATACTATCAATCTATGGTGTTCTATTGACCTAATCAGGTATTCGCTCTCATAGGATCAAAGCAGAATCAATAATATCGACTAAAGCAGAATTGAATCATGAAAACATGCATAGATTGAATATGAACTCAAGATTATCAAGTAAGAGTACTCATACAATCATCCAATCAAACAAACATAGCTAGTGTTCCTCAAAACCTAAGTGAAGGGAAGTTACTCCATAGAGAAGAGAGAGACTGCAGTAAGAATCTTCAGATGATCAGTCTTCAAGTCTGAGCTTGTTCCTCGAGCTTCCAAGGCAAAGAAATCCTCCAATTCCGCTCCAAGAATGCCCTCAAATCGCCCTCTCTCTCTCTTTGGTTCGTCCCTTGGGTGTTTGTGAACCAAAACCCAGCTCTCCCTTGCAAAAACGCAGAAAACAGGCTTTTAACAGCCTGCGTTCGAGATCCCCTGTCCCTGGTCGGGTATTTTAGGTGCCCAGCCGGGGATTTCACAACGATGCGTAGTGGTAAGGCCTTAATACCCGATCGAGGTCCATAATACCCGATCGGGTATTTTTTCGCAGTGGCCGGGACCCCTCTGCCTTCTGGGAGCCCAAAATTGATATTCCCCGGCCTCCTCAGAATTATACCCGGCCGGGTATTATTGCTCATGGCCGGGTATTTTGCTCTTCCAGCACCCTTCTACTCCAACGTCCTCCGTTTGACCCGAAACTCGTTTCCTCGCCTTCACGTCAACGCCAAGCCCTGGAATATGACATAAACACACAACCTAGCGTGAAATCGGCTTAAAACACGAGAATAAACATCTCAAATGGCTCAAGAATAGGGGTATAAACATGTGTAATTATTGGTCTATCAAATGCCCCCACAGTTAACCGTTTGTTTGTCCCCAAGCAAACCTAACTCAAACCAATGCAGCTCTCTAGACCTCTATAGCAACTAACAACCCCGATCGTCGGTAGAGGATTTCCTAGATCATAAAGCAGCTTACGAGGTCAACTGGTCTTCTAAGACGTCCCCTATCTCTCTCAATGCGAGTTCTAGACTCAAGCCATGATCATGAGAAGAAGTAGAAGGAAGACAACCAGTTCATGGATAAAGGGACTCACACCATTCACAACCAAGGACTCGTTGTACCGAGGTGCTCTTCCTCTTCATTTCACCGTTGGAACCCCTTTTTTGCACTTTCATTTGCATTTCTCTTTTCTTTATTTTTCATTCACTTAGCGGGGGTTCCAACTGCAGTCTTTTGCACGGTCGACCCTTATTAGTCGAGCAAGAGCAATTTATGTGCATCTGGCGCTCGCTAGAGTACTTCTTTTAACTCCTTTTCCTCAACTCGTGTGGAGGGTCAATGAAATTAGGGGGGGGGGGGGGTTGGAAGCTCTATTCGTGCCCTTAAAAACACATCCTCGAGTAGGCAAACCGTTCAACGGGTGAAAATTTTACTCGTACTAGAGACAGCTTAGCTTCACCTTGTAGGAGTACCCCCACTAAGGATCACTAAAATCTCTTCCAAAACCCGATTTTGTGCAATGAACGGTGCCACACACGTTGGGCTTACCCCATGTTTAAGATTTCAATGATTTCGACATGGAGGACCAACTGCTTTTCATTTTCCACATAAGCACCCTATTCGATACACGAGTCCATAACACAATCTAGACAGAGTCACCATTACCACATGTATTCAACGGTCTTAGCTCCACTAATTCACAAAATCAACGGGCACAGCAGAGAGCTAGATAGGAAAAATCTTATACTTCAACATCCTCCATAGTGCTACACTACCTCCCTAGGTTGCACATTACTATAGAGACTGTCAATTCAAAGCATACTGAGCAGGCAATTTGCAAGGAAACACGTACTTGGAGTCCTCAAATTTAAAAATTTGGACAGTGGACTAGGCTCCAAGCACACAAACACAGCCAAACATTCACACACATACATAATCAAACACCCCCCACACTTAAGCACGACATTGTCCTCAATGGAAGAAAAATAAGAAGGGTAGAACGAAGTTACCAGATCAAGGGTGAATGATGGTGGACGGGGCATGCGGTGCATTCCAGGAGGAGAGAGTAGTTGGAACACAAACACCACACAAAATTTCACAAAGGTTGAGTATTGACTCTAAAAACAAAGAACAAAACTGACTCAATCGAGGAGAAATAGAGAAAGAAATGCAAACCGACTGGTTGGGTTGCCTCACAACAAGCGCTTCTTTTACGTCGTGAGCCGGACGATCGCTCCTAAGTTTCGGTCCACCCCAGAACCTCTTTGAAGTTGAGGTTCTCGTCGATGAGGTGGAGTCTCAAGTCACGAGCATGTGGTGTGACAGGTAATGGAAGCTCGTGCACTTGATGCAGATGAAGTCTCCACTCTCGAGACCTCTTCATCTCTTCTCTCGTCTCATTGCCCCAAATAAGATATGACAACATCGATTGACCACTATCGCGTCCACCAAGAGGGACCGATGTCGATGTGGCCTTGGCCTGGCAAAAAGAAACTGCAAATGGGTCCTTGCTAAGCAGTTCCTCGAAGTTTGGTGGGGCTATTACTTGCAACATAAGGCCGGTGCAAGCCTCTTCCACCTCAACTTCGTCCCCAGCCTGGACGCTGATAGACCGTTAATTGCACATGTTTTTACCCCTATTCTTACATCGTTTGAGATGTTGATTCTCGTGTTTTAGGCCGATTTCCCGTTAGGTTGTTCTTGTTTGTGATATTTCAGGTCCTAGTACGTGAATGAAGGTTTGGGAACGAGTTCGGGGTCGATTGGACGAAGATCGGACGTGTGGCGAGAAGCTGAGGATGCCATACGGGCACTCCTAAAACCCACACGGCCGTGTAAGTAATCCATGTGGCCGTGTGGGATGTACCGAGCCTTCACACGGGCATCCTGGAAATTCCACACGGCTGTGTGTGGCCTAGCCATGTAGGAAGCCCGAAGTCCACTTAATCGAAATTCCGCGTTTTGACACTCACACTGGCAGCTGGGTAAGCCACACGGCCGTGTGGCCTGGCCGTGTGGTCGGGAAAATCTAGGATTTAACCCAATTTCGAGCCAAAGGAGAGGGAATCGACTTTTTGGAGCAAAAACAGAGCCCTAGAGAGAGAAAGTGCAAAGAACTCATCCTAAGAGTGGTTTTGGAGCTGGGTTTCATCAAATCAAGCTTGGAGATCATCATAGGAGTGAAAATCATCATCCCATAGCAGATTCTTCCCATTTTTATGAGTATGACTGCTTTGTATTCTGTTTCTCTCTCTCTCTCTCTCTCTCTCTATGGAGTAGAACTCTCTCTCACTTGGGCATGAAGAACCCTAGTTCCATGTGTTAGGGATCTTGATTGTAATGACTTGGGATTGTTATACTGTTTGATTATAATCGAATGATGCATGATTCATTGAATTAATTGAAGTCTGATCAGCTTTTCTTGGGTTCTGCTGCAACCTGAGATAGATAGAATCTGATTAGGTTGTTAGAGCTTCATCATTCGGTAGTAGTGGATTGGTTATACGAGAGTTAGTCAATCTGCTGCTTTGTACTGGAATCCAATTCCAGTAGTGGAGTTTTGTGTTCATAGCCTCTGCTTTCTATTCCGGTGAAGACTAGTCGTCTGCCGGGTAGTTGGACTGAGAGGGCTTGGTCACCTTAAGAGATTCCAAGCTACTGTCGGATCTTCCGCAGTTTAATCAACAGTAAATCAACCCAGGGTAATTACAATTGAGACCTAACTAAGGAGCTAGGGGGACTCATTCCCGAGTGACTCTTCCTTTGCTTTAGAAAACCGAACCATTTCCTGTTTTCTTACTGCTTTTACTTGAATCAACAATCACTCGACTTAGTTTGATAGATAATAGATAATCACGGAGTAGACAGTAGATCTAGACCCCGGGTTGATAAATAGAACTTGCCACTTTACTGCATTCCCGGACTGCGATTATACTTGGTCGCAGTTTGGTGTTGTGTTTTAGTGTGTCAGACGCCAATTGCTTCTTCAACCCCCCTTCCTTCTTCATGTGATATCCCCCCTGGGAAATGATCAAGAACTCCATCTGCTTCACTTTCGTCATCCTCCACAATTTTTTTATGCACCCTTTCTTGCTCTTCTTCTTCCAGCACGGATTGGAGGGCAAGTCGCCAAGCAATTTCTTTGATGAGATCTTCTTGCATCTCCTCACTCATGCCCGCCTCTTCAAAGCTCAGTGTGGGATGTGGGAAGGTGTGGTCGGCTACGATAGGACATTTCTGATCATGATTATCACGGGAGCTCTCCGTGACAACTTCTGTATGCTCCATAATGTATTCGTAGCCTTCATCTTCCTCCTCCTCTTCTAGTATAATAGCAGAAGGGTGATCTTGAGCAGGCTGTGCATAAGATTTCTCAAGATCATCGAGGCTCCTCTTAATGCTCAGGAGGATCTCCTCTGTTTCACGATAGGCCTGGGTACAAAGATCCATCCTGGAGCATGATCTCTCACTGTCGCGAGCAAACTACTCCATGAGAAGCCTCAATTCATAGTTTGGATCTGGCTGTGGAGTGTAGCATGGCTCTGCAGAATGGCCCGTGAAGGCCGCCATGGGTAGCTCCAGCTCAGATGGCCCTTCTGGTTGTGGGAGAAATTCTTCTTGATAAGGAGGTTGTTCTTGATATACCCAGGGGTCTGATTGTTCTCCGTAGTAAGGGGGTTGGTATTGGAACCCGAATCCATAGTCTTCTCCTTGATTGCTCCAGGGAGTCTCGGGGTAATACCACTCGGATGGTGGTGGATACCCCCAATGGTTGGAGAAGCCATGATGATCCATGATTCAGATCTGCACCAACAAAAACAAAAACACCCAAGTGAAAAGCAAGGGTGGAAAAGAAAAGAAAACCGCTAAAATAATAAACTTCTGCCTTTCCTAATACTCTAAAAAGTCCCCGGCAACGGCGCCAAAAACTTGACTCGCTATGACACAACTCCTAACAATGGCCAAGTGTAACCAATGAAAGGGACTACAGTATAGTGGCTCAAGTAATAAATATCGAATCCAAGGGTCTCTAGAGTTACTATTACTCAGCTTCAGTTCATTATCTAGCAAACCAGATTAAGATAAAAGAACTAAAACTACTCTAACAAACTACAGTTAAAGCTAATCTAATTACAGGTTGGGAACTCACTTAGGTATATGATTCCCCCTAGCCACTAGCTAGATTAATGATTGATGATTTCTAACTTGTTTCACTTTCATTCACAATGCAGAGAATCCTTGACTAGATCTTGAGTCTCGACTAAAGGAACAAGGCCCTCTTGAGTCAATTGCCTAGTGGGATGTATCCTTCTCTAGAGCAACCGATCAAGGAGTTCTGAACTAGATTCCCTCTATCGAATGAGGTTCTCAATCGATACATGATGACTCGGTATTTGCACATGTTTTCCCCTTTGTTTCTTGATTGTTTGAGCTTGAATTATCGTGTCTTTGGCCTATTTTACGCTAGGTTGTGTTCCTTTGTCACATTTCAGGTCCTAGCACATAAAGTGAAGCATAGGCGCAATTTTCATGTCAATCAGAGATCAATTGACGATTCGGGAGAAGAAACTCGGGTATGACCTGAAGAAGAATGGATTTCTACCTCACTTTATGGACAAAGAATCATGCAAGCTTGTCATGAAAAGAAAGAGGACAAGACTACGAGCGTCTGGGATCAAACGGCGACTGATTCGGAGTCCGGACGAGGGAGAAACGAAGCATTAAACAGAGGCTGAGCAAGCCACACGGGCACAACCCACACGGCCGTGCAAGGGGCACTTTTGCCCGTGTGGAATTCACCGAGCCTTCACACGGGCAGCTGGGAAAGCCACACGGCCGTGTGGCCTGGCCGTGTGAGTCGGGAATTGATGTTTAAAACCCGATTTTCAGCAAAAGGAAAGGGGGAGAGCTGGGTTTTGGATCCCAAACACCCAAGGGACGAACCCTAGAGAGAGAGAGTGACTTGGAAACATTCTTGGAGCTATTTTGGAGGATTTCTTCGCCATTGGAGCTCGGGAATCAAGCTTGGAGATGGAGATTGAAGATCTAGATCAGATTTCTGCAGTCTCTCTCTTCTCTATGGAGTAACTTCCCTTCACTTAGGTTTTGAGGAACCCTAGTTCCATGAGTTAGGATCTTTCTTGTATGAAGTTTTGGATGCTTTATTGTTTGATTATAATCGATTGAGGCATGATTTATTGAGTCAATTGAATCTTGATCAAATTCTCTTAATTTCTACTTTAACCTATGATAGATAGAATCTGATTAGGTTAAGAGAGCTTCCTTGATTGATAGTGGTGAATTGGTTGTGCGAGAGTCAATCAATTTACTGCTTTGTACTGGAATTCATTCCAGTAGTGGAGATCTGTGTGAATCGCCTTAGCAGTCTATCCCGGTGAAGGCTAGTCGTCTGTCGGGTATTCTGTCTGAGAGGGCTTGGTCAGCTTAAGAGATTCCAAGCTAATTTAGGATCTTCCGCAGTTTAATCAACAGTAGAACAACCAAAGGTAATTGCAACTTGGACCTAATTGAGGAGCTAGGGGGAATCATACCTAAGTGAGTTCCCAACTTGTAATTAGTAGAGTAGTCAGTAGAGTAGTTTATCAATCAATCCTTAATCTAGTTTGCTAGATAATGAACTGAAGCTGAGTAATAGTAACTCTAGAGACCCGTGGATTCGATATTTATTATTTGTGCCACTATACTGCAGTCCCTTTCATTGGTTACACTTGGCCATTGTTAGGTGTTGTGTTTTAGTTGTGTCAAGTTTTTGGCGCCGTTGCCGGGGACTTTCTAGATTATTAGGAAAGGCAGAAGTTTGTTACTTTAGCGTTTTTCTTTTGTTTTCCGCCCTTGCTTTTCACTTGGGTGTTTTTTTTTGTTTTTGTTGGTGCATATCTGAATCATGGACCCTCATGGCTTCTCCAATCATTGGGGGTATCCACCACCATCCGAGTGGTATTACCCCGAGACTCCCTGGAGTAACCAAGGAGGAGAAGACTATGGAGTCGGGTTCCCGTACCAACCCCCTTTCTATGGAGAACAATCAGACCCCTGGGCATATCAAGAACAACCTCCTTATCGAGAAGAATTTCACCCACAACCAGAGGGGCCATTGGAGTTGGAGTTAGCCATGGAGACCTTCACGGGCCATTCTCATGGAGCAGTTTGCTCGAGACTGTGAGAGATCATGCTCCAGGATGGATCATTGTGTCCAGGCCTATCGTGAAACAGAGGAGATCCTTCTGAGCCTTAAGAAGAGCGTCAATGATCTTGAGAGATCTTGTGCACAACCTGCTCCAGATCACCCTTATGTTACCATACTAGAAGTGGAGGAGGAAGAAGAAGGCTACAAGGACATTGTGGAGCACACTGAAGTTGTCACGGAGAGCTCTCGTGATGATCATGATCAGGAATGTCCTATCATAGCCGACCACACCTTCCCACATCCCACACCGAGCTTTGAAGAGGCGGGCATGAGTGAGGAGATGCAAGAAGATCTCATGAAAGAAATTGCTTGGCAACTTGCTCTCCAATCCGTGCTAGAAGAAGAAGAGCAAGAAAGGGTGCAGAAAGAAGTTGTGGAGGATGACGAAAGTGAAGCAGGAGGAGTTCTTGATCATTTCCCAGGGGTGATACCACATGAAGAAGAAAGGGAGGTTGAAGAAGAAATTGGCGTCCAGGCTGAGGACGGAGTTAAGGTGGAAGAGGCCTGCACCGGCCATGAGTTACATGTGATATCTCCACCAAACTTCGAGGAGCTGCTTGGCAAGGACCCATTTGCAGTGTCTCTTTGCCAGACCAAGGCCACATCGACATCGGTCCCTCTTGGTGGACGCGATGGTGGCCAATCGATGCTGTCTTATCAGGTTTGGGGCAATGAGACGAGAGAAGAGAAGAAGAGGTCTCGAGGGTGGAGACTTCATCTGCATCAAGTGCACGAGCCTTCATCACCTGCCACACCACCTGCTTGTGACTTGAGACTCCACCTTATAGATGAGAACCTCAACTTCAAGGAGGTTCTAGCATGGACCGAAACTTAGGAGCCATCGTCCGGCTCACGACGTGAAAGAAGCTCTTGTTGGGAGGCAACCCAACCAGTCGGTTTGCATTTCTTTCTCTATTTATCCTCGGTTGAGTCAGTTGTGTTATTTGATTTTAGAGTCAATAAATCAACCTTTGTGAGATTTTGTGTGGTGTTTGTGTTCTGATTACTCTCTCTTCCTGGAATGCACCGCCTGCCCCGTCCATCATCATTCACCCTTGATCTGGTAACTTCGTTCTACCCTCCTTATCTTTCCTCCATTGAGGACAATGTCGTGCTTAAGTGTGGGGGGGTGTTCGATTATGTATGCGGGTGAATGTTTGGCTGTTTGTGTGCTTGGAGCCTAGTCCACTGTCCAAATTTTTAAATTTGAGGGCTCCAAGTACGTGTTTCCTTGCAAATTGCCTACTCAGTATGCTTTGAATTGACAGTCTCTATAGTAATGTGCAACCTAGGGAGGTAGTGTAGCACTATGGAGGATGTTGAAGTATAAGATTTTTCCTATCTAGCTCTCTGCTGTGTCAGTTGATTTTGTGAATTAGTGGAGCTAAGACCGTTGAATTCATGCGGTAATGGTGACTCTGTTTGGATTGTGTTATGGACTCGTGTATCGAACAGGGTGCTCATGTGGAAAATGGGAAGCAGTTGGTCCTCCATGTCGAAATCATTAAAATCGTAAACATGGGGAAAGGCCAACGTGTGTGGCACCGTTCATTGCACAAAATCGGGTTTTGGAAGAGATTTTAGTGATCCTTAGTGGGGGTACTCCTACAAGGTGAAGCTAAGCTGTCTCTAGTACAAGTAAAACTTCCACCCGTTGAGCGGTTTGCCTACTCGAGGATGTGTTTTTAAGGGCACGGATAGAGCTTCTGACCCCCCTTAATTTCATTGACCCTCCACACGAGTTGAGGAAAAGGAGTTAAAAGAAGTACTCTGGCGAGCGCCAAATGTACAGAAATTGCTCTTGCTCGACTAATAAGGGTCGACCGTGCAAAAGACTGCAGTTGGAACCCCACCAAATGAAAGCAAAAAAAAGAAAAAAATGTAAATGAAAGTGAGAAAAGGGGTTCCAACGGTGAAATGAAGTGAAAGAGCACCCCGGTACAACGAGTCCTTGGTTGTGAATGGTGTGAGTCCCTTTATCCATGAACTGACTGTCTTACTTCTACTTTTTCTCATGATCCTGGCTTGAGTCTAGTACTCGCATTGAGAGAGATAGGGAACGTCTTAGAAGACCAGTTGACCTCGTAAGTTGTTATATGATCTAGGAAATCCTCTACCGACGATCGGGGTTGTATGTTGCTATAGAGCTCTGGAGAGTTGCATTAGTTTGAGTTAGGTTTGCTTGGGGACAAGCAAACAGTTAAGTGTGGGGGGATATGATGACTCGGTATTTGCACATGTTTTTCCCTTTGTTTCTTGATTGTTTGAGCTTGAATTATCGTGTCTTTGGCCTATTTTACGCTAGGTTGTGTTCCTTTGTCACATTTCAGGTCCTAGCACATAAAGTGAAGCATAGGCGCAAGTTTCAAGTCAATCAGAGATCAATTGACGATTCGGGAGAAGAAACTCGGGTATGACCTGAAGAAGAATGGATTTCTACCTCACTTTATGGACAAAGAATCATGCAAGCTTGTCATGAAAAGAAAGAGGACGAGACTACGAGCGTCTGGGATCAAACGGCGACTGATTCGGAGTCCGGACGAGGGAGAAACAAAGCATTAAATAGAGGCTGAGCAAGCCACACGGGCATAACCCACACGGCCGTGCAAGGGGCACTTTTGCCCGTGTGGAATTCACCGAGCCTTCACACGGGCAGCTGGGAAAGCCACACGGCCGTGTGGCCTGGCCGTGTGAGTCGGGAATTGATGTTTAAAACCCGATTTTCAGCAAAAGGAAAGGGGGAGAGCTGGGTTTTGGATCCCAAACACCCAAGGGACGAACCCTAGAGAGAGAGAGCGACTTGGAAACATTCTTGGAGCTATTATGGAGGATTTCTTCGCCATTGGAGCTCGGGAATCAAGCTTGGAGATGGAGATTGAAGATCTAGATCAGATTTCTGCAGTCTCTCTCTTCTCTATGGAGTAACTTCCCTTCACTTAGGTTTTGAGGAACCCTAGTTCCATGAGTTAGGATCTTTCTTGTATGAAGTTTTGGATGCTTTATTGTTTGATTATAATCGATTGAGGCATGATTTATTGATTCAATTGAATCTTGATCAAATTCTCTTGATTTCTGCTTTAACCTATGATAGATAGAATCTGATTAGGTTAAGAGAGCTTCCTTGATTGATAGTGGTGAATTGGTTGTGCGAGAGTCAATCAATTTACTGCTTTGTACTGGAATTCATTCCAGTAGTGGAGATCTGTGTGAATCGCCTTAGCAGTCTATCCCGGTGAAGGCTAGTCGTCTGTCGGGTATTCTGCCTAAGAGGGCTTGGTCAGCTTAAGAGATTCCAAGCTAATTTAGGATCTTCCGCAGTTTAATCAACAGTAGAACAACCAAAGGTAATTGCAACTTGGACTTAATTGAGGAGCTAGGGGGAATCATACCTAAGTGAGTTCCCAACTTGTAATTAGTAGAGTAGTCAGTAGAGTAGTTTATCAATCAATCCTTAATCTAGTTTGCTAGATAATGAACTGAAGCTGAGTAATAGTAACTCTAGAGACCCGTGGATTTGATATTTATTACTTGTGCCACTATACTGGAGTCCCTTTCATTGGTTACACTTGGCCATTGTTAGGTGTTGTGTTTTAGCGTGTCAATACAAAGCATTGAATCAACCCTCGACTAAAGCAATCGATCCAATACTATCAATCTATGGTGCTCTATTGACCTAATCAGATATTCGCTCTCATAGGATCAAAGCAGAATCAATAATCTCAACTAAAGCAGAATTGAATCATGAAAACATGCGTAGGTTGAATATGAACTCAATATTATCAAGTAAGAGTACTCATACAATCATCCAATCAAACAAACATAGTTAGGGTTCCTCAAAACCTAAGTGAAGGGAAGTTACTCCATAGAGAATAGAGAGACTGCAGTAAGAATCTTCAGATGATCAGTCTTCAAGTCTGAGCTTGTTCCTCGAGCTTCCAAGGCAAGGAAATCCTCCAATTCCGCTCCAAGAATGCCCTCAAATCGCCCTCTCTCTCTCTCTCTCTCTTTGGTTCGTCCCTTGGGTGTTTGGAACCAAAACCCAGCTCTCCCTTGCAAAAACGCACAAAACAGGCTTTTAACAGCCTGCGTTCGCGATCCCCTGTCATATTCCCCGGTCGGGTATTTTAGGTACTCGGCCGGGGATTTCACAACGATGCGCAGTGGTAAGGCCTTAATACCCGATCGAGGTCCATAATACCCGATCGGGTATTTTTGCTCACTGTCCGGGATCCCTTCTGCCTTCTGGGCGCCCAAAATCGATATTCCCCGGCCTCCTCAGAATTATACCCGGCCGGGTATTATTGCTCATGGCCGGGTATTTTGCTCTTCCAACACCCTTCTACTCCAACGTCCTCCTTTTGACCCGAAATTCGTTTCCTCGCCTTCACGTCAACGCCAAGCCCTGGAATATGACATAAACACACAACCTAGCGTGAAATTGGCTTAAAACACGAGAATCAACATCTCAAACGACTCGAGAATAGGGGTATAAACATGTGTAATTGATAATTGTCGAAAACATATTGATTCTATGTGCTTAATGTGATTATTTCATGATATGTTCGAGACATATAATGCTTGTTTTAAGGCCAACTGACTGTGGAATGGTTATTAGACCGTTACCGCCATGTGTTAGTATTGTGATATATTTAGGGGGAAAACATGGAGCTATTAATGTATAAATAGAACGTGGAAGTTGTGCAACAAATTTTCAACGTGAAATTCTTGGACCGGGGTTATTCTCCAAATGATTTGGACCGGACCATTGAAGGGAGAAGCGGGGCCAGGAGGATTTGGGCCAGGAGTGGGCGGAGATTTCTTTTGGGCGAAACAAAGCAAAAGGGGTCCAGATCTTGTCAGTAACTGATGGGTCAGTAACCCATCAGTAACCCCTTCCCTGGTTCCCACGTGTCAGTCACTTTTTTATTTAAATTAAATGTGAAAAGGGTAGTACGGTAAAATTGCACTTACTCCTATTTATTATTGATGCTCACTTTTGACCGGAGCCTATCAGCCCCCTCCTTCTCTCTCCTGGCAAAACATTTAATTTTCCTTCCCTTAATCTTTAACGGACGATTTCTCACTCGTTTTAAGTCGAAATTTAATTTTTTTTGCACAGTTAGATCAGATTAATTGTGCTCTTCAAAATGATATCCACTTTGATATTTTTTGGACACAAAAAAATTTGTCAGTTATTACCAGTCTATACCATATGGTATTGACTGGTATTAAACAAGAGCATACCATGTGGTATGGTAATATTTGCCACATGAATATATATTTCGTTACCACCCAATACCATATGGTATAGTGTGGTAATATCAATATATATTTCGTTACCACCCAATACCATATGGTATAGTGTGGTAATATCACATAATTCACACAATACCGTATGGTATAGAGTGGTAATATCAATATATATTTCGTTACCACCCAATACCATATGGTATAGTGTGGTAATATCAATATATATTTCGCTACCACCCAATACCATATGGTATAGTGTGGTAATATCAATATATATTTCGCTACCACCCAATACCATATGGTATAGTGTGGTAATATCAATATATATTTCGTTACCACCCAATACCATAGGGTATAGTGTGGTAATATCACACAATACCATATGGTATAGAGTGATAATATCAATATATATTTCGTTACCACACAATACCATATGGTATAGTGTGGTAATATCACACAATACCATATGGTATAGAGTGGTAATATCAATATATATTTCGTTACCACGCAATACCATAAATTACCATAGGGTATAGTGTGGTAATGTCAATATATATTTCGTTATCACCCAATACCATATGGTATAGAGTCATAATATCAATATATATTATCTAAAAGGAAAAAAACAGAAGGAGGGAGAGAAAAAAATCGTCTTCTGATGCCTCTCATTTCCTCTTCCTCAATCAAGAACACCAAAATGCCAAAAAAATGAGAAAGATCGGAATTGAGTCCAACGAGTTGATGAAGAGAAGAAATGCAATGAAAGAGAGTGACTACAATTTTTATGCTAGAGAAAAAAAATGAAGAAGGAAGAGAGCAGATTTAGATTTGAAAATGAGATTGTGAGAAAAAAAAGTAAGAGAGAAGGAATAGAGAAAAAGAAAGGTTATGGAAAGAGATTGAAAAAAAGGAAGAGAGAAAGAAGAAAGTTGAGTTGCAGAGAAGGAAGATTCTCTCTCTTTCGTTGAAAAGCCAGCCATTGAAATGCGGAATAAATAAAAAATTAAAAATACAAAAACGGACAAAAATGCCCCTCCCCGCCCAACGTCCAGCCCATCCACACGATTTCTCCCTCCCCAAATCTACAGCCCGCGTTTTGTTACTGATGGGTCAGTAACCACCCTATCTTGGACCAGCAAAAGGAAGCAGGGACAAGGCTATTTTTTGGAAGGAGAAGGAATTATAAGAGGGGAATTAATTCTCTACGGAGGGAAGGATGGGAGAGCACAGGCGGTGACTTGGAATTGGACATCGCGGGGAAAGGGAAAGCAGGCGCAGCAGCGAGAGCAGCGAGCGGATTGGCAGTTGGCGATCGTACTCTCCAAGGCGGATTGAGCTGAGTTCAACAAGAGCGATTATTTGGTTGGATTTTCTGAACCAAATTAATTGTTTATTGTTGATTTAATGATCAAAACCCTATTGTTTTATCTCAATATCATCATGAACTAAACCCCAATTTCTGGGGGAAACATCATAGGATGTAGCTATTTCTTGATTTGATGGATTGATTCATGATTCTTTTCTTCCAATCTCTATTGCATGAAATTGCTTAATGCTTTGTGTTGACTGGCCACCAATACAATGAATCGTAGTTAATTAAGTTATTAGCGACAGTGAAACCCTAATAACTGAACCTATTTCATGTGACATAGTAACTTATCGAAGCGACAGTGGATTAAATAAGGTGCTATGCGGTCTTAAATAGGATATCGGTCTTCAGACTAAATAATTAACTCATTGAGCTACGACAGTAGGATTTGAATTGATTATTTAGTACGTAGTAATTCCCGACAGGGATAGCTAGCACATTCGTGATATCCTGGCTGTAGAGAGTTGGATTAAACTGATTGGAATATGTGAATTAATTTGGATATGATAGGTAGTGAGTCCCTGTGTTTCTCCCAGAGCTTTCTCCCATTGATTTAAACCCGACACTTTAATTTGCTTGTTTTGTTTAACTACTTTGCTATTAGATCATAGTTTCATCTCATTAAACATTTTCCCATATAGTTTGCTCAATACAAATTGATAGAACTTAAGGTTGTACCAGTCCCTGAGAGACGATACCCGGACTTTCCGGTTTTACTACGAGATAGGATTGAGGCATTACGCTTTTGCCCTACCCAGTTTTTGGCGCCGTTGCCGGGGACTGCCATACCTTATTTTTATTGATTTTTGTGAGTGAACTACTTGCCACATAAGCATTTGAAGAACTCACAAGTTGCCAAGGTGGACAATTTTTTTTGGAAACAAAAATTTAGTTAATGACATATTTATGGAGCTATATCTCTCTTCTTTTAATATTTTTTCCTTTCAATCAATAATTCATTTTTTCTTTTGCATTATATATGCAATAATAGACTAATGTTTGTAAAATAACATCTATCGCATTTCTTTAAACCAAAAAATATTATTACATCTTTAAGCCAAATTTCTACTCATTTCTACTAGAACTTATAAGTTATATTTTAATGAAAAATTATAAAAATATACACATTAGTAATATTATTTCATTCGATCAAACAAATATAATGATGGAAAGAGAGAGAAAAGTTGTTTGACGATCAATCGACTTTAATAAATGAACGATATTATTATATATTTTTTACTATCAAACATTCTCTCATTTCTAATGTATATGTCTATCAAATAAAACAAGTATTATATAACAAAAGGTCTTGATAGAATTTTGACGATGTACAAGTATCATATAACAAAAGGTATAATAGAGAAGTATTTGTAGACGATGTACGGTAAACATCATATTTCATCAACCACTGACCTAAGCATTAATCAAACAAAGGCTGGAAATTTTCGTTTAATAGTCGAATGTATTGGTAAAAAAATATAAATTCAAGGATTAATACAATAACTAAACATATGTTTGTTGGTTGAGATATTTATACTAAAAGCATATATAGTTACAAAAGTCTAAATCAAGTTATTGGGTTAAAAATGAAGAATTTTTAATAAGGATGAGTTCAACAAGGAAATTGCAAGGAGTCATTTGGTTGTATGGTTGTGAGCCTATGACTCCATACCAAATTTTGATAATAACAAAAAATTTATGATATCAAAGTGTCAAAACATAAATATTTTAGTTTGTAACAGTAAGCAATTTGTATTTAGATATTAATAATAGATGTGTCTACAATACATTCATGAATCTATATGTATGCGAGATGTCATAATTGTTGTATGAATTTTAAAAAGCTTTAATAAAAAATCAACTTTTAAAAATTATAAATTAATTATTCAAACGATATGTTGTTTTAAATGCACTTAAAATCCGTGTGCATTATAGACACGGTTTATCAGTTACTAAGATAAGTAATAAATTTTTTGTTCTAGAACAAACACCAAAGAAAAAGGGGGGGGGGGGGAATGTACATTAAGAAGTTGTAAAATTATACACTAAATGATCATATCTAGACAAGAACTCTTGATAGTGTGTGTGAGTGTATTGGGTTAAGATTCAAATCAACATGTACACAACAACCATGGGTTGAGGGTTAGTCAAAACTTCAAGAATTAGTAATTGATACATAATGTATAAGATACTAAATTTAAGTGTCTTGATAGACAAATCATGAACAATCATATGAAAATGAGTCATGATTAGAGAATATGATCATCGTAAGGGATACGTATGTGTAAATTTTCACTTCGGATAGATAAAATTTATCGACTAATTATGTATCTTTTTCCAATAATTTGAACTTTCAATAATTGGTTCAGAGATTGTCTTAACTCGAGAATCACGAATTGTTAAATGTTGTATAATATAATAAATCTGAGTGTCTTGGCTAAAAAATCTTGATATGCTATCCTAAATGGGATGTGATAAAGTCATGAGTGTGTTAAGCATTGAGAATTTTTAATACAAGTATATCACATGCTCGCTTATGAAGTGAGAGTATAAAAAATCTAGAAGATTCAAAAGAGTTTAAGCATATCAATAAATCAATTAATATAAATGATAATGGAACTTTCCGGCCAATAGGCCGGGTAAGAAACTAGTACATATAATTGGTTTTCAATATTTAAGAAGGGCATATAGTTCAAGATTAGAGTTGCTTCCCCTAAAACATACATAATGAACTCTCAAGAGGAAAGAAAAAGATTGGTCTCTCATAAAGTTTAGTAATGTGATCATTTGTAACCCTAATTTATGTCTAATAGGAACGTCATTCCTCTTCGTAGATAGTAGTAATTGATGTCTAATAGGTACACTCAATATTATTCCTCTTCATAGATAGTAAAATAAGGGTCAGCTAGTTGGGGAAGCATCCTAGTCCGTAGTCCCCGAAGATGCCTAGAAAATATCGGGGCTCTCAAGAGAGCTTCAAACTTAAGACTGAGTGTAACTAATTTTGAGTTATATATGTTTTTCCCCGGTAATTGTTATATATGTTTGTCTTAGTCGGTGCTGCTGACACTTTCAATGGCTACTTTGATTGATAAGTTGACAATAAATAATAGGGATAATACCTTATTTTAACTTTGAAGTTTGATGTAAAAGACAATATTGACATGAACTTGCAACTAAAACAATTTTCATAATTTTGAAAGAAATGGGCAAATTTGAACTGAAATTTAGGTTGACCGTCAATATTAATAGTTAAACATTTCTTCATCCATGATTCAACATACAATGCTGAGGTGGTTGTGGCTGCGACTGTGACATGGCTTCCATGTCATAGGGATAATACCTTATTTTGACATGAACTTGACGTAAAAGACAATTTTGGCTCGAACTTTCAAAATAAGATAGGTTTGTTCGGACTTTGAAACAAATTAACAAATTTGTTCCGAAATTTGAGTTGATCTTTAAGATTGACGGTTGTGATAGAGAGGTTTAGGTTGCGATGTGGCTTCCACATAATAAATAAAAATATAAAAAGTGAAAAAATTTAGAAGAAAAAAAAAAGACCACAAAATATGACACTTAGCTTATCCTAATATTTTCATATTTACTTGCATAAATTAGATTAAAAAAAATTGATTCTAGCCCCTAAAAATCCCAATGCAAGGAACTATCTCTCTCTATACCAATCCCCATCAATATTAACGGTAACCTAAATTTTGGGCCTAATTTATCAATTTCTTTGAAAATTCGTACAAAACTGTCTTATATGAAAGTTTAGGGCAAAATTGTTTCTTACGTTAAAGTTCAGGCAAAATAGCGCATCACCCCTATGACATGAATCAGTGAAATCCACATCAAAACCACCTTAACATTGACAAAAGAAATGTTTAACCATCAATATTACCGATCAACCCAAATTTCGGGTCAAATTTGTTAATTTATTTCAAAATTTGGACAAAACTATCTTGTTTGAATGTTCATGCCAAAATTGTTATTTACGTCAAAGTTCGGTCCAAAATAGAGTATTACCCCCAAATAGTATAGGAGCACTCAAAATATTTGACTGATCAATTTCAAAATGTTTCAAACAACATACAACCCTGATAAAATTGCAGTACGACCAACTAACATTTAAAACAAATGACTTTCCGACAGGATAAACACAACTATAAGTATGAGTGGTTCTATCATACATTCATACTTTGAGTAAGAAAATGAAATAATTAGATGATAGATAGACCTTGAATGATATCTAGACCTTGAATTGATCGAAGTTAGGGATGTGGTACTTACCCTAAACCCTTAGAGATTAAATCTATGTCTTAATACTATGAATCTCATATACTAAGATCAATTTAATTAGAAATAATAATCAAAGGTCACGTTTTGTAGAAATACATCCAACAAATTATGTGCATCATCTTGGTGTTTAGGGAAAGGATTAAAAAATCCTTGCCATACCTGGGGTTTGACAGGAAAACCTCATACCAGATGCTAAACCGATAGACACTATTTACTGGTATGAAATGGTTGAACCACGGTTAAACCACAGTTTCGACACAAAATACCCTACCGTCGACTTATTTGCTATAACCTCTAATAAGATTTTAAAATCCTTAGTTTAGGGTCTATGATTTAAATAGTTAAGACCTAGGGTTCACTCGTCAAGAGTTAGGGTATAGTATCATGTCCCGAAATCCGATTAATTCAAAATCTAGATTGCCATTTCTTACCAAGGGTATGCGTTACATTTTGATTTTACGCAAAACACGATAGAAAACACTACATATACACATATATATGTGGTTGTGTGTGCACAATATAATGGGTTTTCCATATCTTGGAGCTAAATCGATTTTTCGTCATTAACTCTGCGCATTTTCTCGACCGAGCCAATGATTGAAACCGAGTTGGCAACCTTGAAAAGTAGTCAAATTAGAACCTACACCAATGATTAATAGTAATATACCTTAACTAGTTTCCGATCATTGACTCTTAACACATTTTCTTGACCGAGCTAATAAATGAAATAGATTGTGCCTCCTTCAAAATGAGTGAAATTATTATCCTACATCAATTACCAATAGTAATATATGGAACCCTGCTTAGCATTTTTTTTTTTTTGGAAAATTCAAGCTAAAAGGCTGGTTTTAGTTTAGATCCCTTAACATCATGAAGGGATATAGCAAATGAAAAAGGTAAATTGGGTTTTATGAAAAATAAAATGTTTCACTGGTAGAGTAGTGGATAATGAAATCGGTAAAGGAGATAGGTTGACCAAATATAAGAAAGTGAAATAAAATAAGTCTGCACAATTGATCCGCTGGCGAATCTCTGGGTGAAAAAGTTAGTCTCCTAACTGATGTCTTTGTTAGGAGATACTGACATGGTCTGGATGTTGTCCATGCAAACCCAGTCGAGATCCAACGGGTGCAAGAGATGGGCTCATTTAAGTGGGGTTTTGTGGGTTTTTTAGCCCAGCCGAGAAAAGAGAGGGAGCTGATGGCAGGCGGCTTGGTAGGGAACAAATGTCAAGGGCGGGAGAAAGTGAAAGAAGGGGCCTAAGTGGGTGACTTATTTGGGGAAAGAAAAATGAAAATGTGGAAATTCAAAGAAAGTGGTTGGAATTTGATGCCCAGACGCAAAATTGAAGAAGGTGGCGTTGGGTCCACCATAATTTGGGCGGGATTGGGAGAGTAAGGGAAAGTGGCGCTAGGTCCACCACTCCTCTCTCTCAACACCTTTTTTTCTGTTTCTTACTTATGGTTACAATGAATATTTCTTTTGGCTATAGCGGTTATTTATTGCTAAATGGTTGGATATTAGTTTGTGATATTTATCTATGTCTGTTTGTGTATATATTTATATGTTTTTCAATATTAGGGTTTAGGGTTTGGATTCTGGTTTAGGATTTAGTGTTAGGGTTTGGGTTTACATTATATTCTGGATTGTATGAATATTTATTTTTGCATGAACTGATATTATATGCAATGGTTATTAGTTTGTGATGTAATGGATATTGTGTCTTCCATCAAAACTAACACACTATCAAGTCCTAACACATAAGGCTTGCAACCTTAGTTAGGCTGCCCGCCAAGGGCCCATGGGCCGAAGGACCATGAAACAATAATAGTAGGAGAGTGAGGGTTTAGGGTTTACGATTAGGGTTTCAGGTATAGGGTTCAAGTTTTTTGGTTTCGGGTTTAGAAGGCAATATTGTGGAAATGGTTTTGAACACAATGCAGGGTGGTCGATTTTTGTCTGTGGTGATAAGATATTATTAGGTAATTGGAGGATATTAGTTCGCGATGTGTGGATATTGACACGCTAAAACACAACACCAAACTGCGACCAAGTATAATCGCAGTCCGGGAATGCAGTAAAGTGGCAAGTTCTAATTATCAACCCGGGGTCTAGATCTACTGCCTACTCCGTGAATATCTATTATCTAGCCAACTAAGTCAAGTGATTTTTGATTTAAGTAAAAGCAGTAAGAAAGCAGGAAAATGGTTCGGTTTTCTGAAGCAAAGGAAGAGTCACTCGGGAATGAGTCCCCCTAGCTCCTTAGTTAGGTCTCAATTGTAATTACCCTGGGTTGATTTACTGTTGATTAAATTGCGGAAGATCCGATAGTAGCTTGGAATCTCTTAAGCTGACCAAGCCCTCTCAGTCAAACTACCCGGCAGACGACTAGTCTTCACCGGGATAGAAAGCTGAGGCTATGAACACAGAACTCCACTACTGGAATTGGATTCCAGTACAAAGTAGTAGATTGAATAACTCTCGTATAACCAATCCACTAATACCGAATGATGAAGCTCTAACAACCTAATCAGATTCTATCTATCTCATGTTGCAGCAGAAATCAAGAAAAGCTGATCAGATTTCAATTAATTCAATGAATCATGCATCATTTGATTATAATCAAACAGTATAACAATCCCAAGTCATTACAATCAAAATCCCTAACACATGGAACTAGGGTTCTTCATACCCAAGTGAGAGAGAGTTCTACTCCATAGAGAGAGAGGGGAAAACAGAATACAAAGCATTCATACTCATAACAATGGGAAGAATCTGCTCTGGGATGATGATTTTCACTCCTATGATGATCTCCAAGCTTGATTGGATGAAACTCAGCTCCAAAACCACTTTTAGGATGAGTTTTTCGCACTTTCTCTCTCTAGGGCTCTATTTTTCCTCCAAAAAGTCGATTCCCTCTCCTTTGGCTCGAAATTGGGTTAAAACCCAGATTTTCCCGATCACACGGCCGTGTGGCTTACCCAGCTGCCCGTGTGATTGCCAAAACGCGGCGTTTCAAATAAATGGACTTCAGGCTACCTACACGGGCAAGGACACACGGCCGTGTGGAATCTCCAGTATGCCCGTGTGAAGCCTCGCTAAATCCCACACGGCCACATTGGTTCCTTACACGGCCGTGTGGGTTTTATGAGTGCCCGTGTGGCTTCCTCAGCGTCTCGCCACATGTCCGATCTTCGTCCAATCGACCCCGAACTCGCTCCCAAACCTTCATTCACGTACTAGGACCTGAAATATCACAAACAAGAACAACCTAGCGTGAAATCGGCCTAAAACACGAGAATCAACATCTCAAACGGCTCAAGAATTGGGGTAAAAACATGTGCAATTAACGGTCTATCAGATATTTTGGCTGTGTAGCAGGATATTAGTCTGTGAGAGGTAGATATTAGTTAATGTTGGTGAGGATATTAATTATGGTAGGAACGAATATTAGTCTGGGTGGTGCGGATATTTTTTATGTTGTACGGATATTGGGGCACTTTTGATAACTATTCCGATGTGATCTTTTGTTTATTTAAGCATCTAGCATCACACACTTAGCCAACCATATTACACCAATTTACGGTTTAGCGATTAGGATTTAGGGTTAAGGATTTAGTGTTTAGCGATTAGGGTTTCGAGTTTAGAAGGCAATATTGTGGAAATGGTTTTGAACACAATGTAGGATGGTCGATTTTTGTCTATGGTGATAAGATATTATTATGTGATTGGAGGAATATAATTCGCGATGTGTGGATATTTTGACTGTGTAGCAGGATATTAGTTTGTAACTGGTGGATATTAGTTAAGTTGGTGAGGATATTTATTATGGTAGAAACGAATATTAGTCTGGGCGGTGCGGATATTTTTTATGGTAGGAACGAATATTAGTCTGGGTTATGTGGATATTTTTTATGTTGTACGGATATTGGGGCACTTTTGGTAACTATTCCGATGTGATCCTTTGTTTATTTAAGCATCTAGCATCACACACTTAGCCAACCATATTACACCAATTTACGGTTTAGCGATTATGATTTAGGGTTAAGGATTTAGTGTTTAGCGATTATGGTTTAGAGTTTATGTGTAGTTGGTATTAGTCTGCGATGGTCAGATATTAATCTGCGTGTGGTGGGTATTAGTCTGTGATGGTAAGATATTAATCTGTGTGTGGTGGGTATTAGTTTGCTACGGTCGGATAATAGTCTGGGTAGTTTGGATATTTGTTCTGTGTGGATGTTTATCTACTGATTTGTATATGATTATATCAATTTAGGGTTTAGTGTTAGGGTTTAGAATTAGGGTTTACGGTTTAGGGTTTGGAGTTTAGGATTTAGGATTTCACTTTGGGGTTGAGGTTTAGAGTTAAGGGTTCAGGGTTCAGGGTTCAAGCTTTGTGTTTAGTGTCTACGATTAGGGTTTCAGGTATAGGGTTTGAGTTTTGCTTTCGGGTTTAGAAAACAATATTGTGGAAATGATTTTGAACACAATGTAGGGTGGTCGATTTTAGTGTGTGGTGATAAGATATTATTATGTGATTGGAGGATATTAGTTCATGATGTGTGGATATTTTTGCTGTGTAGCCGGATATTAGTCTAAGACATCCATATATTAATCTGTGTATGGTGGGTATTAGTCTGTATGGTGAGGATATTAATTACGCGCTGACTCGATATTGGTCTTAGGCGGTGGGATATTAGTATGGGTGTTCTGGATTTTGTTTATGGTGAGCGAATATTATTCTGAGTGGTTTGCATTTTTTTTTTTGAGGATGTTTATCTATGTTTGTTTGTGTTGATATTTAGTTTAAGCAAATCCATAATAAAACAAAGTCGTTTTTCGATAAACCGCGATACAACTAGTTTTTATTGTCATTCAACCTTGACAATCCCATAATCTAAAATCTAAAAAAGTATAACCACATAAAAAACGGAAAAGAAATAGTTCAAATGTTGTCTTGCTTGTGCAAATTCTCGATTATCTTTTTTATCATGTCCCTCCGAGCCCCCCACGTTTCGATCATGGCACGACGAGGTTGGGATGATCCTTATCTTACGGTCTCTACGCTGTTGTTTTTGTTCTTGCCATTGTCCAATATCCCTGGACATCACAGAACTAACATTATAGAAGTAATATCCAGATACAACGAATAAATATCCAGACATAATATAATAGATATCTCAACTGCACAGAACTAGGGCTGGCTATTTGGTTCGGGTTTTTTGGTTTTACCCGAAACCGGACCGTATAACCTGGACCGAGACCGGATAGTAAACAATCCAATCCAATCTTTGGGCTTAGATTTGAGGTAAAAAACCGGATAAAGACCGGATAAGAGAGCTCAACACCCAAAACTTAAGGGTAATTTGCATAAACGGTCACAAACCTTTGCACTTAGTACAAATCTTAACCAACTCCTCTCCCTTTCAGGCATTAGGCCACTCAAATCCCCACAATCTCAATATAAAATCAAGATCGAATTGGGACCGGACCGGGTTAAGACCAGACCGGATCAAGACCGGACTGTATCCAATCCAATCTTCGGTCCTTATATTTTCAAAAAGACCGGATTGGACCGGATCAATTTGGGCCAATTTAACCGGACCAAACCGTATAGCCACCCCTACACAAAACTAATATAAGTGAACAAGCATCCATATAAGGCAAAGAAATATCAAGACGAAGTAAATAAATATCCAGGCATCACATAACTAATATCCGAACAATCAATTACAGAACAATATCCACATCATAAAAAAGTAGTATCCCAAGCATGCTAATTGTTATCCACTATGAAAGGAACTAATGTTTTGGATCTACAAATCGAATCCTAGATCCCAACCACACAACTATCTAGACAATTGAAAACTGATATCCTGGCCGAACAGAACTAATATCGGAACGCACATAAAGCATATCCACACAGCCCAGAAAACAATGAAACCCAGATCCAGTCAATCCACAAACCTCAACAACTCAAATCCAGATCCAATCAAATCCACAAACCCAGAAAACATATCCACAAGCATGCTAATTGTTATTTACTATGAAAGGAACTAATGTTTTGGATCTACAATTCGAATCCCAGATCCCAACCACACAACTATCCAGACAATTGAAAACTGATATCCTGGTCGAACAGAACTAATATCGGAACGCACATAAAACATATCCACAAACCCCAGAAAACAATGAAACCCAGATCTAGTCAAATCCACAAAATCCACAAACCTCAGCAACTCAAACCCAGATCCAATCAAATCCACAAACCCAAAAAACATATCCACAAGCATGCTAATTGTTATCCACTATGAAAGGAACTAACGTTTTGGATCTACAATTCGAATCCCAGATCCAAACCACACAACTATCCAGACAATTGAAAACTGATATCCTGCCCGAACATAACTAATATCGAAATGCACACAAAACATATCCACAAAACCCAGAAAACAAAGAAACCTAGATCCAGTCAAATCCACAAAATCCACAAACCCAGCAACCCAAACCCAGATCCAATTAAATCCACAAACCCAGAAAACATATCCACAAAATAATAATAAAAAGCAACCCAGATCCAGTCAAATCTAAGTTACCAGAAAGCAAATCCATCAAACTCATCCAGAAAAAACGTAGGAAAAGGAAAACCCAGATCTAGTCGAAGCCATAAAACCCTAACTCCAATCTACTCAAACGAACATGAGTATCCAAGAACAAAGGAAAAAAAACTCGACTACCTCAGTCAACGAAGTTGTCCTTTAGTCAACGGCCGCCGTCAACCAACCCCTTCGTCGCCGCCGCCGAGTTCGATGCAAAGCGCCGCCGTCGAGATCGCCGCCGGCAAGTTCGCCGCACCGCGCGGCCGCTTCTTCTGGAGAGGAGGAAAGGGAAAAGGAGAGGAAAGGGAGAGATAGGGGGGAACTAATTTGGCAGAGAACTGAAAAGGGGTAGGGTTTAGGGTAATTTTTTCTGGGTTTTTGAATTTTTGGGCCCGGCGGGCCCCACAAGCCATTGTGGGCTTGGCCCAACCGATGGAATCGGCTCTCCTCCCTCACATTCTGGCGCGTTTTCTCCTCCACCGATGGATGACGGCTTGGCGACGTGGAGGCCCATCCAGCCATGTCAGTATCTCCTACAAAAGCCCTTGTTAGAAGCATAACTAGATTGATCTCAGGGAGGGCAAAATCGAGATTGGAGAGGGAGAGAGAGAGCGCGCCAGCCAGGTTGGCGTTTAAGGGCACTGGGCTCGAAAAAAAGGTGGGCCGCATACAGGGTATTGGGTCAATGACGCATCCCTTATCCTTACAGAAGAGTTGGCTTGATGTAGATGATGGGCGGAGAGGCATCAAAACGCACAACCTCATTTAATAAAATTCAATGACAAAAATGTCCCTCCGTGAAGTGCTCTAAGGGCGGGAATTTTTTTTTTTGACAACTCGCATGAATATTAATTAATGCATAATACTAGTGCTGCTACTGTTATAGTCTTTTGAGAGAATTGAATGGAGAAAAATCGGTTCTCGGTCGAACCAAACATCATCTTCCTCCCAATGACAGCTCATTCTTGCCATCTGGTGCACTGCCTCGTTCCCATTCCTCCCCCCAAAATCTCAAACTCACATTTCCCCTTTCCTCCATCCTTTCCCGTATCTCATCGCATAAGAAACCGATCTCTAGTTCGCTCTGTGCTTCCCCCTCCATATTTTTCACGATCGTTTGACAATCAGTCTCGATTTGGATCGGACCTTCGGGATGCTATATCACCAGGTGCAGCCCCCATAGGATAGCTTTTGCTTCGGCGATTTCCAGCAGCCACCGTACGCGCGTCCTATGGATCGCCCCCATTTTGAAACCTTCGTCGCTGTTCCTCACCACCAGCCAAAGACCCGTTCCTCCTTCCCTGAGTGTCGCGGCGTCCACATTTGCCTTCCACCAGCCCGACGGCGGTCTCTCCCAGCTATACGCCCTTCTCGTCTGCGGATTAGCTCGAGGCTACTGCTGACATAGACAAAATTCCTCTAGGTAATTTTGCGATCTCTGAACTACTTCCCACTCTTCCAGTTTTTGATTGTTGAACAAGTGGTTGTTGCGTTCTTTCCATATATACCATAGTGCCATTAGGATTTGACAAAGCTCATCGTCTGAAGCTTTCTCCAGTAGTTCGCACAGCCATTCCTCGCTGCTTTTCCCTTCTCCTAGTTTGAACAGGCTCGCAATTTCACTTGGTCTCCACACTCTTCCTGCCCAATCACAATCTCTTGTGATATGCTTCTGTGTCTCCCTCAATCCGCAGAAAGGGCATTCGACACAAGCTTCCCTAATCCGTTTTGTCATATTTGAAGGGCTGGAAATTCAAAATGTTGTAATCTCAACACATGTATCTCCTTGATATCTTTTGTAGATTGGGGGATTGGACCAATGAAATACTAACATGTCACACGGACCCAACGGAGGGCAACTGGTTTTGGAGCCATGAGGCGGGTAGAAAGAAACGCGTGTCAGCATCTCCCTTGCATGTCAGAGAAACGTGGGCCTCCTAATGGTAAAGTACTAAATTAAACAGAGCTTTGTTTATCAGAAAATAAAGGGTTGGGCTTAGAATTGGGTCTGGACTTGAAACGTTGGGCTGAATAAAAGCCCAGTAATTAAAATCAAAGCTCACTAAATGCTCTCCTAGGCATCACTAACTCAATTTTAGCTTCAGGTTTCAGCCCAATAATTACTCTTTTTGGAAACAACAATGACCATTTTCCTTTATATATTCACCCCTGAATGAATGATGTTTAGGCAACAAAAACCCGACTTTAGATTTATATATATGGCGAGTTCTATCGTACCCCGGGTAAATTCCGGGGTATGGCGTACCTTGATGATCTTAACCGTACGTGTGATCTCGACGGCTGAGATTAAATTTTATTAAATGATTTTTTTTCGGAATTTATATTAAATAAATTACAGGAAGACTCATAGAATTAGTTTTTCTTTCATTTTAGTCCTCTATGTCCGTGGGTTGGTTAGTTTGAGTTGGGTTGGGTTTTTTCAATATTTTGATTGAACCCAAATTCAACCACCCCAAAACATAAAGGGTACCTACCCCATCCAACCTACCAGCACTTCGTTCCCCCCATCCCGACCCTCTCTTCTCCGCTGCTACACGCCGATACCTTAATGCCCTATCCTCTTCCCCTGTTCCTCCGTCCTCCGCCGCTAGACGCCTCTAGCCCTCTCCCTACCCTTTCTAATCTCCCTTGTCGGCCCCAAATTCATCGCTCACCAACAACTTAGATTCTCCTTGCGGAAGGGATTTCGAATCCTTGCAACCAGAAGAAGAAGGAAGGGTTCTCCTCTGCTCGCTTTTTCTGGCGATTGGCGTTATGGATTCTCGAACGAGTTGCAGAGACCTTCGTCGAAAGAAAAAGGGGTGACCTCCCCACCGGGGAGTCCTCCCACGACGACACAAATGGTCTTTGATGACCCCGACGCCATTAGCCTCGCTTCCAATGTTCTATCATTGATGATGTCAAACCTTCCTGGGTCAAGTTCTGCTAATTCTGTTTATCGCACATATTTGTGTTAAAACTAGATATGCCATACCCTCAAAATCAATAATAGGACCATGTTGTATCAGTATGTTATTATGGAAATTTTGGGGATTTATGTGGAGCAGAAAACTGAAGTTTGAATTTGAAAAAAAAAGAACTGAAATTTGAAATACGAACAGGAAGAAGACGATCGAAGTGAAGCTTCTGATCGTTTCTCAACCACTCACGAGATGGAATGTGGGCTAACATCATCACACTTATAGTTTCCATAAACTTAGCATACAAAACAAGAAACGTTGGCAAACTTAGTGGTTAAGCTAGTAGTTTACTATTAAGTTTGCTAGAATAGGTGTAGGGTTCGAATACTAGTTTCAACCATTATATTTAGTTTTTTTTATAATTATTAGCGGTTTTATGTTTCTTCTTTGAAATCACTTGTTCATAGTTGATTACCCTCTCCTTGCTAGTCAAGTTTTTGGAAAAAATTTCATTTTTCTATTTAGAATTTTATTTTACAACTATTCATAAATAGTAATTCTACACGACATGTCATTTTTGTCACACACCACCGTTGTGCCCACCTCCAGCTTGCAACTTTGCGTTAACCCAAAACGTGAAAGCTCCATGTTCCGAATGGTTCAATATTCTGCCTTGACACTGATGCGTGTAAAATGGATTGGTTGTTATTATAAAAGAGATGCAGTGTTGCTTTAAAAAAATTTGTAGCGTAAACGATTTCATATACTAAGACGCATGTAACATAGTATATAACATTATAGTTGAAAAGTGAGACTTGACATCGATAGAAGTTTTACATTGATAGAAGTTTGTCGGTTGAGGTAGAATATCTTGTTCCTTATAAATATATTTATATCAGGCACTATCATGACATCGATACCTATGGCCAAGTCACGATGAGGTTATGATAGATCAAGGAAGATCTTATGAGATTTTTGTCGGAGATGATCCTATCACGTGGAACAATTGTTCTTTGTCATTCTAGATGATCAGTGAAATTCGCTAGATAGCTAAAGTACCATAGGTTGTTTTGAGATCCTAATTATTTGTTCACTATCGATTCGGATTATTTGTTGTCTAAATAATCCGATCGATTGATTAAAAAGGCCTCGTATTTTTTGGCCATTAAAAAGGGCTCATGTGAATTCGAACATGCCTTTTGTACCAGGCCCAATAAGGCCCTTAGCAATAGCAGATCGGCGGCACAACTCCTTTTGGGCATTATTTTTATTCTCCCAACACAGATCAATTATGGCAAAGTTGAACAACTGAAAGACTAGCCTACAAAATCAAGCAATCGATCCATATCCCTGCTTTTTCTTCCCCCCATGCGCAGGCTTCTCTGTTTTCCTTGAGAAAGAAAACTTAACCGCCCTCCTCCTTCCTTCGCTTCCGCCTCCCTTGCATGCAAGCCTCCCCCTCCGCCTCCGCCTCCGCCAGTCAATCCACCGCTGGTCGGCGGTCGCTCAATACCGGTCTCCACCTCCGAGCCACCATCGTCTCCTGCCACCGCCGCCGCTGATTCGCTCGAGGGGTTGTGGGAAGAAGAGCGGCAGAAAGTTCCCAGGACGAAAGGCAGGAGAAAGTTAGGGAGAGAGCAGCAAGGGTAGGGTTGTCGTCTGTTGACAGAAGAGCAGGCGAAGGAAAATCCTGTGGAAAAAAGGAATTCCAATCGGCGTCTTCCTTCCTTCCCGGACTAACAACGAGTTGCCGCCGACCACGTTTCCACCGCCGCAGGTACATTTTTGTAAATGCTTTTTAACTATTTGGTACGGTGGATTAGAGTATCTGACGTAGTGTGTTGTTATACTCGTAGGTGTAATTTTCTTACAATGGATCGTGTATCTCAATGGTACCCGTAAGTATTGTTTACCAACTAATCCTTGACTGTCTACTCCGCTTCCTTTTCGTATGGTCAGACATTAGTAACGGTTTTATTTGTAGGGATTTTATGGTTGAGCCTGGTTTCGTTGCAAAGCTGCGGTATGAGGAAGCAGTATCTATGTCTGAATTTACGGAATCACTCAGTCTTATATTGTTGCAAGAGAATGGTGACGTTGAGGTTATTGAAATAAATTTTTTTTTGTCATTCATCATTCTCGCTCTCGTTTGCACTTTTTCTGTTTGTTAATGCTTGTTAATTTTTTTTTTGAAAATCCATTTGTTGTTTTAAACACCAGGGCACTTCTTACCTCTTCTCTGGACGTGTCACCGAGTTGAGGACATCATGGTGTGCTGCATCTAGAGTTCATTTGATCCACTTAGTTATTGAGGATGACTCTTTGGATGTTGAGGTTGTTTTCCCATCGGCAAACTTACGCAAAATCCTTTCAGATGTAGTAAGTGATGAAGACATGGCCAATGCCGATTTCGTTACCCTTGTCAACTTGCTTGGTGGAAACTCTTATGAGTTTATGGTCACATTGGGTCCTTGGAACCATGGGTATTTTGAGCTGTTATTGGTCAAACTATTCTTTCCTCGTGGAAAGTGAATACCATTACAGCAATGTCAATAGAAATCTACTAAATTTGCTTAGTGTCGGCCTTAATGCCATTTCTCTTATTATCCAAGTGTACTAAGTGTGTGAACACAATGTTATTTTGTACGGGTCCTGCCCTTCTTAATGAATTGTTGCTTCCTTATGGGTTGTTTGTTGCTTCATACTACACTACATGCCACAAACAATCAAAAATTAGTATTCGTGATTCATAAGAAAGAGCGAACTTGAAAATTAATAACAAGAGCGAACTTGAAAATTAATAACAAGAGCGAACTTGAAAATAAAAATACGAAGGTGCTTAAATATAAACATCTATCAATAGGAACGAATGATTGCAAAAAATGTCAAAATATATACATAGCTAGCTAGGATCGTTAGTTTTACAAGCTGAACAATATAGTCCAACGTAGGAAGCAACAATTCTACCACATAGCTTGAAAATAAACATCACACTTCACTACAGCTATATAATAATGGCTGGTTTTCATGAACAAAATAAGTCCAGAAGACTTTCAATAAGTGATTAATTGACTTGGGATGCTAGTTTGGTTGCCTTCTGGCCCAATGGTTGCTGCTTTTGGCCCTCAAATGTACACAATATGTAGAGCTCGTTAATCAACTTGGACAAATAGGTTTTTGTTGGTTAAGTGGCAAGCAAATTGTTTCCGTGATTCATATTAATAAGCGTACACAATTGAACAAAGAATGTTGATTGTAGTCCAGCGGATGGAAGTTTGCAATGCCAATTTATGTCTTGGGTTCGACACCCATCAGAAGCATTTCAGTTTTGGTTTTAAGTTATTACTACTGGGAATAAGCCCGCGCTTCGCTGCGGGATGATTCATATTAATAAGCGTACACAATTGAACAAAGAATGTTGATTGTAGTCCAGCGGATGGCAGTTTGCAAGCCTAATTTTTGGCTTGGGTTCGAAACCCATCAGTAGCATTTCATTTTTGGTTTTAAGTTATTGCAGTTGTACAACATTTGAAGGCTTCTGATGCCAATGATGCCCTTGTGGGGGCTATCTTACGAGAAGTCATCTTTATGTTGCAAGAATTGCCATTGGTTTCTGTTGCTTTTACTCCTAGAGAAGCGAATCGGGCTGCCCATGTTGTGGCACGTAATGCCTTATGCTACTCTGGCTCTTGTAATGTTCGTTTTAATTGTTTTAATTTGCTTTGACTATCATTTCACGAAGAAGCCGTTGTATTGTGGCTCTCTCGTGCTTACCTAGTTAATCCGCAAGGGTTTCTATGACAAAATACAATAAAATAAGCCCGCGCTGCGGGATGTGTTTTATTTTTGGACACCAATTTTCATCTCAGAATCTGTGTTTTTCCCCTTGCAACTTATTCCATTAAGGACATCTGCATATCAATATTGTCTAACACTGAATATAGGTACATATGCAAAAGTATTTCCCAAAATGTGTCCTAAGCATTCACAATAGATTCACAGTTTGACTAAACTACCTGATTAAGCCAGGTGGTAGTTGTTGCTGCGAAATAGACAGATCAACAAAGATCTACAAAATATGTGCATCATGTTCAGTGAACGGCATGTACATGACAAAAGGCTAGACCAAAAGTGTTGTCAATTATGTCAGGGCTTAGGTAGAAACACCAAAAGGCGGTCAATCAGTAGCAGTTTTCCTGATTCAAAATGTAGCTGGTCGAAGTTGATGTTCAATCGTCGAAAGCACAGCGATCCCAAAGTGTGGCAACCCTGATGTGCGGCACGGTGCTCTGACCTGGGTTTGGCCATGCAATGTACAGTTCTGCTGCGAAGGTCTTCTCGCAGTTTTTCTTGATGATGTCTTTTATTTCATCTTCGTTCAGTTTGAGATACTTTGCCGGCATCATGCAGAGTATTGATAGAGCTGCCTCGTGGTTGAGTACAACATCGGCCTCGGATGATTCAGATTTGCACCTTGCCTCGATTTGGTAATGTAGTCTGGTCATAATAGAAGCTCGTTAGCTTTGTTGAAAATAGTGCAAGCGTTCCTTGCCAAAAGTGCAAACCGGTCAATTTAAATATTTAATCTCACCTTGGCGTTTCCCGAGTGGTTCTGCAAATGTCGATTTTGCATTTGACATGAGTGAACTTGATTATGGTTCGGTAGAGGGTCTGAAATATAAAAATTGTTTTTGCCAGGTTAGAGTGCACGGCAATAGCAAGTGAAACATATTTGAATGTTGGGATTTTTCAAAGCATCATAATATACCTCACGATGTTGTGGTATTGAACTCAAGTCTTCTTTTATCTGAGCAAGTGTTCTTCTTGGGGGGCGAGGGTAGCGTAAGTATCCCATCCTTTCAGTTGTTCCATAGATTATGTACTTGATCGGTTTGCGGCATGGCAGAAACCTGAGTTTTGCAAATAGATGTCTATGTTAGGCTAAGTTGTTGCAATGAAAGCATATTTGAAGTGAACAAATTGTCTTAGAGATTGTTAGGAAATCAATACCTGGTCATGACTCTTTCAGTGGTCTCATTGTATGAACTGATAATCAGACGACTGGCTTGTGTTGATTCCAGATCATATATACCATCATCGTTGCATGCATGGGGCACAGAGACTACCGATGTAACTGTGGTTATCAGCGGGAGGTGCGACTCTACATCTGCTGCTTGTTGGAGGTAACCAGCGACATCGTAGCCACAGTACTTCACAACAGCCTTGTTCCCACTGTTTTGCAAATGCAAACAAATATAAATTATTCGCTGTCGAAAGTTTTAACGATCTAAGGTACATAGTTTAGTATACCTGTAGTCTTCAATAACCAGATGGAAATCAAGCATGCCATCTTGGAGGGCATTTGGTAATGTGATTCGCCGTACGCAGCCTGTGACATCTGTAATTGCATAGATGTTATGGGATTTTTAGTGTGTGTTGGTCGTGAAAGTGATGTACATTGTTTTACCTGCGTGGCAGTGGAAACTTTCAAACTTTGCAGGGACCATTGAGAAATGAGAGTTCAGGAATGAGTCGAGGGAAAACTTAGGATTGTTCTGGTCTTCTTCGATGTTGTCAATCAGTTGGTCAGAGTTCATGAGCAGCCGCAGTTCTCCTGGGACAATGCGTTTGTTCTTACTCGAGGGGATTGTAACGATAATGCTTAGGCGATACAGACGACCAACTTTGATCCTCGCCATCACGTCATCAATGTCCTTTTCATATGCCAGAGCTTCAATAACTCGTTTCTGCGGGATTAGCAGGTGTAAAAGAATGTTATAGATAAGCAACTGGTGTTTTTTTTTGCTGGGAAATCGTAAACAAACCTTTTTGTCCATCCAGAGCATGCGCAATGCTGGCGTTTTCCAAACCTTTCCGTCAATGACTTCTGTCCACGTTTTTAGAAGCCGAGCTATCACAGTACGGTTGTTGGTTCCCAACCGCAAACCTCGAAACGTCATCGAAGCACAAATGGGGTCTACAATAGAGACAAGAAACACACTAAGTGGAGTCACCATTTATTGTAAGGTTTTGCGAATCAATCGAATCCAGTACCAATTTAGACCTACAGAAACACAAACATCGAACCTTGGGGATCGGTGGGGTCCTCGTAATCCCGCGAGGCGACTGGGTTGTCTCGGCGGAAAACTGCCATAGTTCGTTGGTCCGCTGCGATCGTAGTAATCTTTATTAGAGGAATATGATTTTTTCTACTGAGTGGCGTGCTTAGGACCAGATAGTGACATACCTTGGCGCTAGGGTTTTCACCGTGGTCGAAAGGGGCAGTTTTTACCGCCGATGCCAGCGAAGATCAGGAACGAGGTCTGTGTTGTCGAGGGAGGCAAGAGCAGGGCTTAAGTAAATTGAATGCGGCCTAAAAAAGACAGGCCGGAAGGCTGATTTGGGCCTTCTGGCCCAATGGGTGCTGCTTTTGGCCACAAATGTACATACCTGTTATTCAAAGGTTTCATCTTCGGTTTAAACCAACAGGCAATATCCAAATACAATGACAAAAATTTCGGCTTGGCTAATTTCTTTGGAGTGACATGATAATACACCATCTACTTGTCAATTTTCCGGTTTATTAATTTCTGTTTACTTTTCAATTGACATCGATAGCCAAAAGTAACCGGCAAACCTTCACGTACCTACTAATGTACTACGCGAAGGACATACTTACAAGCAAAAACCCTGAACCCTAAACCCTAGACCCTAAAACCCTAAACCCTGAACCATGAACCCTGAACCCTAAACCCTAGACCCTGAAACCTGAACCCTAAACCCTGAACCCTAAACCCTAGACCCTAAAACCCTGAACCCTGAACCCTGAAACCTGAACCCTAAACCCTGAACCCTAGACCCTAAACCCTAAACCCTGAACCCTAGACTCTGAACCCTGAACCCTGAACTCTAAACCCTAAACTCTGAACCCTAAACCCTAAACCCTAATAAAATCATGTTTGCCTTTTTACCTCTAGAGTGAACTTCTTGTTGTTATCCAACTCCACCAAGCAAACGACCCCTTAGTAATGACTAATTAGGATCAAAATGAGTTGTTTGCTAGCTCGAGCCAAAATTTTGATCGAAATGATGAGCCCAAACTCAATAAATGAGTTGTGTCGTGTTCGGATCGTATTAGCTCGTTCATAAAAGAGCCGAGAATGAGTTCGGCTTGGCTCATTAAAATTGAGCATGTTTCTTTGGAGTGACATGATAATACACCATCAACTTGTCAATTTTCCGGTTTATTAATTTTTGTACTTTTCACTTGACTTCTATAGCCAAAAGTAACCGGCAAACCTTCAATTTTCACTTGACTTCAATTTTCCTGGTCTAGGTCTCTGAGTGGAGTTGCGGGTGACGATGGTATTCCAGGCTTTTCCCGGCGGTAGCGGCGGCATGGCAAGGTTGCAATGGCAGCTAGGGTTTTGATTTGTCTACTTTGGGCTCTCTGTGTTATGTGTGGCACTTGGGCTTTTCGGGTGGGCTTTTGAATTGCTTATCTGTATTGTTGTTCTCTTCATTTGGGCTTGCCCATACTTTGTACTCCTTCCTGAAACTGATTTCGTCAAAAAAAAAGAAAAAAAAACAATCTTCCACCTGTCTCCAATCGATGGAATCGTCGACTCTCTCTCTCTACTCATCGGTGTTAACACGGAACCGCCATCGCCTCTCTCTCTCTCTCTCTCTCTGATTGACGACATGGAATGATTCAGGTACTATTCAGTTGATGGGGTATCCCACTTGAGCAGATTGGATGTGTCTCAATAAAGTAGCGAGGGAACCAAGGTAGTTTATCGGGACTGCCATTCCCATTCCTGAGAAGTTTAGCAGAACAGTCTTTTCCCATTCCCTCCATTCCCTTTCTCTTTGGGGTATAAATGAACAGAGTCTTTTCCCATTCCCTTTCTCTTTGGGGTATAAATTGATGTACAGCATATTATTCTCATATCCGCTCCAATTCTCAAAATCACCCCGCTTCCATCCGTGTCTTCACCTGCAATTCTGCAAATGTCGAAGTCGAACCCATCTTCTTCGTGGATCGCCCAATTCAAACCGGGCGACCGGGTCGAGATCAGCTCCCACGACCCCGGGTTCCGCGGCTCCTGGTTCGCCGGCACCGTCGTCCGCCGCGAGGCGAAGAACACCAATCGTTACGTAGTCGAGTACGACCAGCTCTATGAGGACGAATCTGGGGAGAAGCTGCTGCAAGAAACCCTCGATTGGATCCAATTGCGTCCGCCGCCGCCGCCTCCCGAGAAGAAGAAGGTCCAGTTCAAGTTTGGCGACGAAGTGGAGGCTTTCCACAGCGACGGCTGGTGGGAAGGGGCTATTATTGCGGAGCACTCCGGCGGGAAATTCGTGGTGTTCTTCAGAGGCTCAAAGGAGCAGATTGTATTTGAAGAGAAAGATTTGAGGTTGCCTGTTCAGTGGGTTAAAGGGGAGTGGGAGCCGCGATTCGAACAGGTTCAGCGGGAGAAAGAGGTGAGCTAATTCGATTTTATGACTTTTCCTGCTCCGTTGCTTGGTATAACAATTTTAGGGAATTTTGAATCTCGATCTAGTTAGGTTGAGGAAAGTAGAGAATTGGGTGATCAGAGATGGCATTTGTTCTTTTTCACAATGTCTCAACCTCGTTGAATCGCTTCATAAACATGCAGATGTGGCTAAACTCAAATTGTTCCAAGGAAGTGATGAAGTTCACTCAAGGAATGCAAGTCGAGGTGCTAACTGACGAAGATGGTTTGAAAGGTGCTTGGTTTGCTGCAACAATTATTGAACCTTCGGGTGAAGACAAGTACCTTATTGAGTACAAAACCCTGACGAATGATGATGATACTGAGTTTCTCAGAGAAGACATTCGTGCTTGCAACATAAGGCCTTGTCCGCCGGAGATCATTGTTGTGGATGGATTCAAGGTGATGGATGAAGTAGATGCTTACTACAACGAGGGCTGGTGGGTTGGCGTGATTGCAAAGGTTTTGATCAACTGCAATTACGTGGTTAACTTTATAGAGTATGATGAGAAGATAACGTTCAATCAGGCTGATTTGAGGCCACATCAGGACTGGTTAAACGGCAAATGGGTTGTTCCTTCAGATGTCAGAATTTTATGCTCTCAATTCTAAAAACACTACTAGCCTTTAGACTTGCATGTGGTCTTTCTCTTTCGGTGGTGTCTGTTACCGTTGTGCATCTGATGGTGGGTGTCGGTGGTGGGGTTTGGTGGTGTTTTTTTTTCCTTGCTTTTTTTTTTTTTGGGTCTGTTGTTTTTGGTGGCTCCATGTTCTCTTAGACTAGCCTACAATCCTTCCTGGATTTCGGTCCAAACTCTCTATCACATTCCTATTTTGTAATGAAATATGTCCGCCACAACTACTTATTTTATTCTTCTTTGCTCAACTCACAATTGCAATCATGTGGACCTTAAATTTGGAGGCTGATTTGGGCTATAATAAAGATTAAGCCCAACGAAGCAAATTAATGGATAATCTCCAGCTTAATGCTAACAAATTAATGACTAATCTTCCAAAAAAATTTGATAGACCCCGTATTAAACCGACATCTTTTAATTAAACACTTTAACCAAAAATAGTTTACCGATCAAGAACACAAAGTTATCATGCCCTCTATTCCCTCACCACACGTTGGAGAGCCAAGCAAAGGTATAATTGTCGTTTCAAGTAATTAATCATTTGCTAGTGGTTTGTATTATTTGTTTCTTTTACATACCACCCAAGCCATCCAAGTGCACTCCCATGGCAAACCCACGTGGAAAGTAATGAGGCAACTATGTATTTCCACCCCATTTTTCCTCTCATGGTCGGGTATAGACCAAACTAGTAACAAGCTGAGTCACCCTAGTTGACCACCCATGGAGAGTTTCTCCAATGACATGCACGTACCAAAGGAAGTGATGGTTGACTTACATTTAGTTTCTTTGCTTGACAAACATAAATAAGGCCCTCCAATCTTTCCCTGTAGACACGTTGACATGAGGTGGACGATTACAATCAAAATGAGTTTCTTCAGAAACTCAAACTAGATGAGCAAACACATGAGCTTGGGACCACAACAAAGCATACAAATCCTCCTTCAACATATCCGAACAAACTAGAGAATCCTGTCACATCGTATGTGTCTGACGCATACGAGTCGTTTCCAAGAGTGAACTTCTTGTTGTTATCCTACTCCACCAAGCAAACGACCCCTTAGTAATGACTAATTAGGATGAAATGAGTTGTTTGCTAGCTCGAGCCAAAATTTTGATCGAAATGATGAGCCAAAACTCAATAAATGAGTTGGGTCGTGGTTGGATCGTATTAGCTCGTTCACAAAAGAGCCGAGCATGAGTTCGGCTTGGCTCATTAAAATGGACCATATTTCTTTGGAGTGACATGTTAATACACCATCTACTTGTCAAATTTCCGGTTTATTAATTTCTGTTTACTTTTCACTTGACTTCTATAGCCAAAAGTAACCGGCAAACGACCCCTTAGTAATGACTAATTAGCGTGAATCTTAGAGCCATTTTTTAATAGTTTCATTCTCTCCTTTCCCATTTTAATTTCTCATCGTATGAAAAAGGAAAAAGAAATTCGAAAAGTGCAGGAGGGAACATTTGGAGCCTCTTTTTTCATTTTTCCGTAAAATTTCCCTCTCTCATCGATTTTAGTTTTCCACCCTATGAAAAAAATAAAAATATTGCCAACCCAACTTTACCTTTCTGACTTCCTTCTCTTCATTTCGTTCTTTCACCTTGCTTGTTCGTCAACCGGCCGGAGTGGAACCAAACCCTTCCCACAATCGTCAATTCGTTTCTTCTCCTTCTCATAATCATATATTGTAATCTCAGCCAAAGGTCGGGTTGTCGATTTTAGTTTTGGGTTCTCTTCCCATCGACGGCGGCGCTGCTTCATGCGAGTCCTGATGGAGGTATGTTCTAAATTCTCTGTCCTTTCTCTCATTTGTGTTGGTCTATCACTGATTTGGAGTTTTGACAGAATAGCCTTTGTACTAACGCGGAGTGAAGTTCTCGGGTCCTCAATTGTCCATCGATGAGGATTGTAATCAGATCCAATGAATCAAGCGGTCCATTCAATTTTTTTCGTCTCTGCTCTTGATTTGATTGTAGGCTCGATAATTTTTGTTTCTGACCTCAATTAATTTCCATTGGCAAGCTGTTCGGATTGTAATCAAAGCGTTCAGAGTGGTTTGAGACCTGTGGCTGTGGTTGTTGCTCGGTTTTGCTCTGTGCTCGGTTTTTGACCTCAGGTCTTCTGCTTAGTGCTTAGTGTTTAGTTCCAAGCTAGATATTTTTCAATACAGAGTGTTTTTCGTGTGTGCACATGTGGTTGAAGACATTGTATCTGAATATTGGTTACAGACTATAGACCTGTTTAATGAACCTAAAACATGAACAACCAGGACCAGAAAGTATGAAAATACCCAACCAAACATCATAGCGTCCTCCAATCAAAGAACCTAACTCGTCCATAGAGTATCAAACAAATGGCCAGATTCGAAATGTGTCTCCGGTTATTAGAATCCATGCCAATCTTTTCAACTAGCCTTCTTGCTGCTCCTCAGGCCTTCGCTTCTAGTACATGGCTTCTTCTGCAACATTGAATATATAAAATTTAGTTCCAACGAAAATAATTGTTTCCCAAAAGTATTCTAGACATGCACAATGAACTTCTAATATTACAGTTGGTGGATCAGGGATGTCGGTTGTATCAACATCCTCTTCAGTATCCTCCTCTGATAACTCTGGACAAGTTCTGGCATTATGAGTATCCTTCCCACATTTACTGCAATGTTTTGGTTTTCTGCCAATGTGTGGTGCTTGCTAGTCAGCTCCGTTGTTGGCGACGTTTTCACTATTTGGTTCTTCATTAGTTTCAGTATCAGTAGGTTCTGGTATTGTAGGCCTCACATAATCAGGAGGCTTCTTACAAGTGCTTTTTTTATGACCCAATACGCCACATCTGCTACACATTCGTTGCTCCCCTTTCTTCCTTTTGTTTTCTTGTCCACCCGAACCTTTGTATTTCACAGGATGTGGATCCAAAAGTTTCTCTTTTTCCTTTGGTCTATTGATATCTGGGATCTCAGTATCACCTTCGTTCATCATGTCTAGCGATTCACATATGGATGCAATTCCTGTACGAGCAAGGTTGAAGCTTTCGCTTGATTTTGCCCCTTTTAACCATAACTGGGAGCTGCTTTGTTGAAGAAGCCCATATCTGAAAACCACAGTCAATATTATTCTATTAAAACGTCACGAAAAAGGGAAAGCTTATGTTCTAAAACGGGTCAACGCCCTCTGGTACCACCTTAGTATTTAATAAACACATCTGAACTGCTTTCTTAAACACAGTAACACACAATTTCCAGCTTTATACAGTAACTACGAACCTGAATGTGAATAGTCTGGCCTCGTCCATATTGTGTGGTTGTTGTAAGCTATCAAGTGTCTTCGGCTTCTTTGACCACCTTAACTTTACCAACCGTTCTGGAAGTTCCAGCATACCCTCTTCTTTCAGTAGATGAACCATATGAGCGCATGGTATTCCCATATAGTGGTAATAGTTACAACTACACTCCATAGCGAAGGGCTCAATTGTGTATGTGACCTGAAAAACCTTTTGTTTACCTGACATTGTCACTCTGTAAATGCGTTGGTTTTCCGATATCTCTGAATCCATCCTTACACAAGCTCCCGACTTTTCAACCTCATCTCTGAATTTGAAAAAGGCTTCTTTTGTGAATAATTTAGACGCACTCTTTTGAAGTGAGACTAATATATTAGACGTTATTGTCCGTTCACGATGGATGGACTCAAAATCAGCTTGTTGCTCCATCTCCCTCATATCCCTAGCCCAACGATCAAAATGAATAAAGAACTCAAGTAGATTATGATTGTTTTCGATATACTTGGTAAGCTGAGAGTTCATTCCTTCACATCTAGACGTTGTTGACAAGCCTGCAAAGAACTTTGAGCGCAAGTATGTATACCCCCATTCAGTTCTTTGGTCAAATAGATGTGAAACCCAATTGTTATGCTGCTGTGAGCACTCCTCGACCATTGTTTTCCACTTCTCTTCAAATACTGAAGGTTCCCAATCAGCTGACACGAAATGTTTCCATTGTGGCAAGAAGTTAGGATTGTGAATCACTTTTCTGGCAATAGTTTTGTCTATGTGCCAAGCACATAAACGATGTGTCGCATCGGGGAATACTTGCTGAATTGCATTGCGCATGGCTTTATCTCCATCTGTAACAACAGTTTTAGGATCTACACCGCCCAACCTTCTCCTCAAGGCATCTAGAACCCATACATAGTTTTCTTCTTTCTCATTTGCCAAAAATGAACATCCAAATATGCAACTGTTGAAGTGGTGGTTCACACCTAAAAAATAAACAGGTTATTAAAATTACTTCACTAATAAGACAAGAATTACACTATACCCATAACGATTGGAAGTGATATTGCATTAGGCCCTTTAACGTGTGGTATTAAGTTTCAATGAATAAATTCTTTATACTTTATAGGAATGAAAATATAAGTTACTATGAACCGAAAATAAAAGAATTAGTACCTGAAAAAATGACTAGAGGCATATTGTAGACGTTCTTTTTGTAAGTCGCATCGAAAGCCAATAATTCTCCAAAGCATGCATAATCAGCCACTGAAATACTATCTGCCCAGAACAAGTTAACAAGCCTGTCTTCATCGTCTTTTTTTAGCTCAATTACGAACTGTTCATCCGCACTTAGTTTCGCCTGTAGGTAAGCTAGTGCTGTCGCAGCATCACCATCACTAATATGTTCCTTCCGATCTTTGTCCACGTAATTATACGCATCTTTCCTCGTGAACCCCATCTTGCTATAGCCTCCTGCCTCTGCAACCGCTAGTGAAACAATCTGTGATGTTTTCATTCCTGCAGCTCTCCGGAAATTGATTGTTGCTTTAACTGCATCACTCAACTGTCGATTCCCTTTCATGTAGTGTCGGTATATTTTTGGAACCGTTACGTGAGAGTGCACGTTATGAAAGGTATCCACAAACCACTTCCCATCTGACTTGTCTAGTCGTACACGAATCCTAGCTTTGCAGTCAAATATCGTCTCTCCTTTTGGTTCCCTCTTTCGTTCACCCTTTCGGTCGCGCTTTGTTCCTTGACCAGAACATACAAACCGACGCCATATCATGACCTTGTCTTTATCTCGGCCAATATCTTCTTTCCTGACGTCAAAGCCGTGGGTGACCAGCCCATAGTTCCTCCAAAAATCATAGGATTCTTCAGTGTTTGCGAATCTTAGCTTCTCGATATCTTCTTGCTGTAGAAGTAAGAGATCGGCAAGATCATCATCTTCTACCTCTGAACTTTGGTGAACGTTGTGAATAGTTGAACCGTTACTGTTGTTAATATCTTCATTGTTTTCCACTTCGACGATTTCATCGTCTTCCATGATCGTCGCGCTTGTGATTGTCCAAGCCAACTAACCCTAAGTAGCCAAAGTAGTACTAAGGAACTAGCCTCTCCGCTGGCGCTTCACTATGAAAAACCTAAAGGATGTTGTATATAAGCTGTGAAATTAAATCCTTGTTTTTAACAGAACAATTTGGGTCAAAACATCCATGGGCTGGACTGAATTCGTTTGGCCTATTTAAATAAAACTAGTGGGCCTAAATAACCTCCTTGGTTCGCATAACCAAGCCTGTCGTCCCTCAAATGGAGGAAACCTACTCCAAAAGCATCAATTGCACCAGGTGGCCCCTCCTTCCATCTGTTTTCGTGGTCTTGTCTTTTCGAACCTTAAAACCCTAAAATGAAGCCCCTAATCGGTTTAATGAGGTGGATAAATATAGAAGTTCACACGTAACTAGTTAATTCCTTATTAAGTTCATTTAATGAGGTGGATAAATATAGAAGTTCCCACATATAAAAAAACTCTAATTGATATCTCACGGGTTTTCCTAATAGACGAGGTTAAACACCCCTCTGGCGCATCTATTAATATGGCCAAACATCTTGCCCAAAACTCATTCAACTAAAAGTAGCGCAGAGGCCCTTTGGTCAACATTGTGTCTGTAACATTATGGGGAAGGAAGGGTAAGTTCTGCAATCCGCTAATGTGTTTTCTTTAACTTTTTAGTCAGCTATTTCGTTGTATTTGTTCTTATATTCCACTCTCTCGTTGCTTTTTTGTACAATTATATTAGGGAGAAGAACAAGATGACGAGCGGCCAGTCTACTGTACGCCTAACGCGTTCTCTAGCCAAGTCTATGGTTCGTCCAGGAGCTTTAACAGTAGGTTATTTATACAAAACTTATTCTGACTTGATTGTTCATTATTGTAGGAATTGGAGAACTATGTATCTCATGCAAAGAAAACAAGAATGCAAGACGTCATCCCCCCACCTACACCCGACTCGAAGGTGATTGTTCTTGATGCTGAACCAGGGCTGGAACATTATGAGCTAGGTGTGCAAAACAAACCCCTCACGCCTCCACAAAAATTGTCAATGAAGGTATGCAATCCTAGTGATGTACATATGCTTCCTTTTCGCCCACTATTTTCGTTGTTTTCCTTCGTTCCTTTCTCCGCCACTTGTAATCCTAGTGAAAACCTCTTCTTATTTCCTCTATTTGTTCGTTCTCCATGATTGAAGGGTACCACAAGGTTTGAGCTCCCTACAGCCGTCAACTACAGTGACGAAGAAGTGAGTTTTGCTCACTATATATTTGCAGAAGACCTTCCTCCTGATGAAGCTTTGGTCAAAACAATGATGAAATCATATACCAGGCAGACATTATGGAGCTTATGCCCCGAGTCAAGCGTTGATGCTGATGTAAGTACTTCTGCGAAAAGCCCCTAGTTGACCTGAACGTGCTTAACGATTTTTAATCATTGGATTTTATTTCTATTGTGTTTTAGGTAATTACAGCGTTAGCATGACACTTGACCTTGGACGAAGTTAAAAGAGATACTGGTCGTGGAAGAGGAGTGTGCTTTCTGCCTACGGAATTGCAGGTAAGTGTTGCTTTTGCTTTGTAATTCTAATTCAGTTTACACAGGGTTGGTTGTTTATTAAGTAAGATTAGTGTTCAATGATTTAACTTCATTTTCCTACCAGGATATGGTCGTTAATTATGGCATGACATCTGCAAAGGCATTAGAGTTATATGATACAAAATTCCTATCAAAAGCTCATAACTGTAGAAAGGTTATGACTTCTCCACAATTCTTCCTTCTCATTTCTGCTTATTTAGTAGCGGTTTTCACAACATATGTGCGCGTGAATTATGCTTGCCCTTCTGCTTAATTTCTTGAATGAATTATGTCGGAAAACTAATTAGTTAATTGGATTGTTTTCTCGTACCTGTGAAGGTTTGTCTTCCCATGAAAGATATGATGAATGATGAAGGCATCCACTGGTATTTAGCTATAATTTTGATGGACCAGAAACAAGTACACATTCTGGATTCATGCCCATCAAAAGAGCGCCAGACAATCCGTAGGAATGCAGTTCACACAATGGTATAGTTAAAATTTGTGCCATTGAATACATACTTCAATACACGTGTTTGTAATTCAATTATGTGGCATTATATTTTCCAACAAAATTTTGTAATTCATAGGTTACTTTTTGAACGTTGTAGATTGAATTTCTGAACGACTTGTTCGATGCCTTGCACAAGGAAGTTCAATCAACATGTGCACCACCACAGATTAAGGAGTTTTCTTTGACCACTCCTGAAGTTCCTACACAACGACACAAGTAAGAATGTATATTTGGTCATAATTTCACTAGAAAAATAAAATATTTGTGTCTTACGTAATGCATCTTTCTAAACAGGAATGATAGTGGGATCTGGGTTTGTGTGTGGATGATGGGATCAACTTGGGATGATGACTATTATATTTGGGTAAGAAATCACCTACTACCTAGGCCCATTTATTTCTACGAGCACATTAAAAAAACTATGTCAACTATTGTATTAATACGTTATATTTTCTGTCCTTACAGCCATGCAATCATTTGAGAAGAATGCAGGTGGCATTGTACCTAGTCAAAGAGCCTACCAATTACATAAGACACAAGGTGCTCAAGAAAGCAAATCAGAATGCGCCTAGGTTTGAAGCTCAGACACTTGAGTACAAAATAGCTTCCCAAGAGAGGAAAGCAGGTTCCCAGAAGAGGCTAATTCAGGAAAGCAGCTTCCCAGAAGAGGCGAATTCAGGGCTCAAGGATATCTAGTCGCATAGTGTGTTCTGCTAAAACATTTTAGCATTTAGTTTTGTTTCTTCCTTTCCAACAAATGCCCTCTTTATGGTAACGATTTAAGGATATCTAGTCGCATAGTGTGTTCTGCTAAAACATTTTAGCATTTAGTTTTGTTTCTTCCTTTCCAACGAATGCCCTCTTTATGGTAACGATTTAAGGATATCTAGTCGCATAGTGTGTTCTGCTAAAACATTTTAGCATTTAGTTTTGTTTCTTCCTTTCCAACGAATGCCCTCTTTATGGTAACGATTTAAGGACACGTTTATTATTCAGCCGAATAAACACAAGTACACAGCCAGAGGCTAGTTTACCAAACAAAAATGGAACCGCTACAGTAATCTCACATTGCAGACAGATAGCCAAAATAGCAGCAACAGAAACAGCCACCTCTGAGATTCGCATAAAAACTAATAGAGATAAACTGGCCAGATTACTTGCCTCGGGAAACTTATTCCCATCACGTCTTCATGAAGTAACCCATCGAAATTTGCTGGAGGATCGTCCAACAACCAGCCCAATCAAGTGGACCCTTAAACCATTTTTCAATAAAGATGGAAGAACCCGAAACATGATTAAAAGCATCACTAGTGAAGAATGTGGCTAAAATTGAATAAGGAACTTATAGTCATTTCTCGTGGTGACTAAAATGAAAGAGGTCACATATCGTCCATTCAAATAATATTTGTCTGAGCTCAACCAAACTTGAGTTGCTCCCCCTATAAATGTAATCACCCTCTTGTTTCTTCATATCTTCTTCAGACAACTTATCAACTGTGCTAAACATGAAACTATCAAGATCGACTTCCTTGTTCCTCGGATCCATTCTGACCTGGAAAAAGAAAACCACCAAACAAGCTCCTCAACAGATCATGTCAAAGACTACTGAAAGAATGGACCAAAAACACACATGATCCTGGAAAGGGACATCTTAAGCACCTAATTCCGATACACATTAACTCGGTTTATCATCAATGCATAAAACCGTCACCACAATTCGTCAAAACCCTTACCTTGTCAAAGTTAACCACGAAGATAGAAGCAGGACTGGGCCTGTCGGGGTCTCTGTTTAGTTCGAACCCCACGGTTTCAGTGTAAAAAAATGCAGGAATAGAATTTTTGAAATACAGACTCCACAACTGTAGCCTCCGCTTCAAACAACGAGACCTCTCTTCCCAAATCAGTCTACAATACACCTCATCCATATCAGAGATCCATCCAAAATCACAGCGTTGTAGTTCGAAAATCAATTTCGGCAATTTCAATTCAAAATCCCTTTCTTACCTCCCTAGCAGATCCTGAAAGAACCATGGCCTCTTTCATTGCCTTCTCCAGTGCAATCATCTCCGCCTGCCCAGCTGTTTACACAAGTGAATTACTCATACAAGCAACAATTAGTTTTCATTCAAAGGGATGGGGGTGCTTATGCTTGCACAGCTTGACGCCGAGATTACCTGCGATATTCGGCCAGTTTAGGGTTCAAACAATCGATTGGGAGGAATCATAGGACAGGTGGGAAATATAACAGTCGAGAACGGGAAAACGAAGAAGAATAAGAGGAGGAAACAGAGTGGTTCAATTATCGCTGCCATTTTCTGAGACGGCTGGGATGATTTACAGGAGTAGGGAGGAAGAACAGGGTTATTCCCAATTCGAACAGAAAAATGGAGAAGAGAGAAGGTCCAAGGTCGAGATTTGGAGGAGAGGGGTAGGGCTGCGGGTGGGGCAAGGTAGGTGTCCTTTCTCTTAGGGTGGTTGGATTTTGGGTCAATTCAATAACTAAACAGAATCAACCCGATTTGGTTTACAATGGACTAAAATGAAAGAAAAACTAATTCTATGAGTTGATCTGTAATTTTATTTAATATAAATTCCGAAAAAACAAATCATTTAATAAAATTTAATCTCAGCCGTCGAGATCACACGTACGGTTAAGATCACCCAAGGTACGCCATACCCCGGAATTTACCCGGGGTACGATAGAAGCCACCATATATATATATATATATATAAATAGAATGAAAAAGAACGGGTTTGATGGGGGTGGCGGGTGGGATAAATCTTATACACTACTTATAATACATTTTAAAAAGTTTGATTTGCTCCATTTTAAATTTCCTGCCACAAGAGTGAAAGTAGGAAGGGTATTTTTGTCTACACAATTAATTTTTAATTCATATAAAAATATATCAATGCTAGGATTTGAACCATGGTCTCTTCTCTTCCATCAAAGACAAGAATTGTAACCAATTAGATTAGACACATTTGTTTTACTTTATTAATACAAAACATAGAGGAAGTTAAAATTATGAAAAACAGAGTACTTTTCTATCACGGTTAGTTAGCCCGCTAAGTCTCCTGCAAGTATTTTGTAAGTATTTTGTGGTGTTTGATAATTGAATTTTCATATTTTAATAATTAATTTAGAATTTTTTCTAACTTATAAATAAAGGATAATCTTAAAATCTCAACACAAATATCATTGGCTGGAATATTGCGCATTGAATTGAAGTGTTCAATGACGACATAATATATATTATTATCGTTACTTTTACATTATTCCTTAGGTAGATATAATATATATCTTCATCGTTACTTTTACATTAGATTCAATTTAGTATACTTTTTTGTTTATATATATTTTTTTAATGATTTTTTGGGATATAATATATCATTATTGTATGATGGTGTAGGATATTAGTTCCTCTCCTTTTAGGTTCAAATTGATGCATGTTCAAAAAAAAATGATGCATTTTCCCCTTTATCGTTCCCTTTTATCAGTTAATAATTTTTATGATATTTTTCACTATGAAATATCGTGAGCAGAATCTATACACAACAATTTATGCTTTTTTCGCTTCCTCTTCTCTTGATTATATATTGTGTCCATATTGATTCTTATATTGATTATTGAATTACTACTTTTTTGTTCTGAAGTTTATGAAACTAAGATGCATATTGATAAAGAATGTAAGGTGTCATCTTCCCTCTTAAGGCTTAAGCACTACATATCATTGTTTATCTACTGTTAAGTCAAAGTCTTTCTAACTTGAGTACGAGCTATAATGACTTTATTTGTTGTCGATTTTTTCCAAAATATTAGGTATGTTTCGTTTAGTTTTCGCATTCTTTTCCGTTTGATTTAGCTTTTTATGTTTTGCTCTATTGGTTGAACTTGCCAGTTGGAGATCTGCATGCTTCGACAACATTAATGACATTGTGACTTCTATATGAAATGCCACTCGAAACATGAGTGTGTGATTTAGTTTGTTTCTTATTAAGGACACTCTAAACATATACTTTGTTCCATTATATCATTGAATACACTAAAGTCAATGGAAAAGTCGAAACATTTTATCGTATACTGAAGATTGATTATGCATGTATGATGTAAAACAACTCTTACTATTGTTCTTCTTCGACGTTTTTATATCAATACGACTTCGTTTAAAAATATGTATTTATGTTAGTGTAGTTGGACGTTGTTCGTCATTTTTAAAACTTGGTTAGTCAAATACATCAAATACTTTCCATATTATTAATGGAGAACTTACCAAACTAAATAGTAACTTTAAACCCCAACAACATGAACCATAACAAAAATATATATCTACACTTATACCGGACAACATGAGAATCAAACTTTCCCGGCGAAGAGACCGGACCATAATCTAGTTAATGGGAACAACTGATGATGGGTTGGAACTTGGAATTATGGGGTATGGCTGAATGGTCGGGAATAGTAATGCTCTTCTGGTGGAACTGTTGTCAAAACCGGGCCGGACCGGACGGTCCGACCGCGGAAAACCAGCCCCGCCCAGCCATCTGGGTTCGATTGCCTAAAAACGCAAAGGAAATGTGCCGTCCGGGTATTGACCGGTTCAACCGGCTAACCGACAAACCCGGAAGATCCGAACCGACGGTTGCAGTCATTTATTCACCTTCCATTTTTTATTCAACTTTTTATGGAAATTTTTCTTCCTCTCTTCAAAACCGAAAATTGAATGAAAAGGGAAGGAGAATAATTATATTCCTTTTTCTTACAACATTTCCACTTTTCTGTTGACTCATGCACCTACAGATAGGGGTGTACATGGGTCGGTTGGTTCGGGTTTAAGTATTTTAATCACCCGACCCATGCACTACGGTTTGGGAATTATCAAACCCAAACCCACCCAAAAAAATTTAAACCCTACGGTTTGTTTCTAATTGGGTTGGGTCGGGTTGACGATATTTTTAAGTAAAAACCCAACCCAACATAAAATATATAATTATTATACACCATAAAAATATTTTATAACTAATTAAAATTTCAAACAAATAAATCGAGGTGAAAGGTATCAAAATTCACAAATGTTGTTTGAGTTTGAATAAAATGTGATTTACTTCAACATATGTCTAGCTTTTTTCACGATATTTGTTGAAATAGGCTAAAAAGGTTATAAACAAATGCATCAATAATATGTTATTCTATTAAAATTGTATACAAGAAAAATGATTACGTGAATCATAATTATATTCAATTTATGTCTAAACTTTAAGTCGAAGAATGCATTAGATTAGGGAGACCATGATAGAAAAACATGGCGAAATATCTTAATTTTCACATAAGTATGGCTATATACGACATAAATATTTTTTAGATACGAACTCATACTAATAGTTGGAACACGGGTTGGGTCGGGTTCTACGGGTTGTGTAATCCAAAATCCAAACCCAACCCAAAAGAGGCGGGTTGCACAAAAGAAAACCGTCACCCAACCCAAAATCTTCGTTTTAGCGATAAATACGGGTGGGTTGGGTCGGATTGGACGGGTGGGTCGGTTTGCGGGTGTGTTTGTTCACCCCTACCTACAGACCATTTTTTAGTTTTACTTTCCATCTTTATCTTCTCTATTCTCTTTCTTTCCCCAACTATCAATCTAGGATTTCTCTTTCTTCTCAGTAATTCCTCCCCTCTTCTTTTTATTTTTAATTCTCTCCATTTAATTTCTCAATTGACCTACATAATTGGTCAAAACTCAAAAAAAGAAAAAAACCCATCTCCCCACAATTGTATATTTTTAATATTGAATTCTTCAATTGAATATGTGTATAAGATATAGAATTCTTAATTTAAATACTAATACTAATTTTCATATGCATTATGAAGTCATTTGTATTTTATTTAAAAATATTATATACCACCGGTTTGATGATCGGTTTTATACCGGTTAATCACCGGTTATTCGATAAACCTTAAACCTCTCACTAAGACGGATTATTATCCGGTCCGGTTTTGACAACACTGAGTGGAACACGCGGGTCGGGCCGGGGTGGGTTGGACTTGCTATCCAGACCTGATCTGGCCTGTAGCGGGTCGGGCCAAGACCCGCCCCATTCGAAGACGCGGCCAAGAGCTGCCCAAAACTGGGCCAGGTCAAACCCGCCGGGTCGGGCCAGTATTGCCAATTTGCCATCCCTCCACAGACGCAAAACGGAAGCAAACATACAGAAAAAATAAAAAACATAAGAAAACTAGAACAGTGAAAAAGAAAAGAAAACTAGGGGAAGAGGATTTTAGGGCAGGGTAGGGTTTAATAGTGAGATTCCGCCTCTCTCCGCCACTTCTGCTTCTTCAGCTTCCAGAAACGCCGACGGAATCAAACCAACAGAAATCCCCGCCGGATCGTCGTTCTCCGGTATCTTCTCGCCCACTACACGTCCTGTTATCCGCCTGCGAGATGGAAAGTTTGGTAGTGGCGGGGCAGAGGAGCGAGAATTTGGCGGTCGGGAAAGATGGATCGTCCTCGTTGGCGGTGGATGCGGAAATATCCGTTGCATCCACTTCTTCGTTTGTTACTGCGGCGATGATGCAGCGGAAGATAGAGTTCCACCAGGCGAGGAAGCAGTACAGCGGTTTGGGCAAGTGTCGGGATTTCCCGATGGAGACGCTAAACCCTGATTCATCGAAGGGGCCGGCTAGGTTGGAGGAGCTGACGACATCGATGTCTCGGCAGGTAGTTAAGAGAAGCGACGGGACGACGATTGATTTGTGGGAGAGCGAGATCAGTAGCTTCGGTACTACATTTCAGCGCATTGTGAGTTGCTTTCACTCGCTGCAATTTTGAGCATTCAAGTTCTGATCTTTTTCCATGGCTATTGTGTGGGTGTGAGTTGTTCCGATCTAATTGTGTAGATGGGCAGCTGGAATGTTGAATGTATAGCGGGCTTAGTGCCGTTAGACACTCCATAGAATGCTGATTGAGCATTTTCTAGACATTGTCACCCTATTTTGGATCAGCTTGTTTTTTGCTCTTGTTACTTCCATGTTTGCTTAAGTCTAGGTGATTTGGTCTAGCTCAGTTGAATCATAGGGTCGTGTTATCACAAGAGACGAACTTGTTAAGTAACTTGACACAGGAGTTTTGGTGGGTGGTTGGCAGGGTGCTGGTTTGCGAAACATCGGGAATACTTGTTTCCTCAACTCGGTGTTGCAATGCCTGACTTATACAGAACCTTTGGCAGCATATTTACAAAGTGGCAAGCACAAGAGTTCTTGTAAGTTGGCCTGTTTTGCTTGACTTTTTTCACATATTGTTTTTGCAATTTCTGTCTACTTTGGTTCTTACTAATGTACACAACCACTGTTAATCAGCCATTAAGAATACATTAGTAGCTGTTTCCTTGACAACCACCTGAATGTGTTTCCTTTACCAAATGTTCACAATGATATCCTCATTTCATAGCGAGCTGAATTAGAACTATTAATGCTCATACCAAGTATACACCTTTGTCTGTTCATGTAAGGTTTGCATCTCAACTATTATGGTGCTTTGACTAGAGAAATTTTCTGAAGAATTCTTGGCCATAAACTGAAATTTGTAAAGCCTCTTGATTCCCCTAGTAAGGAAATGATGGATGAGTTGGGAATACGTATTTTGGCCCTTTTTTCTATTTTACACATTTAATTTGATTTTTGTAACCCTTGTGCTTTAGATGGACCTATGACTATCTTTGATATCCGACTTCTTTTTGGAATCATTATTCGTGCAGGCCGTATTGCTGGATTTTGTGCCTTGTGTGCCATCCAGAAACATGTCAACCGTGCTTTACGATCTACCGGGATATCATTTGTACCAGATCTTGTTTCGAACATGAAATGTATCCTTTTCATCTTCGTGGTTTATTTGGACGATTCTTATTCTCTCTTATGAAAAATTATCACTGAAATAATTGATTAGAGCCAGTACTTTTTGTTTCATGCTGAATGTGTCTGAATTAGAACCAGTTGTTCATTGTACGGAACTATTTAGTTAAATAGGGTTTTCATTCATGTGGATTTGGATTGCATCTCACGTGTTTCATATTTGGAGTTCTTGACCATCTAGTTAGGTGTATCCCGAACTCTCAAAGTTTCTAAGCAAGAAGACGCACATGAATACCTGGTGAACTTGCTGGAATCAATGCATAGGTGCTGCTTACCATCAGGAGTCCAGAGCGAGTCGCCTGCTGCTTATGAAAATAGTTTGGTGCACAAAATCTTTGGTGGTCACCTGCGTAGTCGGGTAATGTTCTTTCCTAATGTGAATTGGAATTACTCTGAGCTTGTTTCATTGTTAAGTGCTCCAAAAATTTGTTTGAAAATAATATGATATCTCATGATTTTTGAAAAGTTTGCTCTCTTCTGTCAACTTTGACAAATCTCCTCGTATTTATTTGTATTTTTATTATTTTTATAAATCTATACCATTTACAAGCATAGGCTATTAAATATCTATTGCTATAGCTTGGTGTTATGAGAATCTGCCCTCTAGCTCACTCTATTCATATTACAGGTGCAATGCCAGCAGTGTTCTTACTGCTCTGACAAATTTGATCCATTTTTGGACTTGAGCCTTGAAATAAACAAAGCGGATGCTTTACCTGTAGCACTCCGAAACTTCACTGCTGCCGAGTTGTTGGACGGCGGAGAGAAGCATTATCAATGTCAACAATGCAAGCATAAAGTTAGAGCCACGAAACGTCTCACGATTAATAAACCACCCTATGTGTTGAGCATACATTTGAAGCGTTTTTTTGAACATGATCCTGGAAGGAAGGTTGGGAAGCAAGTGTCTTACGATCGTACCTTGGACATTAGGCCATTTGTTAGTGATCCCAATGTGAGTTCTTTTTCCTTTTTCCAATTGTTAGTGATCCATGGTTTTCTATTCTTTCATTTGATTGTGCCTCATTTTCTCGTATTACTTGTGCATGTCAGGAATGCAACATGAAGTACAGCCTTTATGGCATTCTAGTTCATCATGGAAGCAGTACCCGCTTTGGTCATTATGTCTGCTTTGTTCGCACCTCGACTGGGATGTGGTACTGTCTTGATGATGAAAAGGTAAATTATATTGATTGTGTGGTGATTCTACTGAATACTTGTTTCATTGGTTGGTAATAGCCTTCTGCTACTTTGATATTACAGGTTCACCAAGTTGGCGAGAAGACTGTTTTAAATCAGAAGGCTTATATGTTATTTTATGTTCGTGACAGAAAGAAAGTAGCTCCAAGGAGACAACTTGACGAGGTTAAAAAACAAAACAATATGAAAGCCCCTCTTGTTAGTAACATGTCTAACATGGTTGTTAAGAAAATGATAAATGGTGTCTCAAAGGAGGCTCTACAGATGGAAGTACCAACCAAACAGAAGAGTGAGCCAGCAAATACAGAATGCTCAACTCAAAATCCAGGCCCCGTTTCGGCATCTTCTGCCAAGCAACCATTGCTCCTTGACCCTGATTTAGGAGAATGCCTTGATACTCCTGCACAATGTGTAACTGAGAATGTCAGCCCCACTCCTGAACCGAAAGACTGCATCGTCTCACTTGCAGCAGGAACAAGTGTCAGTGGTTGCATTTCCTCTAGCTCCAGTGAGGATCGAAATATGGCAACTGGCAAGCTCACCTCTGTTGAGTCTTTGCAAAAGGTAGACATTGTGTTACATAGTCCATGTATACCACGGTTCCTGGTCCCTGAGGGGGCTGACATTTAGGCCAAAATGCTAATGTGATCACTTGATCATCCTGCAGCCTAGTTCTGCTTTAACCATGGTGGTTGAAGTGCCTTCTGGATGTGCTGGTGATATGACATCAAATGTACCCAGTTCGACTGCATCAGTTCGGGATCGGGATCATGTAGATCATGCACTATCACGATCTGATCCCAGCTGTGAGAAGATTCAGGTAATTTATCAGAGTCATGTATCACATGTCCAGGATAATTTGATTTTTCATTGCGTTTTGACTTCTTTTTCTTGCGTTCTCAGGATGGCCGCGTTCCTGTTAACAAAACTGGAGATCAGGCAGGCTATAAAGTTGAAGTAGTTGACAAGGAGAGTGAAGTGCCGAGTGCTACTGGTAGCAGTCCACAGAAAAGAGATAAAAGGAAGCATTTGAAGCACCATATTTGTAAACTGCATCTTGGTACAAACTTCTTCAGGACATCTCTCGGCCATGGCATAAAGAAGAAAAGTAGAAAGAGGAAACGCCGCAGTTCAGACAGACTGAAGCTCATGAAGCAGCAGCAGTTGGAGGAGGAAAAGAGCCTTTCATCTCAGATGGAGCCCTCAACTTCCAAGAACTTCGCCTTTCCATTGAGTTCAGCAATTTCTCAGAAGAAGAGGGCTAAGCCCCATTCTATGGAGGATTGTGCAGGCATGAATCCTCAAGAAGACATGGTTGGGGAATTGTCACAAAGGACTGGTCAGAATGGTGCTGTCCTTGCAACAGCTGAGCGATTGCAGAAGAGCTCCATCTCTAACTCTGCAGCAAACGGGCAAGATGCTAACAGCACGATAGGAAATGTTAAAAGAGATGCAGCGAAGAATTGTGTGGCGGATTTCCTTGCTCAAGGTTTTAAGCATAAGACAGGTGAGAGTTATTTTCATACCCTATAATTATTATTTAGTAAGAAAGAGAGCAGAAACTGAGCCAAAGGTGGATCAGCAGATCCTTGGACTCTGTCGTTCTGGGTAGAACTGTCATTTTTTTAATCGTTGGTGGTGTAGTAGCTTTCTACTAATCAATTGCATTTGTTTGTTGCAGCCTCGTGTTGGGACAAGGTAAATCCATCTCAAACCCGGAAATCAAATAGTGCAGAGGTTTTCAGCATCGGTTACGTGGCAGACGAGTGGTGAGTTAATCTTCCATCTGGCTTCAATAACGTGGATCTAAGTGTGATGAATTAAACAAATATGCCTCCCGTGTCTTGAACAGGGATGAAGAATACGATCGAGGTAAGAGGAAGAAGGTTAGGGAGTCGAAGGAAGACTTCAGCGGACCAAATCCTTTCCAACAGGTTGCTTTCTAGGTAAATTGTCCTTACTGAATAAATAATTAATTGCTCTTTAGTGTTTTCTCAATTCTTTTTCATGAACTTACGAATGTCGTGCTAAATCGATATATATTTTTTTTAGTTACATTGCATGTCCTTGTGACCGTAATTGTATTTTGATGATAATAAAAGGTGAAATATAATACATTAAATATCAATCATTTATTATTTTTTGTAGTTTACTCGTCAATTATTTGTATGAATTGGGCTAATACCACTATAACACCCGAACTATGACAAAAATGTCACTTGTGTTCTATTCTTTCAAATATTCCATTTATGTTATAAACTATTATTCCATTAGTGTTGACCGGTGTTGACCGTTAGTTTTTAGCAGAAAATCCAATTAGAGTTGACGTGACATTTCACATAAATTTTTAATTTCAATTGTTATTTACTTTTTTAGTTCACAGACAAAATAAATAAAAATACTAAAGGAACTTATTGAAATAGTGGTACGGCCTCTGCAATTTTTCTTTTATTTCTTAAAAAGCAGAAGGCGATGGAGGACAAAAGTTGTTTTTTTCTTTTTGGGAGAGGAATTTCGATTTTTGGGATTTTTTTATAAATATTAATTAATTTTGAAATAAAAATCTGATATGTCGATGACGTGGCATCTAGGTGGCTGCCATGTGTTTGCCACATCATCAAAAGTCAACAATAATTTGACTTCCGTCTGGTGAAACGTTATCTCTAACGATCAACGAAATCGTCAGGTTACAAATGACACAAAAGTATCATACGATAGGTCAGAAATGGAATATTTGAAAGAATAGGACACAAGTTGCATTTTTGTCATAGTTCGGGTGTTGTGGTGGTATTAGCCCATAAATATATGAAAAAATTCATCAATTAATTATGTCTTCATTGTGTCATGGGAGAAAAATTTCGTGTCTTAGGAGGGTACACAAGTGACATCACACTTCAATTAATGGTGACCGAACAGGATTTTCAACAAAAAATATATTTTTGTTACGTCGTAATCTTAGAAGGGTACATACGTGGGGAAAAACAATACGAGATATGTTTGTTAATTTGCATAGTAAAGGAACAATTAGCACCAATTAGCACACATGTTCTCTTCCAAACGTGTGTATTTGACGCACGGATAGGGGTTGCTTTCTCTTTTGGAGAAGTATTCTCATCACACGTGATGTCTCATCCACCAACTTACCCACCAACTTACTGTTTAGGTGCACAATGCCAATGGTGCCATGAGTTTAGTTAGGACATAGATAAATAAAGAACTAGAATAAGAACAGGGAGGATCTACGAAATCGAAATCAAACCCAACCTATCCCACAACAAGCAGCCACCCACCATGGATCCAACATTAGTTTTCCCTGTTCTCCTCCTCCTAGCCATAGCATCAACGACCTGCGTCTCAGCCACTCGGATCTCGATGAACTTGGTTCATCGCGATTCGATCGTCCCCTTCAACCCCACCACCCCCACCACACACCAGACATCCGTTACTGACTACACGATGCACATGAGATCAAGCCTGATCCCATCGAGCAACTCAATCTACTACGCCAACTTCTCAGTCGGGACGCCTCCGGTCCCTCAGCTGGCCGTCATGGCCACGGGGAGCAGCCTTCTATGGATCAAATGCCTCCCCTGCCAGCCATGCTCCCCCACCCCACAAACCCCGCTCTACGACCCCAACAAATCCTCGACGTACGCACCCAAGATGTGCGACTCCTACTGCGTCTGCCAGGGCTTTGACCAGTGCGCGTTCAACAAAAGCTACGCGGGCGCCCCTCGGGCCGAAGGCACATACGGCACGGAGTTGGTGCGGTTCACCGCGTGGCATGATGCCCAGAAGAATCTCGACAAGGTCGTGTTCGGCTGCTGCCGCAAAACCCAGGACCTCCCCGGGGAGAGCCTGATGACCGGGGTCCTGGGGCTTGGGACGGGATCCGAGTCCATCCTCAAGCGAATCGGGCCCCGCCCCAAGTTCTCGTACTGCATTGGGGACCCTCGGAACCCGTTCGCTTCCAGCCGGCTCGAGATCGGTGAAGGGGCCACCCTTCAAGGGGTTTGGACCACGTATGTGACCGAGTTCGGGCTCTACTATGTCACCGTGGAGCGGATGAGCTTCGACGGGTTGACTCTAGACATACCGAGCTCGGCATTCGTCAAGACACCTGCGTTCGACACCGGTGTCATACTTGACAGCGGAGCCCAGGTAAACCCATCTCATTCCAATTTGCAACCCCAGTATTACTGTATTCATCTATGTTTCCAGGATATCTGAGCCGTCCTGAAAACGTTACCAACCACAACTACTTCCCAAAATTGATTACACAATTTACATGATTTTGAGATCTGCGTGGGGCTATACGCCTTCCCAGCTGCCATTAGAGATGTCAACTTCGTCTTACCTGACTTGCTTGACGTAGTTTTGGGCCGGGCGCGGACATGTCACTCTCATCGCGATCCGCCACCGGCCACACTCTCGACCCGTTTCTGACGAATTATATCACATCTATTTTCACTCAATTTGTTTGGGATTTTACTTTTATTACTCTATATTTTAGTTATAACGAAGTTGTAAATAAGTGAGAACCTCAATTTCTCAACAATGTAATTATATTTATCACATTATAATTTATTTCTTGGCTTTTTAATAAATAATAATATTTATAATGTTTTTTTAGTTACATACTTATATGAATTGACCTGTGTCGACTCGTACTTTGTGATAAATTACCTGACTTGGATCCTACTTGTCATATGTGTATAGAGATATGCTCATTGTCGTTCCATCAATGTGTTTCTTGATTTTTTTTTTAATAAAAAATGAATATTTCTAATGGTTTCTTTTAGTTATATACCTATATTGGTCGCCCTGCCTCGACATACACCTTGTAAAAAATTAGCTGATTTGGATCCGACTTGTAATACGTGTATTGAGATATGTTCATTGCCGTTTCTTAATTGCCATCAACGTCAACGTGACTCCACCACTAACTAACACCGGTTCCTTGTACAGATGACGTTTCTAAATAAAGCTGCCTACTATGAAGTGGAGCGCACGATCGTGTCCTACATGGAAGGCTCCCAATGGAAGCGGGTTTGGCCTGAACTTGCGGAGCACGTAGTCTGCTACGGCGGGAAGCTGAGTGAAGTCGCCGTCTGGTTGCCGGTTTTAGGCATACATTTCGCCGGCGGGGCAGAGCTATCCATCGACGCATACGGAACTTTCATGCAACTGGCCGATCAGGATGCCTTCTGCTTGGCTTTTGGTGCAGCTGATTCTACCCAGTCGGGTAGTATTGGGATCCTTGCGCAGCAGAACTACAACGTCGGATATGATCTGGTGCACAAAAGGGTCTACTTTCAGAGGAGTGCTTGCCTGAATCTCCCATAGGAAGAATTCATCCTAGTTTGAAAACATTAAGGATCTTTATGGCTTGCCTTGTCTGTTCTTGAGGAATCTTTGGTCTAAAATTAACATCTTCATGTGCATCTTTTTTTCACTGTTGCCAAACCGCGGTTGATCATGAGAAACATGAATAGTTAAAAATTCTTCAAATGAACAACATTAATTAATTAATTAATTAATTAAGATATTAAAAGTTTGGTTTGTACGGAGCACTATTTCTTAGTGTCCAATCAAGAAGATTTGTTTATTATTAATTGGACTTTAAAAGTTAATTTTTTTTTTTTTTTGACAAAAGATAATCATATATTGATTCCACTAATAGACAGTTACACCCTGGAATTCAGCCAGGTCTGAAAGTCAAAAGCACGACTCATAGCCGGGTACAAAGAAAGGGCCTTTCTAGCCACAGCATGGGCTACCCGCTACCCTATTGTTCTCCCGACCTACAAATCGAATACTAAACCCCGCATGGGTACGAAAATACTGAATTATTTCTTCAAGCACAGCACCCATCCTATTATCCCGAGTATCTGCCAGGTTGATTTTATCAATAACGATCTTGGCATCCCCTTCAAAAATAACGTGCGAGAACCCCAACTCCAGACACCAAACAATAGCTTCCCTTAGCACGAGTAGTTCTACTACCATCGGGTCATCAATCACTTGGAACTGAACCCCTTTGGCCAGCAGGATGTCCCTAGCCGGACTTGCAAGAACCAGGCCTCCAGCCGAATACCGCCCCCTTCTAATGGCCCCATCCCACATACATACAACCCAGCCAGCCCCAACCGGGCCCAACTGTCGCGGTGTAGATGGAACGACCTGGGAACCCCGACTACTAGACAAGCTAACCCATTCCTCATATTGCTGATTAAATTGTCTCATCAAAGCTGGTATCCCGAATTGCTTGCCCTCAAAGACAACCCAATTCCGAGAACGCCAGATCCGCCAAAGGACCGCCACAACCGCCATGAACACCGACGGGTGGCTTATCAGCGCCAGGACTCGCTTGAGAAATAAAGGGAAAGTATGCCTAGGCAAACCTTCTCCCAAATACTCCAGTCCCGAATAGTCCCAGATGGCCCTCGCCACCGGACAATACAGAAACAGATGCTCCATAGTCTCAGAGGTCTCCCAACAGACCGGGCATCGAGGATGCACCGGAACCTTTCTCTCAAGAAGGGCTTCGGTCGTAGGGAGAGCTCGATTGAGGATTTGCCAAACAAACACTTTCAACTTCGGGGGAATATCAGCATTCCACAACCGCATCCAACTAGCCTTGTCCATCCAACTCGCCACCGCTTTCCACACACCCCTTCTCCTATCCAACGAAACAGCTAGGTGATATGCCGATTTGACAGAAAACACCCCATCCACAGTGTCATGCCAGATCAGCCTATCCTCCATAGCCAACCGCGGCAAGGGGATTGCAAGGATGGCCCTACATGTCATTGGGTCAAACCACTGACTCAACTTCTCCTCACACCACCTCCCCTCCCCTGGAACCATAACCTCTGCCACCAGGGGATCCCCTCCCTCCGGAAGGACTCTCGGATTATACCTGGGAGGATCCAATTGCAATTGAGGTATCCAATTAGAGCGGAGAAGAGACGCCGACCGCCCATTACCAATTTGCCAACGTAAGCCCCGTTCCAACAGCTGGCGCCCATGTAAAATGCTCTGCCAACCCCACGACGGGCGGGATCGAGCCGTAGCCTGTAGAAAGGTCCCTCTCGGGAAATACTTCCCCTTGTAGACCTTAGCCAGCAGGGATTCCGGGTCAGTCAGGATCCGCCATCCAATCTTAGCAAGAAGTGCCTGATTAAAGTGCTCAAAGCGACGGAATCCCATCCCACCCTCATGTTTGCTCCTACACATATTACGCCAGGAAACCCAACGCACCTTCGAGTGCCCCTCATTAGACCCCCACCAGAACCGTGCTACATGTTTGTCCAAGAGACGACAGAGGGATAGAGGCAACTTAAAACAGGACATCACATGTAGCGGCAATGCCAACGCTATCGACTTAATCAAAGTCTCTTTTGCCGCCCACGATAATGTTCGTTGCTTCCATCCCTGCAGCCGCTCTAGCAGTTTATCCTCCAAATACCGAAAGGTAGCCATTTTGGATCTAGCAATTAGTGTTGGTAATCCTAGGTACTTATCATGGACCCCGACCGCCCCAACACCTAAAATTGTCGCCAAAAATTCCTGGTCAGGCAGAGCAATATTCTTACTAAAGCACACTGCTGACTTCGCCAAATTAACACGTTGGCCACTTAGTTCCTCATATTCATTTAAGACCTCAATCAGGTTTTCACATTCCTGGAGATTCCCCCGAAGGAACAGATAGGAGTCATCAGCAAAGAAGAGGTGCGAGATCTTAGGGGCCCTAGGAGCCACCTTTACCCCGTCAAGCTTCTTCTCCGTGATAGCCTTACGGAGGAGAGCCGCAAACCCTTCTGTGCACAACACAAACAAAAGGGGGGAAAGCGGGTCTCCCTGCCGTAGACCCCTAGAGGAAGTGAAATACCCCGACGGCGACCCATTCATCAGGACCGAAAAGGAGGCGGACCGCAGACATTCAAGCACCCATCCTTGCCACACAGAGTTAAAACCCATTTTATCCAAAACTGCCAGAAGAAAGGACCATTCGACTCTATCATAGGCCTTTTCCATGTCAACCTTCAGAGCCATGTATCCCTTCTTCCCCTTCGTTTTGATCTTTAGGTAATGCATTAACTCATGCCCGAGGAGGATATTTTCTACTATCTGCCGTTCTCTAATGAAAGCATTCTGCCCTTCAGAGATGATTTGAGGGAGGAAAGAAGCAAGCCGTTCAGCCATGATTTTTGTTATGATCTTATACACGAACTGACATAGGCTGATCGGCCGCAATTGCTTCATGGATTCAACGTTATCTACCTTAGGAATCAGGGTCAACCAAGTATGGTTAAAACTTCGGAGCATCCTACTCGTTACGAAGAATGAGCAGACCGCCTCAGTTACCGAAGGACCCACTATGTCCCAGAAGGCTTTGAAAAATTTACCCGTGAACCCATCGGATCCCGGCGCCTGCTTCGACCCCATGGCAAAGACCGTTGCACGGACGTCACTAGGCATAACATCCGCCGTTAAGGCCGCATTCATTTCGAGGGAGACCGTAAGATTGATGGGGAGAGTAGCCACCCGCTCAGCCATATTAGGGATTTGAGATTCCGAAGTAAAAAGAGACTGATAAAAATCAGTGGCAATAGCTGCCTTCCCAGTTTCCTCGGTCACCCAATCTCCACTATCCGTCCGAAGACCAGCCACAAAGTTCCGCTTACGGCGAGCCCGCGTGACAGTGTGAAAATAGGAAGTATTTTGATCTCCTTTCTTTAGCCAATGGACCCGGGACTTCTGCTGCCAGTAAATCTCTTCTGCCTCCCATTGGCGGCTCAGTTCTTTCTCCAAGATTTTAATAGTGTCCCAATCAATTGGATGGGACGATTTAATCCGCTCAATCTCGGCTTGGAGGGTTTTAATATTCCGCAGGGAATTGGTAGTCCCCGCCCTACTCCAGTCATATAGCAGATGGCGAAGCTTTTTCAGGCGCTCCCAAAGTCGAAACATAGGTGTGCCTTGAATCTCCTCCTTCCAAACATAGTTTACCATAGCCCTCACCTCCGGATTATCAGCCCAACGGGCGTCAAAGCGGAATAGGGGGCGGCTGGTTCGAGTATACGCCTTATCGGAAAGAAGAAGGGCACGATGGTCCGACCCCTGATCAGTAAAATGCTTGACCAAAGTCTCAGGGAACTGATCAATCCAGACCTGGGAGCACAGGGCTCTATCCAATCTTTCCCGAATACAAGCAGCGCCCATACGTTTATTTGTCCAAGTGAATTGGTCCCCCTGGTAACCAGGATCATGGAGCCCCAACACCTGAACAAAATCACGCAGCCCAATGGCTTGAGCAGCATTCCAAGCCAACCCACCATCTTTTTCGCTTTCATGAAGCGTAACATTAAAATCCCCAATGACAACGTAGGGATGATTAATATTAGTGCAAATATCGCGAAGCTGGGCCAGCTGGGCCTCACGCAAAATCAAACGACAGCTCAAATACACAAAAACCACAACATAGGAAAAATTAACTTCATTAATTCGAATGCAAATACAGAACTCAGAATGATAAAACACCGAAGTGTCCACCCCGGGGGACCACGCCACAACTAACCCACCCGATGCATCGACTGCATCAACAAAGAAACAATGAGAAAGAGAAAAACCTAAACCCCGCATACGACGGGAAACTACACGCCGGCTCGATCGTGTTTCAGAAAAAAACACGAGATCCGGCTTATTAGAATGCACCAAACCTACAGCAGTTTGGAATGTGAGTGATGGTCCAATTCCCCTCACATTCCAGGCAAGAAGCCTCATTTATCCCCTTGGGGCCACTCGAGGCTGGCTTCCTCCACCTTTTTCCCATCATCAGCAGACTCCACAAAAAGTTTCTTAGGGGTAGGTGGGTCACCCACATCCCCTTCCAAGACATCCAGACAGCGCTTTCGATTTCCAGGCTCAGGGACCGGAAGGTTTGACCCATATTCATTCAGCCGGGGCGAAGCTTGCTCATTTGTCACCGACTGTTTTATGCGGGGGACACGAATGTCATGCTCGCCTATCCGGATAGAGAGAAGTTCTCCCACCCCGGTTTCAATAGGTCCACCCTTATCAAAAGCTTCCACATCTTTGTCACCTTGACCTGCTGGCATAAGACGAACACGAGTTGCGTCCTCCACCGGCGACCTCCGTTTGATTTCAAAATCATTCTTGTCCACAGGAGAGCAATACCCATCGGACTCCACCACTCCCCCCGTTTGGCCAAAGTCTGAGTCCGCCAAAGCGTCTTCTACCTTCGGCGGCGCCGCTGCCCCTCCCTGCCCTTCATTATCCACCAGCACCGGACCTCTTTGCACATCCCGCGCCGTCATCTTCCTCAGCCGGCGACTCACTCGGCGGGGGGCTGCTGCCTGCACACGACCGTTGCGGTCATCTTTGGGAATCATTTCCCCATCAGAACCAGCTGCACGATTCTCAGCAGCCTTGCTGCCCACTTCCACAGCTGCCTGAGATGGGGCCCTCGCATCCTGTGCTTGCGTGGCTTGACTAGAAGCCTGGGTCGGTAAGCCCACCTCTTCCTTGTTGTGGCCAGCGCCAGCAACATCATCTTCAGACTCCTCAGCCAGGATGAGACGACGAAGACGGGTTTGCGCAAGGACCGCGGCCGTCTCATTCTCTTCCTCGAGACCTCGATTGGGGCGCCTTTGCCGACGCCGAGTAATGGCAATAGGCTTAGGGGATTCGGTCAGCACCCTCCTCGGGGACCCCTGCCCCTGTTTCTTCCTACCTCCTTTGCTGATCAGCTGGACTCGCGGTGACCGCCGCAGCTTAAAGCCACGAGGGCTACCCCGTTGCCCATTCAGGGAAGACATGGTGGCACTGCCCCGGCCATGACCCTCCTGCTGGCGGGATTTAATGTCCTTAAACGCGCCATATTTGTTTTCCATAGACGCCTGTTGCAACCTCTCTTCGATCGGCTGGTCATGGTTAGCACCATCACTTCCATCATTATTTAAAAGTTAATTGATGCTATTTATTCAAACCTTTTCAATTTTTATTTTATTTTATTCAAACCTATAGAAATTCTATTTATTATCCAAAAGTATTGTAACTGATCAAAGTCTGGGCATTCACTTTGTTACCGTTACTTATTTCGTAATGGAGCTCCAGTGCTCCACGTAAGCATCCACGCCAGCGTCCACCTTAGATATAAAAAAAAAATAATTTATTTTTTCTCATATCGCTAAAGAAAATAATTAGAAATTAAAAAACTCCATTGGGTCTGCAACTCCATCGCTTCTTCTTCCTCTATTCTCCGCCTCCGCCTTTGCCTCCACACCACCAAACCTATTCCCACTAAACCAATCCCCATCGCCGAACCCCGCATGTCGTTGCCCTCGCCCGCCGCCGCCCAAGTCCGTCGTTGAAACTAAGGAGGACATCGACGCCATTGCCCGTCGTCGATCTGGAAATCTAGATCTATGACAAAAAAATCAGAAGAGGGGTTTTGGGGAATCGAGTTTGATATGGGGTTGGGCGCCTGAAGGGAGCAGAGATCGGGAGGATTGCTTGGACTAATGCTGATGTTGGTGCTGGTGCAGGAGGATTGGAGGAAGATGAAGAGGAGACGACAACCTTCTCTGATTGGGCTTCCGATTCCGACAACGGTGACGAGGGATTTCCCCATATGCCCCTGCAACGGCGACGACAGCCAAATCGGTGAGGAAGATGGCGGGTGGAGGGTTCGCCGCCACTGGAGAGGGTTGCGAAGAAATAGATCAGAGAAAGAGATCGGAGGAGTGGGGAGGAGTGAGAGGCGGAGGGTGAAATGGTGAGAGGGGAGGAGAGAAGGCGTGAGTAGGGATGACAATTATAGCCGTAACCACGGGTATCCGACCCTACCCAACCCGGTCAATCAGGGTAATTCCCGCATTGACCAGGTATGAGGGGGATACGGGTAATACCCGAAAAGAAGCTCGCGGGGACGGGGCAGGTATGGATTTGAGTGCCCCCGCCCCATTGCCCATACCCATATCCTCCCCGCCATTACTTATTTCGAATAACGTAATCCCCCAATAAAGCTGAAGGGTTATTGTAATTGTAAAACAAATAAGTACTAAAAGTTTAATTTCATAAAAGCCACCCTAATTTCCTTACGCGTCTCTAACTCTACCCTAGCTATTCTCTTCAAGTCTTCAGCCGTCAAGTTTACCCTCCCTTCACTCAACAAGGCAGCATTTAAACCTCCTCTTTCACGTCCTTATTCGCCGGTGCTCCTACCCTCTTCAATAGCATCTCAACCAGAACACCACCACCCCCTGACCCTTTGTTGCCTTCCTTTAGTTCGTCGGTTCTTTTGCCCATCGTCCGTTCAGCAGTGTAATAGTGGTAATAACATTCGGCTCATACGTCCTTCCTTCATGTGTGGATTTTTATAGTTTAGTAGGTGTTTTGGAGATGAATAATCTGGTGTTGGATTATTTATTGGTACTTTGTTTATGGAACTTCGTAGGAATTGGATGACGATTATCAGTGGTTCTTTATTAGGTCCATCATTGATTAGGTTTGATGTTTCAACCCAGTAGTTATATGTTTTGTTGAGTTCAAGTGTGTTAATTTAGTTATAATCATAATCAGATGTACGGGGCGGGGACTACCCTCGGGTATCCGAAATCTGCGGGGATGGGGATACTCAAAGAAAGAACCAATAACCTTGTCTGGGGATTGGGGAGTGCGGCAAATACAGCAGCAACAATAATCCTTTCGAAATAACGTATTTGAGTCGTTAATTATTCTGCAGAAAGAAAAACTACAATGTCCGACAAAATTAGAAAAGCAACTTAATGTCGTAGGGGTGGAAGAGTCAGGGGCAGATACATGCATGTCTAGGAGTGTCCCGGGACACCCCTAAAATTTGGAAACACGATTATTCAACCTCCGATAGTAGTTTTTATATGAGGAAAAAAAATGTTTAAGTGGTAGTGGGACACCCTTAAAATTTGGGAAAACAATTATCCAACCTCCCATAGTAGTTTGCGTATTAGTACAAATAATATTTTAGTAGTAGTTTATGTGATTTAAACTCGAGGCACTGCCACTATTAGTAAACATATTTTCAATTACACTACAACTCATTTGTTACTGTGTTTTAGATCCAAATATTATAGTAAAATGTTATTCTTATCCCAAATTATTTTTAAAACCTAACGATTAAACCCAATTACTGGATACCCTTTTCTAGTAGGATATGTCGAAAGATCATTGTTGAGCAGTATAGACACCGAATGTATTTTACCCTTTTACAAAACATGTCTGAACTTTTAATGTAAATTTTATTAGTCAGATATTTTCATATTTAATAATTATTTAATTTAATTTTAATATTTAATTTAATTTTTGAAGAGGTCCCTATGTAGAATTTCTGGATCCGCCACTGGAAAGAGTACAATAACAATGCAATGAATTAATATCAGGAGCACTCAAGAAATAAACATCAACATAATTGCCACTGGAACATAGGAAAAGGGAGAATTACCTAGGAATATCTTGTTTGGTTGGGTTGATGTAATTCAGTAATTCAATGAAGGTGTCATGATGACATCCAAACCAGCAGATTGTCGTCGTTGTAACCGAGGTCAAAGAGGATGTCTTTGAATCTTATGTCCATGTTGTACTAAAATCCACCAGCGCCTTGCAACGTCGCTGCGTCCTCTGTTTTCTACATACACCCTTCTGATTTCGGTAAGCATTACCACCAGAACCCTGTTTGCCGCGAACCCTTTTCCGTGAGAACATCTCTATCGTCTGATTCCATTTCTTTGAATCACAATTTCTTCTCCTATGCCTCTGTCGACACATGTTCTACTGGTTGCTCCTTGGTCGCTTCATTACCGACATCCGGTCGCGCTGCATGCTGCTGATGTGTCGTCAACCGCCGTGTTGATCGCAACAATCTGAGCGCCTTTGCCTCAAGACCATACTTGGTGAGATTGAAGACCCGATGAGGTGATAGTTGTTGGTGGTTTTGAAGAAAACGTTAGAAGATTGAATGGCGGGGCGGAGTAAGGGTCACTAAAGGGAAAGGGAAATCTAGGGGTGAAACCGTTGATTTGGGGAGAAGGGTTGAATTAAAGGGAAAATGGAAGAGGTGCCCTCTGCCCTGGTTTCTTTTTTTTTTTCGAGGAAGGAAAGAAGGAAGCTTTTAAGGGGATGACGGGGATAGTTGTGCGTTGAGTAAAGCTTACGTGGATGGGGTCTGATTCTGAAAATGCTTTAATATTTTTTAAGATAAAAGAATCCAAAGTGTGTTCATGAAAAAAAAAACTCCACAAGGATGTCGAAATTCATGTTGCCAGTTGCCTGTTTTCGAGTTCTGCAAAATCCAAAATATCATCGGTAAGACCATACAACAAAATAGTGCATGTTTCTTCTTATTGGAAAAAATGCAAGCATTCTGATCTGTGGTCGATGAAGCCGCAGTATAGCAGCTCCTGGACATGGAGGAGGCTACTCAAAATCAGGGATAAGATAAGGCCATGGATTCAACAGAGGAATGGTGAGGTTTACTGGGGTACAAAACAAATGCAAGTTTATTCTGTTCGATTGGTCTGGGATTCCTTGCGGGTCAAGCAGCCAGAGGTGCCATGGTATCATTTAGTCTGGAATAAGCTCTGTCCTCCCCGATTTAGCTTTATTGCCTGGCTTATTATCAGAAATTCTATAGTGACAAGGGATAAGCTTCTGAGCTGGGGGAAGATTACTATCGCCTCTTGCCCATTGTGCACTTTCCCGATGGAATCGAGAGAGCATCTGTTCTTACATTGTTCTTTTGCTCGTCTGCTTGTCTTGAATTTACACTGTAGATTGTTTGAAGCAGGTGGCTGGGATTTAATGCTGGCCGCAGTCTGCACATTGGTTCGACCCTCTGGAAAGGTGAGATGGCATGGAGTTATGTGGTGTATGGTGTTGACTTATATTTGGCGTGAACGATGCAGAGTTGTGCATGGTGGAGCACTGCCAGACCCGGAGAAAACTGCTGCTCAGCTACAGGCAGATCTACGTTATCTGGTGGCTGGGAATGCCATGTTGCAGGGAGACCTGGCGAGTTTGGGATATATTTGATAGTATTTTTCTTTGCTTGTTCGAGTGTTTTGAGTAATTGAGTAAGCAGTTATAGGTTGAGTGGAGGTGAGGAGGACTTTTGACATTTCTCAAAGCATTACTGCTTTGATTCGTTGTATTGGTCTTTCTTTTCATATTAATAAAAAGGAGGGAAACTGATTCAACGAAAAAAAAAAGAAAAAATACAAAGAAAAATACCGTACTGTCTTCTCTTAATTGCCATATGGGAATGTGTGAGTATACTTGAGGAAACGAACCCTATAGAAATAAACAAATAACTGGTGGTAAGCTAATAAATAAATAAGTTAACATGATTAAACATACTGAAGTTGTTTATGAGATTACCAACCTGGTTTAGGTGAATCATCGGAACAACATTTGGCATGACATTCATAAAAGAAGTATTTGGAATAACCATACCTGTAAGAACATTTTAATTAATTAACTAGGAGTAAATATTGAGTATAAAGAACCAATTACTACTGAAATGTATTATTCAAATTTTTACCGAAGGATTTGAAGTTGCAAAATTTCCAACTCCACTAGCTTGAGGCGCAAGAGATGGAAATGCTGGATACTGTGCATTCCTTGCATACTTGAGATAAAAACTAAATGAGATAATTGATAACTAATAAAATAGTACAAATTAATAGTCATCCTTACATACTTGTTGCAATGTTGGATACTGTGCATTCCTTTCGAGAGTCATTTGTTCATGCATGGTATTTGATAGAGACTTTTTTCCTACAAGGCAAACAGTTCAAGGATTATCATATCAAATAATGATTTTAATAAAGGAGTAAAGAAGAATTAACTCTTACTCGATGACCTTTTTTATTTATTTTGGCTTACGCTTTTCAAAGTGTCTTTTTTCTCTTGTGTAGTTCAGTCCTTTCGACTTCACACATGGTGGATCTAATATCGGTTCCGCATTTGTGTAAGTTTCAGTAGCCTCTTTGTTAATATGACCAACCAAGTCTACATTTTCCAACTCTTGCTCTGGCTTCATTTCAAGACTCAACAAACTTTCTTGAAATGTTTTTATGATGCTTTCAGTGTGTTGGCTTTTGTATATAAGATTGCTAATTATGCGCATTATGGAGTTTCGCCATACAATCTTTGCCTCTTCATTGGTCTTCCTTGAAGAATATCCTTTCTCATATCCCATCATCCCTTTTTCTGCTTCTTTTGTCCAACGTTGCAAAATATAATCCTTAGGCAGTTTTGTGATATTTTTTATACTAAGGATCCGTAGAGCATGACAACAAAGAATACCTTTCGCCTCAAACTTCTTGCATGAACAAAGAACTTCATTCTTCTCTTCATGAAAACGAATAGTGCAAATTCGACTGTGCCCCTCTTCCTGCACCTCATAGGTAGACATTGATTCATCAAGTGGAAGAAGACGCCACTTGGGAGAAATTGGCTGCTTTCAAAAGACAGTTTCCCGCCTTTCCAGCTTAAGGAGCTGCTTTTGAAGAGGAGGGGTGTACATGGGTCGGGTGGTTCGGGTTTAGTCATTTTAATCACCCGACCCATGCACTACGGTTTGGGAAATATCAAACTCAAACCCACCCAAAAAAATTTAAACCCTACGGTTTGTTTCTAATTGGGTTGGGTCGGGTTGACGATATTTTTAAGTAAAAACCCAACCCAACATAAAATATATAATTATTCTACATCATAAAAATATTTTATAACTAATTAAAATTTCAAACGAATGAACCAAGGTGAAAGGTATCAAAATTCACAAATGTTGTTTAAATTTTAATAAAATGTGATTTACTTCAACATATATCTTGTTTTTTTCGCGATATTTGTTGAAATAGGCTAAAAATGTTATAAATAAACGCATCCATCATATGTTATTCTATTAAAATTGTACACAAGAAAAAGGATTACGTGAATTATAACTATATTCAATTTATGTCTAAACTTTAAGTCGAAGAATGCATTAGATTAGGGAAACCATAAGAGAAAAATATGGCGAAATATCTTAATTTTCTCATAAGTATATAACTATATACCACATAAATATTTTTTAGATCCGAACTCATACTAATAGTTGGAACACGGGTTAGGTCGGGTTCTACGGGTTGTGTAATCAAAAATCCAAACCCACCCCAAAAGAGACTGTTGTAAAAAAAAAAAAACCCCACCCAACTCAAAACCCTCGTTTTAGCGATAAATACAGGTGGGTTGGGTCGGATTGGACGGGTGGGTCAGTTTGCGGGTGTGTTCATTATTAGTGATATGAAGAATTCAGAAGCAATTTTGATAATTATGAAAAAAGATATTTAATATTTGATGGAGATGGTATTTTCCTGAAAAGAACATGATTTGATGAAAACCAATTACTCGATGAGGTTCACCATGGTAGATGTACTGGGGAGAAACACAGTGAGAGGAAGATGTTTAAAATGGAGCTGAACTTTTTTTGGAGGAAAATATATAATTGAACAGACTTATTTCTTATAGATGATCCAAATACACAAGTTGTTTCCTTCGCCAAGAATGGGAATCAATTAGAATTTTGAAAGTTTAATAAAAAATAGAAATAGAAAAGATAAACGTCAAGTAATTATTTCAAGAAATTGGAAAGACGAGAGATGAAAGCCGGAAATGATACGAGGACAATAATTAAAAGTAACTCTTCCACGTGTCCATTTTCTATTGGGTTGGTGTACCACGTAGTCAAAGTGACGTGGTAAGCCGGGAGTATACAAGATTTTCTCGTTTGTTCACCCCTAGTTTGTAACAGCTCAATTGACAGCTGGCAAGTGACGTGTACAAAGGGATTACTTATATAAATAGAGAGACGTATTACAATTGGGGATCTTTTGACCAATAACTGATTGTCTAGCTACTTTACCATTTAGTGATAGTCATAACAGAATTAGCTCTCTCTCTCCTCTCCATCTTCGTCTTCTTCCTTCCAAATCCCTATTTCGCCAGAACTCCCCAGCAAAGGACCTTACACCGCCACCATGTCCCCGTCCTGTTTTCGCTTCTTTATCGTGGTATGCTTTTGCGTAGCCATCGTTCTGTTCTCTGTCGGTCTCCGAGTCGCCATCGTCGGGCTCAGCTCGAGCCCCGCCGCCGTCTCTCCTCCGCCACCGCCGCCGCGCTCTCCTCCGCCACCGCCGCCGCGCTCTCCACACCTCGCATTGTCGTACGACGCCGCAGAGAAGCTCCGGGCAGCCGGATTCTCTACCGATGCTGAGATTCTGTTTACTTCGGATTTTTTCCCGGCCACAGGTTCCACCTATTTTGCTGTTCTTGATTCAGGCTTTCCCGCCTCCGTTCGCCTGTGGCGGATGAGATTCGTTCTCCCCTACCAGACTACATCAATCCTACTCCCGATCGAGCTCCTGGTGGCTGTTCCTCTCGGGACCTGCTTCCCCACTCGCATACCCGGAAAGTATCTGACTATCACTCACAGCGGAGCAAACGTGACGGTGAATGGACTGAAGATCGCACATCCCAACCTGGTCGTCGAAGGGCCGATCATCATTCACGGAGTTGTTCGTGCTTTCTCGTTTGGGAATTCGGATTCGGCGTGCGGCGGCAGAAGGAACTCGTCCTCCTTCGTAGACTTCAGAGATTGATCAGGTAATATTCTCTACTGAATGAAGAAAACAAGCTGTGAACATGAGCAAAAATCCAAGGTACCGAGTAACAGAATTGACAGGTACTTCTGGCAAACTGGATCTTTCGAATGTCCCTATGAACATACAGTATTTGTTGAAGAAGTGAATGATTTGATTACGGTTAGCTTGTATGTGAATGGTATGATGTATGCAAGTAGTGCTGGAATTTTGATTAGCTTGCAGACTCTTGTGTTTACTGGGTCTGAGTTTGTTAACTAGTTTAGCTATATTTGTGGGGTGAGGGTTAGTGGTAAACATAGAGATTCCGAGAGTGATGGGAGTGGGCAGTAAGTGCTCTGTATATGTACTTCGAATTAGTGTTGAATAAAGGTTGTCAGTTTGCAGCTATTTGGTTTTTACATGTGGTATCAGAGCCGATAGCAAACTGTAACCACGTTTCTAAGAGTGTGATTGAGTGTATGTGATCTTCACGCTGGGGCGAGAGAAGAGAAATACGAGTGATTAAGAGGTGAACTCCAACTGCCGCGAAGAAGAAAATCATGGGTGAGGACGACAGCTTTACCCAAATTTGCATACCCAGGTTTGATGGTGACTATGACCATTGGAGTATGCTGATGGAGAACTTGTTAAGATCTGAAGAATACTGGAGTGTTGTTTGTGATGGGATCAAGGAAACTGGTGCAGAGATGGAGTCTGCAACTCACGCCAAAGCCTTGGAAGAATCCAGATTGAAAGACTACAAGGTTAAAAACTACTTGTTCTATTCAATCGACAAGACCATCTTGAGAACAATCTCACAAAAGTCCACAGCAAAAGAGCTCTGGGATAGCATGAAGATTAAATTTATGGGCAGCACTAGGGTTCAGAGAGTTCGACTGCAGTCTCTTCGAAGGGATTTTGAATTGTTGGAAATGCAAGATGGCGAGGTTGTGGCTGATTACTTCGGAAGGGTGTTGGCGGTGGCCAATACCATGAGAAATCATGGTGAATCTATGCCTGATGTCAAAATATTAGAACTTTTCCCCCTGTTTTTCTGTTTTCATCTTTTATCCAAAATCCCTAAATAGTTTCAAAACCAACCTTAGAATCTCAAGGAGTTCATAGTTTCTGGGTTTACTTCACAGACAAACCTCATTCCCACAGCAGCAGGACCAAGCCCCCATACCGCGATCGCTATCCAGGCTACAATCGAACTCAATCTTTTCGTTATTGTTATTATGGTCACATGCTGAGTGAATATGTTTATTCTTGGAATGATTGTCTTCTCTAATGGTCCTGTTAGGATGCTACACAATCTGTTTCTTGATAAGATGAAACAACAAATATCTAATGCACATTTGTCCATTTTTATGGAACAACAGAAACTGAATTCTTAAGGGGAGTGCTGCATATATTTAGTTACTAGCCCATTTCTCTGTTGGCTCAAATGGAAGGAGTTCTGCAGCTTTCCCTTTCATATGTATGCACACAATCATTGGCGAAGTATTCTTTTGGTTTCTGTTTAAATTAACACAAGGTGCAGCCTATTTTATGGTTTTCAACGTTTGTTAGGATATTACGTGTCTATTATAAACAGTACCAGCGCCATTTGTTGACAAGAACATAGAAAGGGGTTCTGGAGTCAAGTTTCATGACAAGGTACTCTCATTCCCCTCACGTATTAGGAAGTTATTTCTTTGTGTATTCCATTACTATACTTCGATATACATTGCTTCAGGTTGATCAATCTTAATACTGATTATTTAGCCTTTTCTTCAGCTGTATAGCCTTCCGGATAGTGGAAATGAACTTATACATATTGGTCCTTCTGTGTAGATCAGTTAAGCTCCAGCAATGGCAGGATGGAGCAGCCATCAGAAGCCGTGAAAGTCACAAGCAAAGTGAAATGATAAGTGTCTTAGATGGTCCCGGAGACCTCAAACAGTATTAATCTCTAATTGGTACTTGGTAGGTAACCCTTCTTTTGATCAAATGCACCTTACATAGTCATCTAATTTAGTATGATTACTGTATTCCTTCCAAAATACTATTCATCGTTCCTTCTTGGAATGGATTGCCTATATGTATTTTGTAATGGACTGTCTATTAGAGGGATTGAGGGAGCTTGGTGAATGGCGAAGCAGTAGCCATGTCATTGCCTCATGTGAATGAATATTCTAAAAACACTCCCAATGCTTAGACTAATGCATGTCTAGGTATATATTAACATTTTTCTTTGGCTTCAACCTTAAAGCATATCTCATTTTGTGATATCTTTTTAACCAGGTTGCCCTATACTTTTCTGTCATTCTTGCTCTACCGGGAGTATTTGTCAATGAATTTAGATGTCTGCACAAGCTTGTCATTTATTACTTTCTAGGACTAGACTACAATCTGCTTGCCCTCTGTTCTCATTTCTTCCAAAAAAAAATAAAAAATTATATACATTTGTAGATTCACTTTCCTGAAATCTGCTTGCTCTTTTATGTTAGACTGAAATCTGCCTGCTCTATTTCTCTTACTGATTCACTTTCCTGTACCAGCTCAGCTCGGCAACCCAATCCTGTTATATTGACCAGGCTACAGTCGACACCACCTCCAATATTTGAATAATCCTTATCGAACCGAGATTCTGCTTCATTCTAGCACGATTTTCAATATGAGAATTAGGTCCGTGAAGCTGTGGTTTCAAACTTACTGTTGGGTACTTGACCTCTTGGTCGTTGTCATTATAAATTCAGGTGAAGAACCTTTTTGCCTTATTCCAAATCCTTTAGTTGGTGTTTTTTAATCCATTTTTCGATTGTGTGTTTGTTTTCATTAGGACAAGGCTCCTTACAAGGCAAAAGCATGTAAGAGGGAAGGTGAATATGAGTAGACCATAGAGGTTTACGACAGGAAACATGTACCAAATAATCCTTCTTCCCGTTTTAGATTCCTATTTATAGTTCAAAACTCATTCTTACAGTTTCTTGCCTCGATGCAATTGGTAAAGAATAATAGGCAGGAGGTCATGGTTCTGAGAAGTTCTGCCTGGCAAATTCGATGCAGTTGTTGTGGTAGCTCAACTCAGCTCCTAAATCAGGTGGAGGCAAGCTCGTTATAAACTTGAACTGTAACCCTGATCAATCAGGAACTGTTGTCGTTTGGTCAGCAAACACGATGATCTTATCTCCACGCTGCTGTTCATGAAACCGTATCAGAAACTCACACGCTCTGAACTTGTTAGGGTTCATCACATACAACAGTTTCCCCTGTGAAGAATTTCCCCTCCTCAGATACTCTGCAAAGAGTTCCTTCGTCATCGGGCACCATACTTCAGCACACTGGACATTCGCAATGAACCCACCTTTCACAAGGTCCAGCCAGTTGGCTTCGTACAGTTTGGGACCGATGAGGAAGTTGAGATCTGTGATCCTTTCGTCCTCTCTCACGAGTGTTGCAGTAAGCCCCAATTTGCAGTGAGACTTGGTCAAGCTGATGACTCTGCGAAACATTTGTGCAGGAACCACATGGACCTCGTCCATCAAAAGAAGCCCCCATTCCCTGTTCCTGATCTCTTCCATCATCTTTTCAGATTCCTCTGATCTTTTACCCCCATAAGCAACCATGTTATAGGTTGTGATCACCACAACTCCAGCGTTGTTGCCCTGCAGTCTCCTCTCTTCCTTGCTGTCAGAAGTGAAACGACGAATTTGCTCATCCGAAATTGTCAACCTCAGCTTAAACTGGTTGTACCACTAATCGACCGAGACTGCATTCGTTGCTAGACAGAGGCAACTTTTCCTTATCCGGGTTGCAGCTGATACACCAACCATAGACTTTCCATCACCACAAGGCAACACAATGATGCCTGATCGCTCTGCCATTATTTCCAAACATTTTGCTGAGGCTCTTCTCCTGATACGGTCGTGGCTGCAGTGCTTGGGGCTTCAATTTCATGTCGACGATGTCTGGATTTACAGGATCGTTTCTGAAATCGGATTCCTCCAGCATCGGGTAATTCAAAGCACTAGGCAGGCACCGTTGCTTTACATTTTCTACCTGAGAGGGTTCAATCTCGAAAGGGTAGCAGTGAGTTTCTTCATCTTCATTCAACAACCCATTATGACTGCCGCCAATTTCTCCATGTTCATTGTCAGACTGATCAATCCTGGCTCGACCAATGACTTCATCTTCTAACAACTTCTCGAGCACCTCTGGATACGGAGACTCGATGAAGTATCTGTTCTTCTTGAGAACAAGCAACACTTTGCCGCAATTCGCAGTGGATTTGTGTATGAAGTCGATCATCTCATTGGGCAGTTTGGTCTTGGACAACTTATTCAGAACGGCGATTATGGTTGCAGCCTCCAGAGCCGCGGAACCCGCGGCGGCGTACAGTGAATGTGGTGTCAGATTGTACTCGTGCATCGACTCTGGCCTGCAAACAGGCTCTGCAATGGCGATGAGGAAGTCGGATGCTTGTTTGTACAGTGGAGAGCACGTCTCGAGAAATATCCGATCATCGCCACAAGTCCAGAGTGGGCAATTCGTATGGTCAGGCTTCAGCTCCAATTTCGTGATATCCATGTCTTTCACCTCTCTTTCACCGTCGCCGTAATAGCCATCGGCAGCGGTGGCGGCGGCGGCAGCCTTGTACTTCTTCGTCGGGCGCTCCTTATGGCCATCATGATGAGACATCTTCTTTACTAAAATCTAACCGTGAAAAGGATTTATATAAATTACAAGACTGAGTACAACAAGTAAAAGAAATCTAGAAGAATAAGGAAAATATGAGATCGAAACGGATGCCTCCTAAGGAGGGAAAAGGGAGGGAGGGAAAAAGGAGGATGGAAAGCACAAAAATCGATGTTTTTCCCCTGTTTGCGAGATGGAAGGAAAGCAGGGAGGGAGGGAAAATGCAAAGAAAATGTACTGTACAACCAATCCTCCCAAATTGGAGAGAAAACTATATTCCTCTCTGCGTGGCCCACTTCCCCTCTCTTTTCTTTGTTTCTTTAATTTATTAGTTATTCTACTTTCTTTTTTCTTTTTTGTTCTTCTTTCTTGTTTTTGTTTTGTTGAAATTTTTATGATAAATGATTAACTTTGATGTCTAATAATAGAAAAATTGTATAAAAAAATACTAGCCAAGATATACATAATAAAAATGAGGAGACTAAATACAATACTGTTTAATCAATAACGTAACACAAAATTGTTTTACATCACGTATAACGTTATTTTACATCACATTCATAAGCAAAAAACTACAAATTTAATTCACAATTCATAAGCAATGAAAATAATATCAACATATACTCAAATTATTTCACTATTATATACCTAATAAAATAGCATATCCATCACAATTCCCAATACACTTTTTTCTTCCCACTTTCCTCCATAAAACAACATTTTCCTCTCAATTTCCTTCACCTCCAAATCTCCCCTCCCCTCCCCTCACCTCCTAATTTTCCTTCACCTCCCTTCTTTTTCCTCCATTCCTTCGGAAACATAGTGTTAATGCTTCATGGCATTGGACCCTTCAACCAATTTTTGTATAAATTTGAAATTTGAAAATTTCTATATTATGATTGAGTGAATTAAATATTAAGGATTTAAGGGTGCTTAAGGATATTTGATTGAAATTTGTTGAGTTGACAGTGACATGGCATGTTGACCATTAGTCAACGCGTTTGACCATCCAAATTAACGTTCAATTGTCGCATCTGGCCAAATTTATCATAGGTCGTAAAGATAGGACTGCCTTAAAGCTCGGGATACCTAAGTATGCAATCACCGGAGGACGAAGGAGCTTAACTCCAAAGAGAGTAGTTCTTCGGGTAGCGATTCACAGTACTTTCGTGCGAGAAGAAGCCTTTTTCTTCCTATTTCGTTATATTGACAATTGCGCTATACTACTATAATATGAGCATAGTATGCTCACAGTCGGGCAAATATGCCCCTATCGTCTAGTGGTTCAGGCTAGTGGAGGCTCGGCCTTTTACTCCGCTTGCCTCTACTTTTCATGTCAAGCGTACAAGTGTAGTTTAGTGGGATTTACTTCTAAAGACAGGAATTTTTTTTCATCTCCCCTGTATAAGTCGACGTCTTAACCTGACTTCCTGAGCTCAGTTGATTGTTGAAGCAGTAGCTCTGGATCGAGAGCTGGATGCTTACCTTATTATTTTATTATGAGCCCGAAAAGCGGGCGAAGGTTTATTATGAGCCCGAAAAGCGGGCGAAGGTTTATTATGAGCCCGGATTATTCCATGAGTACGCGTAGGGACCGTATACGAAGGATAAGATCATATTGTAACCCCTTTTCATGAGCTCAAGGGAAACGGAAGCACTCTCACCCTCCCTTTGGTCTAGCAGGGGCCCCAGGAAGAGAAGACCTAACGACTTACACCTTGCGCTTTTTTTACCCACCCGCTTTATTAAGCATAAATTTTTTTTCTGTTTTTTCTTCATTACAATAAGATTATAATAGTTTTCTAACTCGCCCCTGTTATATTTTTCACGGATGCTAATCTCGAAACAGACCTTCTCTCCAGCCAGCTCTGTCTACCCTTTGATCGAAACGTGACGTGCCTAAAGAATTTCTTAAATAAGACAGGGAATTAAGGCATATTAAAACGAAAAGAGGTTGTTGTGATAAGGCGAGGAATTAGATTCATCCCGCAACGTAAGCGCGGAGAATTCCAGCCGACATTCTTTGTGCGCCCCTTACCGTTCTCGCTCAGTGTTTGCAACGGCGGGGGAGGCAGTCGTAGAAGCGAAGCCTATTGCCTGTTTATTTTGATGTACAGTTCGGGTCAGGATGTTATAGATCGAGTCAAGATGCATTACAAAGTTCAGGCTATACAGAAATATTAACCCATTTTATTACTTCATACATTTTGAAGTAAAAATGCATTACAAAAAGAGTGTCTAGCTAGATGGAAACCCAAAACCACACATTTTTTTCCTAAAACAAATGGAATCACACATCACTTTGACTTAACTCATCACCTCATTACTTGCTACCTAGGGTGCATTGTAAGGGGTGGGAATGAGATACAAATTATTTTTTCTTGCAACCGTAGCTCCAAATTCTTCAGCCATGTCAAAGGGTTGGATTTGATTTGGGAGCTTCCAATCAAAATGATAGAGCAAACTGGCCAGTATAAGATACACGGAAGCAATCGCGTAGTTCATGCCCGGGCAGCTTCTTCGTCCAGCTCCAAATGGGATGAATTTAAAATCATTCCTCTTATAATTGAGAGACGTGTTGAGGAACCTCTCCGGCATAAATTGATCCGGTTGGGTCCAATGCGAGGGATCTCGACCGAGAGCCCACATATTGACAATGACTCTTGTTTTTGTTGGTATCTGGTAGCCACCAATCACAACTATTTCTGGACTCTCCCTTGGTAGCGATAAAGCAGCAGGAGGATGTAACCTGAAAGTTTCATTGACGACGGCTTTGAAATAGTGTAGTTCATCGAAGTAATCTTCATCTACTACTCCCCCCTTTCCATCAAACGCACCTCGCACTTCTATTTGCACCTTTTCCATCTCTTTAGGGTTCTTCATCAACTCGGCCATGATCCATTCAATGATAGTAGGGGAAGGGTCACCCCCGGCTAGGAATATGTCCTACATTGCACATGTACATCATTGTATTAATCATACAAATAATAATTGTGGGGAAACTAGGGCTGGCTATTTGGTCTGGGTTTTTTGGTTTTATCCGAAACCGGACCGGGATTGGATAGTAAACAATCCAATCCAATTCAATCTTTGGGCTTAGATTTGAGGTAAAAACCGTTTGGGACCGGATCGAAAACGGGATAAAGACCGGATAAGAGAGCTCAACACCCAAAACTTAAGGGTAATTTGCACAAACCTTTGCACTTAGTACAAAACTTAACCAACTCCTCACCCTTTCAGGCCTTAGGCCACTAAAATCCCCCACAAGCTCAATATAAAATCAAGACCGAATTGGGACCGGATAGGGTCAAGACCGAACTGTATCCAATTCAATCTTTGGTCCTTATATTTTCAAAAAGACCGGACTAAACCGGATCAATTTGAGCAAATTTAACCGGACCGAACCGTATAGCCACCCTATTCCCCTAGTCGATTCATCGACGTTTACTTGGTATCATAATCTTAACTAATTGACTTTGAATCAAGTTGGAAGTTACTATTAGCAAATATTATGTAAAATTAATTTTACATACCAAGATGACGGCTTTAACCTCAATGTGGTCTTCTGTGCACCTCAACAGCACATCAACTAGATCCTCTCCCTCCGTTCCTCCTGATCTTTTTGCTAAATGCTCGTCAATTATACCTTGAAGCATGGCATCTGCTTCTTTGTGGAGCTTCTTCAGCTGTCTCTCTGTTCCAGTGATGCGATGCAACCATCTGTGGGAAGGGAAGATGTCTCCCGTGCTGAGCCCTCCAAGCTGCTCGGTGATCCGACGCATCAGCGGCATGAAAGCTCCCTCCAGCTCCCGGATCCTCCCAAACGCCGTCCTCGATGTCATGGCTCTGGACATCGAGATCAGTAGTTGGCTCAAGTTCACCGCTCCGCCGCCGCCGACGCTATCCGCGGCGGAGCCAGAAGTACTGCTGGCTTCTGTAACAAGACACATGTAAGTTTTGGGCTCTGTCACAAAACACAGGTTGATTGAGCTTTTATAAATAAATTAATTTGAGGACACACCTGATCTCAATTTCTCGCTCCCCCGCTGATCGCTACGACCACGAATCAACCTCATCAGCTTCCCGACCTCTGCCTCGCGAATCGGCCGCAACGACCGGACCCGCTTCTCCGTCAGCAGCTCCGATGTGCAGATCCGCCGCCAGTACTCCCCCTCCGACGAGAAAGCGATGTCCATGCCGCCATAGAAGATGATGCTGGCCGACGGCGTGTAAGACCTGTACGAGAAGTTGTGGTCGTGGGTTTTGAGATACTCTCTGGTTGCTTCAGGGGACGACAGCAGCACGTTCGAGGTCTCCCCGAGCTGGAGATGCATCACGGGGCCGTACTGCTTCGCTAATTCTGCGAAGCGGTGGTGGATGAGGGCGGAGTTGGAGGAGAAGGCTAGCTGGTGGATGTTTCCGATGATGGGGAGCTTCCATGGCCCTGGAGGCAGGGGAAAGGTTGAATTGTTCGGCTTGAGATGGGATTTGAGGATTAGAAGTAGGGTTAAGAAGAGGATGATGACGAGGAGGAGGATTGGTGGGTTACTGGTGATCAAAGAGATTATCATCATCTCATGATCGTTTGAGTTCACCCTCTGTTTCTGAGACTCTGTTTTGCATAATATAGCAGGGGATTTGAAAGATGATACTTCTTCGGGTCTGCTCTCCTAGCGTTGGCGGACCCCCAAACTTTGGGTAAGTGACCGTCACAGCAACTATTGAAGAAATTGACCCCAACCACTAATCAGTAATTAACGACAAGTTGAAGAGCAAATTGTTAGGTTTCTTGTCTTATGGTGGAAAAACATCTTATAATGGAAAATGATGGGTATTTCACTTTCGAAAATCTTTGTATTTTGTGATTTGTTGTAATATAAATTTGAAAGAGTGCATTATTTGTGTATTATTTGAGAGATTTCCGATTAAAACATATGGTAGCACAAATTTGTCAATAAAAGATAAACTTAAGATTGTGTAAGCCATAGCTTCATCCACAACTTTTCTTTTTCCATCGAACGCGTCTCATTTCTCTTCGTACATTTTCCAACGATAGTCACAACAACTATTGAAGAAATTCACCCCAACCACTAATCAATAATTAACGAGTTGAAGAGCAAATTGTTAGGTTTCTTGTCTTATAGTGGGAAAACATCTTATAGTGGAAAATGATATGTTTTTCACTTTTGAAAATCTTTCTATTTATGTGATTTGTTGTAATATAAATTTGAAAGAGTGCATTATTTGAGAGATTTCCGATTAAAATATATGGTAGGATAAATTTGCCAATAAAAGGTAAACTTAAGATTGTGTAAGTCATAACTTCATCCACGACTTTCCTTTTCCATCGAACACGTCTCACGTCTCTTCGTACATTTTCCAACGATAGTATGTTTGTGGTATTCTCACAAATGTCACATGCCAAATACTACTTTTTTTTGCAACCAAATGTATTATTGGGAATCAAATACAACAAAACATGGTATATTTGACCCTCTTTTTTCTAACAGTACTTCCTGTTCACTATGCACGGTAAGGGATGGGAATGAGATACAACTTATTCTTTCTTACCGTTGTAGCTCCGAATTCTTCAGACATGTCCAAGTCTTGGGGTTTGATTTGATTTGGAAGCTTCCAATCGAAATGGTAGAGCAGATTTGCGAGTAAAACATAAACAACAATAGTCCCATAGTTCATTCCTGGGCATATTCTTCGTCCGGCTCCAAATGGTATGAAGTGGAAATCCTTACCCTTGTAGTCTATGGAAGTGTCGAGGAATCTTTCTGGCAAAAATTGATCTGGTTGGGTCCAATGCGAGGGATCTCGGTTGATGGCCCACATATTGATGATGACCCTTGTTTTTGTTGGAACTTGGTATCCATCAATCACAACATTTTCTCTACCCTCTCTTGGAATCGACAAAGGAACAGGAGGATGTAATCTGAGAGTTTCTTTGACGACCAATTTGAGATAATGTAATTCACCAAAACAAGCTTCATCCACGACTTTCCCTTTTTTGTCGAACACACGCCTCATTTCTCTTTGCACTTTTCCCATCTCTTTTGGGTTTTTCATCAACTCTGACATGGCCCATTCCACAACATCGGGAGAAGAGTCACCCCCAGCTAGGAACATGTCCTGCATCATCCGTGTATATCAAAATATTAATCAATAATTACGTGAAAGGATACACATACCTAATGTATGAGTGTAGTGATCAGAAATAAGTGATTGTTTACTCAGTATAAGAATCCTAACTAAATAATTTGATTAAATTATCTCGTATTTAAATTTTGAGATTATACTGGACAATCATAGCACTTTTTTGTTTTTGGGAGATAGATTATAGACAATATAGTGATATACTGATGGCTTTGGAGTGTTCCCACTCAATGACTATGAGTGCAAAAAGGCAAGTATGGTTCTTTGGAAGTCAAGTTGGACATTGCAAATGCATATGATCGAGTTGAATGAGGTTTTCTGGAGGCAATCATGACGATACTTGGGCTTGCAGATAGATGAATCAAGATAATCATACATTGTGTTACATCAGTCTCCTTTTCTATTTTGGTTAATGGTCGTCAAATGGAAATTAAGCTTCTACCTAAAAAGGTGACTCAGACAAAGTGATCACATGTCACCCTACGTGTTTCTTATAGTGGTAGAGGGATTATCAGGATTAATTACAAAGTGTGAAAGGGATAGAAAGATTAGTGGTATGTTGGTCAATAGAGAGGCATCCACGATATCTCATTTACTCTTTGTCGATGATAGTAACCTATTTACCCAGGCAAAACTACTCAAAATATGCACATTTATAGCATGTGTTTGAGCCTCTACGAGGCTGAGTAAGAACAACAGGTGGATTTGGTGAAATCGAAAAATATTCTTTAGCCCTGATCGAAAATATTAATACGTACCAAAATGACGGCTTTAACCTCAACGTGGTCATCGGTGCAATTCAAGAGGACATCGACTAGATCTTCTCCTTCATCATATGTTTCTCTCCTAGTTCCCGTCGATCGCCTGCATAAGTGCTCATCGATTATCTCTTGGAGGATCATATCTCCTTCTTCGTGAAGCTTCCTCAGTTTTCTCTCTGTTCCGGTGATCAGCCGCAACAACCGGCGGGAAGGAAAGATGTCCCCGACGCTGTACCCTCCCATTGCCTGGACGACCCGATGCGCCAGCGTCAGGAAAGATCCCTCCAGCTCCCGGATCTTTCCGAACGCCGCCCTCGAGACCATCGTGTTGGCTGCCACAATCAGGAGTTCGCTCAGGTTCACCATCCCTCCTCCGTACTTTGTTGCCACGACCGCTAATACGAAGAGTGACGAAGTCAGGAGTTGAAATTAGATACTTCTTTTTTATATATAAATAAATTGTCACAATTGGAGATTTCATTTATAGCGTAACAAAATATCAATAATTGAGCTTTGATTTAGCGATAAAAGTATCCTTATGGTATACATACATAATAATTTATTATATTTTTTTTTTACCAAAACTTACCTGTGTCGCGTGACTCACTGCGAATAAACCTCACCAGCTTCCCGACCTCTTCATCTCGAATCGGCCGCAGCGACTTCACCCGCCGGTCCCCCAGCAGTTCCATGGCGCAGATCTTCCTCATCCGCCGCCAGTGCGCGCCGTCGGACGGCGAGAACAGGATGTCCCTGGCGCCGTAGAAGACGATGCTGCCCGACAGCATGTGAGACCTGATGGCGAAGTTCTGGTCGTGGGTTTTGAGGAACTCCCTGGCCAGTTCCGGGGACGATACGATGACGTTTGAGATCTCGCCGAGCTGGAGGTGCATCAGGGGGCCGTGTTGCTTGGCTAGGTTGGCGAGCCGGCGGTGGATTAGGGCGGCGGAGGTGGCGAGCTGGTGGATGTTGCCGATGATGGGGAGCTTCCATGGTCCTGGTCACCTGACGGCGAAGTTCTGGTCGTGGGTTTTGAGGAACTCCCTGGCCAGCTCAGGGGACGAGACGACGACGTTCGAGGTCTCGCCGAGCTGGAGGTGCATCAGGGGGCCGTGTTGCTTGGCTAGGTCGGCGAGCCGGCGGTGGATTAGGGCGGCGGAGGTGGCGAGCTGGTGGATGTTGCCGATGATGGGGAGCTTCCATGGTCCTGGAGGCAGGGGATATTGGGTGGTTTTGTTCTTCTTCTTTGTTTTGAGAAGATGGGATGTGAGGATTAGAAGTAGGGTTAAGAGGAGGATGATTATGAGGAGGATTAGTGGGTTAATGGTGCTTAAAGGGATGATGATTATCCCATGATCATGGCCAACTTCTTCTTCCATTTATTTTCCTAGATCTAACTTCTCCCTCTCTGTCTCACTGTCTCTGTGTCTGTCTTTGTGTGTATACATATATAGAGAGGAGCACCTCCTCCCCAACCCACCCCAAAGTGACAACCTAAAATGACAATTTCGACCTAATTCGTTACCTGCCCGATACATGTATTATTCACTGGACATGACATGGACCGTAGGTTTATCATGTTGAACTCTCTTCATGGCCCGCTCTATTTCGATGGTCTCTGCTATCTATGATTGAGCAATATTATTATTCTAACCGCTCAATGAATCAATTTAGTTGCCATTTTGGTTCGAGAGCTTCCAATCAAAATGATAGATCACATTTTTACTAGGTAAAAGATAGACGGTCGACAATCTCATGGTTCATGCTTGGGGCAAATTCTTCATCCAGATCTAAATGGAATGAACTGAGAATCAATGTTTTTATAATTGGTGAACTTGTCAAGAAATCTTTATGGAATAAACTTATTTGGGCCTAGTACGAGGGATCTCGACCGAAGATCCATCAATTAACGATCATCCTTACTTTTGCTGGTAATTGATATCCATTCATCAAAACAATTTCTTGGGCTTCTTCCCAAAACGATAAAGTAACGAGAGTATTTCATCTTAAAGTTCCCTGACTGATATGAAATAGTCGTATGTGGTATAAGATCAACTAGCGAACCTCATCCAATAACTCGAGTTATTGAGATCAACGGGTTATTGATAAGGTATTAGAGTCTTCTGTGACGGAGACGTCTTGGTGCTCGAATCTCCACGACCTTCATTTGTTTAGTACGTGGAATGCACTTGTACAAACTTCAAGTCTTTATCAGTATCTTTTATTTTTTGAGGTATATTAATATATGACATAAGATCCATTACTGTATCTAATCTCCCCAATAATTCAAATTATTAAAAGACACTAAAATCTACCCACACCATTAAGTACCTCTCAAATGAATTACTATTGAGAGGGAATCTTCATTTCCCAATTAAACTTTCCATGTAACAATATCAAGATTTGTCGCCTCGCTCCAACCTGTATGTACTATGCGTGCGAGGTAAACCTTTCTGCAAAGGTCTTGGGAATTGAGATAGCTACCCATTCCATTGCCTTCCAAACGTGAAGAGGCGATTCACAAGATAAGAACGAAACAGAGCGATCATATTCTGTCATAAACCAGTTGCTCTCAATAACTCGAGTTGTTAGAAGAAGAATATGTTGAATCTTATACATATCCATATATGATTGTTAACCACTTCCTTACATATCCAAATATCTAAACGAGAAGTAGTCATCAATGTGGCAACCAAAACAATACAAAGATGATATTAATTCTTTAGCTTCAAAGGAGAACGACACATGGATATACAATAAATGAAATAGTCCATGTCTATTTAGTAGGTATAGCAATGAAGCCAAATCGCATCATCAAATCCCATAAGCTTATGTTTGGCCAGGCTTTTAGAAGTGTTTTTCGGTTTCAAAAGCTGAAGTAGGGCCAAACATCTCTAAAAGTTCGGCTTTTGAAAAGCCGAAAAGCACTTTTGTATAACATAAAAGCAGAAGCTCTGGTTTGGAGTTTTTGCGGAAAGCTATTTTGAAAATACAAGATTATCCTTACCATATTTTAATTTTATTTTAGAAAATATAATTTTCCTTCATTTATATCATTTTAAAAATAAAATAAAATATAAAATCATATTATTTAATATAAAAGAAATCTAACAAGATCAATTTTAACTAGTTTTTATTGTTTAGAATTTTTATTCATATTTTATATTATAAGTCCTTTATAGTCATTTTACACAATCTCTCATATTAAAAAACACTTCTAATAGTTTTACAGCCAAACACTCTACTATTTTTTTTGAAAAGGACTTATCTAAAATCTTCAGCCAGAAGCTGCTTCTACAAAAGCTACAACAGGGCCAAACTAAGCTAATATATTTCAAGAGATCATACAATAATCAATAGGGTTAGAGTTTGGTCGAAATGTATATTGCCCTTGTGATCATGGAGGACCATAGGTATCAAACATGATAGACCGAGCATATGACATCGTGGGTAAGTTGCGCGACTGATGGTCGAATGTCGCACGTTATTTAGCTGACTTATTTTTATATAGTCGGAAATCGTCTGTATATAGAAACATCTTCCTAAAACTTATATGTAGAGTAAGTTTGGACTTTGATGTTACTTGTTACATCAATTTCTACATAGCTGACGGGGTGAAAGCTATCATGAACCTCATTTGGCTGGATGGATAGAACTAGCTGAATAACCACTTGGAAACAAAAGATTACAGATCAGACTTAAAACAGTAAAACAAAGTCCTTACACCCGTAAATTCCAGTCACTAACAAATATTCTGTTTTCAAATCATAGCAATGTGACGAGAATGACTTCAAAGAAAAACTTGCAAATATAAAGACTAAAAACTATGTAAAAGAAATAAACTTGCATTATCCCACTCTATCAAGTAACCTAATTGAGTTTAGCCTTATTCTCTGTTGTTAGCTTAGCTCTGCATAAACTGATCCAAATAACACTTGTTAAATGGGCTGAACCCAAAAACCTTGTACTTGCTGTTGATCAGCAAGTATCCATACATATTGAAGCGTCATGAAAGAAGTTTAAACACAAATAATATATTTGACGACCCTTCTACCTTATGCAAGTTCATCGATCATATGCTATTGTAAATAACAAACCTATGAAAAGAATGATTAAGAATGAAATAAGATTACTTTAACTTTTGGATCAACAATATTAAAACTATTACTCTTTAAAATATTTATTTTTCTAATACGCGAAGCGATAGCGAGCGGAATTTTATTAGTTTGTGTATTATTTGAGTGATTTTCAATTAGAATACATGGTAGCACAAATTTGTGAATAGAAGGTAAATTTAAGATAGTGTAAGTCATCAAAACAAGCTTCGTCCACAACTTTCCCTTTCCATCGAACACATGCCTCACTTCTCTTTGTACATTTTCCACCGGTAATATGTTTGTGGTATTCTCACAAATGTCACATGCCAAATAATACTTTTTTTTTCCGACCAAACGTATTATTGAGAATCAAATACAACAAAACATGGTATATTTGACCTCTTTTTTCTTATAGTACTTTATGCTCAGTGTGCATGTAAGGGATGGGAATGAGATACAACTTATTCTTTCTTACCGTTGTAGCTCCGAATTCTTCGGACATGTCAAAGTCTTGGGGTTTTATTTGACTTGGGAGCTTCCAATCAAAATGGTAGAGCAGATTCGCGAGCAGAACATAAACAACAATAGTCCCCAAGTTCATTCCCGGGCATATTCTTCGTCCAGCTCTGAATGGTATGAATTGAAAATCCTTACCCTTGTAGTCGATGGAAGTGTCGAGGAATCTTTCCGGCAAAAATTGATCTGGTTGGGTCCAGTGCGAGGGATCTCGGTTGATGGCCCACACGTTGACGATGACCCTTGTTTTCGTTGGAACTTGATATCCATCAATCACGACCGTTTCTCTACCCTCTCTTGGAATTGACAAAGGAACGGGTGGATGTAATCTGAGAGTTTCTTTGACGACTGATTTGAGATAATGTAGTTCTCCAAAACAAGTTTCGTCCACGGCTTTTCATTTTTCGTCAAACACACGTCTCACTTCTTTTTGCGCTTTTTCCATCTCCTTCGGGTTCTTCATTAACTCGGACATGGCCCATTCCACAACACCAGGAGAAGAGTCGGCCCCAGCTACGAACATGTCCTGCATCGTACACGTGTATATCAAAATATCAATCAATAATTATGTGATGGAACACATACCTAATGAGCTAGAGATAAAACTAATTATGTAAATAAATAAATATGCATTATGTTACTAATACGTACCAAAATGATGGCTTTAACCTCAACGTGGTCGTCGATGCAATTCAAGAGGACATCAACTAGATCTTCTTCTTCCTCTGTTTCTCTGCCGGCTCTCGTCGATCGCCTGGACAAATGATCGTCGATTATCTCTTGGAGGACCAAATCTCCTTCTTCGTGAAGCTTCCTCAGTTTTCTCTCCGTTCCGGTGATCAAATGCAGCAACCGGCGGGAAGGAAAGATGTCCCCGACGCTGAACCCTCCCATTGTTTGGACAACCCGATGCGCCAGCGTCAGAAAAGACCCCTCCAGCTCTCGGATCTTTCCGAACGCCGCCCTCGAGACCATCGTACTGGCCACCGCGATCAGGAGTTCGCTCAGGTTCACCATCCCTCCTCCGTCCTTGAGGCTCGTCGTCACTGTCGCGGTCTCTGGTGGATGAAGTCAAAGAGTTGAAATCAGTGGCGCACCCAGGAATTTTACATAGAGGTGTCCCCTTTTAAAAAATAAATTAAATAAAAATAAGTCTTAAATAATTAATAAAAATTAAATCATTCTTAAATAAGAAAATACTCGACTCGTACAACTTTAAAAAAAAAGTCCAATATGTGTTTTCATATTCAGAAATAATTGTAGAATACACTCGGTGCCTACACTGCTCAGAAAATTGTCTTTGTGTATTCTACAAGACAATCATTCACGAATTATTCGATTTCTAAACTTGTTTTTTATGTAATCCAAAGCTGAAAAGACTCTTTCAACACTTGTCGTACAACCATAAAATCAATACAAATTAAGGATGGCTTGAATTTTTTTAAATTATTAGGTTTTGAAAATAATTAGAGATAGTGAATGACATTTTACTATTACACAGTGTTTAAAATCGAACAACGAATGAGTTGTACGCTTGCAGCTTAATGGAAATTATGTTTAATAAGAATAATAATAGTGTTCTAGGTTTGAATTACCCAAACTACCACTTATAGTCACATACCCAAACTAGAAGATGAGAGTAGGATAATCAATTTTTCAAATTTCAGGAGTGTCTCCGACTATCAATTATAATTTTTTTGCCCATACATAATTTATCACCGGGGTTGAATAATCGTTTTTCCAAAATTTAGGGGTGTCTTGTGAGTTGTGACACCCCAAACACGCGTGGGTCCGCCCCTGGTTGAAATTAGATGTGTCTTTTTTATTTTCGAAACATGAATGGTTTTAACTAGAAATTTCATTTATAACATAACAAAATGTCAATAATTGAGATTTATTTTAGTGATAAAATATCCTTTTTGTCACCCATATGACATTTTTTTTATTATTATCAAAACTTACCTGTGTCGCGTGACTGACTGCGAATAAACCTCACCAGCTTCCCGACCTCTTCATCTCGAATCGGCCGCAGTGACTTCACCCGCCGGTCCCCCAGCAGTTCCATGGCGCAGATCTTCCGCATCCGACGCCAGTGCGCGCCGTCGGACGGCGAGAACAGGATGTCCCTGGCGCCGTAGAAGACGATGCTGCCCGACAGCATGTGAGACCTGATGGCGAAGTTCTGGTCGTGGGTTTTGAGGAACTCCCTGGCCACTTCAGGGGTCCGGATACTATAACAACACCCATAGTATTGTTATAGTAACAACAGGGGTAAAAATGGAAACTCATATAAAGTAATAAATAAAAAATTCAATTATTAATTGCCCCACCGGCCCACCCCATACCTTTCTCTCTCCCCACTCGATTCTTCTTCTCCCCAGTTGTCGGCGCCATCAGCCCATCGCACCAGATCTTCAGCCGACTTATGAGAATGTAGACCGGCTACTCTTCACCTCTCTGTATCTCCACATCTCAACTCCGGCCGGCGTTCTCAGGTCTCGATGAGATCTACAACATGATAAAAATCGCAGCCCCGATCTCCTCCTCCCCAACCAGATCCTGATCTATTCCCCATCGACAACTTCTCCTCCACGCCGGGAATGCTTCTCTCCACTCCGCCAGATTCCCAACGACCACAATCTCTCCAATAGCACCAATAATCGTCGACGATTGAGCCAACGACGAGAATAGAGATTGAATTGGCGAAAATGGCTGGAACAGACGACGAGAACAGAGACTGTGGAATCTACAATAAGAGTATAGGATACAAAGAAGGTGAAGTCGGCGCTAGTTGTGTGGTCTTTCTCCTGCAATGACAATGATCGGCGAGGCGTCGACAATGTTGCGGTGATGATGACGGAAAGGGCGAGTGCCACTAATTGCCTGTTTCTGTTTAAATTTGCATGCTTTGGTTCCGGGCTTCTTGACCTTCAATTTGTTAAAATCCATTTGATGTTTAGTTGCTAATTTTCCTTCAAGAAGATGCAAGATATGTAAGTTTTCTTTCCTTAAGCTGCAGATGCAGTTACTGAAACATATTAAATTGTATTTGCAGAATTGAAATCTGTACACAGTTCATCCTCAATCAACACGAAGACTTTTGATGTCCCAGCATCAATGACTCTCAAGCCCCCACCTATAGATCGCACAAAATCATTTGATGAGGATGAATCTCCCCATGAGAATGAGATGGACTATTTTCACGATCTGTCAAGTGTTTTTGGGGGATTAATGGTGTTCAGTAATGTGGGGTGGGGGAATTAAGAAACATATTGTTACGAGATCACCCAGCATTGACAGAGTAAGTAAGCAATTAAAAAAAAATGGTTGTTTGTAGACGCCGAAAATCTCCTAGTGCAAACCACAAATGCAATAAAAACAATCCACAAAAATATACCGGAAACCTCCTAATGCAAACCACAAATTCGCTAAAACATATCAGAAACCTCACAAATCAAACCATAAATATTTTGAAAAGCACACCAGAAACCCCCTAATGCAAACCACAAACACGGTAAAACAAACCAAAAACGTCCTAATGCAGACCATAAATATATTAAAACAAACCAGAAACCTCGCAAAGCAAACCACAAAAGTTTCGAAAGCACACCAGAAACTTCTTAATGCAAACCAGAAACCTCCTAATGCAAACCACAAATCTCCTAAAACAAACTAGAAACCCCACAATGCAAACCATAACATTTGCGAAAGCACAGCAGAAACCTCATAATGCAAACCACAAACACAGTAAATCAAACCACAAAAAAGCAAACCAGAAACGTCCTAATGCATACCACAAATATATTAAAACAAACAAGAAATCTCACAATGCAAACCACAAAATTTTTGAAAGCAAACCAGAAACTTCTCAATGTAAACCACAAATATATTAAAACAAACCAGAAACCCCTCAATGCAAACCACAAAGTTTTTGAAAGCAAACCAGAAACTTCTCAATGCAAACCACAAACACAATAAAGCAAACTAGAAACTTCTTAATACAAACCACAAACAGGATAAAGCAAACCACAAAAGGCATACAAAAATATGAGAAACCAAACCATAAATCTCACAATGCAGACCATAACAATCGGTGGTCGTTGACCGGTCAACGAAGTTCGTTGACCGAACTCCGGTGACCGTCAGTCAGCAGATTCCGACGCCGATAGGCATATTCCGGCCCTGATGACTAGATTCCGATTCCGGTAAGCATATTCCGACCACGGTGAGCATATTCCGGCGACGGTGGCATATTCCGATGACAAAATAGCATATTCCGGCGACAAAAAAGCATATTCCGGTGACCGGCGACCAGAATCCGGCGCCCGGTGGCCGAATTCCGACGACCAAAATTTTGGGCCGAAAATAAAAAAAAATTTAAATTTAAATTTTTAATTTTTAATTATTATTTAAACATATTTTTCAATAATGACAATTATACCCCTGCTTTGATTTTACACTAGGTCAACTCATCTAATAAAAAGTCATCACAATCCTAGCTTCCTATTGGTTGGAGACTAGTGTTGTTACAATAACAACAAAAGGAGTGTTGTTATAGTATCTAGTCCCCCAGTTCAGGGGACGATACGATGACGTTTGAGATCTCGCCGAGCTGGAGGTGCATCAAGGGGCCGTGTTGCTTGGCTAGGTCGGCGAGCCGGCGGTGGATTAGGGCGGTGGAGGTGGCGAGCTGGTGGATGTTGCCGATGATGGGGAGCTTCCACGGTCCTGGAGGCAGGGGAAGGGTGGTTTTGTTCTTCTTCTTTGTTTTGAGAAGATGGGATGTGATGATTAGTAGTAGGGTTAAGAAGAGGATTAGTGGGATAATGGTGCTTAAAGGGATGATGATTATCCCATGATCATGGCCAACTTCTTCTTCCATTTCTTTTCCCACGTCTAACTTCTCCCACTCTGTTTCTCTGTCTCACTGCCTATGTGTTTGCCTCTGCGTGTATGCATATGTATAGAGGAGCACCCCCTTCCCTCCACCCACCCCCAAAGCGACAACCCAAAATGACAATTTCGACCTAATTCGTGCGACTTGATGATCTTTCTCGATTTATTCGGTATATAATGAAATGGATCATAGGTTTGTTATAAGATTGACTCATGTTATTATGTAAAGAACTCAATGAACTAATTTAGTTACCGACTTACCGTTTGTTTTGAGAGCTTCCAATCAAAATGATATAGCAAATTTTTATTAAGTAAAAGATAGAAGGTTGACAATCTCATGGTTCATGTCTGGGGCAAATTCTTCATCCAGATCTAAATGGGATGAACGGGAAATCAATGTTTTTTATTTATTGGCGGACTTGTCAAGAAATCTTTATGTGTATAAATTGATCTGGTTGGGTCTAGTACGAGGGATCTCGACCGAAGACCCATTCATTAACGGCCATCCTTACTTTTGCTGGTAATTGATTTCCATTCGTCACGATCATTTTTTGAGTTTCTTCCCAAAACGAAAAAGTAACAAGAGGATGTAATCATAAAGTTCCCTTACTAATATGAACTAGTCTCGTGTTTTTAGTATGTGATTTAAGATCAATTACTGAACATCACCCAATAACTCGAGTTATTTGGAATCAATGCGGGTTGTTGACAAGGTATCAGAGTCTTTTATAACCGAGAGGTATTGTGCTTGAATCTCCACAACCCTCATTTGTTATGGTATTCGGACCTATGCAAACTTCAAACCTTTATGAATGTCTTTCGTTTGAGGTATCTGTTAATATGTAAAATAAGATTTATTATTATATCTCCCCAACATCTACCCATACCACTATTTTAACCTCTCAAATGAATTACTATTGAATATTGATAGGAATATTTGTCGCCTGGCTCCAACCTGTACTATGCGTGCGAGGTAAACATTTCTGCAAACGTTTTGGGAATTGAGATAGCTACCCGTTCCATTGCCTTCCCAACGTGAAGAGGCGATTTACAATATAAGAACGAAACAGAGTCATATCAACCAAAACAATACAAAGATTTTATATTAATTATTTTAATCCAAAGGAGAACGACAAATGGATATACAATACATGAAAATTGTACATGTCTATTTAGTAGGTATAGCAATGAAGCCAAATCGGATCATCAAATCACATAATATATTTCAAGAGATCATACAATAATCAATAGGTTTAGAGTTTGGTCGAAATGTATCATTGCCCTTGTTACCGTGGCAGAACCGGGTCGGCCTCAAGTATCTAACATGACAGACCGAGCCGATAACATTGTGGGTAAATTGCATGACTAATCGTCTGTGTATAGAAACATGTTCCTGAAACTTATATCGAGAGGAAGTTTGGATATTTATGTTACTTGTTACATTCAATTTATACTTGGCTGGAATGAAAACTATCATGAACCTCGTTTGGCTGGATGGATAGAACTAGCTCGAAGGACAATTTTTTTTATCAATTTAAACTGTTAGAACGGATCGGAAAATTGAAATGCAACAAAGTATAGTATACATAGACTTACATGTTGCACTAACACCCTGTGTGTTAATTACGCCCAAAGGCTGGAGAGCAGTTTCACTATCCTTCCTAAGATACCAATTACAGAGATTGAAAATGTATAATAACACATTCTTCTAACAAAATAACCTAATCTAACTTGAAAAAGAAAAGGTTACATAACCATACCTAAAAGAGTAACACAAAACATGTATAAGCTCATACACTCCTGAATTAGCAACATAATGCTTATCATATGATATATTTGATGCTCATTAATCATTATAAAAAAACTACATTATTGTCTTTGATGTGACGAGAATGAATTAAAAGATAAACTTGCAAATATAAAACAGACTAAAAATTATGTAAAAGAAAAAACTTGCATTATCCCACTCTATCAAGTAACCTAATTGGGTCAAGCCTTATTCTATGTTGTTAGCTTAGCTCTACATAAATTGATCCAAATACCACTTGTTAAATGGGCTGGACCCAAAAACCTTTTTACTTCCTGCTGGATCAGATCCATTTGGGACTGGACCTTTTCAGGGCAAATCTTCATCAGGTATGAAGCAAGAAGGCACCAAGTCCCCCACCTATAAACTGTAAGCTCCTGAGACAACACCGGCCACTAATGCAAATCGCTTGTCGACATCGCACGAGAATCTTCGATTGAGACAGTTTACATTCAAACTCCGATAACTCTCAATATTAACAACTAATTTATACTCGTTAATATTATCCGAACTTTCCCGAATACGAAACGAAATGCGACCCTGTAGATTTTTATTTCGACAAACAGCTATATAGTTTAAGCAATGTTGCGAATACTAAGATGCTCACTAAAAAAGGTCCAAGGAATAATGCAATCCCAACCCAAATAATATGCTTAGCATTTTCATGGTTTGTGGAGAATCGACTAAATAGGAATATATTCCTGCAAAATGCAAATTGTCACTGTGCCTGAGTCAAAGATACCAGTAACAAATGGGCCCCCACCTAGGAATGGGCCTCAATGGGCCGTAACGGAGAAATGAGCGGTATCCGTTACCTTTCCTGGCTGGGCCCACAAGGACCACCTGAGACAGGAGAGTCAATTCGAGTCAACGGTCACACATCTATCACGCTGTCTCCCGAGCGGGTCAAAATCCTTCCCAAAACCCGACTCGTGTCACTCTCTCTCCGTTAATTAATTGATTAATTAACTGCCTAATGTGTCTAATCAATTAAATTCGGGGAAATAATTACGGTCTAAAACTAAAAGTAACCGTAATTAAAAAAATAATTATGTTTTTCTCTTACAAGTTACAATTCAGCGCCGGGACGACCCGCATCGGTTTCGGGTCGCGGGCTTCGCTTTCCGGATACACAAAAAATATTAATTAATTATTAGCCGTTATTAGTAGAAGAAGAAGGAAACAAAACAACTTTACTCTCGGAGCTTAGCAGGCAGGGAGAGGGGGAGAGAATCAGCCATGGCTGAGAGCGAAAGATTGGACGCTGCCCAACCGCAGCAAATCGACGAGCCGAAACAGCCACGCGGCGACGAAGGAGACAAGGATTTGGAGGGAGGCGGGGAGGAATTGGAACCAGTCTTCGATGATGAAGGGGAAGGAGAAGAGGGTTATTATGGTGATGAAGGTGGTGAGGACGAGGATCGGCGCGGCGAGCTGAGTACGGCCGTTGCTGAGGTAGAAGAAGGCGCTGGTGCTGAGTTGTTGAGGTCTAGGCCGGAGGAGAAGTCGGGAAACCTAGGTGCGGCGGCGGCGGCAGTACCGGAAAAGGATCAGTGTGTAGGTAGGCTGTTTTCTTCTTCCTCTTCCTGATTCAAAGTTTTGTGCTTTCTCTTATTTGGTGCGAGAATTCTGATTTCTGAAAGCGCCAGTGGATGATCTGGCAGGTTCCAGCGGGAATCCAGCTTCGGAGGCGCGTACGGAAGCTGAATTCAAGGTTTTTTTGCTTCTCCATTTCTTTCGTTTTCTTCCGTTTGAATTTCCATTATCGGCTGCTTGAGCGTTTCAGTTTCGTAGTTCTGGTTCGAATGTTGGAATCCTTGCTACGTTGTGTTTGTTGAGTATCATTACCTGAGAATTTTTTTTGGAGAACTTCCTCATTTCTCCTCTCCATCGACTAGTTCTAAGATTATTCGCAATTTAGAACCTTTGACTTGCTGAAATTTTGTATCTTCCTTCTCTCGAGCGATCTAGAGGACCTTAATCTCTTGAATTGCTTGAAGTTTTCGCCTACTTCACTCGTTGTGTGTATGAGTTTTGTGAGTGTGCTATTCACTTGTGTTTCATCCCAATCTTCTGTAGGAACAAGTGGGATCGTCACAGCAAGAAGCGTTGGAGGATGATCCACCACAGGATGCTAAAGCTGAGACTGAAAATGGCCTTCAGTTGTCTGTTTGTCCAGCTCCTGCATCAGAGCTGTCGCCAACTTCGGTTACCCAACCCGTGTCAGCTGGTACAAGTCCAACAGTTCCTGAGCAGAGATTGCCCTTGTCTAAGTGCACCAGTGGTCCTGTGCAAGAAGCAGATCAACCAGAGCCCTCTGATATTAGAAAGCTAGTCATACCTGTTCCAAAAACGGCTACCCCTGATGGTTACAACTGGCGAAAGTATGGTCAGAAGCAAGTGAAGAGTCCTTATGGTTCTCGGAGCTACTACAGATGCACGCATTCCGACTGTTTTGTTAAAAAGATCGAGTGCACTGATCATTGTGGCCATGTCATTGAGATTGTTAATAAGGGAATGCACAGTCACGATCCACCTCGGAAGAGCAATTCCAAAAGGGTAAGTAGGATTGCATCATTTGGTGGGCGTACTTCAGAGGATGTCATTACACAACATGCAAGTAGACTTAAAGAATCGGATCCAGCAATGCCGTTAAAAGAACCTACAGAAGAAAAGGCCATGATCGCTCATAGAAAACGTTTGAGCCCAAGTGGCTCTAGTGAGAATGATCCTCGTCAAATTAAAGAGGAACATGCCTGTGTATCGGAACCCAAAAAAAGGTAACATTTCTATCTCATCAAATTGGTTGTTCTTTGTGAAAGTTTTTGTCTGTGGTAGGCAAAGTTTATTTCTTTCTGCTGTTTTTATTAGGATGAAAATGGACGACCTGGATTGCTCAGGGGCTCTCACCAAGACTGAGAAGAAACCTAAGTTTGTTGTGCATGCTGCTTGCGATGTTGGGATCTCAGGTGATGGATATCGATGGAGAAAATACGGACAGAAGATGGTAAAGGGAAACAGTCATCCCAGGTGCATGTTGATTCTTTGACTCAGATTTTCGTAGCTCTGACCTAAGTTTCATTTGTTCCCTTAGGCAGCTTTCATACTGTTGCTTGTTCTGTACATTTGATGAATGTTTTAGTTTATCGAGGAAACATATGTTCTTACCTGCCTAATGAGCAAGTTCAGATACCTCCTCTGGCTTATCAAAGGCTGAAGCCTTCTATTGTGTAGGATAAACTCATCATTCCTAGGTGGCAAGGATGGTGTTTCCAATGGCAATTAGTTGCAGCCTCAAATGACAGTTTAGCATTTGAGATTCACATTCAGTAGGTATCTGATGACATTTTCACGTCATTCAGATATGGGAACCCGTAGACTGTAACCGCCTCTCAACGTACTTTACATTGTAGTGGTGGATCACACATAATATTTTGAAATCTTCAAGTGAACCACCAGCTTTTCAGAATATATGATGGCATAGTTTTTCTCTAAAATTACAGGAAGGCTGATATACATGATGCTTACCAGATTTAAACAACAAAATTGATGAATTCTCAGAATCACAGGGAATAATCTCTGTTTACTAAAATGATACCGGCTTCGCTTTAGGTTTACCATAGTTCATATAGGACAATTCTCTCGAGCATGTTACACCTTTTCAATCCTATTTTACTCCGATGTCCTGTCTGCAGGAACTATTACAGATGCACATCTGCTGGTTGCCCAGTCCGCAAGCACATCGAGACAGCAGCCGACAACTCCAGCTCCGTCTTCATAACATACAAAGGCATCCATGATCATGACAAGCCGGTCCCAAAGAAGCGTCAAGGCCCGCCTAGCGCTCCTCTGATCACCGCCGCAGCTGCAGCAGCCTCCATGAACAACGCCGTGCAGCAGCAAAATAAGAGAACCGTGCCCCCGCTGAAACCAGAAACCTCATTAACTGTCGGAGGTGACGAAAGGAAGGACAAGGCGGTCGAATCAACAGCTCGGGCTCTCATAAGCATTGGCTTCGAAATCAAGCCTTGTTAAAATCAAGCCTTGTTAAGTAAGTAACTTAAAGAATGGTGTTGATCATTCCTTCCTCTTCCATTTTTTTTTCTCGTTTGCTTTCCTTTTTTATTGAATGAGTGAATGTTGACAATGAGAAGAAGGAAGAAAAAGAACAGTTGTATATGAGTGTAGTAGCGGTGGATTACTGGCCCGTGATTCGATTGACTTGGGGGATAATATTAGTATTAGCCTTAACCAATCTTGTATCTAGCTGAGTAGTAGCTCATTACTGTGTTTAATCGAGATCTCGAGTTCGTTTGACTAATTGTAGTGACCTGTATTAGTAGGAAGAAGAGAAATTGACCCCATTTTTCTTTGTCCGTAAGGGACCCATGATCCATAATTTCTCATGGTCTCTGTCTCTGATTAGTAGTAATCTGGGTATGGGGAAAGCATGGGTTTCCAGCTTTTCTGTAGTTATGATTTTGGCTTCACAATCAATGCTTATCAGTTTCAACATCTTGAATCATTGAAAAGTAGAGGGAGGGGGGAATGGTGTCCTACAAGCGTGTCTTTGTGTAGGGAAGTCCTGTTGCCCCTCCTAAGGGGAACAGTTGTGTTTTGTGTTGTGGCGTGGCCTACCCCTTTCTTACCCTTCACCTTCAGTCTAAATCTTCATCATTTGGGCCAATCAGTGCTGAAAGTTTGAGCTGTCTGGCCTGCCTATCCCACCTAATCCCTTGGAAGTGAATCTTCATACAATAACTAACATACGATAGTCTCGAATCGTATCAGAACTAACGATAATGTGAACTCCTACTGCAGATAACCAACCTATGGGGTCGAAGACTCGAATCGGAAAAAACGACCATCAATTCAAATGCTCCCTCCTAAGTTGGTGGCAAAGCTCTTAATAAAACAACATTCATCCCCTGAGTAGTGCCACCAGGTGCGATAAACAAGAGCTATTACTGTTATGCTAACAAATTCGTAAAGCGAGGCTGCATTGCATGGTTAATTATTTGTGCCAATACTCGTACGATTTATTAGCTCAAAATATAACATCAAGCTAGTAGACCAGATGGACTCCCATTGAGATATTCTTAATTGAAGTTGAAGTTGAAGGCAGAGATGAAAGATTTGAATATAAACTAGGAACTTGCCAAACTATACAAAAAATCATACATTCCAAGTGTGGAGCAGGGCGGGCAAACCCACCTCCACCAACAGCCACAATCCCTTCACCATCATCTGGTTCTGGTTAAAGAACAGTTTTTTTTTTTAATCTACAGATCTAGAGTGGGAGAATGGAACAAGATTCTTTCCTACCATGATTGCAGCAGCAGAGCAGCAATTCATGAATTTTTCCTTTCTTTTTATACAGACAGAAAAAGAGTGGGCCCATCAAGTTGCGTACTAGCACAGTACTGAATCAGCTGCTATGCCTCCAAGCTCAAGTCGTCAATGGTTATGGAGATCTCTGATCCTATGATTTCGCCGTTCGTCTTCCCGCGACCACCTTGTTCTTGCTCGCATTCCTCTGCTGCTGCCTTGATGGTGCCATTCTCTTCCTTCCCTTCTGCCACATTTACACATTCCTGGAACCTGAAGCAGCCGATGAGGTGATCGTTTGTGATCCCTGCTGACTGCATGAAAGAGTACACGATGGTGGGCCCCACGCTGCGGAATCCTCGCCGCACCAGGTCCTTGCTTATGGCATCTGCTTTGGGGGACTTTACGGGGATCTGCCTTGGGTACCGGAATCGATTGACTATAGGCTTGTCGTTCACAAAGCTCCATATGTATTTGTCGAATGAACCAAACTCTTCTATCACCTGCCATGAATAAAACAAGAAACCTGCATTTTGTTAGCTGCAGTATTCGGTATGGCATTACTATTGTTTGTACAACAATTGCCAATTGGATAGGCTAGAAGAGCAACAGTTAGGGGGTCGTTTGGATGTCGGTTTGGGCGGGTTTAGCTTAAAATCAATTTATGACAATCCACCCTTAAAATCCAACAGCCAAATAACAAACGTTGAAATCTGTAAGTATCAAATCCATCACTTTCCAAATCCCGCATCCAAAAGACCTCTTAACAGTAATGAATTGTATATCATCAATCAAATCTGGCATCTTAAAGGGGAAGAAAGATTGCAATAATAGGTGGGGCTAAAGACTAAAGAGTGACACTAGCAGAAAGATATACTAACTGCATAATTGAGGTCAGGCTGTATTATTTTCCCTATACTATTATTATTCTGCAAATTGCAAAGGAAGCTCAGGACCACGCTTCCAACTACTTTTTCCTCCACCTAACCTTATTGGATGAGATGATCCTCAATCGTAACAGCATTATATGGTCTTTAGCTTTAATGGCTGCTACCTCGAATAGAGTTCAGTGTGTGGTCCGGAGTGCATTGATATGAGTCAATGAAAACCCAGTACATGGTCAAAGAGACAGTGAGCATACAAAAGGTCCAACAAGAACAGATGCGAAGGAACAGGACCTCGTACATTTGCAACTCGGGATGCCTTATGGTGAAATGAAGCAAAATCGAGAGAGGGATATAAGAACTTACCTTGGAGATTTGGCGAGCATTCTCAATGACCGCACGTAGCTTGGGTTCCGAGAGCAGGCAAGTGGCTTTGCTTCCTGTGGCCATGAACTTCTTCTCGTTGAACTTTGAGACAGAGATCGGATCAAAATCTGCAAAGACTTCCCTGGTGTAGAACATGTGTTTTGGTCAATACTACGAGTACTAACTGATATATGACGGCAATGTGGAAGTGAGAGGAGTGGAGAAATTGAACCTGAAGATGTGCCTCTTGCTTAAAATGGTAGGCCATGTAAGTTCAGCTAAGGCCCCTGAAAGGACAAGGAGCTCAAACAATTTTCTGCACAGACAGAATACAAAAAGTGACCAATTGTCAAACATTATTGAAAAGCTAAGGGCTTATTCAAAAGCTTGGCAAAATGATCAGGAAATTTCCAAACTTGTTTCCTTACTTATCGTTGTGTACAGGAACTCCCCATTCTTCGTCGTGGAAAGCTGCATAGCATGGATCTGGTTTTCACAGTAGCAAACCATGGTCAGTGCTAGAACTAGGAGCAAGCATAGCTAAACCATCATACTCTATTGGATGTAAAGGATCCCTTAGTTAGTAATTCAACAAAGCCAATCTTCATCACTTCATCCAAACACAATAGATTCATCTCATCCTTAGTCACAATGACACAGTACCATCAAAGGAGAGTTTGGTACAAGTTTCAACAGTGAATTAAGGTGCAATTTTTTACGTACACTATGGAAATGCAGAATCTGAAATGGCAATGCTGAGGTACTGCAGAAAAGTATACGAAATGCATTTAGGATTTAGCGTCTCAACTTCTATACAAAGTAATCATAGAACACTGAAGCACTCCCCATAATCTAACCATTTGTGTTTTGCTGTTCTAACCTATGTCATTGCCTAATATTATTTGTTTTAAGATTTCTACCACATCACGCAGACACTTTACAAACAAAGTGCCATCAGTAGTTCCAAGGAACAAGCCTGATGAACTATAACAGCACATTGTAAGGCTCTATAATGCCATCTAAACTCAAGCGTAGCTCACACCGACTTACTACAAGCTGCATACAAACAGTACCAACTGATTCGAGAACGGAGAACCAAAGAAGAACTTGCCTGTATTGGGTGTCACCCAAGCACAAGTCTTCTTGTTGAACTGTGATCCACCAGGAGAGGTTGGAGATTCAAGCCCACTATCAGAAGCAACACTCCTCGGCTTTGAAACTGCCTTCCTTCTACTCCCTGCACTGTACGACCGCACCAACCGTCCAGTTGAAGCCCGGCTGTGGAACGAATCGGTGGATGCATCGGACGAGCAAGAAGCATTCATAGACAGATTGGAATGCAACAACTGCTCGTGTCGACGGAGCAAAGAAGCTGCACTAAGAGAGTGTGATTTGGGAGAACGGCTGCTGCTGTTGTACATTGCAGTTGTCGGTTTCTTCTCTTCAGGTGATTTCTCAACCTTGCTCAGTGGCAATGGCTTGGGTTTCCTAGCATTCAAAGCTCCAGACTTGTTGTTCCCAGTTGGACCGAAAACCGGCCTGGTCTGATCAGAATCAGCCACATTCATCGACCTCACTCTTGGAGCTCCTCCAGACATTATCCCTTTCTTCAGAAGAGCAGCTCCCCAGTTTTAGTTTGGGGGTTTATCAAGAGATCTACCTACTCACCAAAACCATTCAATTAATCCACCTAAAGATTTCAACTCCCCCATCAGAAACCCACCAGCACAATTCTCATACAACATACATTTCACCGAGAAATGCAATTTAATGGCCAAGCAGCACAGAGATCTTGATAAAATTGGAGGAGTTCATATCCCACCATAGCAAAGCTCAACCCAAGCTGGAACTTCACTCAAAACAAACCCTCCACAAAAAACCCACCTAAACCCCCCATTTCTTTGTTCTATCCTCAAATCAAAGCACAAGAAGCTCACCTTCCGAGGCTAGGGTTTCTCCTCTGAGAAAAGGTAGCTAACAGGGGTAAAAAAAATCAACTAAAAGGGGGATGGAATCAGCAGCAGAGAGCGCCTCGAAGCATAAAAGATTCCACCTTGCATTTTCGCTGAAACCGAGATGAGAAAGGGGAATGTGAAGGTGAGGGAACAGGGGGGAAACTATGTCGTTTCAGTGTACCAGTAATGAGTAAAGCTGCTGACACATTCTCAGTATCTTCACTATCCTTCCGGCCCAGAAGTGGTCTGCAAAGCTCGTCCCTTTCTTTTCCTGCTTTCCTTCGGGTTTCCTCTGTTTTTTCCCGAGAAAGTTTCGAAGGGAGGGAAAAATGGTTGGTGGTCGAGAAAGATTGGAGCTTGATCTGTGGGGGGATTGGGAGTTTTAAATCTACGAAGCTTTCTGCAATGGAGAGAGAGAGAGGAACAGGGGAGTGAAATGCAGTGAGTGAAGAAGAGAGAGAGAGAGGTTGTGTACTGTGGAGTAGAAACTTGGTGGATTTTGTTTTACCGGCTATTACCGGTTGATGCCTTGTGCCTTTCTTCTCTCTCACTCCCCATCGGCCCATCCTTTCAGGCTTTAATTTCTATAATAATAATAATTTCTAGAAAAACAGAATAAAAGTTTACAAAGAACTTATACATACAATGGAATGCATATGAAATATAAAATTTCAAGTTTTTTTAATAGATGGATGAAAGTAATCAAATCCTAACAGCCTGTTTGGATACAAATCCGGAAGAAATGGAAATAGAAATGAAATTTTTATTTTTTATTTTTATAGAATTCCATTTTCAATTCTAGTGTTTGGTATAATTCCTACAACTATGAAAATGAATTGTACTTTTAACCATAATAAATAATGTAATATGTTTGTTTTATTTTGAGAAATGAAATATGAATGAGAGAGAAAGAGAGTAAAATTATAGTGGGTGAATAAAATAATAAAAAGTATTGATGAGTCCCACTAATTCCGTCTTCATTCTCCCAATTTCTATCACTTTTGATAGGAATTGTAATTCCCAAATTTTAGACCCAATGGAATTCAATTATCAACCTTTTTATTATTTCAAACATAATATATGGAAATGGAATTGGAAATGGAATTCTAATTCCTTACTTTTTTTATCAATCCAAACAGGTTGTAAAAGATTTGATATCTTAAAAAGGTCATACAAAAATCAAATACACTACAATGGTTATATAGAATTTAGAAAATACACAAGGATTGAACATAAATTGTATGACAAAGTCTTAGCTAGATAATTATCAATGTAATATATTTTACGAGTAAGATTTGGGTAAATCCAAAACGATGTAGTCGACTCGGTCTACTGAGAAGATTTAAATCACCTAATTATAGTGAATGTTGTATCATAATAATATGTTAATGGAATATAGAATAGACAAGTTTACAAGAGAGAATTAAAATGATCACCCTCAGCTCCTAATAACTCGTGTATAACGAATCGAAGCTCGAATCCCCATAACTGATTGTTTGCCTTTCCCCTCATTTTTTGCTGTGATATCTTATATTCGTTGATAAGTCTTCCAACATCCTGGTTATCATTCAACATAGCTATTATTGTGATATTATGTAATAACTTATTTTTAAATATGTCATAGTCTTGATTAGTGTTTTGTTTTAATACAACACAAAGAAGACATAGCAAAAAGAATATTCCTAAAATATAAATGTGTTTGGTTGTTAGGTTTGGCCGTTAGGGAAATTGAACATTATTATTGTGAGATCAATCAAGAGGAATAAACTTATCATCATCACCCTCTTAGTTGACTTCTTTGTTGCTTTGGTAAGAAGTATCTAGTTTAAACGGAACCGTTGTAATCCATTAGTTGAAGTACTCAAGCTAAAACTCAGATTTCAAGAGGATCTTCATTAACAACAACAAGCCTATCACTCTTAGCTCAAGCCAATGATTCCTTTCATTCTCAGTCGATTTCATAGACCCCCAAAAGTCAATTGCTTGGAACATTCTTTCAAGCAAGTGTCTCTTCATTTAGAGCAACCTAGAACCCTATTCCTATGTTCCCTGTCAGCAATTGGGAAATGATAAGAAACAGGAAAAGTAACAGTTGGGAAAGTGACATTATGGAAGTTCTTCACCCGGGGGATAAAAGGACCATATACCTCATCAATCATCAATTTGTTAAGCTGAAGAAGGAAAACAAGTTCATGCAGATTCACCACATTAAACGGGGAAGACTACAGTGCATGCTTTGACCAGATCGACAGTAAAGACTTGAGACTCTCGAAGTTCGAATGCCAGTGATACGTTGAATAGTTACGGCTTACAACACCCGGAAACTGCACCTGCAAAGAATGCAACGGAGAACCTAGAATTCAGTAATGTTGGGGATCATTCGGGAAAGAAGAGGAAGGGAAATATGGAGATCAATATCCCGCGGGAAGGCAATGCGGAATTGACAAAAGAATGGTGGACTTACCCCAACAAGCCTCTGCCTTCCCATGCTCTTGGAGTCACGGTCAAGTTGATCGGGGAGCCTTGCCTTAGTACGACCACGGATACTGCTTTATCTTGGTTGGCCTGTGCCTCGGAAGCCAGCTTCTGCAGAAGATTCTCACCAGCTTGATACTGGACATCGCCGAATTTAACAATCTGATCTCCGAGCTGTAGACCATCTTCAGCAGTTGGGGATGCATCAGCTATCTCATCGATCACTGCAAATGGTATGTTGATGAAGGGATCCATATCCATGGCTGCAGATGCAGCTGCGTTGTCGCTTGATGCGTTTAGACTACTTGATGTCTCATTGTTACCTTGAAATAAGGCAGAAGTGTCAGGAAAATAGATATTAGACATACGGTAGTACTGCCCTAATCAAGCTGTAGTAACTATTCTAAGGAGATCAAGAGGGACCAAGGATATTCTCATCAAGAAGATTCAAAGTTCTATGGGCTACCTGAGTCTCCAGGGCTAGAAGATTTAGGTGCAAGCCTTGCTGAATGCAGAATTTCTATGCTTGCCTCTATCTTTTTAGTAATCTCCTTGTGATCGTTTCGCAGCTCTGCAATAACATCGAAAAATCAATTTTGCGAGCAATCTCTTCTGCTTTGTTTTAACGACTTAATCAAAAGGTACTCACAAAGCAATTTACCGACAGCATGCATCTTTCCAAGCATGAGCATGAAGATATGAACTTTCCTAGTTCTGTACAGAAACTTGAAGCAAGAATAAAGGAGAAGCATGTTATGTACCTGCCAGACGATGCCGGTCTGCTCTAACCACTGGAATGTCTATATCAGTCCGTGGAAAACCCTACAACACCATGGAAATAGAGAAACCATAGATAAGCCACCCAAGTTGTGAATACATGTCCAAGCCATTAATTAGAAAGGTAAGGAACCGATTAGAAAGATCAATTGGGCAGAAAAATCAGCATTTGTCTTCAGATTCATGAGCTGCAACAAAATCCTAAACCTAGAAAACTCCATAAACCTTAAACTTAAACCATAGGAAGTTTCTCATCCATCAATCTAAACAAAGAAGGAACTCACCACCACACCACATATCTCAGCTAGCATAAGGTCAGAATCACACAATAGAACTTCTACATTCAGCAAAACCGGGCTTCATCCAGCTTCTATCAGATTCTAAGAATCCCCCAAAATCAGGTTAACAGAAGCTCAGCTAAAAGCTAACAGCTCCAACTACACTAAAACAGTTAAAGTAATCACGCCCCGTTCCTCTAATCCCCAACAAAATCAATCACAGAGCCAAAGAAGTAAAAAGTTACGAACTTTCAGCTCGATGAAGCATTTTTTTACCTCCGAGTCGACGAGGTTGCCGGAAAGTCCAGGGCCGCCGGGCTGGGTGAGACGGTAGATGATGCCGTTCATCTCCGACTCGATCGCGCTCCTCTTCTCCATCAGCTTCATCGTTTCCGCTTTCACGTTCGCACCCACCATTGTCAGTGGTCAGAAATCCCTCAACTTCACCTGTCCGATCGCGTTTCCTCTGCCGGAGAATTTCTAGGGTTTTTGGGTATATATAAAAATCCTGTCTTGTAAAAGAAGAAATAGATTACGGTTAGAATTTGGATTCAGCGGTGAATTTAGACCCAATCCGAACCGAACCCACCATTGCTCAGCTGGTCAGACCGGTTCCGAGTCGAGTTGGCGCCGTCCGCCTTTATCTCTATCTCATAGGCCTGAGTAGAGAGTTTTGCTGACTGCTGCGCAGTGGGGTTTCACTATAAAATCAATAGGCTCCCCCGCAGCGGAAAAAATGGCAGGTAGTCTTTTACACTCCTTCGCCACTTCCTTCTCTTCTTGTTCGTCTTCGTCTTCTTCCCGTCTCCTTCTCTCCCATTCTCCTCCCTCCTTGTTCTTGACGAGCTTCCGTCGGTCCGCCGCTGTTGCTGCTCCCGGGGTTCGATTCTCGCGTGTCCTCTCTTCTTCTTCTTCGTCGTCTTCATCTTCTCGCTCGCCGTTGTGTTATCGGAGAGGACAGAGGAGGCTTATGGCGCACTCAATTGCTCGGGCAACTCTGGGGCTCACTCAGCCCAATGCCGTCGATGTCCCGAAGGTCTGTTCTTTACTCTGTCTCTATCTTTCCTTCCTCGGGAAATGATGAAAGTCCGGTTCTTTGTTGGTCGTTTTGGTCACCGATTGGTTATCGATCGATTTGTTCTGTGGTCTGCTGTTTTCTCCTTGTTTTAATCGAGTGCGGCGAATTGGGTTTCCTTGGAATTGCTGGTTTTGCTTGATTGGGTCTCCTCTCTGCAGCTCTTGGTTGTATGATGTGATTGAAAGCTCTGATCTTTGCTTTCTTCTTGGCCCGATTGTCAGTTTTAGTTGTTTGTTAGTGGCTCGGTAATGTGTTCTGGCTTATTTTATTTTGAGGAAGTGTGAATTCTATGGGGGGTATTGAGGTGAAGTGTTGGGATTATACTGAAAACAGTCTGCCATGTGTTTGTTTTAATTCCTCAAAGATCGCATTCGCTGCGAAAGAGATCAATGCGGTGGAATGGAAAGGAGATTTACTTGCGGTTGGTGTCACCGAGAAGGACATGGCTAAGGATGAGAGCTCGAAGTTCGGTAACTCACTTCTGAAGAAGCTCGATTCCCAGTTGGGTGGTCTACTGAGTGAAGCCTCTTCCGAGGAGGATTTCACAGGAAAAGCTGGTCAGTCAATGGTGCTTAGGCTTCCTGGTCTGAGCTCCAAAAGGATAGGCTTGATTGGTCTTGGACAATCTAGCTCGACCACATTTGCTTTCCGTGGCTTTGGTGAGGCTTTTGCTGCTGCTGCCAAGTCTACTCAGGCTAACAGTGCTGCTGTTACCCTTGCAACGACGGACAGCATATCAAACGACTCAAAGCTCAGCACTGCTTCAGCAATAGCATCCGGTACTTGTTTTAAGGAATTGCGTTAGTTTTCTTGATTGGTAAGCTATTTTGTATAGAGTTGGAGCTGACTTTTGTTTGGATCGGTGGGATTGGTGACAGGGACTGTGTTGGGATTGTACGAGGACACTAGGTACAAGTCAGAAGGGAAGAAACCCGTGCTTAAATCTGTTGATTTCATTGGTCTTGGAAGTGGAGCTGAAATAGAGAAGAAGTTGAAATATGCTGAAGACGTTTCCACCGCTGTAATTTTTGGGAAAGAGCTTGTGAATTCCCCAGCTAATGTTCTTACTCCTGGTTAGTGTTAATTAATTTTTTGACAAATTTCCTAATTCGTAGTTGTGTCTTCAATACCTGTGCATGGTAGCAAGGTGTATTTATGTGGCATCCAGTTTAATCACATTTGCTCAATGACTTTTTGTGTATTCAGCTGTACTGGCTGAGGAAGCTTCCAAGATTGCTTCCACATACAGTGACGTTTTCACTGCTACTATCCTTGATGCCAAAAAGTGTGAAGAATTGAAAATGGGATCCTATCTTGGCGTTGCTGCAGCATCGGCAAACCCTCCTCATTTCATTCATTTGTGTTACAAGCCTTCGAGTGGACCTGTTAAAACCAAGCTGGCATTGGTTGGAAAGGGATTGACTTTTGACAGGTGAGAGATAGTTGTTCCGTATTGTTCCTTTATTAGAAAGCATTTGCCAATTATGTTCTTACTAGTTTTGGTAAAGTTTGCTATGTGATTCTTTTGTTTGGCATCATTCGGTGAGTAACTGGTAACCTTTTTGTGATCAAATAAACGAACTTTGCATAAATGCATCAGATGATGCATTGTATAGTTGTGTTTCCAGTTTTCGATTCCACTACCATGTCTGAAAAAGTTGTGTTTTATGTCTCCAGTGGTGGCTACAACATCAAGACAGGAGCAGGCTGTTCCATTGAGCTCATGAAATTTGACATGGGTGGTTCAGCAGCTGTTCTTGGTGCAGCAAAAGCCATAGGTCAAGTTAAACCTCCTGGAGTCGAGGTAAAACATTCATATGTCTTTGTCATTTTACCTTGGTCATATTCTTAGTACTTACAGAATCATTGGTTCTTGTAGGTTCACTTCATTGTTGCAGCTTGTGAGAACATGATCAGTGGGACTGGTATGAGGCCTGGGGATGTAGTCACAGCATCAAATGGGAAGACAATTGAGGTCTATACATCCTCCTTTTCCTCTCTGCTATGGAACCCCTCCTTTTGGTTTATCGAGTCGACAGTTGACAACCTTGCTGACACCTAGGTTATCTGGTATATGACAGGTGAATAACACTGATGCTGAGGGCAGGCTAACACTTGCAGATGCATTGGTTTATGCATGCAATCAGGGTGTGGAGAAGGTACTTTCAAAACTTTATATCAACTCATATTGATATGCAATGCTTTATTGCCTCACATTGATCCAGATGTCTGTTTCAGTTTCTGATTGTTTACTGTTTCTGAATCATTGACTCCATATATTGTTCTATAGATAATTGATCTGGCGACGTTAACTGGTGCTTGTGTAGTTGCTCTTGGGCCCTCAATTGCAGGTATAACACAAATCATACACAATATCAATTCCAGTAGGGCTCGACATTGTTATTGTCAGAATGCAGAACAATTAAGTCATACAGATGAAAGTCATGTTCATCGTCATGCTTGCTTGATATTGTTTGCAGGTGTCTTTACACCAAGCGATGACCTGGCCAAGGAAGTATTCACAGCAGCAGAGGCGAGCGGGGAGAAACTTTGGAGGATGCCATTGGAGGAAAGCTACTGGGATAACATGAAGTCAGGTGTAGCCGACATGGTCAATACCGGTGGTCGTCAGGGAGGAGCCATCACTGCTGCTCTATTCCTGAAACAGGTAACTACTTTTCTCTCTGTCCTATGTTGTAACAGATGAGCAACCACCCTCAGCTCGTGAAACGACTTCTTAAGCTGGGGGTTTTCGCCTATCTCTCTCAGTTTGTCGACGAGAAAGTCCAATGGATGCACATCGACATGGCTGGACCCGTGTGGAACGACAAGAAGCGTGCTGCCACAGGATTCGGAATCGGAACTTTGGTGGAGTGGGTCCTGCTCAACTCTTCTTCATAGACACGCACAGACAAGCATCAGCAACTAAAAATAATTGCTTTAATGGTTTGGGGATCCATCAGTTTCAGGAATAATAGAAAATGAAAAGGGTGTTTCGAACAGCAAGGGGGGAAAAGGAGTGTTTATGTGAGGAATTTTGGCATTTTCTTTTGGCGCTTTGGGTACAAGAACAGAGTTAGGGACTCTGTTATTCCTTCTGCTTGAAGTTCATTGGGTTGCATGCTTAAAACCGGGAAATCGATTCCCTTTCGACATAGAATTTGGTACTACAAGAACTCTGTTTCTCTTCTCATACGAAATGATAATTCAATTCTCAACAAAATTGGTTCGAAACCGAGCTATGATTGTCGATCTCATCCGAATTCTGCATATCGAACCCTCATTGCAGATATGAAACCACAGAAGTTCATTCATACACCACTTCCTTTATTCATGCCGTCACCCATCGCCGCAAATACACAAAAAGAAGAGACTATCACGAAGATTTCACCATGGATTCCACAAACCCACTCCCAAGCAGCCGCTCCACGTACTTGCCCAAAATGTCGACCTCCAAATTCACCTTCTCCCCTACGCTCTTCATCGGAACCACAACTTCCTGCTGGGTATAAGCCACCATCATGAAGTTGAAGCACCCTTCCTCCTCCATCACATCCACCACGGTCAAGCTCGTCCCGTCGACGGCGATGAACCCTTTGGGAACAATGTATCTCAACAGCTCCTCATCCTCCACTCTCACCTTCACCCACAGCGAGTCCCCTTCCTTGACTCTGCTCACGATCTCCCCTGTTCCGTCCACGTGTCCCTGCACGAAATGCCCGCCCATCCGGCCCGCGGGCTGTACCGCCCGCTCCAGGTTGACCCTTGACCCGGGTCCCAGCTCCATCAGCGACGTCTTCCTCAGCGTCTCCGGGGCCAGCCCGGCGGTGAAACATTCGTCGGTGAATTCCGTCACCGTCAGGCAGGTCCCGTTGACGGCGATGCTGTCGCCGAGATGGACACCCTGGATGACGGTCTTGGCTCGGATCTCGAGCTCGAATCCGGCGCCGTTTTCCGTGGTGCCCAGCCGCTTGATTTCCCCCATTTCTTCCACGATTCCGGTGAAGAGCGATCTGGTCGTCGTCGTGGAGGAGGGTTTGTTGGATTGGGGGAATTTGGCGGCGGAGAGGCGGAATGGGTTGGGATTGGAGATGGAGGAGGTGAATTTGAGATTCGATTTCTTGCTATTGGGGAGAAGGAGATTCAGGATCGGCCGGGTGATTGTTGATTGCGATTGGGTTCTCCACGTTGGGGTGATTCTTGGCCCATTGGCTGGAGTTGTTGTGAGAGAAAGGCATGCCGCCATCTTCTTTGTTTTTCTTTCTTTCTTTCTTTCTTTCCTCCTCCCCTGTTCTCGTTTCCGTTGTTTGGTTTCTGTGAAAATTGTGGCGAGAGAGGGTTTTAGAGCGGGAAAAAACGAAGTGAGCCACGCCGCTTCCCACTTGCAAGCTGCAACAACGGCCTGATTCGCGCGTGTAGAGTCGAGCCAAACTCCATGACTCACACCGCCACCGAACGAAGAGAATCTCACGCTTTACGCCATTACTGGAATTTGGACTTTGGAGGATACTCCAAAAGAAAGAAGAAGAAAAAAAACAGGGGAAATGAAGGGACGGTAAATATCCATAACGCTTTGACTCACATATGAAATAGACTAACCCTTGTCCCACACCGCCGCCTCAGATAAACAATCGAGACGAACAATGCTCAGAAAAAAAAAAAATTTATATAAAAAATGGAAAAGAAAAGAAACTTGCTTCCAGTGGAAAGGAAAGGAAGGCATAAGCGATCTCCCAACACTCCACTCTAGTGTGGGCAAACTCTGCTCCAATCAAAACCAGAAACAGCTGAGAAAAGAAAACGAGGAAGAGAAAAGAATGGGAAAGATCGAAGCTTTAACAAAAGTTTGCGGCTTTGTGTCGCTATTCTTCCCCTGATTCTGATCAGTTGGTGGGTTAAGCTCGAAGAAGAGAAGAAGTGGGGTTTAGAAGAAGAAGCAAGTATGAGTGTTTCTGTAACTGTAATGACCTTCAATCTGGATGAAGATCAGGCAGCAGAGGATAGTAGCAGTAGCCCCAATTCAAGGGAGAAGAGGAGGGATTTGTGTTTGAGTGTCATTACCAGTTACTCCCCTTTCATCCTTTGTACTCAACAAGGTTTGATCTTTCTTCAAATTTGCTGATCGGGGTGTTCTTAGCTCTTCTCTTTTCTGGGTTTCTTCGACTATATTGAAAGTCATTTGTTTCCTTCCTTTTCAATTTGGGGTTGTTTGTGGGGTTCAGGAGTGAAGTCACAGTTGGAATATCTGCAACAAGGTTTGCCAGGTGAGCTGGTGACTATTCCTTAATCATGATTTGGTCATCATCATTTCACCTCATCAACTTCTGTTTAAGCTGCATGGTTTATTTTAGTCTAGTCGAAGTCAATTTTGATTTAGTTGTTTATCTTGTTGCCATTTGTAATGAATGCAATGTTCTATTTATAGATTGGGGTTGTATTATGTGTGTATTGAAATGAACTACTCTAGATGGAATTGGTAACTCAATCTTGGTAACGGTCCACTTTAGAAATTCATTAAGTTCCCAGTAATGGAAATGTATGAAGACTGATGTGCAGATGGTATGAGTCGTTAGTATCCGAGGTATTTGAAGAGATGCAGTGGCTAGCCAGAAGCAATGTGAATGTATATTGAATGTTGAAGTAGCTAGTGACTTGAAGTGCAGCAGCGATATGAATGTAGAGTGATCCATGATATTTTTCTTGGGTCAACAGCTGAACATGATGGTGGAACCTAGATTGGATACTTCTCCATTATTCAGATAGTTGATTAATCATATGTGCATTGCTTTAGTCCTGTGGATGATGGATTTTGGTCTCTGTTGTTGGAAGTTCACATTCGGCCTGCTGTATCTTCTCAACCTGGATATTGAGCTCATTATTCAGAAATGATACTGTTTTATGGTCCATCAGGTTATGATCAGTTTGGCGTGTCAAGGAAAGGGTTCGAGGATAGTACTGACGAATACTGCAACATCTTCTACAACAAGGAAAAGGTATTTATCTATGCAAATCATCACCTCCCTTTTCTTGTTAACCTTCCCTTTCTTTGGTCTAGCGAACTGTTGTCTGATTTGCATTCTTTCCTTCTTGTACCTGGTTAAATGAAGGTATAACTATTAGAAGGAGGAACGTTTTGGTTATCGGAGTCTCCATCTGTCCCAGGCAGCATATCATGGGGTGCTTCCGTTCTATGCATTGCAACTTGGGCGATATCCTTCCAAACTCATCTAGTTTTTCCTTATATGGCTTGTCTAGTTTACCTGTGTGCTTCTTTTCCTTGACATGGTGTCCACACATTCCAACTCCAAGGAGTTGAGCCCCCAGGCTTCCCATTCCAGATAGTGAACACAAACATGGACGAGTCGAGCCCTCGTGCCAGAAGACGAAGCGCTTTGCTCACCTGGCAGCACATCGCGTCTTTACCTCCTAGCCTCCCTGTTGTTTACTGCGGTGGATTCAATACCAAGAAGGAATCAACCACAGGGCGTTTCCTTCTCGGTCGATCAAGGTATGTGTACGTCTTTTGCATTGGCCTGAGTTCCTCGTCACGTTGCTTCTAAGCACGACCCCTTTAAATAATCCAGAGAGCATGGATCCATGGGAGATATGAAAGACGTGTGGCCCAATGCTCGAGTGAGGAAGAATGTCTCCTTGATACACACTTACCATGGATTTAAAGGTTCTGCTCAATTAGTAAAACTTCTGCTGCTCTTTGCTTAAGGTCTCCATAACCTTATATGCAACATTCATTTTGCATTATACTTTTCTCGGCTATCAGGTAACAAGCAAGGAGCCCTGGAGTTTGTGAAGTTGATCTTCCGAGCACTGTGCCTTTGCTGGGACAGGCAGACACAGGACCTCCACATAGATTGGATCCTCTACAGAGGGAGGTCCTTGGATCCCATCTTTATGTGAAGTGGTGAGCGACAATATCGATGGCTTCTACCCTTCCTCTCATTACCCTCTTTTCGTGGAGTTCATGCTTCCTCGTTCTGTGAGACTCGTCGAACAACCACCAGTACCAGCACCAGCAGGTGCTGGGCAGAAAAACCAAGCTGCATAATGAATCCAGGGTCTTTGCTGGTTCCTGAGTTTCTTTATTTTTTTGTCGATTTCATACCTCGATTCATTGATTGTTGCAGGAATGTCTAGCTAATTAGGTTGTTGTCTGGCCATATAGAAGGACTGTTTGTTGTTCGTAGGACCAAATTTGAAACTTCCCAACTTGTTATATGTGCTTGTTGGATTTTGATTGTCTTTGAATATATGTTGGAAAGAGACTTTTGGGTAGTTTTCTTCATAATCAAGATTGTGAAGTGGGAGATGTTCAACAAGTCTGGTTCTGAATTGGTGTTGGAAAATTGACTGCTGGTTTGTCTTGAAAGAGACTTTGGGTTCCTCAGTGATGTATGTATAAAGGACATATTTATAAATTATAATCTCCTAGCCTTTAAAAATTTGTGTATTGTACATGAAGTATTATGAAATCATAACTTTAGGAGGAAGACAGGATAACAACTTCAATAAATTAGATGGTGTTGGGGGTGTAAATATGGTACGGCCCAACTCGAACAACAATAGTGATCCACAAGCACGTATGGGCCCAAGCCCGCAAAACACCACAAAGACCCAATGAAAGCCCAATGAGGGGTGACAAGGTTTGTCCTATAAATATACTCTTAGGTCTTCTAAGTGATGGGGGTCTCTTCTCCTCTACTCATTTCACATATTATTTATCTCTCTACAATATCTCTCTCTACCTAAACTCTCCTTAAGCTCTCCTTATTTTCGATCACTATACTAATGTTGATCGTCGGAGTGTATATATCGGGGGCCCTCCCCGTCTTTTCAGAGATCCGAGGTCCTCTTGTTTCGTGGCTGAAACAATTGGCGCGCCAGGAAGGGGGTGAACCTTCGACAGCATTCTGTACTCTTCAAATGGGCGCCTGTAATTTTTTTTTGGAGAAAATGGATCTTGAACCTGTGATTTTCGGGGACTTTCAATGACTGGTTTGGAGAAGGAACGAGATTGAAAAGTCCATATCCATATTGATTCTTATTTCTTTCCCTCTTGCCAAACCCAGATCAAAAAGCCCAAATGGCCAGATCCACTTATTTCTTCTTCCTGTAACCATTTGAGAGGAAATATCCAGATCTAACTTCCTCTTTCAAAAGCCATCTGATTCCCTGGGTTTCCTCTATTAGCCATTTTTTGTCCTGCTGCTTGATTTCTAAATGGGAGAGAAAAGATGGCGCATAGGAAGAAATTCCGGTGGAGAGTTCGTATCCAAATACCCAGATCTGCCTCTTGATGGGTCACCCACCTCTTTGCCCAGAAAATGACGAAAGAGAAAGCTAAGTTTGGGACTGTATTTCGATCTTCTTTGAGACAAGCCCTCGCTTGAAAACATCACTGTCGTCCCATCGTCTTCTTTCCGCAACGTGAACTCGTGTGCCCAAGTGAGAAAAAGAAAAGAAAAAAAAATAGATGATGATGAGAAAGCTAGATCTGTTCCCACGAGTCGCACAAACAATCCACAAGCCCCAATCTTTATCATCCCATATCGCCGGTCGTTATCCGCCAGTCCAGTCAGCTCCTCCCAAACCCTGTCGTTAGCGTCGATCTCATTCTACCCAGCCAGCCACTGCTACCTTCACCATCCATTATCGACGGAACTTAGATCTACTTTTGTGGGTAGTTCGATCCAGGACGTATGAGGCAGGTGCAAGGAAATGGGTTGCTTGAGTGCAAGGAGGGATAATGGTTAGTGCAGAAACCCAGATGTAGGCAAAGAGGATGGTGGGAGATCAGTGCAGAGCCAGAAATCCGACGAGAAAGTAATAAACCCCTTGAGGCGAAGTGCTACGAAGTGAAGCTCCCACTCTCGAAGACCAATGAAATTCGTGTTTCTTGAATTTGGTGAACCTTGGATTATCCCAGAAAGAGAGATTGAAAAAAAAAATTATCTGATTCAGGCGATTGTTATTGATCGGAGACAGGTTGCGGCGCCGAAACGCCGATGAGAAAGAGATGCAACCCTACAACGGCCAATCATCATGGGAAGGAGAGAAGGCGCCTTCCGTTAGCCACTTCCCTGCGAGTTAAAAAAAAAAAAAAAGTTGAGAGTGCAAGCGAATGACGGACGTCGGGTTTTATGTTTACGCGAGCGTATTGGATGGGGAACATGCACTTGAATTTACCTAAAGAAGGTGCTTATCCGTCCGACCTTAGCGTTCTCTCCCGGCATGATTGAAACGAGGAATCGACGCCTAGCTGTACGAAGATGAGCGGCTGGTTAGATGGAATACAAGAAAAGCGAAGGTGGAGAGAATTGATGGAAAGGGAGGCAGCTTGGTGGAAGGGCCCATGCACTAGGATCGTTAATAGCTAATCCCTGAAAGCTAAAGGCGCCTCATTCTTGGATGGTGATTCGAACTGGCCGCCGCATCGTCGTACTCGTTCACACGCTACAATCAGGCGCCTCCCATGAGGCTTGTATCCATTTCCTCCAAATTGTAAGTCAGGCGCCTCAACAGCTACACAACTACCATGATTTATCAAATTATCGCAGGAGCCCATTATTGATAAAGAGTATCCGCATGGCTTCACCACACTCAAACTAAGCGCCTTTGCCATCAAACATGCGCCCAAACTTGCTAGGCCAAGCTTTGCCACCATCACGCCTGGTCTTAGTTTTGCAACAAATCAGAAAACAGCTCATTGACAAAAGCAAGCCCTTTACTTTTCACCATGAAACGAAGTAAGTACCCGCTTCCCTTGTGCTAGCGCACTACGTTTGTAAGTGTTATGTCATGCTTTGAACTACCTCGTTATTAGGAATCTTCTACAACGTGATATACTCATCTATATGCCGCTTATATCTTTTATGGATGCATCCAACTTTTACATTGTCATCGTAGCATTAGAAATATTTGCACGAGATTCGAAATACTCTCCGCGCCCAAGTATAGCGCCCGTGGTTGAAAATACGCTCCGCGCCCAAATATAGCGCCCATGGCTGAAAATACTCTTCGTGCCCAAGTATAGCGCCCGTGGTTGGAAATACTCTCCGCGCCCAAATATAGCGCCCGTGGTTGATATTATTCTATGTACCAAATGTAGCGCCCGTGGTTGAAAATACTCTCCGCGCACAAATATAGCGCCCGTGGTTGAAAATATTCTATGTACCTAATATGACGCCTGTGGTTGTAATACTATATGCGCCCAAGCATAGCGCCCGTGATTGAAAATACTCTCTGTGCCAAAATATGCACATTTGGTTGGAAATACTCTCCGTAATGCATGTAAGGTCTCTATGTGTGGTATAAGTGCTTACAAGCACGTGACTACTAAAGAGCGGGTCACAAAAAAGTCACATGTGGTAATGGTGGCTTCATGATCATTGAAGCACTTGGTATAAAATGTGATATGTGATATCTAAGGTGGCTCACATAAAGTGGGGAACACATTTGTGGCGCCTATACGTGGTTGTCAAGTTCGGATGTTAATGACTTGTTTTTTAGGCGCTTCAACTTTAGACTCCAATTAGACATCTCATTATCTCAAGGAATAAACCAAGTGTTTTCAATCACTACTTGAGTTATAGAAATAGTTATTGTATGAATTAAACTATGTTGAAACACTTAGTTATTATATTTGTGATTTTCTCTTTGTGTAATTAATATGGTACTGGAGGACATGAACTGGGGGACAAAACATCAAAAGATCTTATGTGAAACTCGACAAGTGGGGAGACTTTAGTTAGTCGTCCAGTGCACCACTGGGCGCCTAACTGGGGGACAATTGGGGATGACAGACGTATGCACATTCAAGGTTCTTATAAGGAAAACGATCTTCAATTATGCGCCAAAAATGACGTAACCTTGTTAGACATGAGAAGTGCAATAAGTAATTGTTTTTTGCTATTTGAGTTATATTATTAACCATGTTGTAAGTCATATTATGTTATATTGCTTAAGTCCTTGCATAGTATTTGTTGTAAGTTGTGCAATCAACACGATGTTGGGGGACATGAGCCAACCATCAGAGTATAAAGAGGCGAATGGACATCGTACATCATATGGATAGACTACAAGAGTTGGACAAAATGAAGACTTCTAGTTAGGCATCCAGTGTACCACTGAATACCTAACTGGGGGACAATTGTTGGGGGTGTAAATATGGTACGGCCCAACTCGAACAACAATAGTGATCCACAAGCACGTATGGGCCCAAGCCCGCAAAACACCACAAAGACCCAATGAAAGCCCAATGAGGGGTGACAAGGTTTGTCCTATAAATATACTCTTAGGTCTTCCAAGTGATGGGGGTCTCTTCTCCTCTACTCATTTCACATATTATTTATCTCTCTACAATATCTCTCTCTACCTAAACTCTCCTTAAGCTCTCCTTATTTTCGATCACTATACTAATGTTGATCGTCGGAGTGTATATATCGGGGGCCCTCCCCGTCTTTTCAGAGATCCGAGGTCCTCTTGTTTCGTGGCTGAAACAGATGGTATGTTTGGAACAAACTCTTAATTAATTTGATTACGATAGATCATATACCGTTTTCAATTTCTTTTGCCAGAATTGCTGAAGAATTTGTTTTGATTGGATTCCCTTGTGGAAGGAGGAGGTGTATCACAAGAGTGGTTGGGGTGGAGTGATCAAAATTAGTTAGCAAAATAGCAAATTACTTGTCCCATCAAATGAATTTTCAAATCTCAACCAACAAAATATAAAATATAAGTGACACCACGAAAAAGAAATCAATATTAACTTTCATTCAGCGCATTCTTTTATCCCATAACTGTAGTTTTATGGCCATTTTAGCTAAAGTAGGGAGACTATTGAACACATCCCAAACATTCGCAACTTACTTTTGTGTTTTGTAAGAACGAAACGAGTAGGTTGTTCGACGAAGCGTCGAGAACAAATCAAAAGAAACAATCTTTTGCGAGGAATGGTAACGTTTTAACGTTGCAACAACAAAGAAGAAAAATGAGTGTCGAATGCGAAGGGACTGAGTGAATTATGAAGGACAAAGATGCATGTCAAGTAACAGTTTCACCCTAAAATAACGATAATAAACATGTGTTAATAGTTTTAGTAATTATTAATTTTCATTTCCTTAAGTTCTCTCAAGTATTTCTCATATTCGTCTCATACTTAATCAGCACGAAATATTCTAGCTTGTCCAGATATATAGCAAGAACTATGTCACCTTCCTGAAGTGATCCAAATTGTCATTCATAAGGATGAAAATGAACTGAACACAAAAGTATTGGGGGCATTAAGACGAAACAAACCAAAATATACAACTGTCAATTTCAGTTTTTGTCTTTTTCCCAGGCAAAAATCAATATTTTAATTTCCCTTTTACCCGTATTTACACCAGTAGTGGCGCTTCCATTTTCTCGTTATTCCCGTGCGCACTACTCTTCTCAATAATCAACTAATTCAGAAAATCACAGCTTCCTTCCTTCCTTCCTTCCCTTCGATCCGCCATATCTGCGTTTCCCCTCTCCTCCCCCCACCGTCGTTCCAGATCCAGTTCGGCGGCCATGGCGAGGGCGTCTCTCGCTCGCGGACTCCTATGGATTTCCGTCCTCGCTTCCGTCTTCTCCCTCCCCGCTCGCTCCTTCTACCTCCCCGGCGTCGCCCCCGAGGATTTCCACACGGTAATTTCAATCCCCCTCCTTCTTGTGGATCCCGTCCAATCTCCCTCCGGCCGTTTTCCGGTTAAGGATTATCAATCTCCGTTATCATTTTTCCTGCGGAATTCGCTGAATTCCGATGGATTGCAGATTAGTTTGTAGTAACTGATGTGAATTGTGTTGCTGTGTTGAATTCGCGGAACTGAATCGTTTAGAGAACAGTGGATTTCGTTATGCATATGAGATTATGAGCTAGTAGGCTTGGAATTGTAGCTTATGCTGACTTTAGAGCTCTGCTTTTATACTGTTTTCGTGAATCCCAGGGGGATGAATTGAAGGTGAAAGTAAACAAATTGACTTCCACGAAGACACAGCTTCCGTACTCGTTCTATTCCCTCCCATTGTGCCGTCCGGGGAAGATTGTCGATAGTACTGAGAATCTCGGGGAGGTTCTTCGCGGTGATCGCATCGAGAACTCTCCCTACGTGGTAAGTTTACATGTAGGTTGGCGAAGGACTGATGGTAATGTTCTGCGGGTGTGCGCGGAGAACAGGATGTTTGACGGGTGTACATTTTGCTGGTGCAGTTTAAAATGAGGGAGCCGCAAATGTGCAAGATTGTATGCCACACGAAGCTCAACGAGAAGACCACGAAGGCGTTCAAGGAAAAGATAGATGACGAGTACCGGGTCAACATGTAACGCTTTTTGGGTGTCTGATTCTGTTTGCAGTTTGACATTATGAGCAGGTTGAGATGCATTAGTCTGCTGTTGTGGTGACACTTTATTCTGTTTAATCCAGGATATTGGACAATCTTCCTTTGGTTGTACCGATTCCAAGGCTCGATCAGGAAAATTCTGTAGTGTATCAACAAGGGTTTCATGTTGGTTTGAAAGGGCAGTATGCTGGAGTAAGTGGGAAACTTTCCGTGTGCTGAACAATGCTCTGTTTTTTAGAATTAACCTTCTTACCTACTTCTGAGCATACCTGTTTATTGGTTCTGTTGTTTGTAGACCAAGGATCAAAAGCATTTCATCCATAATCACTTATCATTTACCGTCAAGTACCACAAAGATCTTCAGACCGATTCTGCAAGGATTGTAGGGTTTGAGGTCAAACCATACAGGTAACAGTTTGTCATTCTTATTGTTCACTTTTTGCTTATGTTTATCCTCCTGTTGGAGCTTCTTCATCAATCTGTTTCGGTTTACCCATTGCAGTGTCAAACATGAGTATGAGGGAGAATGGAAGGGCGAGAACACCCGTCTAACAACATGTGATCCTCATGCAAAACGAGCAGTTACCAGCTCCGAAACTCCTCAGGAGGTTGAGAATAAGCAGGATATAATTTTCACGTACGATGTCGAGTTCAAGGTGAATCCATATATGAATATCTCTTATGAGCTAAAATATTTCCTACTAGTACTATCTTTAAGTATTTTTTTTTAACACCCCCCCTTCTGTTTACCTTGTAGGAAAGTGACGTGAAGTGGGCGTCTCGTTGGGACACCTATCTTCTAATGGCCGACGATCAGATCCATTGGTTCTCAATCGTCAACTCATTGATGATTGTCCTTTTCCTCTCAGGCATGGTAGCCATGATAATGCTGCGGACCCTTTACCGGGACATCTCCAAGTACAATCAACTCGAGACCCAGGAAGAAGCTCAAGAAGAGACAGGCTGGAAGTTGGTCCATGGAGACGTCTTCAGGCCTCCATCAAACTCCGACTGGCTCTGTGTCTATGTCGGAACTGGGGTTCAGTTCTTCGGGATGCTCCTTGTCACCATGATCTTTGCTGTTCTAGGTTTCCTCTCACCTTCTAACCGTGGTGGGCTGATGACTGCCATGCTCCTGCTCTTCGTGTTCATGGGCCTCTTTGCTGGTTATGCTGCGACTCGCCTCTTCAAGATGTTCAAGGGAACAGAATGGAAGAAGATAGCACTCAAAACTGCTTTCATGTTCCCTGCCAGCGTCTTTGTCGTGTTCTTCATCCTGAACGCCTTGATCTGGGGCGAGAAGTCGTCTGGGGCCGTGCCATTCGGGACCATGTTCGCTCTGGTCTTCTTATGGTTCGGAATATCAGTCCCACTAGTCTTCGTCGGAGGCTACCTGGGCTTCAAGAAGCCTGCCATCGAAGATCCCGTGAAGACCAACAAGATCCCGAGGCAGATCCCAGAACAAGCGTGGTACATGAACCCTGCATTCTCGATCCTGATCGGAGGAATCCTCCCCTTCGGGGCCGTCTTCATCGAGCTATTCTTCATCCTCACCTCGATCTGGCTGCACCAGTTCTACTACATCTTCGGGTTCCTGTTCATCGTCTTTGTCATCCTCATCATCACCTGCGCCGAGATCACGGTCGTGCTCTGCTACTTCCAGCTCTGCAGCGAGGACTACCTGTGGTGGTGGAGGTCCTACCTGACAGCAGGTTCGTCCGCTCTCTATCTATTCCTATACGCTGCCTTCTACTTCTTTACCAAGCTCGAGATCACGAAACCGGTTTCGGGGATCTTGTACTTCGGTTACATGCTGATTGGGTCGTACGGTTTCTTCGTCCTCACTGGTACCATCGGTTTCTACGCTTGCTTCTGGTTCACGAGGCTCATTTACTCGTCCGTAAAGATCGACTGAACATTGATGATATAGACATGGGGTTTGTTACTTGTTAGTTAAGTTAGTTCACAATGTTAGAGTGACAAGAGGCAAACGTTTTCTTGAGGGTTGGGTAGTAGAAGAGAGTGTTGGAATACTGTTGTTATTAGTCTACTCCTGAGGTCTTACCCCTCCTGTTTTGAGCTCATCTCAGAAACCAAACAAGGGGAAAGCAAGAAATTTTACAGTAAAATCTCGAATCTGGAATTTATCTACACGGATTGTTTTGTTCTACAGGCGTACGTTTATGATTATGGTGTAGTTTCCTATTCTTTGATGTGTTGTTGCTATTTTTGCAATGTACTCTCTAATCTTTGCATCTTGTGATATATCAATTGAAATAGAGGATAACAATGGTGCCATTATCTTATTTTTTGCGATTTTACCGTATGAAGAGTTCTTTTGATGTAAATGCACCCTATTTTCCATTCATATCCAATTGGAAATATGAGTGCGTGTGATGCAAGAAAGATGAGGGGAGGGGGGGAGGGGATTCGTAGGGTATACGCAAGGGTTATAGAGTTGGATATAGACTAGATCGTACATAAGGTTGGTTTATACAGAGAAGTTGGAGGATATACTAGGGATCAGACCAAATACTACACGGCCCAGACTACACAACACATATGCGGTTTGGATTCTGGACCATGTATATCATACTACACGGTCCAGACTACACAACACATATGCGGTTTGCGGTTTGGATTCTGGACCATGTATATCATATTAACCTAAAATGAACTATTTGTTTATTTAACAACACAAAAAACGAATCAATAATTGTGAAAATTTTCCACCATTGAAACATAAATTCCAATATAAATACATAATTTTTATACCATAACTGCAAGTAAATAACAAAAAACACAAAGTCAAAGCAATCCAACTTGCACCATAAACATTAACATAATATCATACATAGTCGTCTCTACTTTGTTGCAGAGTGTGGTTTATGAATAAATGAGAGGTGTTATGGAGACATAGTCGTCTCTACTTTGTTGCAGAGTGTGGTTTATGAATAAATGAGGGGGGAGTGATTGAATGAGTTGCTAACTGAATAATGCATAATTTGATCCGATAAATTAAATCACAAGACCTAGAAATAATAGTACCATGGACCAGAACCTTAATCGAAGTCTATTTCGAACGACGTATACGTGTAGAATTCGGTAACCCTTACCCATATATACACACATACATACATCAACAATTCTAGAATAGCACATCAAACAAACCATGGCGAAGTCGCCGGCTTTTCCCACGGTCATGATCGTCATCGGCTCAGCCGTACTCTACTTCCTCCTCCTCTACGGCGTCGCCCTAACGTCACCCCACCTCCCTTCCAAACTCTCCTCCGCCGTACCCTCCCCGCGTGACCCCAACGTAATCGCCAAGATCCGATCCGCCATGGAGTCCCGCGGCTACTCCCTCGCCGCCGCCACCGTCGCCGACATCCTCCGCGACGGCGACTGGAACCTGGTCGAGTGGGAGATCCAGACCCAAATCGAGCGCGGCGGCCCCATCACGTTCCTCGTCCCTTCCGACTCCGCCGCTGCCGCCGCCGCCGCCGGCGTCGGCCCCCGGCCGGTGATGGGCGTCCTCTGCGGGAGGCTCCGCCGCCGGGACTTCGACCGCGCCAACGGCACCGCCCTGCCCTCCTGCCGCGAGCGACTCCGGCGGGGGAGAAGCCGCGACGCCGTCACGGTGACCCGGATCCGCGACGCGGTGGAGGAAGATCACGCGCGCGTGGCGGATTGGAGCCTGTACGACGACGGGCGCGTGGTGGTGCACGGGATCCGAGGCGCGTACAGGGCGGGGATGCGCGTGGTGCTGACGGATGCGAGACGCGGGGTGGGGATCGCCGGGGAAGGGATCTTCCTGCCGAGGGAGGAGTGGGAGGAGGAAGCCCGGCGGTGGCTGTTGGAGCGGCCGGTGGATATGACCGGCTGCGAGCGGCCGCGGGACGGCAGGGTGTGTGATTGTTGTCGGCGGGCTGGTTATACACATGCCTTGAAAGCGCGGAGCATGGATCTGACGGAGGAAATATTTGTGTTCTAGGTTTTAATTGGCACTTAGCAAACAATGTGTTTTTTTTTTTGCTTAGAGTTCATGTCATTGTGAGTGTATAGTTGGGTAGTAGATGTGGCAATTTATGATGTTTTATCGGAACTCATTTGTTCATAGTTGAAAAAAGCGTGCTTAATCTTAGGCTATGTCGTATATAGGAGTCCGACAATACCAAAACACTTCGTTTAGGGTTTCACGACGAGTGATGTATTAATAACATATCGGTGAAGTACGACGACACCTAGTAGTCATTTAGATAATTAATGAATCAGAATTAGGTAGCATCAAAATGGGGAAATTAACATCTGTTTGGAGCTTTGTTTGTTGCTGTTGTTTTTACTGTTTCTTTCTTCTTATTAATTAAATTATTATCATTATAAAAAAAACATTATATACAAGTTGATATAAATAACTATTTAATTTATATATTTTACCTAGTACAAACTGATAATTTTACTTCCCACTCTAGGAAGGACGCCTAGGTTAGCTAAACGCTAGGTAAGAGGTCAACATCCGCCTTACGTCTAGTGCCTTATTGTTCATACGGTCTTGGAGTGTTGGGAATGATTCTGACAACTTGAATTAGGCGTGTCAGTATTCATTGGGTCAGCTCACTTGGGTCGGACACAATTGAGTCTATTTAGGACCAGATGATTCTACACACAAAAAACAATATCAACCCTTTCACTAACTGCCGGCCTCTACCTAGTTTACTTTGCGGTATCTAATAGAATGAGTCTAATTCAGACCCAAACTTAAAAATGGAGTATGAGTCTACCTCCGAAAATAAAATTATCAAATCTAATTTGTCTCGGTCTGCGTTTCGGTCTCTTCGTCATTTCCTAACTCGAATTATTGGAAGAGCTAGCTAGAGACCATAAAAATGGTTACACCTCTGGCACTTTGAACCTTTCCTCATTATGAGTTATCACTATAGCTAGTTAAATCAAACAAAACTCTACCCTAATGCCTAACTCGATGGCAGAATCTCGCAATCCATGCTCTGGAAGTGAATCACTCCTTGATCCAGATCATACCCAACATTGTACCCTTGCTGAGCCATCATCCCGACGACGCTGATCGCCGGCGACCGGACGAAGGCGAAGCAGAAAACATCATCCTGAACCTGCTTGAACATGCCGTTGTTATCCGCCACGAGATCCGCTCCTCCGGCGAACTGCAACCCTAGGGCCGGAAACCCCTTGGTGTCTTGGCCCACCGTTCCTTTGTAGCAGAGCTCGTAGGGAGCCGTGGGGTTGACTCCGGTGAGGACTCCGGAGGCTAGCTTGATGACCTCCGCCTTCACCGCGTCGTAAGCCTCCGTGTAGAGGAAGGTGAGCTCTGCTCCGGTGTCGATGAACACTCCTCGGGTGATGTCGGACATCTTGAGGAAAACTTCCTGGCTTATGTTCAGTGCCTTGCAAAAAAGTGAAAAGAAACAATTGTGTTTGTTCATCAAAAAGAATGTTAATTAAATAGGAATGGCAATGTGCATGTAAGTCAGGCTGGTATTTCGATATCCATATTTATTCCATGATTGATCAAACTCATATCGGATGACTTATTAAGGAACATCGGTCGGGTTACTATGGATATGTAATTTAAGGAAAAACATTAGAAATATTAAATTTTTTAGAAAGAAGAAACAAACTATAACATGATAAATATACGATAAATAGAGGTTCTGACGTATTTACAATTTTATTGTAGCTAAAATATGAAGGAATGAAAGTAAAAATAAGAATGCCAATGGACATGTCAGACGTATATGTAATTTAAAGAAAAATTTAACTTTTTCAAAAATTAAGAAACAAAATATAGTTAAAAATATTCAATAAATTGAGTTTCTCATGCATTTATAAATTATCGTAGCTAAAATACGAGAGAATAAAAGTAAAAATTTAAGCAATTTAAATAAAATTACATGCAGTTTAGGTAAAAACGGATAATGGAACGAGTCAGGGGAGGTTAGATCGAGAAGTGTACCCATATCTGTTCCATGTACTTACCCACCCATAACAAGTCAAACAAAACTAATAAAACGAATTATGTTGAAATTTACCTCCAAAGATATTTTTGAGCAAATCCATAACGAGTTTTATAATATTAAATTTTGATTTGGGCACATCTCTCTACTAACAAATAAAATTCACGAGGAATTGAATTATAAAGATATATATACCTGGCCTCCAAGGGTGATGCCGTTCACAAAGACGTTGTAGGCGCCGTCCCTGAGGGAAACCCTAGCGGTGTCGCCGGCCAAGTAGGCGCCACGGCCGATGGACAGGCGGTTGTGAGGGTAAGACCGGTCGGCGATGCTGCCGGTGCAGTACGAGAACTTGTCGCCGAACTGGTTAACCAAAGAAAAGTGCCCGGATCCAAGGGCTAGTATTCCGTTGAAATTCGGGTCGACACTACTCCCGACGCCGGTGAGCGAACTGCAGCAGCCGAATACGAAGCTTGGCACGACGGCGGTTTGTGTTTCCCCGCCGCCGGCGGGGGCAAGGAAGGTGAGCTGCTCGGAGGCGAGGACGCCCTCGCTGGTTTGGTTGCCGAGGTACGACATTGTGTACATGCAGTGCTCGCCTTTCGACGATCAATCATGGCCACAAAAAAATTACAAAATATATAATATGTTTTAGTTAGTTAAATACGGTACGGGTACGTTATGATTTTAATGCTTTCTAATTCTTTAAGGGGTTTGTCTAACAGCCTGTTTGGATACAATTCCGGAAGAAATGGAAATGGAAATGGAATTCAATTTTTTATTTTTATAGAATTCCATTTCCAATTCTAGTGTTTGGTATAATTCCTACAACTATGGAAATGAATTGCACTTTTAACCATAATGAATAATGTAATATGTTTGTTTTATTTTGGGAAATGAAATATGAATGAGAGAGAAAGAGAGTAAAATGATAATGAGTCAACAAAATAATAAAAAGTATTGATGGGTCCCACTAATTCCATCTTCATTCTCTCAATTTCTATTACTTTTGATAGGAATTGTAATTCCCATATTTTAAACCCATTGGAATTCAATTCTCAACCTTTTTATTATTCCAAACATAATATATGGAAATGGAATTGGAAATAGAATTCCAATTCCTTACTTTTTTGTCAATCCAAACAGGCTGTAAGAGATTCGCGATATAACTAGGAAGACGCTTTAAATACCACACATGAGTTACCGGACATGCCAGTTTGATGTAGCCCATTTGATACCTTCGTATCCGAGAATCAACAAATTCAAGCTATAACTATTGGAATAAAGGTATCCGTTGTTATGGAATTAGGTTCATTTCGGTCAGTAAAATTGATAAATTAGGCGAAGATGAAGATGCGGAAAGAGAGGGATTCGATCCGAATGAATCATCCTTTCCACGGAGGTAAATCTTTGCCTGCTAGGCAAGAGGATAGTGGAACAGAATTGATTGGGTGGTAGAGTCGTGGAAACACCTGTTTCTTCCATATTTTGGACATGAAACAATATGTTACTGCTGAAACTTGGAAGAATGGAAATCTTAGATCAAAACACCATGTGAGATTTCATACGAAATTTTCGCCTAATTTGTAGATTTAAAAGTGCGAACCATCATAAATACAGGGGAAATGAGGTGGTTTTAAATGCATTTACTATGTATATGGACGGAAAAATGAGACGACTCTATGTGGTCATTTGGATGATGCATTTCAGAAACGGGGTAATTAATCTAATGTCTTGAAATTGCGTGATCTCATATGCATTATTTCGAAATACTTGTACCTCTCACAGTTAGTTCAAATTGATGCAAAACAAAACAACTAAAAACAGAACAATTCAAATGTGTAGCATCATATATATAAACTGGAAAAAAATGAGAGTTTTATATATGGCCGGATAAAGAGACAACTTTATGAGGTCTTTTAGCTAGATGATTGATTTGACTCTAACTTCTTCAAAATTATCTCATTTCACAATTGATGCATCATTTCAAAATACTTGCATCTTCCTTTGTTGACTCTTGTGGCAGGTTCAGTCTCTTGAACCTTCGCCTTTGCTGTCTTGTATTTGATTCTTTGTCTAATTTATTTAATTATCACCATTATAAAAAAAATTGATGCAAAATGAATAAATTCAAATTTTCTCAGCTCAAAATTGCTGCATCCTTATTTTGTATTGCTAAGAGAGAATCTGACCCAATTACTTCATTTACAAACAAATAGGATAAATTAACTTATCTAAATCAATCATCAAAACAACCCCTATATAAATAAGGCGACAAGAATTTTAAACTCATTTACTACGCATATAGATACTATACACAATATATTCAACGACATAACCACTTCAAATATGGTATACTCTAGGAGTATATAAATATTTATTGTAATTTAATGATATTTTTTTTATATATTTCTAATGGATGCTTAGGAGAGAGAGAGAGAGTAGTCTTTTTACCATCGCACTTCTGGCAGTCGTCGGTACACGGCAGCGCATAGTAACTCTTGGACTTGGCCGGATCGAACAACGCCGTCGCCGCCCCGCCTCCCGGCGAGCACGGACTACAAGGCAGGCACTTCACCCACGTCAGGCTGCTCCCCGTGTCCATCACCGCGAGCTGTTGCACCGGCGGGTCGCCGATCGAGAAGTTGACGTAGAACACGTTGACCGTCGCGGCCAGGACCAGCCCGGCCTCCACGTCGCGCGGCATGTCCTCCTTCAGCGAGGACAAGTAGCGGTGGCGGGCGAGGGAAGCTTCCGCGGCCCTCGCGGCTCGACCGGCCACCGTCTCGGCGGCGTCGTACGACGGCGAGAATGTGGAGTCGCGATGGATGAGGTGAGTCGTGATTGTCGACGAGCCATGGGATGATGAGGATGTGAGGGCAAAGGAGAGGAAGAAGAAGAAGAAGAGTGATGGGGAGAAATATGATGTTGTTGGTGCCATGAGGGAGAAAGGAAGAAAGTGATGCTAATTCTAAAGGTTGGAGCACCAATTTTTCACCTATATATAAGTTGGATGAATTGATATGAAATTATTCCCTTATAAGTATTCAAGACAATGCCATAATAGTCTTCGCTCCTTTTCTTCTTTAGAATTTTTTTTATTAATTATATGCCATAGTTACTTAGCATGGACATGGAAATTACATTATATATGTTAATGGTTTTTTTTTGTTCAATAAAAATAATAGTATTACCACTTTTCCATAAAAATATATGGAAGTTAAATCTCTGGTTATTGACTTATTATGAATAGGAATAGGAATTGGTCAGATACTTTGACCTAATTTTCACTGTCTATATTTTATAGGGGTATACAGGGAGTCTTATCCAAATGGACTCATATATAATTTTAATGATTGTGAGTTGGGTTTAAACATGATCCAATATGAGTGAATTTGTTTGAGTCCGATTCAAATGTGTCTATTTGAGTGCAGATGACTATACACATAATTATACCATTAAGTAACGTTGGTGTTTGCATATTTCTTTTTGTTTTATAAGAAGGCAAAAATTACATTAAAATTGAGTATCCATTATTTTTTGGGTACTCAATATTATGAGTCCAATTTATACTCACACTAAAATGTTGGGTATGCATCTCTCGCGACGGTAAAATTACCCAGATCCTATTTTACTCATACTATGACGAGTTTGGCAGTATCCATCCTCGATTATGATGTTATGATACCCGAGACAAGGGACTCAGAGGACAGAGGTCACTATGTTTTTTCTACAGACGATTGATGCTACTCAAAAGTTTTATGTACCAACTAATCGACGGTTTTGATCTGAACAAATTTATATTTTCAAAATGATTTATTCATGATAAATTTGTCGTTACATCATCCAACCGAAACTAATCGACCACAACAAGATCTGACCCCTCCAAACTAATTTGCAACGATACACTAAATCTAACTATCAGGCAAAATCTGGCAATCCATGCTCTGCAAGTAGACCTCCCTCGCTCTCAAGTCATACCCAACATTGTAACCTTGCTGAGCCATCATCCCGACAATGCTGATCGTCCCCGTCCGGAGAACGGCGAAGCAGAACACGTCGCCGGTGACCTGCTTGAACAACCCGAAGTTATCCACCGTCACCTCCGCCCCTCGGGCGAACTGCAGCGCCATCGCCGGGAACCCTCTGGCTTCTCTGTCCACGGCTCCTCTGTAGCAGAGCTCGTACGGTGACGGCGCCGGAACCTGTTGCAAGATCGGGTTGGCCAGCTTCACGACCTCTGCTTTTAGCACGTCGAAGACTTCTGTGTAGAGGAATGAGAGCTCTGCTCCGGTGTCGAGAACCACTCCTTGCTTGTACGACATTGTGGTGATAGCTTCTTGCTTTATGTTCAGTACCTAGCGAGAGAAAAGAAAAGGCTAAGCCATTGAGATAAGATACATATATATATATATATATTGAATTTAAAACTTCGTTGGAAAATTTCTCCACTATAAAAATTCTCACAATACAATACTTATATAACTAAAATTTCTTCAAAATACTAGCTAGAGGATGGTGTGGTTCGTTCTAGCGTCAAGCGATCTGTATGGTGGTTCGTTGGAAAGAGAAGCGGTTTACTATTGGATTGTGGCCAATCCAAGCGAACCAGTCCCAAGCCAACCTCGAATCAACATGGATCGTGACATGCTCAAGCGAACCACGATCCACACTAATCTATGTCAAAATTTTGAACAATCGTAACTTTCCACTCGGTTACTTGATCGAAGATCTCGAAAGTTATGCGAAAAAAAAAAAATCGGAACGATTGAATAACCGAGTATAAAGTTACGGTCATTCAAAGTTTTCGACCAAGGCTAGTTTAGTAGATAGAAGGTTGGTTCCCTTCGGTCTGGCGCGATCCGGGTGGTTCAATGCTGATTTGCTTTTATTTGTGTTGGTTTGAGATTGGTTCACTTTGGTTTGACACGACTTGCTATAGATCGCTCCTCTCTCCAGCGAATCAGTGCATAATTCACTTGACATTGAAGCGAATAACGCCGAACTCTAGTATTTTTGAAATTATTTTGTTAAGTGTGGTATTGTGAGATTTTTTTTATAACAACCTTGTATGTACTATGTAGGGAAATTGTCCAACTTCCTTTTAGAGTAAAGAAGGTTTAGTATATGTACCTGGCCTCCTAGGGTGATTCCTTCTATGAACACGTAGTAGATCCCTTCTTTCACTGCAACCGCAGTGGCGTCGCCGGTGAGGTAGGCATTAGCGCCGATTGACAACCGGTTGTAGGCGTAAGAGCGATCCGACACGCTGCCGACGCAGTACGAGAATTTGGAGCCGAGCCCGTCGACCAGAGAGTACGGCCCGGCTCCCAGAGCCAGCAATCCGTTGAAGTTCTGGTCCTGGTGCTCGGTTCCGGTCAGCGTACTGCAGCAGCCGAACTGGACGTTGGGAAGGGCGACGGTGGCTCCGTGGCCGGCCGGAGACATGAAGGTCAGCTGCTCCGTCGCGAGAACGCCTTCGGAGTAGTGGCCGCCGAGGTAGGCTTGTGTGTACATGCACACCTTGTGCGAGAACCATCCTGCCAAACACCAGGGAAATACGACAAATGATTTACGTGGTTAAAAAAAAAATGTGTGTTTGCTAGTTCACGCGCAGGATATAGTCAATTTCACTATACTTCAAGCATATACAGATTTCAGAAGAGTATGTGAAGTATTTATATTACTTCTCCAAGATCTAACCCTAAACCAATATAGTAAAAGAAAAACGGTTATCAACGTAGTCCAGGACATGAACCCAAATAACATTAACCCCTGTGACTTTCCGTCGTAGCGACTGATCTGATAGTTCGATTCGAGTCACGTCAACATATTGTAAAACGCAAATTCCACAAAATACCAACAGACCAATTCCATCATAAATCCAGGATCTTATAAAACGCAAATTTTAACTAAAAATTTCATTTCTCGAATCCACGAAGCAAACCATCCTCAATCCGCGAAAAGGTAGTAATATCGATTTTACCTTGGCACTTCTCGCAGTAGCTAGCACACGGCCGTGGAGAGTAAGTCTTGGACTTGGTCGGATCGAAGAACGTCACGCCGGAGTTGGGCAGGCAAGGACGGCAGGGGAGGCACTTGACCCACGTCAGGCTGCTGCCGGTGTCCATGAGCGCGAACTGCCGCACCGGCGGCTCGCCGATGGAGAATTCGACGTAGAACACGTTGTGGTGGGTGGCCAGAACCAGGCCGGCCTGGACGCCCTCCGGCTGCAGCCTATCGTCGTCGGATGACGACGACGACAGGAACTCGTGGCGCGCGAGGGAAGATTCCGTGGCTCTTTGTGCGAGAGACGACACCGTTTCGGATGCGTTGTAAAGGGGAGAGAATACCGAGTCGCGGTGGATGAGTCGAGTCGTGATCGTCGGGCGGTCATTGGAAGATGTGATGAGTGTTATGGAAGAGGAGAAGATGATGAAGAAAAGGACGAATGTTAGAAGAAGATTTAGCGACGGTCTAGTTGCCGTCGCCATAGCTAGAATAATTTCGAAAACGAATTGAAACACTATTGAAATTTTGGCAGAATGATTTTTATTTCTAAAGTGGTTTAATCTTAACAGGTTTATACTATAGTTGTTCCGGATTATATATAAGGCAAGAATGTTAAGCATAATATATGTTCTTCTCCCTTGCTTAAAATTGTTTTGGAAGTTTATACTTTAGAAATGTATCTATACACATATACATAGAATATTATACGCATGATTTTGGTAGTATGAATCAACAAAAATGAATATATAACAATTTATTAACTATAGTTCTGTTTTTTGCATATAATAGAAAAGGTACATCAACTAATAGTAATTTATCTAATATATATCATTACCATACAATTTCCATAAAAATTATGGATTTTTTCCTTTTTTTTAGTGTGTGATACATATATTACAAAAAAATTCGTGATTGAATTCATGAATCCAACTGACATATAACTTTTGGGCTTTTATAAATTTTTTAAAAAGTTTAGTAAAAATTTTTTTGGTATCATATGAAGTATATTTTTTATTTACAATTCGAAGTTTAGGTATTAAATTATAGATATAAAATATATACAATACTGATTTTATGTTTCCACCAATCCATATAAATCCACTAATGTGTCACATTCAGATGAAATGAATTCGGAGTTAAGTGGATTGAATTAATTGTATTTTTTTTAGTTGAGAAGCGGATCAGATTCAAATTATCATCCCTAAAAGTACCATCTTCGTTACTTGACCCGTAGAATTCAATAACGACGTGCTACCTTTTCAACCAATCATAGAAAGTAAGGACTACGAACCATACTGAAGATTATACCAGAAAAAATCAATATGCGAATAATTTATACGAAACCTGTAATTTAACTGTGATTCAACCCTTTCATACCGCTTTCTCAATGTACTTCATATACACTCACCCTTGCAAGAGCTCACAATCTATATTCTGGAAATACACTTTCATCGCCCTCAAGTCGAACCCAACGTTGTAACCCTGCTGAACCATTATCCCGACGATGCTGAGGCTCTCCGACCGGAGAGCCGCCAGGCAGAAAGTGTCGACGTCCATCTGCACGAACATCCCGAACTTATCGGTGATCAACTCCGCTTCGCCGACGAAGTGAAGTCCCAACGCCGGAAACCCTGTAGCGTCCTTGTCCACCGTCCCTTTGTAGCAGAGCTCCAGAGGGCTCACCGGAGGAACCTCCGTCAGCACCGAGGAAGCCAGCTTCTGAACCTCCGCCTTCACTACGTCGAAAGCTTCTGTGTAGAGGTGGAGCAGCTCTGTGCCGCTGTCCATGGCGATCTTCTTTCTTATGGACATCTTTCTGAAGACATAGGGCTTAATGTCCAACATCTGGTCCAGGCAAAAACAAAAGAAATTATAACGAACTGATTAATAACTCGAGTTATTGAGAAAGATGTGCTTATGACATTGTATGATAACTGGTCTGATCGTGCGTTCAGGTAGTTCAAGTCCTCATGGGATCAGTTGGTTTGTAACAGAACTTGGCTTAAGATTGAGGAATTGTATAAGAAAGTGATTAAAATCCATGCATAAACATTTTTCAACAATTCGAGTTATTATTACTAATTGACTTATGATAGAACTTAGGGCCCGTTTGGAGAATTTGAGTCTAAATCTACAGATTCTAGACAATCCAAAGATTTTAATTCTTTGGATTGTTAAAAAAAGATTTGAAAATGTTCATTGTTTTGTAAATACGATTGTTAACATCCAATAAAAAAGAAATTCTATTTTTTTTATTAAATGACATGTTTATCATTAACCAAAATAATTAGATGGGCTCGAAAAATATTTTTTATAAATTTTGTGGAAATTTATCAAACCTAGTGAACAAACTTTCGTTTGAGGGAATTTATCACAGCTAATGTAGGATATTTTATGATTAAACCGCGATTCTAATCGTTTCAAACCGAAAAAATTCTATATCAACTTGAACTCAAGTAAACAAATTTTCCATCTAACTATTGATATAGTACAGTTTAGCAAACACAGCTAATAACTATTTTTTTGACCTAAATAATGCAAAACATCATGGAATGAATCTTATACTATACACTACACTTAACAACTAACTGTAAGTAGAGCGATAAAACAAAAAAGAAGTCGAGCTAATTATACCTTGCCTCCTAAGCTGATACCGAACATCTGGACGTAGTAATTGCCATGATCGAGGTACAAAGGCGTCCAATCTCCGACCAAGTCGACGGCGTCGCCGAAAGACAGCCGGTTGTGAGGGTACGTGACGTCGGCCAGGCTGCCGACGCAGTACGAGAACTTGCTGCCCAGTCGGGTGACAATCGACTCCTCCCCTCTAGGCAGACTGCTATAGCTTCCTCCGGCCAGCCCCAAAACTCCGTTGACTTGACCGTCAAGGACGTTGGGACCGGTCAGCTTGCTGCAGCACCCGAAGAGCACTTTGGGGACGACGGTGCACCGGCCGTCGGTCGTCCCGAAGACCAGCTGGTCGGTGGCGTATACTCCTTCCGACGTCTGGCCGCCGAGGTAGTCTATTGTGTACATGCAGTGTTTCGGCGACTTTGGCCACCACGATTCTGCGTAACAGGATTCATAGATTGATCAATAGGTCCAAATGACAAATTACGGTTTGGTATCTATACATTTTATATTTTACATTTTGGTACCCAAAATTTAATTTTTTATACGAAAAATATCATTTGAAATTTACGTTTTGATACCTAAAATTTTTCATCATGACATTTTAGTACCTAAACTTTTCACATTTTACATATTGGTCTTTGGTCTTTGGTTGAGGGTATCATTTGGATTCATGGATAATCCACCAATCCACTTGATCCAATCCATGAATCCACTAATCCATTGGATCCTTGGTTGAGGATGTTATTTGGATTCACGGATAATCCACCAATCCACTTGATCCAATCCATGAATCCACCAATCCATTGGATCCAGTCCATTTGATCCATGGATCCACCAATCCAATCTACCAATACATGGATCAATCCATTTGCCACCTGTAGTCACAGGGGAATACAAATTTTCATCCAGTGGTAACAGGATGATGATATTTTTTTTTCTTCGTCTAAATGGATATCATTTCGAAGAACATAACTAATCTGTTGTCTTTGTGTAAAATCTATTCACTTTCAAGTTAAAACGATAATAGAAGGTGGTATAATTGGTGCAAAATTTTTGTTTTTAAATATATCAGAAATGAATATCATGTTGCGGATTATGATGAACCTGTTTTTTTTTTTTTTTTGTGTAAAATTATTTAATAATACGATTAAAAATATGGGAGGTATAAGTAGATTGAATAAGTAGGAAATTAAAATTACTATTTAATCTCAACCACTGAAATTTGACCCTACAAAATCAAGAGACGATATCTAGTGAAAACCAGTGTTTGTAAACCGTATTATATCGGCGATCCGAGATCTGGAAAACTTTCCAACGAAGTCTAAATTGGTAGGCAAATTTTAGCAACTTGACACAATTTAACCACGGTTTCAACATAAAATACCCTACTACTAACTTTTCCAGTACAATACGGATTTACAATTCTTGGTAAAAACACATGAGATTTTGTGACAAGAATGAAATGGTCACGAATAATCATACCGTCGCAAAACATAAAGAAAAAAAACCCCATTGCTTACCGGTGCATTTCTTGCAGGCGGTGGTACACGGCCGTGGAGAGTAAGTCTTTGACTCGAAGGAATAAAAGAAAGTGGCTCCAGAGTCAACGGGGCAAGGACTGCACGGCGGGCACTTGAGCCACAGCAAGTCGCTGCCGGTGTCCAGCAGCGCCAGTTGCTTCACCGGCGGCTGGCCGATGGAGAATCTGATGTAGAATATGTTGTACTTGGTTCCCCATACCAGCCTGGCCTCGATCCCGCCGACGATGCCATCCTCCGGCTCGTCGTCGTCGACCGCCGAGAGGTAGGCGCGGCGGGCGAGGGAGGATTCCACGATCCTTCCGGCGCGGTCGGCGGCGGTTAAGGAGGCGTTGTAGAGAGGGGAGAGGCGGGAGTCGCGGTGGATGAGCTGAGTCGTGATTTTGAAGCAGTGGGATGTGAGTGGTGAGATGGAGAGGAAGAAGAAGATGCAGGGCCGTCCCATGATATTTGGAGGCCCTGTTCAAGAATTTAAAATGTGGCCCCAAAAATTCGGTTACTAAACATTTACAATCCAATGATTTTGCTTCACTTCTAATTTTCGAATCACATGTGTCCAGACTCTTTAATTCTCTGTTTTCTTTTACGCTTAGAACTACCTTTTTCAAAATTTTGGGTTCACATAACTAAAAATTATAACCAAAGATTAGTGATTCCAAATTTCCAATCAATATTAAGTTCCCTGCAAAAGAGAAAGAAAAAAGAACTTAAAATTAAAATAAGTCGATTAATTGCCAGGATAATAGGAATGGACATTGATTAGAAGTTCATTAGAATTGAGTGTGAATAATTAATATTTAGGGGTTGGATGGTTTCAAAAAGTTGAAAATTTTTGGGGAATAGAAAAAGAGAGACGTTAAAAATCTTTACTGTTAATTTTGTTTCATCAAATGGCTTACAGCTAAGTGGTTGAATCTCTTTTTAATGACCTGATGGTCAGGGGTTCAATTCTCCATCCCGTCAGAAGATGCTCTTCTGCATGTGTGTTTTATGTGGGCTGCTTTGCAAGCCCAAGGGGTCTGCTCCGCCTGCTATTCTCCCTGCGATTATGAGGCCCAAGTTGGGTCTGCTCCGCCTGCGATTATGAGGCCCAAGTTGGATCATTATGACTTATGAGGCCCCCGAAAATTTGAGGCCCTGTGCTGTGGGTCTGACCAGCACAGGGCCTGGGCCGGGCCTGAGAAGATGAAGGAGAAAGGGATGAGAGGGATTGATGTTCTTGCGGCCATGGAGATCGAAGGGGGGAAATGGAAGTTGGTGTTTTCACTTTGGTGTTTATTTTTTTTTTTTAATTTTGGGTATTGTGGGGCGTTACACGAATTGATGATCTTTCTAGTTTTTGCATTAAGTAAAAAAGGGAGGTAAATAATAATGAAAGGATGGCACAAGTGATTCATGTACATGCATAAAGTTCAATGGTGCATGTACACCTTTGAACTTTAAGGAAATTGTATAAAACATAGATTTGGTGGGATTGTATTTTCTAGATCATCTTTAAGAAGTAATCGTTATGATTGGAGGATTCGACACAAGATTACACGATTTACATGGTTCACTAATTGATGAAGAAAGGAAAGAGAGGGATTTATGTTCTTGCGGCCATGGAGATGGGGGAAAATGAAAGTTAGAGTTTTCACTTTGGTGTTGATTTTTTTAATTTTGGGTATGTGCCTATGTGGGGCGTTACACGAATTGATGATCTTTCTAGTTTTTGCATTGAGTTAAAAAAGGGATGTAAATAATTATGGAAGAATGACAAATAATCCATGTACATGCATATGTATGTTCTCCTTTGGACTTTAAGGAAATTATATAAAACATAGATTTGGTGGTATTGTATTTGCTAGATCCTCGTTAAGAAGTTACCGTTACAAACCATTTTATCACAATAGTTCGAGTTGTTTTTTTGATAAGGCACAATAGTTCGAGTTGTTATATTAAAGAAAAATTAATTATGGATTGTATATTTCTCTTTTACACTCTCCGGCAAATAAAAACGAACTCATGAACTTAAAGTTTGAACATACCCACCATATATTGTGCTCGTATCAACGGTTATGGCTGAGGATTGTGTAGATTCAACATTCGAACCCAACATTAGATCAGATCGGGTTTTGATACCGTGTCATAAATTGTTACGTCCAAATAACACGAGTTTTTGAAATAATACTAATTATAAATCTTATATCACTCTCTTCGATCTCTAACAAAACGCTTAATCGAATAGGTACAGATAAGTTACGACATACATGAAAAGTCTGCTTTTTTATTCGTTACGAAGATAATTCGTAAATGACGACAATCCTCATGTATACCCATCAAACTCACAAGAGTCGTTAACACAACCACAATGCGGATATTGAACACTTTTTTTACTAACCATATAAGTTCTCTCTAACCTCTACATATGTGTTGGATCAATAATCATCCTTCCAAAAGTTGGCAATCCATTTTTTGGAAACTCACACTCCTTGCTCCCAAATCATACCCAACATTGTAACCCTGCTGAGCCATCATCCCAATAATCGTCACACCCTTTGACCTAACAACAGCCAAGCAGAAAACATCATCCTTAACCTGTAAGAACATCCCAAACCGATCCAACACCAACTCCACCCCGCCGATGAATCGAATCCCCAGCGTCGGAAACCCTCCGGCATCTTTCTCCACCGTCCCTCTGAAACACAGCTCCAGGGGCCTCACCGGAGCCACCGCCTTCAGCTCGAAGAAAGCCAACCTCTCAACCTGTAAGTAGAGGTGGCAATTAGGATCCAAATTCATGAATCCAATCCAATCCATCCACCAAATTATCCACCTAATCCAATCCATTTAAATCCAATCCATTTGATCCAAATCCAATTGGATTGGTGGATTCATGGATCAATCCATTGATCCAAATGGCAAATTACGATTTGATACCTATATTTTTTATATTTTACATTTTGGTACCTAAAATTTATATTTTTATACGAAAAATATCATTGAAAAATTACATTTTGGTACCTAAAATTTTTCATTATGACATTTTAGTACCTAAACTTTTCAAAATTTACATTTTGGTCCAAGCCTTGGATGTTATTTGGATTCATGGATCAATCCACCAATCCATTGGATCCAATCCATGAATCCACCAATCCATTTGATCCATGGATCCACGAATCCAATCCACGGATCCACGAATCCGATCCAATTGCCACCTCTACCTGTAAGTGATTAAAAAGCTTAACAAACTCTTTGGGGCTAATTAAGTGGTTAGTTCGCTAATATGGTATTAGAGCCTATAACTTAAAGGTCATGTTTAGAATCCTCCGACCCCCAATTTAAACAATAGTTTAGTACAAGGAATGGTATGTCCAGCCTGTACAAACTGAAAGACTAATGATTTAACAACACAAGGAATGATATGTTCAATCTGTGCAAACCGTATAAAAAATCCAAAAAAATAGGCTTTCATTTGAAAAGGCGTGTAAGAAGAGATTAAAAAGGTTAACAAACCATTTCTCAATAACTCGAGTTACCTCCGCCTTCACCACGTCGAAAGCTTCTGTGTAGAGCAGAAACAACTCCGACCCGCTGTCCATCACGATCTTGTTCTTCAAAGCCATCTTCGCGAACACGTCGATGTCTATGTCCAGCGTCTTCCCACCTAAGCTGATGCCGGAGAGGTGAACACTGTACCTGTAATATAACTTTGTCCAGTTACATAACACAGTACTCGTGTCGTATAACACAATACTACTCGTACTACACATACTCTAATAGTACATACCTGCCGTCATCCTGGAGGTACAGGGGAGTCATCTCGCCGATCAGGTCGACGGCGTCGCCGAAGGATAAGTGATTGTGAGGGTAGTAGCGATCGGACAAGCTGTCGACGCAGTACGAGAAGCTGGTGCCTAAACGGGTGGCCAGAGAGAAATGGCCGTAAGGAATGGTGGGAGTGTCGGCTCCGGCGATTAACCCTAGAACGCCGTTGACGTGCGGGTCGAGGCCTTCGGGGCCGGTGAGCTTGGTGGAACAGCCGAAGAGGACTTTTGGGATGGTGGTGACGAAGCCATTGTTGGAGGTCTGGAAGGTTAGTTGCTCGGTGGCGTAGACTCCTTCAGAACTGTGGCCGCCTCTGTAGTCTATTGTATACATGCAGTGCTTTTGCGACCATGGCCACCATCCTTTTTGAAGTTTGACTCAAGAAAATCGGTTAAATTTGTAGAAACGAGTAAGTGAAAATGTTATAAACGGTTGGGTTGAAATAATTCGAGTTGTTGAAAAATATCAATTATTAATATTATGTTATTTACTAACACCGCCTCTAGAATGAAATATGTATAATCATGTTTGGTTTCAATAACTCGATTTGTTGGAATATGTTTAATTATGAATATTAGATAATTTACTAACACTACGTTTTTAACGAACATGTATAATCTGTTCGGACCTAATAACTCGAATTGCTGAAATGTGTTCGATTGTGAATATTATACCACTTGCTACACACCGTTCAAATGAAAGCCAACTCATATTGCTTTGAAATTCGCACATGTTCGAATATCATGTGCTTAATAAATGAAGGTCATTGGGATTTAAGCACAAGACCTCTCAGTCGACGGGTCGTCAAAGGCACTGACACCATGGTAAGAATATTTTGATCACAACAACCCGAGTTGATATGTATCTTATATCACTCTCTAACCATGGTCCATGAAACCGTACCGTACCGGCGGTTCAACCACAAAATACCAGTATCGGAGACTAAACCGGTAGACGGTATTTAACGGTCTAACGGTTGAACTATGGTTAAACCACGGTTTTATCATAAAATACCATACCGCTGGCTTTTCAGGTACGATATCCGGTACGGTTTCATGGATCATATCTCTAACATGTTAGTAAGTGGTTAAAATCTATACATGGATCTCACCCAGCAACTCGAGTTATTGTAACCAAACAATTTACGACAATGATATCAAAGTTGGGTTGATCATGAGGTCACGCGTTCAACTCCCGGAGACCTCCAATGTTAAATGTTAATGACTTATATCTAAGCACAAGGTATGTTGAACCTGTGCAAACTTCAAAGCTATGAGCAAATTTTCGTTTAAGAAAGCGGAACAGAGAATGGTATTGAGATCAATAGTTAAATTTTTTCCAAACAATCTTGGAGAGTGGTATAAGATCAGTTTTTAACTTTCTTTACAATTCGAGCTATTGGAATTAAACGGTTTCCTGACGGAAACAACTTGGAAAAATCAACATGAACCTAGTTGAAAATTCAAGTTACCTGTGCATTTCTTGCAGTCATCAGTACAAGGAAGTGGGGAGTAAGTCTTGGAATTGAAGGAGTAAAAGTAGGTGGCTCCAGAGCTGGTAGAGCAAGGACTGCACGGCGGGCATTTCACCCACAACAAGTCGCTGCCGGTGTCCATCAGGGCCAGCTGCGGCACCGGCGGGTCGCCGATGGAGAAATTGACGTAGAATATGTTATACTTGATCCCCCAAGTCCCACTGGCCTCGATATCGACACTCAGCGGCTCGTCGTCGTACGATGAGATCAGGTGACCGTAGCGGGCGAGGGTCCCTTCGAGGATCCTTCCGGCACGGTCGGCGGTGGTCGCGGTGGCGTTGTAGAGGGGAGAGAAGTAGGAGTCGCGGTGGATGAGTTTAGTCGTTATTTTGAAGCAGTGGGAGGGGGAAGAGATGGAGAAAAAGAGGAAGAGAGTGATGATGAGAGGAGATGTTGTTCTTGGTGCCATGGCGTTGGAGAGGGGGAAATTTTGAGTGAAAGGGGATTTCTTTTGGTTTTCATTTGTAAGATTGTTGGGTTGGATATCTTTCTAGATTTTGCATCTAGTGAAAAAGGAAAATGAATGATTATGAAGTGATGAAGATTATTCCAAGTATAAGATGTGTTGTTTAAGAAAATTGATATAGAATTCCTAAGTATTACAGTTCTTTCCAATTTTGTGTTGTTATTTCCATGAAATTGTGGTACATTTCAAATTGGGTAAATACAATTTAATATCCAAACCTTTTATTTTAAACAATATAATAGCCAAACCTTTTCGAAAACAATCTAATATCCAAATCGTCAACTTTCCTTTCGTTTGACCGTTAGTGGACACTTCAAGAAAGCTTTGTTTAGGGGAAATTGTCACAATACAACTTTGTTTTTTTGTTTTGGCATTGCAGATGACTGAATATTTAGATATTCTATACCATCATGGTGGAGTCATGGACTTCTCGAGTTTGGAACTAAGATATGTTGGTGGTTTTTCAGAGAAGATATCGATGGATATTGATGAAGTGTCGTACTTCGAACTTATTTGAAGTGTCAACTAACGGTCAAACAGACAGAAAGTTGGCGATTTGGATATTAAATTGTTTTCGAAAAGGTTTGGCAATTATATTGTTTAAAATGAAAGGTTTGGATATTAAATTGTATTTACCCTTTCAAATTTGACATGTCAAATTTTTTTGCAAAGTAGGAATAGTTTTAATTTTTAGTTTTTAGAGCTGTTACAGAATTTCTATAGAAGTAGAGTAACTTAATTTAGTTTGTTCTACAAGTCATTAACAATATCAAACAGTCTCGTTCGAATTTTTTTTAGAGAGATGTGAATCAAACGTGTTAATATTAAATGTTGTTCAAAAAGTCGCAAGTACAACAATTAATATCTAAGTGAGATAAATTTCAAGTTATGGTGACTCTTGGAGTCTAGCGAGTTAATATATATGTATCGTTGATCAATAACATCATTGGTTTATGCATGGTGCACCTTTCGATCTCCAAAACTAGCTTGGTCGACCTGCACATCAGGACAATTAACCAAATAAGTACATGTAAGTTCCGATCGATATACATAATCTTCTTTTCTATTCGTTACAAAGAAAATTCGTCTACACAACGAAATATAATCATCATGTATACCCGACAAACTCATAAGAGCATCTAACACAAGTACAACGCGAATATTATATATGTGTTTTATCAAATATCATCGTTCCAAAAGTTGGCAATCCATTTTTTGGAAACTCACAGTCATTGCTTTCAGATCATACCCAACATTGTAACCCTGTTGAGCCATCATCCCTATAATGGTCACACCCTTTGACCTAACAATAACCAAGCAGAAAACATCATCCTTAACCTGCAAGAACACCCCAAAATGATCCACAACTGTTAGAAACCGATTTCTGTAGGATTTCTTTATTTACTAATATAATTATTGTTAGAGAAAGTATCAATAAGGGTAGTAGTTATTTAGTAGGATTAGGTTTATTATTAGGGTTTCCTAGTACTCCCTATAAATATGTACTTGTGATTCATTAGTAGTCAGTCAAGAAAGAATTATCAACTAAACTCCTAAACCCTAATCTCTCCCTATCCTCTCAATTCTCGATTCCTATCCCTCCAAGGCCTCGGCCGATTCTCTATTCTATTCTTCTTCTTCCCCAAATCCCCAATCTCAATCCCTAATTCTATTCGTATAAACCCTAATCCCCAAATATCAAATCCGTTAGAAACTTTGTTTCTAACATCTGGTATCAGAGCCTGGTTCCGATCGGTGAGTTCTTCCCAACTCCACCAGGGACAGCCGAGAAACCAGAGGATCAGTGATGGAAAAATCAGAGCAGCCATGGGCTCAGATGCAAGACAGGTTGTGGCAAATTGCGAGCTATTGGAAGAAGGAGGCGGCAGCGTTCGGGCAGGCCGGCCGAGGCGAGGAGGGCGCCGCGCGGCAGGAGGCTGTGCGCGCGACGGCTAGTGGCGGCGCGGGGCAGAGCCCGTTCGTCGGGGCTGGCGGGGAAGCGCCGGGGAGCGCGCGGCCTGCGGAGGAGGGCGAGGAGTGCCGCGACGCGGCAGCAGGGGGGCGGATCGCCGAGGTGGAGGGCGAGACGGCGGAGACCCTCCTTCTGTCCGAGGAGGTCACGGTAGCCATGGTCAAGGCGCCGCAGCCGATCGAGGATGATGAGCCACGGGCACCAATAACAGAGACTCCAAGCAGCATCGGACTGGGGAAAGGAGCATCGCCCCCACCACCGATCAATGCTACCACGGTTGCCCCGTTGAATAAGGATTCTCCAGGGACGAAATCGCCAAAGGAGAAGTCGTCGGAGGAAGAAGTGAAGAGGAAGGAAGAGCCGCTGACGCTCCAGGAGAAGAAGAAGGAAGAGCTGTCGGCAAACCTGGAGAAGAAGGAGCCGTGGCAGGGCGTGACTGGAGACAGGTAACAAAGGAAATTGGAGTGATAAAACCTAGCTTGCTTTTCTCATTACTTACACTGCCAATTTATAGGCAGAACCAGGAACAAGATGACAAAGTTCATACATCTGTTTTGTAGCTTGGAATGGAAACAACTACTGTCTTGGAACGAAAGAAAATACAGCCTTCAACTGGGAAAGAACAATACGCAACACATTGGATCAAACGACATCACAGCAAAAGATATCTCAGCTTGGTTCCAAACGACAGCGCAGCAGGAAAGGAAGAAACGGCAGCGCAGCGTCAAGTTCCGGATTGAGGTGGAGACGACGACGTATGGAAAGTGACCGTTGAAAATGATTTTTCAATCTGTTACCCCCCCGCAAGCTGGTGGGCAGAGGTTTCGCACACCAAGCTTGGAGAGCAATGTGCTGAATGGAGCTGGAGAAAGTGGTTTTGTGAAGAGATCGGCGAGCTGGTGAGAAGAGGAGATGTGAAGAAGTTTGAGAGTACCAGTTTGGAGCTTCTCTCTGACGAAGTGACAGTCCAATTCGATGTGTTTCGTCCTTTCATGAAAGGTGGGGTTCTTGGCGATGTAGATGGCACTTTGGTTGTCGCAGTAGAGGTTGGCAGGAAGCGATGTGGAGACCTGGAAGTCTTGGAGTAGATATTGAAGCCATTGAATTTCAGAAGCAGTGAAGGCAAGAGCGCGATACTCAGCTTCACAGGAGGATCTGGAAACGGTATGTTGCTTCTTGCTTTTCCATGAAATGAGAGAATCTCCTAGATATATGCAAAAACCTGTTGTTGATCGTCTTGTGTCCACACAGGCAGCCCAGTCTGAATCTGTGAAAGCTTTCAATTGAAAGGAACCCTTTGAAGGGAAGAAGAGGCCTGATGCTGGTGCTGATTTGAGGTATCTCAGAACCCTCAAAACAGCCTTGTAATGATTTGTCGATGGAGAGGTCATGAATTGGCTCAATTGCTGTGTTGCAAAGCTGATGTCTGGACGAGTAGTTGTCAAGTAGATTAACTTGCCTACCAGTGTTCTGTAGTGTTCTGGATCCTCATATGGATTGCTTTCTTCATTGCTCAGATGTAATTTGTAGTCCATTGGAGTAGTGACAGGCTTGGAATCTAGAACATTTGCTTCTTCTAGTATTTCCAGTGTATATTTCCCTTGTGATAGATGAATGCCAGTATTGCTTCTTGCTACTTCAATGCCAAGAAAGTATCTCAAGTTTCCAAGATCTTTGATGCTGAATTCACTGTGCAACAGCTCTTTTAATGCCTGTATTTCTGTTAAGTCATTGCCTCCTATGACCAAATCATCGACATAGATAAGAATGCATGTGTAGGAGGAAGATGTCACCTTGTAGAACAGAGAATGATCTGCTTTGCTTTGAACATATCCAACCTGATGAAGCTTGTCTGTAAGTTTAGAGAACCACTGCCTGGAAGCTTGTTTCAAGCCATAAAGTGACTTTTTTAGTCGACAAACTGGGTTGGAAATGCCAGGAGGAGGAGTGAATCCCTGAGGTAGTGTCATGTAGACTTCTTCTTGTAGTTCTCCATTGAGAAAAGCATTATCCACATCCAATTGATGGATATGCCAGTTTCTGAGTGCTGCAATAGCTAAGAATGTCCTGACAGTAGTCATTTTGATGACTGGGGCAAAAGTGTCTTGAAAATCAATTCCTTCTTGTTGTGTGTTGCCTTTGGCAACCAATCTAGCTTTGTGTCTCTCAAGGGATCCATCAGATAGGAATTTGTCTTTATAAATCCACTTGTTGCCAATTGGTTTCTTGCCTGGTGGTAGTGAAACCACATCCCAGGTTTGATTTTTGATCAAAGCCTTAATCTCTTGTTGCATAGCTTGATTCCAGATGTCATGTTTGGAAGCTTCCTTGTAACTTTGTGGTTCATGGTGACTGGAAATGCTCATTAAGGACTTTCTGAATGGAAGAGAAAGATTGTTGTAGGAAAGAAGTGAGGAAAGGGAGTACCTGTTGTCTTTGATCTGGTGCAGATTGGAGTGATTGATACTGCTAGGACCTTGAGATAGGTAACAATGGTAGTTCTGGATGAGATGAGGAGGAGGTTTTGATGTTCTGTCAGAACGTCTGATTTCAGGTTGTGGTTGAGGAGGGGGAGATGGTGGTGGGGTTGGTGAAGAAGAGACAGGAGAAGAAGTATCAGGAGATGTAGGTGGTGTGGAAGGAGGAGAAGAGGGAGGGGTTGAATTAGATGAAGATGGGTTGTGTGTACTATCAGTGGTGGTGGATGGATCTTCATTTTGTGGTCTTGAAGGGGAAGTTGGTTCATGAAGCATAGGGGAATTTGGATGAGGAATGGGGAATAGAATGTCTGGATCAGAGGGTAAAGATTCTTGGTCTTGATGAGAATGGAAAGGAAAATGAGATTCATAGAAGATGACATCTCTAGAGGTGAATGTTTCATGGGTGGATAGGTCATAGAGTTTGTACCCTTTTATACCAGGAGTGTATCCAATGAAAATTGATTTTCTGGCTCTTGGTTGAAATTTGGTTCTGTGGTTAGCCAGTGTGCTGGCATAACACAAGCAACCAAAGACTCTTAAGTCAGTAAGGTCTGGGGGTTTGTTGTAAAGGATCTGAAAGGGGGATTTGTTTGAGAGAATAGGGGTGGGGACTCTGTTTATCAGGTGTACTGCATGTTTGACACAGTCACCCCAGAATGCAGGAGGTAAGTTTGCTTGGAATTGAAGAGCTCTAGCAACAGCAAGGATGTGTTGATGTTTTCTTTCCACCTTGCTGTTTTGCTGAGGTGTTTCAACACAGGACATTTCATGGAGAATGCCTGTTGAGTTAAAGAAATCTTCCATTTGGAATTCTTTACCCTGATCACTCCTAATGGTTTTGATGGTGGACTGAAACTGTCTTTGCATTTGGTTGCAGAAAGCAATGAGTTTTGGTCTTGCTTCTGACTTTAAATGAAGGAGAATAAGCCAAGTCATTCTAGTATAGTCATCAACTACAGTTAAGAAGTATTTGAAACCATCATAAGAAGGAAGAGGGTTAGGGCCCCAAATGTCTACATGTATGAGTTCAAAAGGTAACTGTGTTACAGACTGGCTGATAGGAAAAGAAAGTCGTTTTTGCTTGGCAAAATGACAAACATCACATGGTTGATCCTTCTGAGTAGTAATGGATGTACAAAATTGGTTGAGAAGTGGTATTTTAGAGTGAGATACATGTCCTAGTCTAAAATGCCACAAATCAAAGGTGGAGGTGGAGGCAGCAGAAATCAATTTAGGAGGATGTGATGCTTGAAGGTAATAAAGTCCATTGTGAAGGCTAGCAGAACCAATCACTCTCTTCTGCTCCAAATCCTGTATAAGACAAGTAGTAGATTGAAAGGATAAGCTTAGAGGAGTGGTGGAGGTCAGTCTGCTCACAGACAGGAGGTTAAAGGTAAAGTTGGGAACAAACAGGGCATTTGGGAGAGACAATGCATCATGGCATTTAGCTGTGCCTGTGTGGGTGGCCTGTATTTGAGCTCCAGTGGGGAGAGTGATGAACACATTTGACAGAGGCTGTGGATTTGTTAAGTAGTCTAAGGAGCAGACAATGTGGTCTGAAGCTCCAGTATCAACAATCCATGGTTTTTGTATGTTGGTCATTGCATTCAAGACAGGAATTGAGAGAGAAGGAGTTGGAAGTATACCTTTGTTGCTAACAAAGGCAGCAGCAGAGAAAGAAGGGTGGTTCTTCTGAGCATTCATGAGACTCATGAGCTTGTCATAGTCTGCTCTGGTGAGCTTGACTTCATCTGATGAAGATGTGCTGGTGACAGCATTTGCAGCAGGAGGTCTACCTCTTCCAGTACCAGAAGTTGGATACTTGGGCACAAAGTTCTGTGGATAACCATTTTTTTGAAAGCACTTGTCCTCTGTATGTCCTCTTCTTCTGCAGTAGGTACAAGTGACTGGAGTGCTGCTTGAAGTAAAAGAAGGCTTGGTCATTCCTGGTGGCCAACCATGTTTTTGAAAACAGATATCCTCAGTGTGCCCTTCTCTTTTGCAAAATGTGCAGTATGGTGGTTTAGCAGAAGAATTGAATCTTCTGTTTCCTCCTTGAATGGCAAATGCTGACTGATCAGTGTGGAGAGAGGCCACCATTTTGTTGGATTGAGATCCATAGATATGTCTTTCATGTTGCAACATTCTTTGAAAGACTCGATTAATGTTGGGCAGTTCATCACCAAACAGCACTTGTGCTCTGACTCCAGAGAAGTTTTCATTTAAACCTCGAAGAAACTTGATTACATAACTGGTTTCTTGATATTGAAGAGCTCTCGTCATGGCAACACAGTCTATGTGACTAGTGGGTGTGCAAGTGCATGGAAGAAGTGGCTGATAGTTCTCTAACTCATCCTTTAATGTAATGAGTTTTCCATAGTAATCAGTGACAGTTTGGTTACCTTGTTGAAGGGAGGAAAGTGCTTCTTCAAGCTCAGCAATGCGAATGAGATCACCAGATCCATAACGAGTTTGTAAACTCTTCCATGCTTCTGAAGCTGTTTTGCAGGCTAAGATGGTCTTTCGAATCTCTGAAGAAGTAGATTGTTGGATCCAGCTGAGGATCATAACGTTGTTACGAGTCCAGGCACCATACCTTGCATCAGTAGCAGCTGGCTCTGTGAGTGTGCCATTAATGAATCCGAGTTTGTTTTTGGCAGCAAGGGCATTGAACATTGCCCTGCTCCAGTCATTGTAGTTTGTGGCTGTGAGCTTCTCAGCAACAAGGAGAGCTCCAGGTTGCTCTGATCCGTGAAGAAAGAAAGGGTCAGAAGAAGGATCCACAATATTTGGCTGTGGATCTGCAGGGGCTTGAGCATCTTGCTCAGCCATTGTAGAAGGGTGGCGGCTAGGGTTTTATCAGAGGCTCTGATACCATAACAAAGGAAATTGGAGTAATAAAACCTAGCTTGCTTTTCTCATTACTTACACTGCCAATTTATAGGCAGAACCAGGAACAAGATGACAAAGTTCATACATCTGTTTTGTAGCTTGGAATGGAAACAACTACTGTCTTGGAACGAAAGAAAATACAGCCTTCAACTGGGAAAGAACAATACGCAACACATTGGATCAAACGACATCACAGCAAAAGATATCTCAGCTTGGTTCCAAACGACAGCGCAGCAGGAAAGGAAGAAACGGCAGCGCAGCGTCAAGTTCCGGATTGAGGTGGAGACGACGACGTATGGAAAGTGACCGTTGAAAATGATTTTTCAATCTGTTAACAGGAGGAGGTCGAGGACAAGGCAGCCTGTCGTGGAGGAAGCGCCGCGCCGCGAGGAGCAGGTGAAGGAAAGCGTTGATTGCGCGCCGAATCGAGGTGCGACAAGGACAAACGACGCAGGAGCGGAGGGCGGCCAGGCTGGGCAAGGAGTTTCCACTGCCGCTGCCAACCCTAAGCTCAAGTCGGCGGCGGGTCAAAGTTCCATCTTCATCCTTGTTCCGTTTGCGTTCAATGGTGAGACAAAGTTGCTCTTGGATTCATTCTTATTGTTACAATTAATTGGTTGGAAATTCAGAAAGAAAGGGGAATTTAAGTCACGTGAAGGAAGGGAGGGGAAGGAAAAGGAGCATCCAACCACCAATGGCAAACATGGAAGGGACGAAAAGGACTTGATGCTTGGTAGCCTTCCATCAGCGTTTGCATCCTCTCCGCCGGCCGGGCAGGCTGCTGATCACTTGATTAAAAATGAAACTGACGAGAAGTTTGATTGCTCTGGTGAGGCGCTTTTGAGTTGCGACAGAAGGAGTGGTAGTGCTGGGGTGAACGATGATCAAGATCATTATATAGCTGCTCGGAATAAAGTTGAAGTCCTAGAAAAAGTAAATGTGAAACATGGAGAAGGTGCGGACGATTACAGGACGTTTGCAATGATAATGCCTGAAGCTGGGTATTATATTTTGTTCTCCCGGGTGGAAAGGAGGGTTATGATGGCCATTGATCCGTTATCCCATCTACAGGAAGGGCTAGCTCTGCGAGAGGCTTCGAGGATGGAACCCGAGTATGATTCATCAAGGAAGTGGAGTTCTATAACAGAAATCGCCCACCTAGGTGGAGTTTATAAGGAATTGTGGCAAGAAGTGGACTGTTCAACTCGGGCTGGTGAAGCCCAAGTCGGCCAGGCTGGGAATCCCTGGGAAGTTCAACAAGACACTCATCTCCAGGAAGTTGTGGAGAGAGTAAGAAAAAATGACCCAAAGGCAATTGAAGATTCAATTAAGTCATTTAATTGGCTGAATCCGAGAAAGAGGTATGCCGACCTTGATGAGTTGGTAATTAATGATGGGTTTTTGCACAAGCAAGTACATTGTGCTTCATTAGGTTGTTGGAGCATGATACCAACGAAAGGGAAGCTATTGGCATTTGAACTTGCCACTGAGGCAAATAGTGGGCCCATGAGATTCATAGAGTGGGGCCAACGAGAGGAGATCAGTGCAAGAGGTCTCAGTAAGGAGTTGGAGCATGATTGGAAGAAAATAAAGAGCCAGAGATGGAGGAGCGAAGCCGTGGTTCGCACAGACGACGTGATGAAGTGGGTCGAGTCAATCAACCTTGAGGGCAAGGTTGGTCTGAAGGGGGAGGAGATGTTAGAAACCGATTTCTGTAGGATTTCTTTATTTACTAATATAATTATTGTTAGAGAAAGTATCAATAAGGGTAGTAGTTATTTAGTAGGATTAGGTTTATTATTAGGGTTTCCTAGTACTCCCTATAAATATGTACTTGTGATTCATTAGTAGTCAGTCAAGAAAGAATTATCAACTAAACTCCTAAACCCTAATCTCTCCCTATCCTCTCAATTCTCGATTCCTATCCCTCCAAGGCCTCGGCCGATTCTCTATTCTATTCTTCTTCTTCCCCAAATCCCCAATCTCAATCCCTAATTCTATTCGTATAAACCCTAATCCCCAAATATCAAATCCGTTAGAAACTTTGTTTCTAACAACAACCAACTCCACCCCGCCGACGAAGCGAATCCCCATCGCCGGAAACCCTCGAGCCTCTTTCTCCACAGTTCCTCTGTAACACAGCTCGAAAGGTCTCAGCGGAGATGAGACCGGTGTCATCAGCTCCCAGAAAGCCAGCCTCTCGATCTCTGCCTTCAAAACCTCGAATGCTTCGATGTACAGGAGAAACAACTCCGACCCACTGTCCATCTCAATCTTCTTCCTCAACGCCATCTTCGCGAACACTTGCTTCTTGATGTCCAACATCTTGCCACCCAAGCTGATGCCGGAGAGGTGAACAAAGTACCTGCCGTCTTCGAGGTACAAGGGAGTCGATCCCCCGATCAGGTCGACGGCATCGCCGAAGGATAAGTGGTTGTGAGGGTAGTAACGATCGGACAGGCTGCCGATGCAGTACGAGAAGCTGGTACCCAATCGGGTAACCAAAGGGAACTGGCCATCGGGGAAATCAGGATCGCCGGCTCCGGCCATCAATCCTAGAACCCCGTTGACGTGCGGGTCGAGACCTTCCGGCACGCTCTGCTTGCTAGAACACCCGAAGAAGGCTTTTGGGATTGTGGTCACGAATCCATTGTTGGAGGTTTGAAAGGTCAGTTGCTCGGTGGCGTAGACTCCCTCGGAACTGTGGCCGCCCGCGTAGTCTATTTTGTATTTGCAGTGCTTTGGCGACCATGGCCAACCCCCTTTTCGTCACGCAGATGAAAATTCGACAAATTCATAAATACGAATACGTAAAAAAAATTCGAAAAAACTCAGTAGAGACTTTACCTAATAATTTCTAGTTCGAGTAGCCGCGGTTAATCAAAACAAGTATAGATGAACCTTCTGCTTCTGTCAAATCATATATTAAAGTGAATTCTTTTACTGCCATTTGAAAATTTTAAGATGTAAATGCTGTAAAATGACAAATATTCGTGGCAGGCGTGACTACAAGAAAAACGATGGGACCAAATCGACTATTTCGCTACAAGAACACATCAGCTTTTGCAACGAAGAAATTCCTCGCCGAAAGGTTTACTTTCCGCCACAAACTTTACGGGAAAACCATCTTTTTGCGACGAGTTTTCTTCCGTGCTGTCGCAAAAAGTCAGTTTTTTTTATTGTTTATATCTTTTGATGACCACTTTTTGGTTGTTAAAACTCGTTTTTGTACGATGGATGCGTACCTGTGCATCTTTCGCAATCATCGGTGCAAGGGAACAGAGAGTAAGTCTTGGAATTGAAGGAGTAAAAATAGGTGGCTCCAGAGCTGGTGGAACAAGGACTGCACGGCGGGCATTTCACCCACAACAAGTCGCTGCCGGTGTCCATCAGGGCCAGCTGTGGCACCGGCGGGTCGCCGATGGAGAAGTTGACGTAGAATATGTTGAACTTGATCCCCCAGATCCCTGGGGCCACGATGTCGACAGCCAGAGGCCTGTCGTCGTCGTAAGATGAGATTAGGTGACCGTAGCGGGCGAGGGTAGCTTCGATGATCCTTGCAGCACGATCGGCGGTGGTCGCGGTGGCGTTGTAGAGGGGAGAGAAGGAGGAGTCGCGGTGGATGAGCTGAGTCGTGATTTTGAAGCAGTGGGAGCTGAGTGAGATAGAGAAGAGGATGAAGAGTGTGATTACGAGTGGAGATAATGGTGTTGTTGTCATGGCGGTGGAGAGGGGAAATGAAAATTCAGTGAAAGAGGGATTTGTATGGTTTTGATTTGTAAGATAAATCTTTTTAAAATTTTGCATCTAGTGAAAAAGGCAAACGAGTAAATTTTCCAAGGATGATATGTGTTGTTTAAGAAAAATGGTATGCAATATCTTGATTCTTGAGTATTAATATTCTTTCTAATTTATGTGTTGTTATTACCATGAAATTGTTGGTACATGTACTATAATTTTTTCTTTAAGTTTTTTATTTTATGGTTAATCAAAAATAGCATTAAGCACGAGTAAGCTCTTCATTCGCTTTACATGTTGGCCACACTCCGAATCCTAATGGCTGGGTTGACATAGTTAGGTAATTTGACTCAATTGTCAAGACTCGTGTGCATTGGATCATATTCAAATAATGAACTCTTATGCTCTCTTAATGGTCTCTTAATGGTTTTGGATTATGTCGGAACCCATATGAATCTATTTGGATCCAGATCATGGTACATATAAAGAAGCAATATACTAACTATGCCTTGTATTTAATTATCAAGTACATTTTCTTCCATATGTCCAATTTAATTGTTATTCATCAAATCATTCATTATTAGTATATATATAAAACTTATATTATGCGTAAGTCATGGGTTAGAAAGTAACATTTTGGGAAAAAATCCAAAAGTACCACTGTTTAAAAAAAAATTTCCAAAAATACCACCCAACCCCAAAAAATTCCAAAAATACCACCCTTTTTCAAAAACCGCCACCCCACCCAGCGGTTTGGTCGAAAACCGCTTGTCGGGGGCGCGGTTTTGGACCAAACCGCTGGCCTAGGGGGCGGTTATAAAATAAAAAAAAATTTGGACCAAAACCGCTGGGTGGGGTGGCGGTTTGGCCCAAAACCGCCACCCCAACCAGCGGTTTGGTCCAAAAGTTCGGTCGAAACTTCAAACGAACGTAACTTTGCACTCGGGTATCCGATCGTAGCGATTTTTTTTTTCATTTCGCATAACTTTTCAAGATCTAAAACTTTTACTAGGATGAAATTTTCAAAACAGGGACTATTTGTGGATATACGGGACCTTGAGAATAACTTTACCTTTACTTTTCAGAAATCCATGTACATTTTAAAATTATGATTATATTAAAAATTGTAGATCTTGAAAAGTTATGCGGAATAAAAAAAATCATAACATTCGGAGTTTGGAGCACAAAGTTATGGCCGCCCAAAGTTTGACGAAAGGCGAGACCCGGCGGTTTGCGGCTTGCAAGATCTCAAAAAGTTTGCGGCCTCCATTTTCTGAATCCGAATAACTTTTTGAGATCTTGCAAGTCTCAAACAGTTGGGTTCCGTCTTCGTCTCGAAAAAACGTCATTTGCCACCCCGAACGACCTTTTTTTTTATTTCGTCAAACTTTGGGCGGCCATAACTTTGTGCTCCAAAATCCGAATGTCATGAATTTTTTTTTTATTCCGCATAAATTTTCAAGATCTACAACTTTTAATATAATCATAATTTCAAAATGTACATGGATTTCTGAAAAGTAAAGGTAAAGTTATTCTCAAGGTCCCGTATATCCACAAATAGTTTCTGTTTTGAAAATTTCATCCTAGTAAAAGTTGTAGATCTTGAAAAGTTATGCGAAATGAAAAAAAGAATCGCTACGATCGGATACCCGAGTGCAAAGTTACGTACGTTTGAAGTTTCGACCGAACTTTTGGACCAAACCGCTGGTTGGGGTGGCGGTTTTGGGCCAAACCGCCACCCCACCCAGCGGTTTTGGTCCAAATTTTTTTTTTTTTATAACCGCCCCCTAGGCCCGCGGTTTGGTCCAAAACCGCGCCCCCGACAAGCGGTTTTCGACCAAACCGCTGGGTGGGGTGGCGGTTTTTGAAAAAGGGTTGTATTTTTGGAATTTTTTGGGATTGGGTGGTATTTTTGGAATTTTTTTTTTAAACAATGGTACTTTTGGATTTTTTCCAACATTTTGATATCTAGGTAAAATAAATATTAGCATAAAAACAGTCTATTAATCCGTGCAAAAAGTTAATGAATCAAATATTAATAACAAGTTATAACATAAAACTATGCATCCTATGAGAAGACCGCTCCTTGGCACCAAAGATAGATAACACAAAGATATGATCAGAGGAGAATTGAGCAGAATTAAGGGGATTGAAATTAAGAAACTTGCTTTGTGGGAGTAAAATAAAATTCATGGCAGCAATGTTGTCCTATAGTTCCTTCACCTTTTTGTCCTTATCATCAAAAAAACAATTAAGAACCATGAAAGGGATTTAAGAGAGAGAATTAATTAGGGATTAGAGAAGAGAAATTTGTCTAAATCAATTCCTTAATTATCCCAACGAATCGTCTAAATCACATTACATGTTCTACCAAAAAAAATAAATAAATCACATTACATGATCTTCATTCCTAAACCCAAACCAAACTAACATATCAAAAGACTAATCTACCCTTAGTCCAATCTAGCTACCCTTCCAAAAGCTGGCAATCAATGTCCTGAAAATAAACCCTAGACTCGTTCAAGTCATACCCAACATTGTAACCCTGCTGGACCATCATCCCAACAATGCTAAAACTCTCCGACCTAACAACCGCCAAGCAGAAGACTCCATCGCCGGCCTGAATGAACATCCCGCTACTCTCCACCACCAGCTCCGCGCCGTCGGCGAAGTGCAGCCCCAACGCCTGGAACCCTCGACCTTCTTTACTCACCGACCCACTGTAACAAAGCTCCAACCCCCTCCGGCCCCCAACCTCAGTAAGCACCGACGAAGCCCGCTTCCGAACCTCCGCCTTCAGCACGTCGTAGGCCGCCGAGTAGAGGAAGCTCAGCTCGGATCCGCTGTCGATGAGGATCCCTTGCACGTCGGAGATGTTCGCGAACACCTGTACGTAAATCAGAATTCGGTGAAAATTGTTAGCGTATTATCACTAAAATCATATAGAATTTATGTAGACCACAATGATGGACTCCTAGAATAACATTAATCAATATAGTGAAAATCGCGATTTAAAACTTAAAACTCATATTTTTACGCTCCTAGTTCACAGAAACGCTTCTATGCAAAATCATAGTTTTTATGACTAATGTAGTTAAAAACGCGCTTTAAAAGTTAAAAGCTTATGTTTACACTTCTGCATCGGAAAAATGACGTAAGAACATGCTTTCGAATACATTAACCTTAATACCAATATAAAAACTACCTAACTTCTACAACTATTGATAAGGAATAGAAAGCTGTCAAATTACGTAACAGTACTCGCGTAGTAATAACATAATACTACTGACTCGTACTACCCATACTCTAATACGCGTACCTGGCTCGGTATCCCCAGCACCTCGCCTCCGAGGCTGATGTTCTGGAGCCGGAGGAAGTAGTGGCCGAGGTCGTTGGTGCGGAAGGGGGTCGAGTCGCCGGCCAGATCAGCGTCTCCGGCTCCGATGGAGAGGCGGTTGTAAGGGTAGGAGTGGTCGAACACGTCGCCGACGCAGTAGGAGAAGACGGAGCCGAGTTTGACGACGAGAGGGGTCTCCCCGTAGGACATCTTCTGGATGCCGCCCAGTGCGAAGATTCCGGTGAGGATCTTGTGGAACGGGTTGGTTCCGGTGAGGTTGGTGCTGCAGCCGAACTGGACGTCGGGGACGGTGGCGATCCCGTCGTCGGACGTGCGGAAGGTGAGCTGCTCGGTGGAGTAGATTCCCTCGGAGTGGTCGCCGCCGAGGTAGTCTAGCGTGTACATGCAGTGACTTGGCACCTTTCCTGCGTAACGTACGAAGGAATGAGTCGGTAAATTTTATTTCCATCTAATAATCGCCGTGTAAATTGAAAAATCATATCGTCGGTTTGATCTGAAAAATCGTCTACCAGAATCTAAGCCGGTAAGCTTTTTAAGTAGTATGAAGTATGGACGACCGAATCAAAATTAAACACTACAATTTACACGTAAAATATCACAAAAGCTACAGAGTCGTCCAATAATTTGTGGAAGCACTGTTTTAGAATTGAAAAATAATCTTTCTCAACCATCGTCATTAATCCGTTAAGAAATTCTTGTATCATTTTATAATAAACATATGGCTTTCAGAACACAAATATGATTATTGACGATGCATGTCTTGTTTATATATACATATGACAATATTGAGCAATTACTAGCACTAGTATTAAATAACAAATTTAAACGAATCACCACCATAATCAAACAATTAGACGCTAAAAGTTCATCCTATCTGATAAGCTCATACGTTCATTCCAACCCGACTACTATGACGACGAGGAGTAGCCCAATCCATCGGGAGCAAGGCTTGGCATGGCAAGAGTCCAGCCTTGGTTATTTGAAGGTTTCCGTTAGTTGAAGGAGTCAACTTAGAGTTGTTAGAGTTTTTTATCTTAGTTGTTAGAGTCTTTAGAGTTTAGCTTAATAGGTGGAGCAAGTTTAGCCCATTAGTTGCTGAACGTGGGATTAGTTCCTCATAGATAGGTTTAGTTGTTTTTCCTTTGCAAAACATGATGTATTTAAGTTAAGAGTTTATGGAATAACAGGCAAGCAATTTCAGAATTAAGAAACCCCTGGCCATTCTCGCCAAGAAAGGAGAAACTGGTCTACTCCCGCCAAGAAAAGGGAGCTATCCAAATCTACCCCGTATCATTTGGTATCAGAGCCGTCGATCCGTGCGACAGTGTTTCGATCACGATGAGCTTAAAGCAACCATCAAGAGATGAACTCATCAATCAGATGATGAAATCCTTGGATATAGCGATGGCAGCTTGCCGTAGAGCCATTAAGGCTTACGATAGAGTCACCGCACCACCGCCGCCACTTGAGACCCTCGCCGCCACAAAAGATGCGAAGATCGATTCACAACCAAGTCTCCCCCTGTGCGTCCTGCCATTGCTATCGATGCCTACCGGTGTTGTTGCTACTGTCATTGCACCACCACCGCCACAAATCGAGACCACGATAGCCATGGAAGAGGTGGAGATTGCCGCCCCACCTGTATCGACTGCACCGCCACGGTCGCAAGCTGAAGCTATAGCCGATTCGGTAGAAAAAGAAGAAGAAGATGATGCCGCATTAGTTGCGCCTTCGATGTCGACCCTGTCGCCCACAACAACGTCGCCATCGACTGTCATTGCACCGTCGCCGCCGCTCGAGAGCCTGGATGCCATGGAAACCGCGAAGATCGTCCCGCAGCCAAGTCCCGTGGCGCCCCTGGTCGTCTCTCCATCGCATTGGATGCATACCGCTGTTGTTGCTGCTGTCATTGATCCACTGCCGCCGCAGATTGAAAGCTTTTTGAGTTCACCGGTCGCACCCCCTGTGCACACAACAGAACTGCCATCGGTTGACATTGAGCTGGAGCCACCGATTGCATCCGCAGCCAAGGCCGCCCCTGTTTCGCCACGTCTCGCCGTTAAGCAGCAACGGGAAGGGAAGCCGCAGTCTTTGCGGGTTAACCGCCGTTCGTTACAAATACAGGGGACTCAAATCCCCCATAATTCTTGGATGGCATATTTCTACTACGCATGTACCGGCAGCCTATTAGCTTCATCCACTTCAGGGCAATATGGCGTTGATAGGGATTTTCTCTATTGGTGGAAGAGGAGGAAGAAGAATACTAAGGAGGAAGGCAAGAGAGTTGATGTTGAATGCATTAATGCACTTACGGTCAAATCTTTGGACGGAAGGCAATATTATAGAACTTTATTGGGGAAGAAGGCTCAAGCTGGACATGCTGAACTTTATTGTCAAGGTTGACATGGGTTGAAAAGAAAGTCAAGCTGGAGAAGGGTAAGAAAGAGGCCATGAATCTTCGTTGTCTAGAATCTTCATTGTCGTCCTCCGCGCATCGTCCAAGCTGCATTTTCGATGATCGCTTCGTTAAGCTCGGCCTTGAGGACAAGGCCGTTCTTCAGGGGTTGGTAATGATAAGCTCATACGTTCATTCCAACCCGACTACTATGACGACGAGGAGTAGCCCAATCCATCGGGAGCAAGGCTTGGCATGGCAAGAGTCCAGCCTTGGTTATTTGAAGGTTTCCGTTAGTTGAAGGAGTCAACTTAGAGTTGTTAGAGTTTTTTATCTTAGTTGTTAGAGTCTTTAGAGTTTAGCTTAATAGGTGGAGCAAGTTTAGCCCATTAGTTGCTGAACGTGGGATTAGTTCCTCATAGATAGGTTTAGTTGTTTTTCCTTTGCAAAACGTGATGTATTTAAGTTAAGAGTTTATGGAATAACAGGCAAGCAATTTCAGAATTAAGAAACCCCTGGCCATTCTCGCCAAGAAAGGAGAAACTGGTCTACTCCCGCCAAGAAAAGGGAGCTATCCAAATCTACCCCGTATCACTATCATATAGGATTGAATCAACTAACATAACTATCATTGACACTTCATTAGTCAACCCTGATCAACTAACTTTTCCGGTACGACCTCTCTGATACGTTTTTTCCGATGCTAAGCTATCGAATTTTAGTCTACGTAGAATGAATTAGTTAGTTACCTGTAGTGCACCTCCTGCACTGACTGGTACACCCCCGTGCGCTATAGGTCTTGGACAGTGACGGGTCGAACGGAGCGACGGCGCCGGAGCCCGACGAGCAAGGAGTGCAAGGCAGGCACTTCACCCACGTGAAGCTGCTGCCGGTGTCCATGATGGCCAGCTGCGGCACCGGCGGGTCGCCGATCGAGAAGTTGACGTAGAACGAGGCGTGGTCGATGACCGGCAGCAGCGGAGCCTCGATGTTCACGGTATCCTCGTCCGACGACATCGTCGTCGACGAGATCAGGGATGCATGGCGGGCGAAGAATGCATGGCGGGCGAGGGAAGCCTGCACGTATCTCTCTGCACGGTCGGCGGCGGTTGCGGTGGCGTTGTAGAGCGGGGAGAACCGCGAGTCGCGGTGGATGAGAGGAGTGGTGATTTTGAGGGCGTGGGACGACGCCGATGCGGCGATGAGTACGAAGAGGGTGACGAACAGATTTAGAGCTCTCATTGTTGAATGAAAGCTAAGAAACTTTGGTGCAAAGTTAAGAGTTGGCGTTGATCGATAACGAGAATGGTTACGTTCGTTATATATAGTGAGCTTTCAGGGGGTGGGGGGGTTTAATTCTTTTCCTTGTTTGCATGAGTGTAAGGAAAAGGGCACGAATGTACTAATGAGTAAGTCATGAAAAGAGCTGTTCAGGAATATATGAATCGGCCTTGAACAGTTTGTTACTTTTTCCATGTGAATAGTCTAAGATTCGAATAATCAATGTGTTGGTTCATATAGACATGGAAAGTCTTGAAAACAATGTGCCTAAAGAACTTCTTTTCCGTATGTTATAAGGAGTGAGGATTACTAATAAGGATAGTCTACATGATGGTAATGATGATGGTAATTTTGACTTTGACTTGACTCGATTGAGCCTATAATTGAATTGTATTGTAGTATGTCTACAAGAGTTAAAATATATTTCGAGAATTGACGATGTGGAATCGAGATAGGAGGTTAATCTCACGAAATCATAACTAGGTCTGGAAATTTGTCAACAACATATCATATATATGCATATGCACAGTTTATAGTCCAGGTTGAGTGGTTAGAACGTACGTAATCAAAGCAAACCAAACATGATATGGTCCAGATTAGACCTGCGTGGTCTGGTCCGATACAATGCAAATCATATTGAGTGAAAAATGAACATTTTATCTGGTATGCTAGACCGAAAATTAGAGGGAAACCCTTTTTTTCTCCTTGAAATCTAAACCAAAACTTGTAACCGCATCACATGTGTTGCATTTTTTTTTTTTGATAATGGTGATGAGTATTAAATTAAATCGGGAAACAAAGAGTTCCAAAGTAGGTACAAGGTTGGGAAAAGAGGTTCAGAAGCACTGAACCAAAGCAAAATCAAACAAAACACAACGACAAAGAAGGGGAACAGAAAGGAAAAAGAGCTGCAGCAGGGTGGGGAACCAACCAGCCGCAAAGGCAACGAACAAAACAGGAAAAGGAAAGGAAAGGAGAACCTCCACAGCGTCCAAAGAAGAGGACCATCAAAGTGGCTCATGGATCAGCGACGGAGCGACTGCAGAGGCATTTAAAACACATAGAGCACCAGCACTCAAAACATAATAGCCAAGAACAGAGTCCAAGTCACCAGCCGCTGCAACTCCGAGACAAAGAGCAACTGCGACCGGGACCTCCAACCTTATTCAGCAAGCGAACGAACTGGCACCGAGAGTCATGCCGGGAAGAAAACGCTCAGTGTTCGTTGTAAAGATGTCTTCTGCTCTGATCGTCAAGCCATTGTTTGCCTTCTTCTTTGGTGAGTTTCCCCATCGCAATTGGCCATTCCAGCATTGATTTGAAAGCTTTCCGAGCAACGATTGTGGAACTTTGGCTAGTGTCTTGGAAGATTCGACGATTTCTCTCAAGCCACAAGCTCCAGGTGATCGCGTGCAAAGCGCAGTGATTGATCCACTCGGACGGCTTGTTTGGGGGTCTGCTTTGCCAATCTTTGACTGTTGAGAAGATGTTGTCACCGATGTTGTCGATACTGGGGCAGGCGGCTCTGCACTTGCTCCAAACTTCTGTGCTAAACTCACATTTGACGAACATGTGGTCGGCGGATTCTTCTTCTTTCTCACATAGAGCGCATCTGTTAGCCAAAGTCCACCCTTTAGTCTTGAGATTGTCAAGCGTGTGAATCCTCTTGAGGGTTGTCAGCCAAAGGAAGATGCAGATTTTTGATGGGATGATCTGCTTCCAGATGGACTTGGCAGGGAAGTTGGGATCTCCTTGAAACTTATTCTTCACAAGTGACCTGTACATAGAGTGGACAGAAAAAGCTTTGTCCGGGTCGGGGAGCCATACAAGACGGCTGGGCCAGCTGGAAATTCTGTCGTTAGCATGGTTAACCAAAAAATCAAGCAAAGAGGAAAACTCTCGCTCAGCTCCCCCTCTCAACACGAAATTTAATTGAATGTCCCAAGGGTTACCTTCACCATTTCCATTTCTGACGTTGGAGATTCTTGCTTCAGGTTCGGACGAAGCCGCTGCTACCCGAGGAAAGTTGTCGGCAAGGCATGTATTGGGGATCCAAAAATCGTGCCAAAAAGAACACCAAGCACCATTACCAAGATCGATGCAAGTTGAGTTCCAAAACTTATTGTGAACCTTCGAGATGTTGGCCCAAGCGGAGTTGGCGAAACCATTGCTGCATCTGCCGGCGTGCCAAAGGGAGTGAGAGTTGCTGTATTTATGGCTAATTAGGTTCCTCCACCATTTCTCACCCTCGGTGGCAAATCTCCAGTGCCATTTGCTTAGCATTGCATCGTTGAAGCTCTCCAAGTCAGTTACGCCTAGTCCCCCTTGAGATCGAGGAGCTTTGCACCTGTCCCAACTTACAAGAGGAATTTTGTCGACGTTGCCGGTGCCGCTCCAAATGAATCTGCGCTGAATACCTTCCATGCGCTTGATCACCGTCTTCGGAGCCTTCAGCAGGGAAAATAGGTATACGGCTTGGCTAGACAGAACTGCTTTGTTGAGGACGACCCTGCCTCCCATCGATAAAAATCTGCTCTTCCAACCCTCTAGCTTCTTCTGGTATTTATTGATGATAGAGTTCCAGGTGGAGATGGCGTTCACTTTAGCTCCGAGAGGGAAGCCCAAATACTTGGAAGGTTCAGAACTCCATCTACATCCGAACAAATTGGCAAAGTACTCTGGATTTGGGATGTCGCCAACAGTGAACATCACAGTTTTGTCCAGGTTAATATTTAACCCTGTAACCGTTTGAAAACACACGAGCGCGGCGATGATGTTGAGGACTTGATCGTACGAGGCTTCACAGAAGATGAGGGTGTCGTCGGCGAAGAGGAGGTGGGTGACTTCGCCGCTGTTATTATCTTCATTTATGCAGAAACCTTTGATTTTCCCCACGGCATTCAGTTTGGTTATCATGAAGTCGAGGATGTCCATTATCAATACAAAGAGGCCCGAAGAAAGCGAGTCCCCCTGCCTGAGGCCTTTGTGCATAGGAAAGAAGCCTTTGGACTCGCCGTTGATGAGGATAGAAACCAGGGGGAACACATAGTGCCTCGGATCCAGTCGACCCATTTTGGCGGAAAGCCCAGATTAGCAAGAACCTTGTACAGACATCTCCAGTTGACGTTGTCGAATGCTTTCTCAATGTCGATTTTGAACATGAGGCCAGGCTTCTTGTTCTTCTTTCGGCTGTCAACAAGCTCGAAGGCGATCAGACCCGCATCAGCAATCTGGCGCCCTCTCACTGACGCTTGCTGGTTGTGGGACGTGAGTTTCGGCAGAATCGTGCTGAGCCTGCCCGCCAAGACTTTACTCACAAGTTTATTAATGGAACCCATCAAACTGATCGGACGTACGTAGGTCCTTGGTGTCTTCCACAACATCTCTTTTGGGGAGCAAGCAAAGGAAAGAATGAGTAGCAATTTTCGGAAGGCGGCCATTGAAATGAAACTCTGAGAAAGCATTGACAATGTCATTCTTCATCCAAACCCAGCACTTCTTGTAGAACTCCCACGTGAAGCCGTCCGGACCGGGGGCTTTGCTGCCATCGAAATCATTGATGCAATCATAAATTTCTTCTTCGCTGAAAGGGCGTGTGAGGGCGATGGCTTCAAGGTTGGAGACAGCTCTACTGGTGTGGGTTCTGGGAAAAGGACGGTCGGGGATTGCTTCCTCGAAGAAGTTCGAATAGTAATCCACCAAACCATTCGCGACCGCTTCTTGACCTTCAACCATGGTGCCATTAATTTTGATGCAGCTGATCTTATTGAACTTTTTTCAGAAGTTTGCAACTTTATGAAAGAAATTGGTGTTCTTATCCCCTTTGCGAAGCCAAACCTCTCTAGATTTTTGCCGCCATGAGATCTCCAAGAGGTTGAGAAGCCTGCCAAGTTCCACTCTCTGTATATCTCTAGAGATCTTCATGTTGGTGTCGATAGGGGCTGATTCTTCGGCTCTGTCGATGTCGGATATGGCAGATAGGAGTTCACCAATTTTGACGTCAATTCTACCGAACACTTCTTTATTCCAGGTTTTGATCATGTTTTTCAGGTGTTGCAATTTCTTGGCCCAGCGGAGGATGTGCCCTTGGCCTTGCGTGTTGGAATTGTACCATTCATCCATGTTTTCGAAAAACCTGCAGTCTTCGAGCCACATATTTTCAAATCGCCATGGTCTGTGGATGCGAGAATCAGTTCCCCATTTGAGGACGATAGGGTTGTGGTCAGACTCGACTCGTTACGGTATATGATCCACGATTGAACCTCTCCTAACAGCCCCATTTGAGGACGATAGGGTTGTGGTCAGACTCGACTCGTTACAGTTATTGGGATCAACTGGTTCTTGACATGCTGATCACTCTATCACTGCACTACATATAAATATATAAAATTGCACTATGGAGCAAACAAAATAAAATCATATGTAGTCATGTTCAATCTACCCTTCCAAAAGCTGGCAATCAATGTCCTGAAAATAAACCCTAGACGCCTTCAAGTCGTACCCAACATTGTAACCCTGCTGCGCCATCACCCCAACGATACTAACACTGTTCGACCTAAGAACCGCCAAGCAGAACACATCCTCCTCCACCTGATAGAACATCCCCGTATTATCCACCACCAGATCCGCGTCGTCGGCGAAGTGAAGCCCCAGCACCGGGAACCCTTGCGCTTCTACGTTCACGGAGCCTCTGTAACAGAGCTCGTACGCTCCCTTGCCGCCGGGAACTTCGGTGAGCACCGAGGAGGCCAGCTTCTGCACCTCCGACTTCACCACGTCGAAGGCGTCGGTGTAGAGGAAACTCAGCTCCGATCCGCTGTCCAGAGTGATTCCTTGTTGGTTTGAGATCTTGGTGAACACTTGGCTCGGTATATCGAGTACCTGTGATGGCGGAGTTGGGAATATTAGAGTGAGGGGTGAGACTGAAGATAACAAGTTGCAACCGTTGCTGATGATTGAAGAGGGAAGCTCGTGTAGGATGGATTTACAAAACTGACCCGTCACATCCTTGTTTCCTCCTTGAACCAGCTGCCTGACCCACTTGGATCGGGTCGAACCGAGTCAATAGGTCAACCCAGTTCGATCGATAAATTGTTTAGGAAAATTAAGTTTTTTGGTACCCACAATTATGTTTTTATAATTTAGTACTTTTTTTTTTACAACAGACTCAAAAGTTTTGATGATAAAATTACGTTTTCGTACTTTATATATTTACCTTGCGTTATAGTATCTGAACTTTTAAAACTCTACAAACAATTCCAATACTGTTGGTATGCATAATTTCAAACCACTAGTTGTTGTTATGAGTCGTAGAGCCAAAAGGTGACCCAACCAAAATTAAACCGACCTTACCGGATCCTTACAGCATGACCAAAACTTAACGAGACTCTAAGCTGACTCTGTAGATAGATTGACCCAGTTATACCTTCTGTATCGGGTCAGGCCGGGTCAATGGATATATAGAGCGAGACTTATAACCCTATCTTTTTTTTTTCTTCGTCAAATATCCTACCACTTTCTATGATATCTCAAGATAAGAATATACACATTATTATAACCTAAAATCAAAATCAAAACTACTTGAGAATGGCAATAGCCCCTTTTAGCTACTTACCTGGCCTCCCAAGCTGATGTTCTGAAGTTGGAGAAAGTAGTGGCCGATGTGGTCGGTGATGAAGGGCGTCGAGTCGCCGGCCAAGTCCGCATCGCCGGCGCCGATGGACAGGCGGTTGTAAAGGTAAGAGCGGTCGAAGATGCTGCCGATGCAGTATGAGAATACTGAACCCAGTCTGACGACCAGAGGCGTCTCTCCAAACGGCAGGCTTCGTTTCCCGCTCAGTGCTAGGATTCCGGTGGCGTGCTGGTCGGGCTTCTTGATTCCGGTCAGGTTGTGGCAGCAGCCGAACTGGACGTCGGGGACGGTGGTGACGCCGTCGTCGGAGGTGCGGAAGGTCAGCTGGTCGGTGGAGTAGACTCCGGAGGAGGAATGGCCGCTGAGGTAGTCTATTGCGTACATGCAGTAACTGGGTCCCGTTCCTATTAGCAAATTAACTTCTTTAGTAAATTTTAGAACTAAGTTAGTTGTTTGTGGGGTTTTTTTTTTCAAAAAGATACTTCGTATTGAACGAAAAAATCGAGATAAACTAGAGTCAGCTGGTCGACCAGAGCCAAGAACGAAAATCGAGCCCTATCAAATTAGGGAACAATGAAATGGTTTTTTTTTTATTGCCATCCTATTATGAGCACGATCGTTTATGCGTCAAAGTATAAAAGATATATACAATACACTAATTTAGGAAATGAATTTATTACTAACAATAAATAATTTCAAATTCATATCCTTCATCATTAAAAAGTTGTAACAAACCGTTCAAACCGTCTCATGAAAAATTTATTAAATTCAAATTAGTAAATAGAGTCACAATTGATAGTAGAGCTATGTAAAATCGACAAGGAGGCTGGAAACTGAAATAAAAAATAAATAAATAAAACATATATAAAATTAACGGTTCATATTGGACGGTCTTAGTTTACATCAAATTAAGTATCTTTGTTTATTAATGATTTTACGGTTAAAATAGCGGACCAGTGAATCACTCAAACCGAGCTGATTCATCTGATTTCATGTCCAGCCGTTAAAACTCGTTAGCTCCCTTCCTGGCCATCGAAACAAACAGGCCAAACCACTAACATAACTGGTTTGAGAGCTCTACTGATTTAGCCGCTTGTCACGACTGTTTCAATGGATTGGAAAATTGAGCAAGAAAAAGAAAGCAAAAAACTAAATAAGACACACGTGATTCATTAACATGATGTGTGTTAGTGATGTGTGTTAGTTAGTGTATGAACAAGAATCAATGTCACGTCTTATGACACGTCTCATACATATCAAGTGTTTGGTAGAATCAATTAATTACCTGTAGTGCACCTCCTGCACTCTTTGGTACACGACCGTGGCGTGTAAGTCCTGGACTGCAACGGATCAAAGAACGTGGCCCCAGATCCCGGCGACGGCGAGGAGCAGAGATTGCAAGGCAGGCACTTCACCCACGAGAAGCTGCTGCCGGTGTCCATGACGGCAAGCTGCGGCACGGGCGGCTCGCCGATCGAGAAGTTGACGTAGAACAAGTTCTGGTTGACGGCCAGAACCAGTGGGGCCTCAATATTGTCATTATTCCCAGCTGCCGCGCCCTGATCGTCATCCGACGTCGTTGATGACAGGGACGACGCCAGCTGGAGGCGGGCGAGGGAAGCTCGCACCGATCTCTCTGCTCGGTCGGCGGCGGTCGCGGCGGCGTCGTAGAGCGGAGAGAACCGCGAGTCGCGGTGGATGAGGCGAGTGGTGATTCGGAGGGCGTCGGATGGTGTGGAAAGGAATAGGATTAAGAGAGTGATGAGTAGATGTAGAGCTCTCATTGTTGAATGAAAGAATAGAAAATTTCTTTGCAATGTTGTAAGCTGGTGTTGACTATATGGTTTGTGAAACCGTACGGTACTGACAGTTCAACCGTGAAATATTAGTATTGGAGGCTAAACCGATAGGTGATAGTATTAGCAGTTGAATCACGATTTCACTATAAAATGTCTCACCGACTGACTTTTGTTTCCCTCATTAAGGAATGCCCAAATGGTAATGAGTAATGACCATTAAGATTCTGATACAAAATAATTTTGAATTTAAGGAAATTATATATAGGGAATAGATTTGATGAAATCCATTTTGGTTATGCGAAAAACAAAAGAGTTGTAGAACTAATCGAGATTAGCGAATCATTAAAAAGATCTCCATAAGAAGATAATTAGCCTTAACGACAGCTTACTTTCCATGTGATAGTTTAGAACTCAGAACGATCAATGCATGAATCTTGATTCATACTTGGAAAGTCTTGAACGGGAAGTCGCTCGATCCATATAACGATGGTTTTTGTTCACATAATGACAATGTAAACTATGCCTACCTCTTTCAAACTACATATGTACAATGGGAATGCGTTAACCTGGTTACTCTTTTTTAAGTAATCATCGTGGCTACCCTAAATCTAGCCATTGAAATTAAGTGAATTGAATCTGATAGCCCATCTTGCTAGAGGGCTTCTTCGGTAAAGACCCAAAGGATTCACTCCCTAACCGACGACGTCATTAGGAGCTAAATCAATGGGCTCTTTCCCTATTCGAATCTTTCATTCTTTTTAGTTTTTCTTCCTCAACGCCTCTCCCAAGAACGATTAAGGAAGATTGGTGTCGTTCCTATTCTCGTCGCCGCAGTCCCTCTCCCGCCTTCCGCAGTCCCTATCTGGCGCCGGAAGTTCTCTTCCGTCGCCGCAATCCCTCTCCCGTCACCGCAGTCCCCCTCCAGCGCCGCAAGTTCTCTCCCCAGCGCAGCGAGAGACGTTTCGGCAACTGGTTGTTTCGTTGTTGTGGGATCGGCGAGAGTTCTTCAAATCGTGTTGTAAACGTGTTGTAATAGCGCGCTTTATTGTATAGACATTGCATGTTCTTCAAATCGTATTAATCTGAGTTTTGTTTTCTGTGGAATGGTATTCTTGTCGTTTTTGTATATGTGCGATTGTGATAGTTTGTTTGGCATGGATTGGTATATGGTCGTTTGGTATTGAATAGTATTAGGTTGCTTGCAAAGGTAGTGGTCAATTTTGGTAGTGATCTAGGTTCTAGGTTGTTTGGAATGATAGGTTCTTCCCATGCATTGGTAGTAATCTGCAGACCTGTGAAGTTTGGTGTGGAATTGAAGTTTTTAGTTGGAATGTTAGATTTCATGTTGTTTGGAATGGTAGCTTCTTTTCATAAATTGGTAGTAATCTGCAGAATTGTGATGTTTGGTGTGGAATGGTAGTGTTTAGTTGGAATGGTAGGTTTTTTTCTCGCATTGATAATGACCTGCATACCTGTGATGTTTGGTTTGGAATGGTAGTGTTCAGTTCCAGTAGTAGTGTGTTATTCTATGCAACGGTAGTAGTTTTGTGTGGTATGGTAGTGTTCAGTTCTAGTAGTAGTGGTGGTTACATTTTCATACATCACTAACATTGGTTAATGTTGCTACCTTCCATTTTTTTGGTTTTAGTAATGGCGAAAACCAAGAACTCAAATCGTGGGGCTTCAAAGAGCAAGAAACAATGAATAACAACCATTGTAGTAGGTCATATTACCACAAACAAAACACTACCGTTACGGTAACTGATAACTACAGTGTGGTAACTACCATTGCAATTACTAATCACTACCATAGCAACTAATAGGAAACCACGCCACCATCATGCACCCACGTAATACAAATACTAATAGAACCATTACCAATGTGAAATGACAAAGTACGCCACAATACCAATCCAATATAGGAAATACCAATCCCAATGCTAATCGAACTACCAACAATATTCCAACAAATACCAATACAGAAGCTTCCATTCCCACCTCCTTCGGAACTGTCCACTCCGACGCCTACGTTACCGGTCGGATCTCGGTCAATTCTGACCCTGTCCAAGAGGTTGCTAACAAAAACGATGTTAAGATTTTGCCGTTCAACGAAAGCATACAATTAAGAATGAGTTAGAATAGGGGTTAGATGCTTACTTTCTTCCCTTTCCATTGTCGTTCCCATCTCCTCTCTGTCCGACGTCGGACTTTCTCCGAACAACACCTTCATTGCTATCCTTCTCTCCTCTTCCACATCCGGCGATGGTGCACCGTCGACGAACGTCATTTCCCCCTAGAGTCGCGTGCCCATTGCGGAATTATTTTCTTGCCGTAATTTTTGGTATAACAAACCCCTACTGTGATTAAAACTCCATATATTTAGTTTCCGTAATTATCTCTCCTCTCTCCCTAATTAATTGCATTATTAAAATGGTAGTTCATAATAAGTAGGATGCAAAATACCCATATTATCCCTAATAACCACCATGGATACTAAAACTTGGTATCCAACATAACCCCTCCCATGGTTTTTGTTCACATTATACCATATAGACATCAGAAGCATGTCGGATCGAACCCGATTTAATACGTTTCAATTCTCAATTTTATAATTTTTAACTAAAGAGAAAAAGATTCGATATTTGAACAGATCAACTCCAATCTCATTTAAGTTTTCAAATTTTCTTGATCATTGGACCAACTTTGTCATAGTTCAATCTAGTCCACACCGAATCGTAACGTTGCACACCATTATTTCACACTATTGTCTGGATTGCTTCCGCAAAGAATATGGGCCAAAAGCCCAATACTGACCGTATAAACTGAATCGAGACTGGACCGAGACCGGATAGTAAACAATCTAATCCAAATTTTGGGCTTAGATTTGAAGTAAACAACCATTCGGGACCGGATCGAAAACTGAATAAAGATCTGATAAGAGAGCTCAACACCCAAAACTTAAGGGTAATTTGCATAAACGGTCACAAACCTTTGCACTTAGTACAAAACTTAACCAACTCCTCACCCTTTCAGGCCTTAGGCCACTCAAATCCCCACAAGCTAAATATAAAATCAAGACCGAATTGGGACCGAACCAGGTCAAGACCGGATTGTATCCAATCCAATTTTTGGCCTTATATTTTCAAAAAGATCGGACCGGACCAGATCAATTTGGGCCAATTTAACCGGACCGGACCGTATAGCCACCCCTACTGATTTGGGTCTAGGGATGGCAATGGGTCGGGTTTTGTCAAACCCAAACCCATGGGTTTATTCGTGAAAAAAACCCCTAGGTTTGAAAAACTCAAACTCAACCCAACCCGCTGGGTATCCACGGGTTCATGGGTACCCATGGGTTTTTGTCGTAAAAAATTTACAATAACAAGTTCCTATCAAAATAAAAGTCAAATATCAATCTCTCAATACAAATTATCCATATATAAAACACCATTCTAGAAAATTCAAGCAAATCACAAATTAACCATACAAATTGTTCAACACCAATCTAGAAAACTCATGAAAATTGAAGCAAATCACAAATTATCCATAAACAACATAATTAATTGAAAGCTTTTTCCTCGTTGTCAATTAAACTTCTTCACTCTCTACTCGATAATATCAACTTCATTCTACACAATTAGAAAGAAAAAATTAGGCATATCTCCACAAACATAAAGAAGATTAGTTGTTTAGAATATTAAATATACCGGAAAAATTAATTATATGAGTGTGGGTGGGTACCCATGGGGTGGGTTTACCTAAACCCAAACCCAACCCGATAAATAGTAAACGGGTTTAAACCCAAACCCGCCTCAAAACCCGTCAACACAGGTTTTATCCGTGTTGACCGGGTTGACTCGGATGGATACCGTGGGTTTGGGTTTTGTTTATTTGGGTCAGGAGGAATTCCAGTCAAAGAAGGAAAACGCCAATTTGAAACACATTCGGACTCCTACATAAGCTCGAGCTCCGCCGGTAAAAATTTTCACGAACAGAGCTCTCATCAATCCAATCACGACGATGGCGGATTTCGGCAACAACGAAATCCTGGGACTGTCCCTCATAATACTCAGCTGCTGCTGCATCCATCTATTGATCGTCTTCCCCGAACATTCCCCCGAGCTCTCCCCATCACCACTGCCGCCGCCGCCGCCGCCGCCGCCGCCGCGTGGCCTGATCCCGCCCAACAGAAACAACCCAACCGTGTCCAAAATCGTGGACGCCCTCCTCTCCCGCGGAAACTACTCCGCCTTGGTCCCCGACCTCGTATCCAAATTCGCGGCGGCGGAGGTGCTCTGCCGCATCGACGGCGAAATCACCGTGTTCGTCCCGCGGGACGATTCCACCTACCGGTTCTGCGAATCGGAGCGGCCCGGGGTCCGGATCGTGACGTCACGGGTGGACCGGGAGTCCTTCGGCGAACGGGGCCGTCCCCTGAGTAACGGATCCGTCCGGCGGACCTGCGGGAGAGAGGCCGAGATTCGGATCGAGGCCTGGAGAAATGTGAGGGCGGAGGTCAAGGATTGGAATCTGTACGACGACGGGCGCGTGTTGGTGCACGGATTCGGCGGGGAGCTCACTCACAACCTCGTGACGGCGGTTGAGAGACTCACCATCTTGGGTCTGGTCGAGCAGAGGAGGGACCCGCCGGGGATTCTTTGCCGGAGCGTGCCGCCGGAGCTCGTCAATAGTTTTTCCTACTTGCGGAGGGTGGATGGCCGTTGGTGGGATTGAATTCCAGCGTGGGTGCCCATCAAAAAAAAAAAAAAATTCCAGCGTGGATTATGGGCGGTAGTTAAGGATTAGATAGCATATCCATAATTGATAGATGTTTAATCTAATCTGATTCAATCAGATAATACGAAATCTAAATCAAATGAGTTGTTGGTAGATTGGATTGAGTAGAATTCAAATTTGAATATTACTTATAACGGTGAAGCATAATTTTTTTCCAGTATTCAATATGAACCTAGTTAATCCTCTATCCAAATTATCTATGTGACAATATTCGTACTCATGTAAATCGCCACTTTCGCTCAACATTTTTCAATATTCATAGTACTTTTTTCATTTTTACCCTATGAATATAGTCATAATTCGTAGTACATTTTAACATAAGGAGAAAGTTATCATATATCTCGATATTTCATTAATCAATATCTAAACCTGATAGCAAAAAAAAAATTAATTTAAGGCATAAAAATTATGTGTAAGCATACAAGTGAATATCTGGAATCCGTCTACAATCTGACCCATTGTCGTATCTACTTGTTTGTGCAAGGCTGGTGAGTAGGAGTCCTGCAGTGTAAAAGTGTGGGGAGATGTCGTTTTGACGAGGGAGGCAAGCATTTGAACTAAGATTGAGAGAGAGATTCTTAGAGAGAGAAATGAGAATTTGTATTAATAATCAGAGAGAGAAAAGATCGATCCCTTCTTTGGTGGAGTAAATGCTATATTTATAGTAGCTACAGATTAGGTGGGAAAAGAGTGTGACATGACTCATCTGTCAGAGTAGGTTCGCGTCTTCCCGATGCACCCCTTAAGCGGCGAGAGGGAGGTTGCATTAAGCGGTGAAAAAAAGGTTGGTGTGTCAATCGCGCCCCTGTTCCTGGTTTCGTGGTAATAGCGATGAGAGCGCTCACCCCAACACTATTCTACTTTTATTTTATCTCAATTTTTTATACTAAGGATTAACATTGGTGTGTGTTTTACATCAAAGATTGAATACCATCTTTAACTATAATTAAGGTCATGTAATCAAGATTAATCCAACTTGTGTCCATTTAATTAAGTACAAGTTAATAAATAAAAATAAATAAATCACTATCACTCATCCAGCTCCTTACAGTCAATCCTCTGGAAGTAAACCTTCTTCTCCGACAGATCGAACCCGACATTGTAATTCTGCTGAGCCAAAATCCCGATGCAACTCGACTCGCCATAATCAGCCTCCAGAAACGCCAAACAGAAGATGTCCCGGTCGTGCTGCAAGAAAGTCCCTAACCCATCCATGTACAGCGCCGCCCCGCCGGCGAAATGGATCCCCAACAGTGGGAACATCTCCGCCGCCTCCCTCGCCTTCCCGCCGTAGCAGATCTGCCGTCCCCTCGCGAATTCGGGGTAGACACGTGTCCATTTCGAGCCTCGCAGCCAGTCCCGGACCGTGAACTCCAGCACGTCGTAAGCGTCTTTGTGTAGGTAGGTCATCTGTACACCCAAAATCGCGATTTAATGTCGTATCGACTTGATTACTGATACGCGATTTAAGTCATTAAAAATCGACATGTACGTCGTATGGTGTCACAGGTGCTACTGAACAGACTCGAATTCAATTCGCCACCTTTTGTTTTGTTACTAGTTTTGTTACAATTTTTTTTACCAACTACTAGACAAGGTAGAAAATGGTGAGTCACCTTTGCACCGGTGTCCACGATGACTCCATCGTCAACCCCAGGGGTTTTGGCGAATGCGGACTTTGGTATCTCCAGGGTCGACCCACCGAGGCTGATTCGGACCACGTCGACGTAGTACCGGCCCGATTCGATAACCAACGGGGTCGAATAACCCTCCATGATCGCTCCGTCCCCGAGTTCCAACCGGTTGTACGGGTAGAGCGGGTTCTGGGCGTCCCCGATGCAATAGGAGAACTTCGGGTGGGTCCCAATTCGCCAGAGCAGCGAATTGGGGCCCGGCCCAAGGCCCATCACCCCAGTCATATGGCTCTGCTGGGGCAGGTCCCGGGTTTTGCGGGTGCATCCGAACAGGATGTTCGGCACGACCGTGGTCCCGCCGTCCGACGTCGAGAACGTCAGCTGCTCCGTCGCCAGGATGCCAACTGCCGACGGGGCACTAGAGTAGGTGAGCCTGAACTCGCACTGCGCCATGTCGTTGCATTTCTTGCAGTGCAAGTCACAGGATTTGGGGACGAACGTCGAGGACGTCGCGGGGTCGAAGAAGCGCTTCCCCGAGAGAGGGGAGCAGGGCTCGCAGGGCAGGCATTTGACCCACATCAGGTTGCTCCCCGTGTCGAGGACCGCCAGCTGCGGGACAGGGGGGGTTCCGATGGAGAAGTTGACGTAGTAGATCGTGTTGCTCGATTGGATCAAGTTCGCTTCAATGTGGGTCGATGTGGATTCCGAGTCGGATGCTAACGTGGGTAGTGATGTCGAACCGGTGGGGGTGGAGATCAAGTCGCGATGAATCAATCTCATCGTTATACGAGTGGTGGAGACTCGAGCAGTTGATGTTATGGCGACGAGGAGGAAGATGGTGCAGAGTGGAGTGAGACTTGGCATGATCATCATAGTTGATGACTTATCTATGGGTTAGGGTTCTATGGATTTGAGAAAGACGCACATTGGTTAGGTTATGTTGGCATTATTTATAGACTGTCTATTTTGGGTAAGGGACAGGTTTCTGGACTTTTAGGTGTTCTGCTGGTGAACGAAAGGCAGTGGTCATGAGGTATTTGTTTGTGTTCGTGAAACAGATGGGATGCAAGAGAGAAGCAGGTAAACCTACATTAACAAGCACTTAAAAGTTGAAAATAGCAAGTCTTCCCAACATCAAATACCTAAGTCTACATGTAGTAAGCCTCAAGTAACAAATCGAATCATATGTACCACGGTTTCATTGCCACAAATCGAAGAAGATCTTTTGTACGAAACGATGCTTACGACATGGGGTTAACTATCCAGGCAATGGCAGAAGGAAATTCTCAAGAGTACAAAGGTTTAACCACCAAGCAGCCCCACTATTTCATACCAGATATTTGCAGATGATAGTATCTTCTTTGCAAGAGGGACCTGCCACGGAAATGAACAGTGGAAGACAATTCTAGATGCATACAAGGACGAAGCAGGACAACAGGTTAATCTAGTGAAGTCGGAGCTCCCTTTCGGTTCGAGTTTCGTAGAGCAAAGAAGGAATGAAGTAGGAAAATTGTATGGCTAGAGATGGAGAGCAACACATAAGCATTGAATGAAATGTGAGTCTAGACTCTAGAGTCAACAAACTTTGTAACAATCATACAATCATTTCTAAAATTAAGGTGGGCTACTATGATGTTTTGTCTTTCACGTACAAAGTAAGAACTATAGGTAAGGTGTGAGGGAAGGGTGGGAAATAGCATTAGCAAGCCTTACAAACCAAGCTGGTTTCATGCAAAAATGATATAAGTGTCTTAGGGATGGAAAAAGCATAGAGTTTACAGCAATTAGAATAATAATGATAATGACTTAGGAGTAGTCGAATTTACGGGTTTTTATATCGATGAATCAATCTGCATCATCAGCAGTGAAATCAGGCTCAGGAGGCTTCTGCAGTGTCACCAACTCTCTCGCCGTCTTGGCATTCCTGTTCCGATGGACCCCACGAAGAGCATTTGCTGCGAACCTCGAGGCCAAGAATGTGGCGCCTATGCTGAACGAGCCTCCTCCGCCGCTGCCACTCATGCTCTGCGCTGCTTCTTCCTCTTCCTCCTTCCGACGCTGCTGCTCCATGTTCTTCCTCTTCAGGTACCGTCGCCAGGCAGCCTGGATGAAGCACGCGGCCCAAGTCCTCCACTGCTGCGAGTAGAACCTGAACATAGGCATGGTTAACCAGTTCGATCAACCAAAGCAGTAACAGGAAAACGTTAAGGGGGTAATAAGAAACCGTTGATCTATCACTGAACCAAAATCATTTGCCACCCTTACCTGAACGTGTGTTGCACCTGCCTACTATGGAGGCGTCTGAACTGACTAGCTACGAACTTCAATTCGTCGGCTGTCAGGGCAAAGGCCTCGACTTCAGTTATGGCCCTCACGGTTCGGGTTGAGGTTGGTAAGTTGCCGCCTGATTTGGGATCGAGGGCCCAGGTTAAGAGCTCCTCACCACAGAAATCTCCTTCTTTGAGGAATCCACGGTTGAAGAAGCCGCTCCTCCCACCATCTGTAGTTACACTCTCGAGGCGTCCTCTGATAATGAATAGCATCTCGTCGACTGGATCGCCTTCTCGGACAATGTACGTCGATTCAGTGAACAGACATGGTTTCAGCCGCTCGCATATGGCATCAAGCAGCCTCTCGTCCATGTTATCGAACAGAGGAACCTACACAGCAAGAATGTACATTGAGGTTCATAACAGTTCATCAAGAAACATACATGGATTTAAATGATTCATGCATTCAGAAGCTGTGATTTAAAGAATACCTACATCGTTAGCATATAGTGTGAAACAATGTAGAAGTCCAAGTATCTTCAAAATAACGACTATGAATCCACGGTAAACAAATAGGCCCCGAAAAGGATTCACTGACGAGGAGGCTTACCCGTCGGACTAATGCCAAACAAAGATGGCGTTTGATGTCTCTTCTAAGATCCTTAGGCAGGCTCTGAACCAGAATCTCTTCATCAACTCCACGAGTTGCCAACCATTTGTACTGGTCATATCTCCTTACCCTTTCTCTGAGTTCGGTTGGGAGCAAGCGATGGCGCATCCATTGTTCTGAGTCGCGCCTTTTCACCCTCATCTCTTCCAAACGTATCGTAAGCGACTGGAGATAGGTCTGTCATAACATAAAGGCAACACCAAATTTTCAGAAATAGCAAGAATCTGAAACTATGCAAACAAAATGTGTGGTAACCAAACGACCCCAACAAACATCGATCATTACCTGCATGTTGCCAATGAGAAGTGCGAAGAGGATGAGTCCAAATATCGCAAGTGCTATGGAGAAGATAACCTCTCCAGGGTATGTGCTGGTTTGAAGCCCCTGACCAAGTGTACTACACAAACAAGTAGACCACCGATACCACACAAGTCATATACCTCCCCAGGCTTAAAACCTCTGCATATCTACTTTCACTTGCATATCGGAAAAAGAAAATATGTGCATATTACCTAAGATTCTGAAGTCCCCACCACAAGCAATAGCAATACTTAGCAACGAACTCCTTGGAGGAGGCAACCCCGGACGACAAAGCATTCAAGAAGATCCCATAATCGAATGGTCCCTCTTCTTTCGTCACACAATTTGACTCAAGAGTGTTGTTCCTCAAGGGAATCCAATCAGCAAACCCTGTCATGAACTGGTTCCCACAGTACAAGAAATTGGTCTGGCATTTTACTTCTGGGGTACAGAACTTCTGCCAGCATGCGTCTTTCCTCTCTATCGCTAGCAAGTACCACAATGCACCGACTACATGACTTGCAAGCATGTATAGGAGCAGGTAACAAGCAGCACCCGCCCACGCAGTTTCTGCAAAGACACCTGCTGTTCTTTTGAGTTCCGATGTTAAAGGTAGGAACCGGAGGAATCTAGGAATGTATTGGAGCAAAATGATGGCTAGGATGGCTCTTTTCGTTGTTAGGACATCAGAGCCACGGGACCTCTGAAGAAACTTCCAGACCACAATCTGCAAGCATCGTTAATAATTAGGCTTTTGGGAAAGGATTTATGTATAAGTGAATGAATCAAGCACAAAAAGAAGCCTTTGGTTAATGAGAGAATTAATAGTATAGCTGGTCAATCACATAAATAGCCATTACAATTTCGGGTCCACTAAAAAATCGGCCATCGAACTTCTTTTAGTTATAGAAGTTTGGAACAACTAACATAATAGTTACTCCGTCCATCTCCAACAGGTTATCCCTCCCGAGATTAGCATGCAAACTACCAAATTAACAATAAAAAAGGTCGCATATACACTAATTTGTTGCCATGGAAGACATTCTTGCACATACCCAATCAAAAAATCAAATTGATTAATTGACCCAATTCTAAGACATACAAAAACCACCATAATGCTTTCCTTGCATCACTCAATTGCAACTTTGAGGGTGGCCCTTCTCATTACTGAAATGGTCTGAGCTGACACACTGGTCTGAGCAATTTGGATGAAAAACTTGATGGAGATGGGTTTTTTTTTAATGGTGAAATGCATTAACAAGAAAAGGAAAGATATCAAAAGTACAAAAGATCACAGCGGCAACAGCAGGGGTTCACAAGAACTGAACCAAAAGCTGCAAAACAAGCAAATTGTAAGTGCATCCAAGATAGGAGATGTTAGTTATTCCAAAAGTTCAGCGACGAATTAGTGAAAATCAAAATTCAGTGACCACTTTGTTAGTGGCACACAAAGTTTAGTTACTGTTTATGAAATCAACCCCTATAACAGTGACATTCTGATAACATGCAAGATGCAAGCAAATTGTAAGTGCATCCAAGATAGGCAAACAAATGTACCGATTGTTTGGCAAGAACCTCATACCTGTGGAAGGGGAAAGATGGCGAGGAAATCGATCCAGAAGTAATGTTGCATGTATCGCTTAGCTATCTGTGTGGGATCGATCACCAGCTCACCACGACCAAACACACGAGAAGAAGGTGCAATGTAAGCCGTCCTGAACTGGAGAGCCATTCGAGCAAGGTAGAAAGCATCAACAATTGTCCTTAGTGTTGACACTGTATGAGCTAATTTCCGATCAATCCCAAGGCAGAACCCCGCATCATTGAAAACCGGGAGGTAAAAGAAGAGTGGGTCTACAAATGCAGCCAAAATGCAAGATACCACAAAGAGCTTGTTGCACAACAAGAGGAACTTGTCTTGAGGATCGAATATCTTCTTCTCTGATGATTTAAGATCCTCAGGGAAGACACCACGAGACACTCCGAATCTAAGTGAACGGCCAATGGATTTGAGTCCTTCTGATCCCCTTTTGATTCCATTCTTAAAAGATCTGGATGGTGTATCAGGTGCTTGACCAGCACAGTTTAGCGCATCAATGCCAAATCCACATCTTCTCAGCCCTGCCTCGGAGGGCGAGGATGATACTCTTGAGTCCAAATCATCCAGTCTGATAGATAGACGAACAGATATAAATGACAAGCAATAAAAATCTAAACATGGTTTCTCAGAATTATTCCCTTCTATTAATAGTAAAACATGGTACCTAACAAATTTGTCTCTTTGGCCAGGCAGGTACTGTGTCTTTAAACCACAATCATACATCTTAAGCAACTGAACACATCACCTGAAAGTTAGCATGGAGATTTTCATTAAGCTTCCGAACAAAATGATCAACTACACCTGCAATGTCCCAATTCTCGCACATGAAAGCTATTCTGTTGTTCATAGTACCATTTCTACTATCACTTCAAAGCACTTAAACAGCACCAACTTGAATACCAATCCAAATGACCATAGTACTGGAGTGAAATTGAGGAGAAAAGGAAATCAATTGCGCAATCGACCTTCAAAACTACATGACATAAGGAAATGGTAATCCAAACAAACCCCCAAGGTAAAAGAACCCCAGAACCAACCAACATACAGAACCTGCCAAATTCCAAACTTGATGATGACATCGGATCTCTATAGCAGCATCACCATTACCTGCAAATATTCATCGTTGACCCTCCAAAATTTCATGAAGTTACCAAACCAAGGCTCAAAACTTACATCTATAGCCACTAAACATCATGGAAATCCTCCACAGAGTTGAAATTATCCTTCACATCCCCAGGACAAAGTTCAAAATTTCGGAGCCACTCTTCAGACTTCCCACCAAAATTACCAACATAAACCCCAATTCTCAATCCGACCTTTTTACCCATAAATGAAGGAACTTTAACATAAGAAAGTCCGCTTATCAATGCAACATACACACAGCTTAGTCTACGTAACTGATCTTATCGACGAGTAGAAGGAACAAAACCAAACTTACAGTAAGATTCGACATGAACAAAGCAGCAAAGCTTCACGATGTAGAAACAGAAGAGGGGAGAGGGCTATGGAAACGAGAATCAGAATCCGAAAGGCGGAAATTTTGGGATTCGGGTACGAAAATTTGCCCCTTTCCTCTCAGGTTCAGCCCAGAAACTGCTGAAGAAGAAGAAGAAGAACAGAAGAATCTTTGAGTAATATCCGTCGAGTTGGAGAAAGCAGGGAAAGGAAGAAGAAGGTTGAGAAAAAGGAAGGAAAGAAGGAGTCTTTTTTGGTTTTCTCTAATTTCAGTTTTCACACTTGGACAATTTGACCTTCATCAGATGGCCAGCGACAGAGGAGAAAGGAGTAGGACTAAAATGGAGAGTAGGAGACAGAAAGGAAAGAAATACATTATTTTTTCCCTTTTTCCTCAAATGAAGTGGCGGAGTCGGTGAATTGCGCAAGTAGCCTCGTTACGGCGGCGTTTAATGGCCGGCGCCGGCGGCGAGATGTGCGAGGTTAATTTTCGACGAGATGTGTTGTCGTCTATTGGTCAATTGAGTTAGCCAAAGCCGTTAGGGAAAGAGTTTGACACGGAAAAGAAACTGATCTTTGCCTTCCTCTGCCGGTCAGTCAAAGAATTGAGAAGTAATTGTTTGGAACAATTATTCTTGTTCAGATAGTCCTTGCAAAAAATTGCAACAATATATTCTTCTTTTCTCCATGTTCTCTCAAGTCAAAATACAACCAAACAAAAAGCATAGATAGGAGGCTACGGGGTCGTTTGGATGTGGAAATTTGAAAACGTTGGAATTTGTCTGAATTTCCATGTTTTACAAAACCAAGGAATTGACTTGTGTAAATTGAAAAAAATTCACGTTTGGATAGGGTTTAGTTTTGTGGGAATTGATGGTGTGGAATTTGGAAAAAGAAGTGAGAAAACGTGGTAATGTCAAATTACTAGGGGGAGGTGTAGTATTCTCAATTACCATGAATGTGGTAATTGAAGCCAATTTCCATGGTCCAATTCCCATACCCTTTTTGCTCTCCCAAACGTGGGTTTTTAACCCAATTACTGCATTATGTGGTAATTGGGTCCAATTACTGCATTACATTTCCACATCCAAACGAACCCTAACATGTTATCGTCCACTTGGTAGAAAATAGTTGTCCTTGCCTAGACAAGTCGATAGGATTCAGATTTGACCAGATGAGAGTGTAGTTAAGATATATGCCTTGTACGATTTACGTTAACTCGAAGTGTTTTAATTCGACAACTTTGAATCTAACACACGTTAATGGAGCTCAATATGAACCTAACTGTTCGACTCCAATGACTTTCTAATGTGATCGATCTGTCTCGTGGGCTTGGGCCAGTTCTGTTTCTGACATATACTGGAGGCCAATACTACGGTGCCGCAGTTAAAAGTGCGGCACCGGTGCCGCTATCTTTTGATTGGTCCACATAGGAATGATGTGGAACTGCTTGGGTTATTCAAACCCAAGCCTTATCGTTTGGTTAGTAGTTGGGCCCAAGCCACCCACACGGAGATTTTGATTCCGTCCGTCTAATCTCTAGTTCATATTCCTTTTTTTTCTCGTTATTAACTCCATAATATTTAATTGACGAAAACAAAGGAGGACGAGAAGCAGAAGCAATCATCGTTTCCTCGCCCTCCAGCTCCGGCCTCCGGTGGACTGTCAAAGCAAGAAAATTTCCCAGCGAACCTATCCGCCGCCAATCAATCAACCTTTATAACCTCTTTGATTAACCTCCACTAAATTCGTTCACCGTCTCCGTCCTCGACATCTCTTCTTTCCCTGATTTTGCTCCCAATTGACATCCTGAATGTCGATGTTTGGTCGCTCTTTTTGTTTGGTGGGCTCGGTATTCTTGACGCGGTCTTATTGCCCAGATCGAAGTGAGAGCGAACTCCTCATGGTGGTCGACATCGTTGCTCTTTAATTAATTCCTCAGTGAAGCTGAGAGCTAATGTAAAACCTGCTGCGTTGAGTTGACCTATCAAAATAGGTGGGTTGCAGCTGAATTTCGTTGGGGAAAGGCGCTGCCTCCAACGAACTTTAGCTTCGAATTTGACGCTTACGACAGGGAGGACGCAGAGTGGGGAGGGATTAATTTTTAATTTTTTATCAGACCCCTCCCCTCCATTTAGTCCGTCTTCTCCCCTGCCTTCTCTCTTCACTCTTGTTCAGCATAACAGAGCACCGCCTCAAGAAAACGAAGCATCAAGCGAAAGAGCAAAGCAAGACATAATAGAAAAAAAAGGAAAGACTAACACAGCAAACCCAGAGGAAGGGCCATTCTATTTTTCTTTGGATTGGGTGTGGTACGATGACGGGGAACATTTCGACATAGACAGAGTGCCGGTCGGGGTGAAGGATTTTTCGTTTTCTTTCTCACGAAATAAATGGAAGAGGAAGGCGGTGGAGGTTAGTGGATGTCTATGGTACTATAGACTGGAGACTGAATCACCGATAGAGGAGTTTAGTGGAAGTTGGCCGAAACTGCTTGTCACCGTCCGCCGGAGTAGGAGAGCGAGGAAGACAGAGGCGGCTTCTGTGTTTTGTTTTTTGTTGCTAGACAAAAACGTATAAAGTCAACAGTTACACAAAAGAATATTAATGTAAAAACTAAAAACTAAAAAGGAGAACGGTAAACGGAGGGAAGACGGAACAACAAATACTCCATTACTTGGCTCGATGGCGATTTGGGCCGGTTAATGGTCACTGAATCTAGGTTGGGTTTAGTAAACCTACCAGCGCCACATCATTCCTATGTGGACCAATCAAAAGACAGCGGCACCAACAGCGGCACCGGTGCCGCAGTTTTTACAGCGGCACCGTAGTATTGGCCTATACTGGAAAAAAAACAAAACCATGAGCATTGGTCCTATAACTTTGAAAATGAAACAAAGGAAAATGATTTTTGGTATCAAATGGATCGAGAATTCATTTCATTGTAAAATGAATTACCTTGTAGAATTCATTGTCAAATGAAATCTTGTGTTTGGTATGTCATATTCAAATCTTTAGAAATAAAATGATTTGCAGTGTAGAATTCATTGTCAAATGAAATCTTGTGTTTGGTATGTCATATGTATTATAAGTAATTTAGTTAGTAAAAGAAGATAATTATGTCATTCTATTATAATTAGTAAATACCTGTGGAATTCATTTGGAAATTCCATCTCAATTCCTCGGAATTGCTATAACTAGTTCCATTTCCATCAAATTCAAAATTTAGAACTGAAATTGAATTCTTTTAAATACCAAACACAAAAATATTTCATTTCCAAATGAATTTCTCAAAACTTATGAAATTCATATGAGAAATTCATTTATACCAAACGGTATGTTAGAGTGTATATTGAATGTTTGATGATAATTTTCGCCTCTAGACAATGTCATAGGCTTGGCCGGCTAACCACTGATTGGCAGCAAAGCTAGCAGAGGAGCACATTGTCACAACTTTAAGGTAATATAATTAACAATCATCTAGTTAATGATTCGTTGAAAGCAAGGATTTAGGAGTGATACATTGATGAGAATCATCCATTTCATGATTCTAGTTTTTATTTCAAGAATTACCAAACCATGATTTTCGTTGGGATTTGAACCGGTGCCTATGACAAACCAGTTCATTCCACGATTCTTGCTCTCTTACAAGAACTTAACCATGATTCTCATCAGGATTTGGACCCGGGTCGAAGGCGAACCAAACCGAATGTTCAACCGCTCGACCTGGGAGTTAACTCTCCACTATTATGGTTACAAACCATGGTCCATGAAACCGTATTGTACCGACGGTTCAACCACAAAATACCAGTATCGGAGGCTAAATCGGTAGGCAGTATTTAACGGTATTAACGGTTGAACTACGGGTTAAACCACGGTTTTGCCATAAAATACCCTACCGCTGACTTTTCCGGTACTGTTTCATGGACCATGTTACAAACACAGCCAATTCTTGGCATATTTGGAATTTTTAAGATTATCCTATCTCACAAAATAAAGTCTGAAATCAAACAAACTATGGGATACTCTTTCCAAGTATCCACACTTCTGGCATTATTAGTTTCCTTGATTCCTTTCTCAGTCTGGCCATTCACAAATTGCAAATTGTTTTAAGCCAAAAAAGAAATGACAAAAGGGAACAGAAAGTACACTTCCAAAAGAATTTCCAAAAAGAAATACAATGGTAGAATTCCATACTCATCACCAGCTGCTCAAGAAAGCCTTTGGCCTGCAGAGTGAAGACTCAAATGGAGCTGAGATCATCTGCTGCGAACAGACCCTGCCGTGGCCGGAGAATGATTAATGGCTATACATCGACATCGTCCCAATCAAACTTCTCAGACTCCGCAGTCAGACTTCCAGAAAATGGGACTCTCAGTCCTGCCTTGATAGCTTCTGTTATTTCCTTTCCTACTATGGAAAAAGCTTCTGTTGATGGTGTTGAGTGAGTTCCAAAACTTTCGGACTGGAATGATGGCAGGATTGGAAGATATCTTGCTAACTTTGCTGGTTAAGTGGACCTGCAATTACTGTTCTAGCTTCCTCGCAGAGAGCTGCTGCATCATTTCCTTGTATCGGCTTATGAATGATAACCTTCACAGAACCCATATTCAAGATGGCTTCTTTTCCGGGAGGCATGATCCCTCCGGTTCCAATAAGCGTCATGGGGACTACTGGCACTCCAGTTTTCACTGCAATGCTGAATGCACCTTTCTGCATGTTCAAACACCAGAAATGAGACTTGAGTATCAACATGGAATCCATGTGAGATCTCAGACTCATAGCAAGCAACTCTTGTTTGATGGGAAAGAAACAACTCTTCGTCTCACCTTGAAAGCACCCAATTTACCGTCTTTACTACGAGTCCCCTCAGGAAAGAAGAAGACTGATGCCCCCTTATTCACCAAGTCTATGCATCGTTTAAGACACTCCTACAAACATAACAGTCATGCAAGTGTTGGTTTCATGTTCAGCTAAAAATTAAGCAACTTCCTTTCTAAAAAGGTATCCAAGGAAGAATGTTACATTACCAACTGGCTCCTGCTGTCCATGCGCTTGAGAGGAATTGTACCGAGCATGGACATGGCCCATCCAATAACCGGGTACAGGAAAATCGCGGTCTTGCTGATGAACTTAAAGCTTCTTCCTAGAGTGAGGAGAGTGTATATATCTAAGAAGCTCTGATGATTAGAAACATAGACTGCTGGTGTGTCTGAAGGTGGCAGATTCTCCACTCCTTCAAACTCGATTTTGAAAAATGGGTTTACTGTTATCGTTGCCCAGACACTTGCAACAAGGTGATGAGCTTTTCTTCTGTATCGATCAGCCAAAAGCACGAGAGGGTGTTGCACTAGCATCAGAACAATAAGGAGCAATGCAGCAATAGCAGTGACTGTATAGAAGCCAATTCCTCTGGCTTTCGAGAGCAGACTAACCTCTGCATTCCGAAAGGCAATAGTTAGACAAGAATTGAAGCACAGAACTAAACAGCGAAATAAATTCATTGAGGGAGAGAGAGAGAGACCGGATGATGGATTAATGTCGGTATCTGTAATCCCAACACCAGCAAGCTCAGATTGTGCAACGATTCGTGTGAACAACTTAGTATGCTTCGATATTGTACCATTGAAACACGTTGGCGCGTTGAACTGCTCTTCAGAAGTACAACACCAAGGCAAAGTTGTGTGCTTCCTTGAAAGGCATGAAAAACTACTTAGAGCAGCTGGAAAACAAGGAACAAAAGAAGAGGGCATAAATGAACAGACCAACAACATATCCAAATATTATCAACAGAAAACAAAGGAAAGCATAATTCTTGGCCAAAGGAACTAACATTCAAAGAACTGGCAAATTAAAAAGGCTGCAATCAAAGAAAACAAAGTCCTGTTCAGTGGATTGAGTCACTTACAGATACTGGTACTAGTCAAAGTTGGAAGCTTTATGCTGGACTGTCCTCTATATGACGAGAACTGCATTGAATCATAAAGCAATTACGTCAATCAAAATAATCCCTCGCCATTCTGCCTAACAAATCACAAATTCCCTCTCATACACCAGACATTTCCCAGAAACCAAACAGGAAAAAATCCCAACCCAGACAACAACCAATTATCAAGTGCCCATGGTGATCCATGACAACGGGAACCCCAATCCAACTAAGAATCAGAAAACGAAGGAAGTGAAAGGAAGATTACCGTTGACGAATGCGATAAAGAAGAGCTCCACGGTCTTCTACAACCTGCAAGATTTGGATTTCACGAATGGAGCGGGAATCAAAACACGAGAACATAGGAAATGAAAATTTGAAACGCGGGTAAGGGACAAAAAGAAGAAAGCTTTACTGAGGAGAAGCGGAGAGTGGAGCGGACGAGAGGCGACGTCCATGGTGATGGCGGGGATGACAGAAAAAACCCGGGAAAAGGGTTGCCCAATTCGAAGTACCCTTCTGCTGGTTCTAAAAAGTCAAGTTGAGAAACGAATTGTAGGGTTCGAAGGAAGGAGGGAAGGCAAGAAAAGGGTTCATATCAAAAGGGAAAGTGGTGAACAAGAAGTTGTGAAACTCGAGGTAATAGTTTATAGAAGGTGATAAAATCTCGTTGATCGTTATCCTCTGGCGCGCCCTTTTACGCTTTTTGTTGCAGGTTTTTCCAGCGGCTGGGGAATGGGAAATGGGTGACGAGAGAAAACTGGCCGAGTGGCTCTTTGGCTGTGGCTTTTCTCTGCTTCTGTTCTGGTTGATCTGTAAGAGGAGACTGTAACTGCGCGGCGCGGCGGATCGTGTCGCCTTCCTCAGTTTGTCCATTCTCGAGTTCTATTTCTATGCCCTCCTTTTCACCACGAGAACTTCTAGGAAATGAGCGGCCAGTAAAATTCTTGTGCATTATTGGTTCTAGAGGCATTCAGTTTTGGTTGATAGATCTGCAGAATAGGTAGTGATGGAATTTGATTTCCAACCACTTCTGTTAGCTTTTAATTGCTGCTAATCATATATTTCAAGAATTTCAATGGACCATTTTCAATTTTCATAACTTTATATCAAGTTGAGAACAAGACGAATAAGGTTTGGTTTAAGAGCAACATCATTAGTTTTCGACCTGTATATCACAATTTCGAATAATCGTTGGTCTAATAGCTTGTAAACAAAGACTCGTATAAAAATGCATTATTCTCGATCAACCAATGCCTCACTAGGACGTCATTCTTCACTCCAGCCAGATCTTGTCTGCCTTGAGCCTCGGCCTAAGGTCTCGACCCCTGTTACCAGCCCCTCAACCTCTCTCGTTCGAGCTTGATCTCTCCTCCTTGATCCCACAACTCACATTGCCTCTACAAACCCTCATAGCTAGAGGCTATAAGTTTTTCGACACCTCTGATTAGGTATGTATTCGATCCAATTGAGGTGCTGATAGAGAGCGGCATGCTGCTATTCTTGTTGGACCATGAACATAAAGTCTGATGGTTGATGGTTGAGAAATGAGAATTCAAAATTATGTGTGTGGGGCACAAGATTTCCATCCTAGATTCTCTCGTATATTTTCACTTCGCAAAGCAATATGATGATTCACAAGTTGTTTTCTTTAACAAGGATGAATGATCCACGATGTTACCAATCAAAACGTTTCACAATGACAAGGTTACAAGATTCCAATCTAGGGGATGTCTCAAGATTCCACTACAAAAACACCATAAATTCCCTGTTTATGAGTAATATTAACACCAAGGTTCGAATCTAACATACGTTTGATGTTATCAAGCGCAGATTACCATTAGTTCGATCCCTCATGTCAAATATTCTGTACATTTCCAGATCTGCATTATGTTGCAGAGCTTCTGAAGAACCTCAAACAACCATTTCAGCTTCTTTGCTACTAGAAGGAATCCCAATATCCAACCTCATAGTAGTTTTATACTCCTCCGGCACAGCAGCGCCACCTTGCACGCACATCTCCACGACAGCAGGCGCCTGTCCATAGAAGCTCCTCAGCTCACGTTTCAATGGCTCCCCAATCGGTTCAGGGAGATGCCACACGAACCTCGGAGGTATCAAATCGTCGAGCACAGCAGCCTGCCAACCGTGCTGCCCATTTCGTTGCTGATGCTTGTGTGCTCCACATATCTGCACCTTATGCCCGCTCGGTCCAACATGGATCTCGGGGCAGTAGCCACATACTCGAACCGGGTACATTTTCATCAGCCGGTTGGAACCTTTCCTCATTTTATCCCAAGCTGCTAAGGTTTCCTCAGCCAGTAACGTCGTTTCCTCTTGGCTCGATGGAGGAACTATCTCGGAGTTGGGGATTTCAGACAGCAATGGCTTCAGAGGAGGCTCCGGGACTGGGTCAGGAAGCTCACTCTCATCTGCATCGACGAATTCTTTTCTGCCGATCCAAACCACTGGCTTTCTCCTCCTTTTGGTTGGGAGATCAGGAATGTTGACTCCTGCTTGGATGCATAGCTCGACCACAGCCGGGATCCTGGGGACTGTGAATCTCTCGTCATGTCGAATTCGATTCCCCAAACGATCGTAGAGGTGGTATGCTTCGACTGGGACGAGTATGTCTTCAACAACTGCATTTGTCCACTCATGATGTCCCTTCCGGACACTAGTGTACTTGCCTCTACAAGAGCTGAACGGGTGCCCTTCAGGCCCTACGTGGATCTCATCACACCACCTTGAAAACAGTAAGGTCAAAGTTTCTAGTTCAGACACCCTATCCCTACTACTCAAACAACTAAACAACTAGATTCGGGTTAAGGAGACAAGGAGACATTTACCCGCAGGCATGGACGTGGACCACTTTCAACAACCGCTTGATGTTGTTTATCAGCGTGATCCTCTCATTGTAGACATCATAAGCGAGAGGGACAAGGCTTTGGACAACCAGCCCTTGCTTTGGAGGAGGGGGGCGGCCTTTGGGTTTGCCTTTCCTGTCTTTGAGCCTCTGCCTGGCATTTCGTCTTAACTCCACTACTGGTATTGGAAAGGGCTTCTTCTCCTTTCTACCGTAGTATCTAGGGAAGTCGGCATTCTGAGGGTACTCTCTTGAGGCAACCAATGCACGAGTATGCCGCAACTTTCTTGATAATGGAAGAGGGAGTTTCGATGTAGTGGGCTGTACAGAAGATACAGAAGCAACAATATAGAATACAAAGCTTAAGTCACCTAATCCAAAATTTCTTGCTCAGTTACTAATATGATGTAGCAATGGTAACCAAAGACCAAAACGTGAGAATCTCTCGAGCTCGCTAATGTAGGAGTGGTTCTTCGTGGTGAGATAACAGAACTTGAAAGACAGCTTCACCGTGTTACCTGGAAGGAGTCGATAGAACTGAGGCCTTGGTGGAATTCGCCTGTCACGAATTCGGATCTTCTGGGATGAGAAAGCCCAAACTGCACTTTCAGCTTCTGAGGAAGAACAATCGTTGTACCAGGCATGAAAGCCATGGTGCAGAATGGGATTGAAGAACAGCCAGAATCTCTCTCCCCAAAACAGCAGATGCAAACAGCCCTGTGAAGGGACAGAGTCAGACACTAGCTCCAACCCTTTTCCATCTACTGAAACAACTTGGTGAGCTAAACAAAACCATGGATTAAGCTAACACCCCAATTTCACCATTGGCATAGTAAAGCCTGCATATTTCTGTACAGAGCTGAAGCAAAGCATGAAACTTTTTCACCGTTCGGAGACCATAAGCCCAAACTTTCCTACTCACGACCCATTCAAACCTATCAAGAGAAGCATTTCTGGGCATTGAACATTTTCCCAAATCAAAACCTCCCCAAGTTCAGAAACTACCATCTCTCTTCCAATTTCCGCGACCAATAATTCCTCGGCAACCAACAAGAAGGATTACGATGGATAATAGAAGGCAGAGCAGTTATAATTACCGTAAGAAAGAGAGGTCAGAAATCCTCTACAAACAGCGAGGGACGAACGCCTACGGAATCGAAGCACTCGCCGTTGGACAACCGGCGGAGCTTGCTCGATTGCTTTTGTCACGCGGTGGATTTTTCCGATGATGGGTTCCTTCCGGCGGACGTGATAATGCCTCTCTGCCGGCTCTGGATTAGAACTCTGCGAAGTTGGGAAAACCCAGTGGCGTTCTCAGCACTCGGCTCTCCCGGTGACAGGACAGACATCGCATTATCTTCGCCTCTGTCCTCTGTCCTTCCTTTCCCGTGTAAATTACACATACGGTCACTAGGAATTGGGGTACACGATAAAATGGTCTCTGAACATTGATTTTTTCCCAGAATGATCACTTAATTTTTACATTTAACTAACGTTCAAGGAGGGTACACATGAAATGAACATTTCCTTGAAGTTTCCAATATTAAGTGCAGTTTCCAAATGCAATATGTGTAGCAATACTAGCAAGTTAGTCATTGAATTTTGAACTCAATTTAATGGAGTAGTACGTGTTGCGATTTATATATCGCACTGCCTTATTTGCACATATATACTCTTTTATGACTATTTTATATTATTTCGTTATGAGTCTACTTGTGTGACTAGACGAAACCTTATTCATCATGTTGGTATACTTTTTTGAACTGGATGATTAACGCAGCAGGTTAAGCAGCGAAGTAGTAACAAAATTTGAGATTTGCTCTCCATCTGAGTCAGATTGGTCACGCCGATCACTAAAACCCATATTAATCAAACGTGTTCCTTACTTTCGACAATTCAATATTAAAGTACGGTTGTATATCCAAATCGCATCGTATGAAACACAATTTACAAATTAAAAAGATCTCAAGCCACAAAATTTATTGATTACTAGTGAAGATGGAAATGTCACAAAGGAAAGGAGACAAACAAACGCAAATGGATGGGGGTTCAAAAAACGCGGCTAGTAAATTAGTTAATATTTGGTGGCGGAAGGAGGGTTGCCGCCGGTGGCAACTTTAGCGACGTCGAGAGCCGTCGCCTCGGGCTTCTTGTTCGCGAACAGAACCGTGTAGCCGAGCCCGGCGGCGATGACAGCCCCGACGAGCGCCATCCTCACGGGACACTTCGGCAGCCCGCTCCTCTGCTGCAGCACCTCCGACGACTGCTTCGCCGCTTGATCTGGCCCCGCCATTTCTTACTTTGGTTGCTGTTGATTATTAGCCACCGAAATTGTATCGTCGGGATTGATAGTGTTTTCGTCGCCCTTTGGTCCTTTTTCTTCGTCGTGTTCTCTGTTATGGTCCTTTAAGGGTCGTTTTCTTCTCTGAGTTGGGGGGAAATTGAAAAGAATGTGGCTCAGGGTTGGAAGTGAACGTTTGGGTCAGCCATATATTGCGGGTTTTGCATAGGTAGAAAAGTTCAACTTATAGCAACACGTGTCGACCGATCCCAAGTTATCGTTTTGTATTTCGAGTTCCACTATTTAAAATTGGTGTTTTAATATAACTTATTCTCATAGCAAATAAATTTGATAATAATTGGAGTCTAATATGATGTTGAAGTATATGCAAACCCAAATGCGAAAATATAGGTATAATGTAACATGGGCACGATCATTTTCTCGTATGACTCAATTAAAATAATGATAAAACAATTGAAGATCGCAACAAAGATGATCAAGGTACTGAATTAGCTCCAAAAATACTTTCAAAATTAATCACAAAATGATAGTTTAAACACTCGAATTAGACTCCTACTTAACTAGAGATAATCTTCTTGATGATGACTTTCAATGTCTCCCGTTACTACAAACTCCCAAAGTAAATCCTAGATCATGAAATAACAAAAAACGAAAACACAAAGACCTAAACCCATCAATTAATTGACCCCTACAAACTAAAGAAACAAAAAGGAAACCAATCCCACTGCAACCATCGCCAAAGACGTCATCCCCAAAGCTCCAACCTTCGACCCACTCGACTTCTCCGGTGCCGGAGCAGGCGCCTCGGTCGCCGGTGCCGGTGCCAATGGCACGTTTTCATGTTTATCGGCGAGAACCACCACCTCCAGCTTCTGCCCTTTCTTGCAGTGACGCTCGACTCCGCTGATGAAGTAGAACGGCCCGGACCGGTCCAGAGTGAACTTGCCGTCGTCGGCCTTCAGCTCCTTGATCGGATTGGTCGTGGTGCAGCTATCGTAATCTTTCTTGCTCACTTCCAGCACCGAATCACTTTTAGCGACGGAATTCCATACTGTAACAAAAAAAAAACAAAGAATTCGTCACCAATTGGTCGTCACGGGAAAATAAGGTTTTGGACTTGTCACGGGACCCAGGAATTCTCGTATGTATCTTGAAATGTGTCATACAAAGTACATTCCTATGACATTCAATCTCACTTCTTGTTGTTACTCGTTTACGCGTAATACGAAAAACGAAATACCACATGAAAAATAAATAATCTTTAGAAACAAGAAAACACATACTTTCAAATCCTGACTCCGACGCTAGCAAGAGCATATATAAATATATGTTGTAAAAAAAACTCATCTAAGAGAAGTGAAAGCAAGATGATGAGGTTAATTAGCTAGGGTTAATTAACTGAGCACACGTACCAAGAGCGTCGCCGGACCGGAACCTGTTCTGCTCGGCCCAGTAATTGAGGTTACTTCGATTCTCGCCGGCGGGCACCCTCCAGAAAGTCTTGCTCTCTTTGCCTCCGACGATGAACTCCTTTGCTTCGGCGACGGCGAGTAGTGAGAGGAAAATGAGGGAGATTGTGGAAGCCAGACGAGCCATTTTTCTTCTTTTTTTCTTTAGAAAGTGAGAATATTTGAGCTTTGGCTAGTTGTGGTGTGTTGGTTTAAGGCGAAGAAGGTGTCGATATAGAGGGTAATTATAGGCGTAGGGTTTTTCGGTCTAATTATGAGTCTTTAATTGGGGTTTTGCGTGGAATTAACGAGAGGAATTAGGCGGTGGTGTTTGTGTTGGAATTGATAATTTGCATTAATTTTAATATAAATAATAATGGTTAAACAAATTTCTAATTGGTGTTAATTTGGTGATTTTGATTAAAGAAAACTACGTATGTGGAAATGGAATTTCTTTTTATGGAATATGCTAATGAGAAAAAGTGATATATTATTTGACGGTTCATTTTTTTAAAGATAATCCTCCGGTTTTTTTTTTTTGCTTCAATTTGATAAACATTATTAAGCATAAATCTCTGAGAAAAAGAGTAATTATTTCAATTTTCCAGATAGTCATTAATTAGTGAGTATTATTATCGTGCCGTTCACATTTTAATCATCAATTCATCATAATTAATTGGGTCAAACCAGAATTAATTAGTATAATGATGTAGAATTGTAGAGTTTTGACCGTTTAATCCCCTGTATTAAGAAGGAAATAATGGTTGTGTTTACCTCATAATAATTAATTAATTATCATATTTGAAAATGAAGAACAGAATAATTATCAATATCCATGAATGGTGTTTGACTGTTTTCATGGCTGTCATTGGTTATTGGGATAACAAAAAATATCCAGATCCATGTTTTTCTGTATTGTGCTTGGGTTTGATTGGGCCTGTGCAGAGGCATATATTGGGCTTAGAAACCAGAAAGAAGGAAGCTTGGAGAAAGTCCTTACTAATTCTACAACATGAGTAAAACTGTAAATGTAATAAATAAAATTTTACCCGATCCGTTGGCCGGTAACTTTTTTATTTATTTTATATCCTGTTAAATTGTATTTTTGTTGCCTCGCTCTCAATTCTCAATTACTTAAAATTATACGATGGCAAGTCGAGTAGTTTGCCTTGGGAAGTATATGGGCATTGGGCCGTGTTTGGGCCGGCACGCTTCGGGCCCGTTTATTTCGTGTCGTGCTTGGCACGGTCCGTCAGTTTTCGTGTCGTGCCGTGTCAGCCCATTTGTTGATTTTTGCTAGGCCCGGGCACGGTTTTCATCGTGCCGTGCTTATTCGTGCTCGTGTCATGCTTATATTCGTGTTTAATGAAAATAAAGAAAATAAAAGAGAAAATAAAAAAGAAGTAATAACCCGCCCATTACATGTTTGGGTTGATGTGGTGGATGGGTGTGAGTCAACTTTTTTGTTACTCACTAAACTTGGGTGGGTGGCGGGTGGGTCATTACCCGCAAAATCACATGATATGTTAAGTCATTAATGCACATTCTATAATAATATACTATATTTTCTTATCTCAAAACTTTAATCATGACTGATTCAATTAAATTACAATTAACTTTATAATTTTTACTTGATGTATACTATAAATTTGATTATTTTAAAATATGAAAGCTATCAATAAAATAATTTTTGTTCGCAAATGAGATAATAGGTGTTATATATGCAATAAACTATGTTTAATATTTCTAAATTTTCTTAATATGAAGTATTGATATTAAATTATTTTTATGCAAATTTTTATGACTCATCATTATCTAATATTTAAAAATCATTTGACCCACCAAAATCGTCAAATTCACCCATCATTCCCTGTCACCCACCCACAACGAAAACAATGGGTGGGTGGATTTTAAGTAAAAAATTTAGTTTTTACCCCACCCATTGATCGATTGATTTGAGTTCATTTCTTATTATATATGTTAACTAACTATCTATATTTTAAATAATTTGGGACTTCTCGGAAACTTAAACATAATTTAAAAGTAATATTTGTCTGAACTGATTCCTCTGCCGATCAACAGCTTTCCTTGCTCCTCAGCTCGCTATAGCCACCAGCGGGAGAGGAAGAAGATGAACATGTTCCTTCTGTTCATCATGCTGCAAGGTGGTGTGAAAAATAAAAGAACTCCAAATATTTGAGTTGTTTGGGTCCCTTCGCCAAAAAATTGACAATTGCTGCATATTCCGCCCTCTCTTCAACCCCTCCATATATTATATCTACTCTTCTTCCTGATTACCCAATATATAGCTTGACTTTTTCACAAAACCTAACCCCGACTACTTAAATTGAAACCAAATAAAGATAACAACAGAAATTGAAGGGAGCAAATTTTGGCATGTAGTTACCGTTGCGGGATAAAAAGGAAGGCAGGAGCAAAGATAGCATACTTCTTAGTGCGCCGGATGAGTGTTAGGACCTACTAAAATCCAAAGAGAGTTTAACATCCGCGCTAACACATACCAGAAGCATTCCGGCTTTCCAAATTGCTCGTCCAAAAAAACACTCTCCATCCAGAAAATATTAAATGGCGGTGACAATTTTCTAATTCTACTATAATTTATTATGTAGATTATTAACTAATTCCCACAACCATTAAGAAAATCCTAGTGCACAGCTTTTTGAATGGCACAATAAACATTTAAAGTATAAAAATATTACACCGGGTGAAAGGAAGTTGGCCAAAGATAAAATTCATAACATAAGCATTCTACGTACACCAATCTCAAACATCTGTTACTTCTCATTAGTTCTTGTTTGTGACCCATATAAAATATTTGTATAAATACATTTTTTTTGCAATACGTGTGTATTAATCAGTGTAGTACTATCCTATTTTAACAAAATTCACAATAACAATATGGTTATAACTAATTTCTTGTGACAAATATCCTTCCAATTTTATCTCTGCATCATTTTAACAAAATTCACAATAACAATATGGTTATAACTAATTTCTTGTGACAAATATCCTTCCAATTTTATCTCTGGATGCAGGAATTTTAAAATGGGACTTCCTCTTTTCCATTCCACATTAAAAGTAAGCTAGGTAAGTGCACCAGCTTGTTGGGTGGATTACTAAGAATTTGAACACAATGCACCTATAGTTTGAATGCTATGTTTCTATAATCAATTGAAATGATCGTATAAACTCATTCGTTGCAAGTAGGATAAAGAATGCAGGTCAATGTTTGGCATGATCTTGGGTTTCATGTTTATGGAGTATCTGTTTCAATTGTCCACCATTGGTTAAGCACCTTATAAATTTGCATACCCAAATTGATATAATTAGTTATATTCTTTACAATGGAAGATAAAAATATGGCAGATGTTGAAAGATGATTCTACTGATATTCTTCGACTAAACTGCAGCTTAAGCTCTTTTGTGCAGCTTCAATTCATTTCTGTATAACCATTTACTTCTTCTATGTTTCCCTGTCCTTTTTACTTCTTCGTTCTTTAGCCCTTTTCACCTACCCCGATTTCATTCTCAAGGAAAGTCCCCATAACAAAACATAACCTTTGTACTTTATGACATTAAAAATTAAATTACCTTAATACATTCATCTTAAAGAATGATGCGTTGGATACCTTCTCTAATAACAGTAAAAGATTAGGTTTAGAAAAACTAATCAGCTCCAGTTGTACACAATGATACATCTTCGTCCTTGTTGGAGGAAGACAAATGAGAATTTTGAAACAAAACCCAACCTATGAAAGTAGAGATTCCAGTCGATCTATTCTGAAGAAACCATGATGAAAACAGGCAATCCAATAACCAGAAGTTCACATACCACAGTTAACAGATCCCAAGGAAGGGGACCGGATAGTATAACAACACCATTGGTGTTGTTATTATAACAACAAAATTCATTAAGGGTAAATAAGTAAATTAACACAAAATATCAAATTAAAATTAAATAAATAATACCCAATCCCTAATCCGCTCGTATGCAATTTCTTTCGTTCCTCCCCAGCCTCATCTCCCGTTATTCCTTCTTTCTTCCACCGCTCGCAAGTCCTCTATTTCCTTCTTGTTCCGGCGCCGATTAATTCATGGACACGATCGTCGGGGGAGGTCGTGTTCGACGTCAGCGGCAACCCTCATCTTCCATGGCTGGCATAGCGATCTGGGTAAGTCCTAGCTTTACTACCGCAAGTCGTCAAGAATCGACGTTTGTAAGCCCCTCTCTACCGCCGCCGCCTGATCCTGATCTCGCTTCTCTGGCTCGACCACCGCTAGGTGGATGAGCTCATTGTTAGAGGCGACTTTCTTGAGTGTGACGAGGGAGGAGGAGTTGTTGGAGGACATGCAGGCGGAGAGAGTCCGGCGGAGGGATAATGGCGGAGGAGGGGCGGGGATGAGCAGCCGGTGGGGAGGAGAAGTTTATTTCAGCACCAGATGCTATAATCTTGTAAAATAACTGTATTCAAACCCAATAACAACAGCATAAATTATAGGAGAAGTCGAGGAAAGAAGAAGCCTATTAGCTTAGTTCAGTTTCATTTACATGTCAATGTTGGAATTTTATATTACTTTCATTTCAACCAACCTTAGTATGGAAATGGCTTGAAACTACGAGTACCTTGATCATAGAATCTGTTTTCCCACTTTTCCCCAGAAGATGAAGAAGCTGATTTAGAAGGATTGGTTGAAATGAAGAAGCAGGGAGATGATCCCCTGCTTTTGAGAGGTCACCACTCACCATCACCTCTTCGGTGAGGGAGGCGGATAAGCCGCCAAAGCTTCTGCTTAGTTAATCAAAACCTGCATGATTAAGGAGAGATTAGTATGTGTACGATAAAGAGTGATAATGATAATGATATGATTATGATGATTAGGCGAGGAGGTGGATGATTAATAGATTAATTCACGATTAATTACCCATGGAGGGGAAGCTGGTGAGAGCAAAAACTGACACACGGATAAAGTCTTCGAGTTTTGGGGAAGATAAGGAAGAAGAGTTGGGTGGAGAGTCATGGCTACAAGATTAATTTGTTTTCTGGTCCACTCTCTCTAGTTATTGAGCTAGAATTGTGAGTTAGGAGCATCGATCTTCTTTATTGCTTTACCAAATCAAAATCTCTGAAAGTTTCATCATTTTCTCCTGAGTTTCAGTATTCTCAAGTTCACCAGAAAGGACACCAAACGTCTCCTATTGCAAACTACAATACTTTTGAAACATACCAGAATCACTATAAAGCATACTAAAAATGTTTCTAAAACCCACCAGAAACCTCCTAATGCAAACCACAAATCTCCTATAATATACCAGAAGCTCTATAAAGCAAACCACAAACACAATAAAACAAACCACAAAAAACATAAAATAAACCTCCCATTGCATACCACAAATTTCATAAAACAAACCACAAACCTCACAAAGCAAACCACAAAATATATCATAAGCACACCAGAAACCCCCTAATGCAAACCACAAACACGGTAAAGCAAACCAAAAACGTCCTAATGCAGACCACAAATATATTAAAACAAACCAGAAACCTCGCAAACCAAACCACAAAAGTTTCGAAAGCACACCGGAAACTTCTTAATGCAAACCAGAAACCTCCGAATGCATACCACAAATCTCCTAAAACAAGCCACAAACCTCACAAAGCAAACCACAACATTTGCGAAGCACACCAGAAACCTTCTAATGCAAACCACAAACACAGTAAATCAAACCACAAAAAAGCAAACCTGAAACGTCCTAATGCAGACCACAAATATATTAAAACAAACCAGAAAACCATCAATGCAAACCACAAAATTTTTGAAAACAAACCAGAAACTTCTCAATGCAAACCACAAACACGATAAAGCAAACCAGAAACTTCTTAATGCAAACCACAAACACGATAAAACAAACCACAAAAGGCATACAAAAATATGAGAAACCAAACCATAAATCTCACAATGCAGACCATAACATCCGGTGGTCGTTGGCCTTTGACCGGTCAACGAAGACCGTTGACCGGTCAACGAAGACCGTTGACCGGTCAACGAAAATCGTTGACCAAACTCCGATGACCGTCAGTGAGTAGATTCCGGCGCCGATAGGCATATTCCGGCCCCGATGACTAGATTCCGACGCCGGTAAGCATATTCCGACCACGGTGAGCATATTCCGGCGACGGTGGCATATTCCGATGACAAAATAGCATATTCCGGCGACGAAAAGCATATTCCGGTGACCGGCGACCATTTTTCGGCGACCGGTGACAGAATTCCGGCGACCGAAATTTTGGGCCGAAAAAATAAAAAAATATTTTCCCCGAAAAATAAAAAAATATTTTTTTATTATTTTTTTTATTTTTTTATTATTTAAAACATATTTTTCATAATGACAATTATATCCCTGCTTTGATTTTACACTAGGTCAACTCATCTAATAAAAAGTCATCATAACCCTAGCTTCCTATTGGTTGGAGACTAGTGTTGTTACAATAACAACACAAAGAGTGTTGTTACCGTAACTGGTCCCCCAAGGAAGCATGGGAAAAGATCGATTCTTGCTTTTTATGTTTCAAAGTGGTGCATAAGTATCAAATTATACACTCTGCCTTAGCAACAATATAAAAAACATATATCAAGGAAGACTTCAACTCAGACCACCTGTCAATTAGCAATTTTGAAGAACAAAACCTTGGACAAAATCACCAAACTTAAGGGAAAAGCTTTGCTCTATTATATCGACAAATCCCCTAAGATCATACTGAAATTAAAAAACAATGAAGCCATGAAAAGAAATTACACCAGTTCTGAGAAGTGGGAAGTCCAAGCTTTTGTTCGGCATGAACACATAGATAAGCATCTTATCCTTTTCCGCACAGAATCTCACCACCCTGACCAGACTCACATGCACTTCCATCCATCTCAATCAACTGAGATGAAAGTATAAGCAACATGCCAAATCCATTATGATTGCATAAGTTTTAATACGAAAGGAAGAAAAGGCAAGCATCAATGGTTACCTGCATGGGAGAGCTCAAAGGTCCTAGTTACTGGCATTCCCCAACTGGAATGCAATAAAAGCAGTGAGTCTCATCTCCATGGTGTAAGAAGCTTCCATTCTAATCTCGTCCACCCCTTCGAATTTGATCTGAGTCAAAACCAGAGTGAAGCAATTCTCACGTAAGTTGCATTATACTTCGCTAGACCTCCAAATCTGTAGTTCCACTACCCTTGCTGGTACATCATAGTAGATCGCCTACAAATTGTAGAAGCAAACCTAATGGGTAAACCATAAATCCCTAGCTACAAACAAAACCAAAGCATATAACCTATAATGCTAGCGACCATTATAACCAGAATGTGTTTCTATATTGCTAGCGACCATTATAAACTATACTTCTAGCAAAACAAAAGAAAAGTGGAAATCACCAACATGACGTTGGCTTTTGCTTCCCTATCATGCTTGCTTCATCACCGACAGCAAATGCAGATCGAATGGCAAGCAGAAACCAAGTCATATGTGTTTATAGACCCCATAAGTTGACACTTGCAGCCAAATGCATGACATGCTTAAAATCAAGTCATATGTGTTTCTTTTCCTACTGAGTTCAAGAGTAAATGGTGTGAGATGGAGGATGGAAGTTGACCTTTTGATTCTGCAAGAAGTGGAGGCAATATGAAATAGTGCTTCTGTTAGATGATGAACCCGTTCCGGTTAATTTTGTAGCTGCCACCAAGAGGAAATAATGGAACTGTTAGTACAGAAACCAAAATCCTCGACCATCATAAACTAATCAAACTCGAACTCTACGTTCGCCAATGAGCAAGGATAAATGAAATTCTAGATTTTCAAAACACTAAACGTTTTATAAATCATCAACAGAATGTAACCTTAACTCCAAACAAATGAGTCTGTGGAAGACCTTCTAATATGTGAATTACACTAAAGACAGGGTCCAGCAAAATGTTGTACTTCTCCACTCTGCCCTTCTTTGCCCTCTAATCACCCAGAACAGCAACTCTTACTTGCGAACTTAGCATTAAGCGTTTGACCGGAAAAGTAAGCTGAAACCACACATCAAAATCGATACAAATACCCCCCCCCCCCTCCAATTTCATCAGAAACCAATACAGTCCAGACCCAGTTCTCCAAAACTTAAGGGATAATCACATACAACGGTAACAAAAGAAAGACCAATTATGAGTTTTAAGCTAATAAGAAAGAGGGGAAAACCGATGGCTTGAGAATGATGGGGGCGCCCTCCACGGATGCGAGTAGTTGGAGCGATTTGGAGCCAAATTATGGACAGGCTGAAGTAGAGAAGAGAGAATAAGCAGGGTTCGTGACGTCGGCAGTAGTTACCATGAAAACCCTCTCAGTGGTTTTGTTTCTTCTGTGCGTACGTCGACATCGTTAATCTTGTCCGGCATTTGTACACTGTCTGCTGCAGCAATCGACAGAGAAGATAGCAGCGAATCTCTGGAGGTAATCTGGAACCTGCGGTGGAGGTGGGCTGGCTGCCAGAGATGAAAGTCGCACTCGTCAATAACCTCTCCGCCGCCGAGATCGTCCGCGGTACTCCCAATCGCGATCTCCCCACTCCCAAGGACTTTCGTCAGCGAGTGGGGTCGTCGACTTGCTTATAACTAGGGATTTCTATTTGTTTGAAATTGGGAATAGGAGGAGATTTCTGATGCGAGTTATTGTGCTTCTCGTCGGAGGGGACAGCCTCAATCAAATCTGTAAAACGGTTAAAGGGTAAGAAACCTCCTCTTCCATTCCTTATGCAGATCGATTCTGTAAAAGGGTAAGCAGCCTCCTTCCTTCTCCTCCCTTTCACCTTTCCCCCTCTCTCTCTGTAATATGCCTGCAATTGCTCTTCCCTTTCCGTGACTTTCTTCTCTATCTTAATAACCAGTAGAAAAGGTGGGCTTATTTCACCCAAACAAAAAATAAATGAATATTATATGACAACGTGGGAAACGGAGAAAAGGTGGGTAGTGGACAGTTTGTTTAGTTCTGCAATCAGGCGGGGACTCTTATTTTTTTCCCCGCTTAACACTCTGCCACATCAGCTTCCTAAAATCACTCTATGGGCAGGAAAATTTGAATGGGGTGCAGTTTTACTTTTCAGCTATAAATTATACTATAGAAACTGTAAAGTAGTAAATAAACAAAAAAAAAACATTTTTGCAACCAACTGGAGGGTCGCCAAAAGTAATAAAACGGTGGCAGATACATTATGCCAAGAAATTAGAAAAATGCCTTTCATGAACACTACCACATGGTTCGGCCCGTTGGTCAGAAGAATTTTGTCGACAAATATGGTATATAATAATGGATATAATAGATGATTTGAAATGCATGAAATGATTGTTTTCTATCTTAATTATGCACACAATATTTTTGAAAGTGATACACCTATGCATAATGTAATTAGACCTCCATGAAAAGAGAAAAAATATAATATAAGCATTACATATAATTATTGAATGAAAAAAAGAATATAACTAACTGTCATTCATTACATAATTAAACCATATAGTTGAATATTATAGTTGCTTCTCATACACTACAACAAAACTCATATATAGCGGCTAGGAGAATTTGCCTCTATAACTCTATTATTTGCCTCTGTATATATTTAGAGGCAGATAATACATTTGCCTCAAATACTCTAGTGGCTATAGCCCTATAGAAGCAAATATAGTGGCATATATTATCTGTTGGTGATTAAAGATTCTGCAACTAATATATTAGCCGCTAATGTCACTTTTATTTTGCCTTTATATCCAATATCAAAGGCTTAAGTATTTGCCTCTAAAATGATCTTTAGTGGCTATTAAACTTGACTCAACAAGTATCTACAGAGACATATGTTTTTGTTTCTAAAATTATTTAATGAGGCAATTAAATTTGCCTTTAATATTATTTATAGAGGCAGATAATTTTGCTTGTGAAAAAAATTTTAGAGGTTAATAAATGTGCTTTTGTATTGATTTATTGAATTGATTTGTAGTAAAAAAATTATATGGAAAGATGAAAATATTGTACAACATTACATATTTCCATTGATATGATAGTTGAACAACAGAGTGTAGAGTGTACATCGTAAGATTGAAGAGAAGGGAAATGAGAGTCCATAAGTGGAAAAAGTTGAGGTCGCTTAGTATTGAGGCATATATCAACAACTCTAAAACAAACAAACAAAAAACTATGATTCAAGAGTTAAAAAGCATTCATGAAGAGCTGTATGTAGGAGCAAACAAGAATTCAACTCTCTAAGTATTGCAACTCTTTGTGCATCTTAGACTTTAATGCTAGCATAAAATTCAACTCGATCGACTCCACTTCGTACCTGCAGACGAGCAAGATCAGAAATTACTACATTGATGACAACCTTAACATGAAATTGAAGATAAGAGATTCAGTTAAATCAGTATGGCAAAGAACCCTTACCAAAAGGGGGTAAACAGAAGGAATTAGTTCACTAAATGAGCATTGGAGATAGCAACAGATCCGACAAGGTCTCCCTGATCGCCGAAGCTCAAATTTGCAGAACCTGCATCCAATTATTTAAACAGAGCAACAAAAATCATAAAAGGAACATCTCCTCCGCCACTATTGACGTGGGATTTCACTTCTCTGTATTTGGGTTCTGGTTTTGATAAAAGAGTTCGTCTTAACCCTAACTCCTAGTTTCAAAACCAACAAGAAATCGAGCAAGAAAGAATAAATTGAGCATGTACAAGTCAGAAACCTTTACGAATGAACAATTTGAAACCCAAATTGAAAAATCCCCAAATTCAGGATTTCATTCAAAACAACCCCCAACTTTAGCTGCATATTGTTTCAAGAACTTGATTCCATTCAAAACCCCCCATCTAAAAAGGTCGTATACTTTCAATACCTTGTGATTGTTGATATTGATTCATTACTAGATACCAATTATATAGTACATAGCTTGTAACACCCCGACATTCAGAGTTCAGGTTCGACCATAATAAATGAGTGGATGGATCGAAGATTACGTACTTAAACTTGAATCGAGCCTAATCCTAGAATTAAGACCAAGCGATCAATTGAGACCATTTATTATTATTGTAATCTGCCCATGATTGCTTCGGTTACTCTTTTGCACATATAATTAGGCGACCTAATTTAGCTAAGGAAAACGAAAAGCTAAACCCTACATCTAATGAGAAGAGGGCGGCCAAAAACTAATCCCCTAACCTCGTTATGCGCAAGGATCCAAAACCTGCCGCCTCCCTCTTTGATCCCGAGCGGCACCGCTTAGGGAAATTGCCCCAGTTAACGTGGTTGACCCAGGGATTTGAAGAAACCAATGAGAGGGAAGGTGATGGTGGAATTTTACTATGATTGTTGGTGGAAGTTTTCCCGGGGAATTGATGAGCTAGCAGCGACGGGAAGAAGAAAATGGGAGCACAACGTCCCTCGTGGTGACCCAGGCTCGATGATGGATCCGCAAAAGGGTAGCAAACGTCCCATTTAGGTAAAGATCCTTCCAAGCTTATTCCGACATTATTTTGGTGATGGTGGAGGTTATTCTTTTGGGTGTGGTCGTAGCTGTTGAATTGAAGTTCAATTGGTTTGATAAAAAGGAGACCGTAGCTGTGTAACTTGAGATGAATGTTTGAGATTAAGGATTGAAGATGCTACTCCATGATAGGTTGAATTAGTAGACGTGGGTGGATGGACATTAGTGGGAAATTACTCATTTATCGATGGCAATGAGGAATAGGGTAAGTGAGTGATTTCAAAAGTTTCTTTGTACGCGCTTCAGGTTGGAGTCGGAAATGATGGCTAGAGGTATGCGACGGGTCAAAGAGAACAGACTGCACCTGTAATCCGGGATTATTTGCTAACCAGGTCGTGGTTATACTAAGGTGAGTGTAAAGGGGGTAAAATTTCTGTCGAGGTCTTTTAGTTTATGTTGTTTTTATTTCAGTTATGTTATTTAATTTTCAAGTAAGCGCGAGTATGTGTGTGAGGCATCCCACCGCCTACAAGGGTGGAGGCACGCGTTGTGCTATGTATGTGTGTGTATGAATGTGCATGATTATTGGTAATTGAACCCCCGGGCGGTTGGGCCACTACTGGACGCGGTAGATGGTCGGGTCACTACTGGACGGCGAGACGTAACGCAGTAGTTGACGGGCATGGACTGGACGGCGAGACGTAACGCAGTGCCATTGCCAAGTTTGGGTATGCAACCGGACGGCGAGACGTAACGCGGTTGGCATACTAGGGTAGGACACCGGACGGCGAGACGTAACGCGGTGGTCCTAGTGCTATATGTTTGAGTTAAGGATAGAAGTTTAGAACTTCTATGAGTTAAAGTTTAAATGAGTTATTAAGGATGGAAGTGAGAATGACTTTCATCTAAAGAAAAGAAACGCTAATAACGTGTTTTAGAAAGTAGTTTGCTTAGAGCAAAGACCTTAGGAAGTAACGACGAGACTGACCCCTTCTCACTCACCAGGTTGAGGATGGGGTAGCGGAAGTGGATCCCGAGAAGAAGTAAGATGAGGCAAGCGGTCATGCCAGTACCGACGATGAGATGTCAAGGAGCTGGGTGAAGAGTATAGTTGAAGTTTGATAGTTGTTTTATGTTTATGGTTACGAGTATATGTACTGGAGATTCAAAGTTCAAGATTCTGTGTTAAGTTGTTTTAAGTATTTAAGATTGAGATTTTGCCCAAGTTTTGAGGCTTTTTGATTTGAAATTAATAAATAAAGTCAGTTTGTTTATTTTAAAATGTGGTTTGGGTTGCTCCGGAGTAACCGGTTTTGGGTTTGAGTTGTGGTTTGATTTTCGAAAAAGGTCGGGACGTTTCATAGCTCAAACCCTGCTGAAAGTTAATGATCTTGTGAAATTTTTTTTTGAACATTTAAACTGCAAACTGGAAGGAGTTTCTATTGATTGATATCCAGAGTTAAAAGTTAGTCGTGAACAAGGAAAAGTACATAGCAGCCATATTCCTTAACAATTTCGTATTCCATTATTCCTTATCCTATGAGTTAAAGAGAATTGATTTCATAGTAGTATGCATAACCAGCTAGCCTAGAAAAACCCCAATATCCATCACCAATACAAAACCAAAATCCAAAACTTCATGCTAACAGAGTCACCGGAAAGACGACTGAAATCTTAAAGGAACACATAAACCATGCTTTAGCCAACAACCAAACCCTAGAAACGAAACCCAAATCCAAAAATCAACAAATTGAATAGGGGAAGACAACTGCAAGTTTTATAAAGGGACTCACTGAGATTCCATTGCACAAAGGCGGCATGTTTAGAACATATGGGTTGATGGGAAAAGCTAGCACGACCCAGTTCTCTCCAATCGACACCGAATCGATGCTCAAGCTGGACAATGGCCACCCATGGACGTTTCTCTTATTCACCTTCAAATAACAAAACAAAAGCGGCTAGAGATCCCAATCGCGCAACAAGAATGATAAGATACGCCATACGAGATCGACCAAGAATAGAGCAGAGACTGGGAACAGAGACAGAAGTGAGATAGAAGGAAACCCGAATCGGCGACGCGCCACAGCGTTGATGCCAGTAATTTCAAAGTCTCACGGTAGTAATTTATCGAAGACTCTTTAGCGTAGAGTCTCGTTCTCCCAGGTTCAAAGAGTGGCTAGCGGCGGTGGAAGGCGGAGGCCAGAGTAACAGGGAAAGATAGTGGGAAAGTAGTGAGAGAGAGGAGAGGGAAGAGGATATAGTTCTTAGGTCTTTATTCGGTGGGCTCAAAGGACTCTTAATCATAATCAATGTGGAAAAAACTCTTAAATCTTAATAAAAAATGAAAATTAGAAATCCCTCCTCCCGTTCAAAAATCAAAATGAAAAAATGAGCGCCCAACTCCCGCCATCAATCAGGTCACAATTTTATTGAAAAAATAAAAAAAACCCACTCCACAATTGCCTCTAAAACTTATAGTATACAAAAGAAATTATAATGTGTCTCGTACTTTTAGAGGCACATAGATGTATATATTGTGGCAAATTATATATTTGTAATATATCTCACACTTTTAGAGGCACATAATTGAATCTATTGAGGCAAATTATATATTTGTAGTATATCACATACTTTTAGAGGCACATAATTGAGTCTATTGAGGCAAATTATATATCTGTTGCATATAATATCCTTTTAGAGACAAATACAATATTTGCCTCAACAATTAGCCGCTATATGTGGGTTTTGTTGTAGTGATAATACATACATACATACATACATACATACATACATACATACATAATCAACCTTTAGGATGAAAGAAAATGTCTCATAGAGTTTAATATGTCCTCTAAGTTTTCCCCAATAGAGAGCATTCTTTTTTGCCACATTGTTGGTAATGAATATGAAGTTGCTTGATTTGAAATATATAAGACATGATGCTAAGTTGTCTCTAATAGTTAGTTGGACAATGTGTTGTGTACGGACTTCCCAAATTATTCTCAGATTGCAGACATGTCTAGCAACAATGTAGTAATTTTCATGCAGCAAATATTTTTTTCATGAAATAATTCAATAAATAAAAACGGATGAAATATATGTTACTCATTAAGTTGATGAATGAGCGAGGGTATGAGTAACATACATTTATTTTAAAATATAAAAGTTGCGAAGTGTCTTTTGGGTTGCCTGAAATCGCATATTCTCATTATCGCTAACTAACTTATGCTTTTTTGCAATAGATAGTTCAAAATGTGCCTTAAAACTTTTGTTTCCACCAGTGTAAAAGAATTGTTTGAACCAAATTATTGTAAAATCGTATTTGAAATGAGACTCTCATTTTTCAATTTTATCATTATATTATGTGTAGATTTGTCATAAAAAATGATTATACTCGTCACAAAGGTCCATGTTTTGATTACACATCTGTATTTTATCTGAACTAAACAACACATACAATTTACTATTAATGTTTGAATCAATACTACTTGAGCTCCGATTTCAAAACTAATATCTTTCTATAAAATATAAATAACTTAAGATAAAATATAAATATAGAAGCATAATCACCAAACATATTCCTAGAGTTCAATCAAAGAAATAAGAATAAATAAAATGTAGCCTAGTTGGTTATAATACTCTTTCTTCATTAAAGCTACCAAGGTTCAAACTCCAATGATAATATTTTTAATATATAAACATGAACTGAGTGCAATGACAAAAATGACCTTCCTAAAATCACTCTCAGGCCACGAAATTTGAAATGAGAGAATTCCAACCCATGTTTTGCCTTTAAGCCAACTTTAAATATGGCTATAACTTGATTTACAAGTCCTTTATATTGGTTGAGTTTGGCCCTGAGGTAGTTTTTGTATAAGTAGTTTCCGGCTTGAGCTTTTAGAGAAGTCTTTTCAAAAAAAGCAGTTGAATGTTTGGTTGAAAATTTATTAAAAGTGTTTTTTAATATGAGAGGTTGTGTAAAATGACTATAAAGGATGTATAATATAAACTATGAATAATAATTCTAAACAATAAAATATAGTCAAAATGGATCTTGTTAGACTTCTTTTATATTAAATAATATGATTTTATACTTTATTTTATTTTTAAAATGATATAAAGGAAATAAAATTATATTTTCTGAAATAAAATTAAATAATGGTAAGGATAATCTTGTATTTTCAAAACAGCTTTTCGCAGAAGCTCCAAATCGGAGCTTCTGCTTTTATGTTATACAAAAGCGCTTTTCGGCTTTTCAAAAGCTGAACTGTTAGAGGTGTTTGACCCTGCTTCAGATTTTGAAGCCGAAAAGCACTTCTAAAAACCGGGCCAAACATAGGCATGAGTGTATTTAGGAGAGTGATAAAAAGAGTTTATAAGTAATTCCATAAATGATCCTCAAAAATCGAGTCATATATTCAAATTAATGCCTTGGTGAATTTCTGATGTATTAAGATTTTCTCTAATATGGTACGTGCTCTTGCGAGGTACAGAAATATTGTATGTATCTAAGAAAACTATGAGGTGTTTCTCAACACCATAATATATTTTGGATAAAACTCTTTCATGAACTTTCAAGACCCTGAATAAGGACCATATTGTTCGTGCTTAATGAAATTGGTCTTCCGACCCTGCCGCAATTGACCACCTTCAAAGCTTTCTGAATTAGCGTGGGTCTTTATAGCAGCAAATGTCTAACCTGCATTAGAAAAAGCAACACATCATGGTGAACTATGATTTTGTTTCTTAGCATTCACCAATGATGGGCTTTCCATTGAATAATTCAAATGAGCTACAATGTGAAAGCTATAATTTCCAGAATCATCATGTCAAAGGTGAGTTTCCAAAAGATGTGATCTCGAATATGAAAAGATCAACATGATTCATGTGGTATTCAATGGAAACCCACCCAATTAAAACCCAATTTTATCAAACGTTTTATCATAGAAAATAAAAACAAAATCTAGTTTATGTTATACTCTTCCTCATGTGGTATTCGCAAGAAGAAACGTAGCTACAAACAGGCTTTTCTCCGGTCCATCTTCTTAATCTTATATTTTCTCTTTTCAGAAATTAAAAATTATTTTTATAATTATATTTTTTATTATTATTTGAATTTAAAAATTACAAAATGACACCCTCGCTAAAATTTAGGAGCCCGTCACTGACTCTAGTTTAATAGTTGGTTATTACATCTTAAAAGAAAATTGAAAGAGAAAATATAATTCAATGAAAGACCCGTTTATTTTCGATGCCGTTCATCTTTTTGGGTTTGGAAGCTGAAGACAAATTCCAAACTATGAGGCCTATTTATAGGCAAGCATATAACTAAGTTGTTTTTTTCTGTTATCCCTTTAAATCCAAAACTAAAAACAAGAATTGAAATAAGAAAGATAACGATAATGGTGTGACCCAAATTTTACCCTTGGAGAACATTTATGTGTGTGTATGATCTTCATGCAAAATGTGTTAGAGAAAACACTGATTTTGTTCCCCTATGAATTGAAACTCATGAAACCATTATTAGATATGTTTGAGGGTTTTGTGCAAGGATGGCATGCATGAATCAAAAGATAGGGATGTCACAATTATTATATAAGAAAAGCTCAAGTTGTTGGGTATATGTAGTATGATCCAATTTATATGGGCTAATTGCATACTGAGTGTTTCGAATTGTGGGTCTGATCGTATCTAATATTTAGGTTTTGATGTTTTTGGACCTATCTTACATTTTATCTACAAAAATATGGATATTCATTCCATCTATTATGTTAGGGTACAATCCAAATACCACATCGGTAATACAAGGGAAGAAACCCTTGTATATAGCTCTCCACCTAGCCCAATTTGTACGAAGCCTTTTGGGGAGGACACCCAAAGGTAAATCTGTGCGGGTTTGGCCCAAAGAGGACAATATTATTCAAATTTCGCACATCGGTGTATTCAATTTGCATTCATGAAGAATAACAATAAAGTTCGAAACACATTAAAATTCAATTTGATTGATTAATTGATTCCAATCCGGACATTTAAAAAAAAATTAGGTAACCAAACTACCAAAAATATTTTAACCTTCGATCATCAAAATCAAATCTAATCATGATCAATATTTTACTACCTAAATAAACTAGATAGGACGAAGGTTGACAATGAACTAGTTCCAATTCCAACTTAACTCGTACATACGTGTAATGAATATGAAAAGCCAAAAGATGGGGGAAAATGATATAAAACTCAGACACCGACGCTTGAAAGCCAAAATAGCAACGGGAATTGAGCAATAGCGACGAGAAGCAGGATATAGTGACGCCTGCTTGAATGTTTGTCGCAACTTCTCATCTCTGCTATCAGAACCCTCTTCATGATCTTCACCAGCAACACTCCTGTACAAAAGCACTCCCAAAGAGCCACCGCGAAAAAGCTGGAGCCCCAGACGATCCTCGTCGCCATAGCTATCGAAACCGTCACGAATGCGTAGCCACCGTAGGCGACGACATCTAGCAACGGCAGGTCTCCGTCTCCTAAAGCGTGTATCGTGGCTTCGAGGAGGAGGATTTCCGATAACCAGCAGAAAATGCTGTTCCAGAATTGTGAACCCATGGCTTCAGGACTGAACCTGTCGAGATTATATAAATAAATCCACAAGCAATTGTAACGAGTTCGTTATAACTTGCTTTTCTTTAGCGACCAACTAGGCAAAATGGGCTAGTTAACTGTTAACGAAATATACCCTTCTCCCCATATTTATTTTGTTGAGTTGAACCGCTAAATATAATAGTGACACTAATTCAATTCTTTTTGGATTTTGTAACAAGCTGAATCTCTCTATCGAGTTTGTATGCTTTTACTGAATTTATTTTAGTTTCGATGACGTGACAGATCTATCTACCAGATTGACTTAACAAAACTAACAACGAGAATTAATTAGATGGAGTGCCTACGAGCTGTTCTATTACAACCTCCCAGTTCGATTGAAAAAAAAAAACTAATCTTAATCGTCGATTAAATCTTTCAAATACATGCATTCTGATAATCTTAATATTCCAAAACCTAGTTACGTAACCAGAATTCCTAAAGGATTAGGCACATGATCCAACAGGGACTTACTTGCCATTGATGCCCAATGTGAAGCCGGAAAGGACCAAGTAAGTCCCAAATGCCATGAATGGTATATACAAATCAGGAGCATTGACATCATAAATTGGAGGCTCGTAACAGAACTCCCCATTGGCAACATTCTTCTCACATGCCCTAAACCAATTCCCCTGCATTCAAACATACTTAACCATAAGCCATTTCGTACTTTGTTCGACATCATTCGATATACACGCACAGTCTGACGGATACTCTTACTAGTACATAAGTCGTCCTACGTACTCTCGATCTCTCAATGTCGCACATAGCTAATGAGTTAACTTATCGGTCCGATGCAAACCTTGTAAAGGAAGGGGAAGAGGATGAGTTTCAGCTTGTTCTTCACGTATTCATCGTTCACTTGGAAATAGTACCTTGGGTTGGACAAGTATCTACCGATGATCTGTATACACACAAATGATCAATTTTTAACCATATCTATATACCTTTCAAAAGCTAGCCAAGTAGCCATTATATTCGGTTTCAATCGGTATTGGACAAAACTGGTGGAGACTATCTTTATGAAGCGATAGTCAAAACCGATAAAAATAAATAAATATGATGATTTATCACTTTATATTTGTAATATATATTTAAATATGAATGGAGATAATAGTTAGATTGTTTTAAATTAGTAAATATAAGTGCACAATTTATTTGGTATTAATGGTTCTCCAATTCTTCACATGTTTTTGTCAAAACCAGCATATATAAACTAGTTGTACCTTGGTGAGATCATTCCACTTGCTAAACCGCGGCGCAAGTAACGATATAAACCGATTTGAAAACTAAATGATCGAGTTACAATTACTTTTACTTACTTTGGTTTGAACATAGGATGAGCTCGAACCCAGGAGCTTCTCCCCGTAAGCACCCAATTCAGCTCTAATGGCGTCTTTCCCGGCTCCATAGCAAACTTCTTCGACCAAGGAATAGCAATCGGCTTCAAACGGCGGCCGCGATTGCGGCCGCTGGAAGAGCAAGTACTCTACCTGGTGGGTTGAGCTTCCCATTTTCTTCTCTCTCGCAATGCAAAACAAGAAGAAAAAAATTTTTCTTTAGCTGATCAAATTGTCAAGGCAAGAAATTCTGAAAATGGAACTTCAAGTGTTGGCATTTAAGTTTTTTTTTTTTTTGGGATGGTTGCAGCAGAGGATAACAATGGTTGCATGCATGGTCCGAACCCCAAGGTAAAGCGGCTCACGGTATTTTCTACAATGATGGATCCGGATTAGTATGGGCTTTACTCTATTAATTGGGCCGTGCGCCAAGCCCAATCACCCACCACCCCAAGCCCAAAGAGTTGATTTTGTTGTCGGTCATTTATCGGTGGATGTCCTGATAATACAAAAAAAAAAAGTCAGCACGGTTGACTTAGAATTGGTACTTCGATTAAGGCACAGATGCCGCTAGCCAGAATTTAATGCAAAAAAATGGTAACCGATCAGAAGTCAAAATATCCGGTCGCCGTATGCGGCGATTCCGTCGACGGTGGGCACCGGAAAATTCACTGCCCATGGAAACTGTTTATACAGTCTCGAAGCAACGAGCTTAGAAAGTTAAATAGAACTTCAAAACTACATCAAACAGTCTTTTTCTTTATTGTTCGAAAGTGTGAGCAGAAGCCCTGTGTCAATATATAGTCGAAATTAGGTGGATGACAAAATTACAAACATGATAGCCATGCTAGATCGACTGGAATGTTGCTAGGGAGGGAATTTCGCGGTCGGTTCAGTAGTTTAACCCAAATCGGAACCAAATTGATGATAAACGAGAGTTGCAAATTGAAACGAATAGAACAGTCTCGGGTGTGAGTTTAGGTAATATTTCTGAGTTTCGGAGTAATCACAAACCAAATTGGATCAGAAAATAACCGGATATAACCGCAAACCCACCTGGATATGGGCCCTAGCCCACCATGCCATTCCAACTCCAAGTTCCAACAACATTATGGACCAAGCCAACGACTCCTACTTCCTAGCCCAACCAACCCACAACCCACCCGACTCCTCTTCAAGCTTCTTACCCACCCGACACCCAGTACGGATGACCACATCATAACCGAAAATCGTAACATTTCGATTCTCGGCAAACCGCAATGGTATTGGTTACAATTGCTGAAACAACATCAATTTGGATTCGAGTAATTAGCCAATTTGAGTTTCTGCGAGCCGAAACCGAATCGAACTCCAACCCTAAGTGCAACACCAAAAGCCGATCATGTCATGAATTTATAAGTTTTGAAACCGTGCAAGACGATCCATAAACAACACTAATTACCCATGGTTGTAAGCAGCGACGAAGCCAGAAATCTGAATGAAGGGCGGACTGATTCGAATCGTGGTAATTAGGAGGAGGTGGGACTAAAGCCGATTATTCCATTTCCTAAACTTAGTTACAAATTCACAAACAATGATACCGATATTTTCACATTTAAGGGGGCCCTCCAGTCCCTTCTAACTTCAACCTAACTTCTTTACTGGTTTGTTTGTGCATCTACAAGTGACCTTTTTGATGAGTCCCTGGTGAGAGCAGCCGTGCATGCCTATACAACAAGTAAATATGAATGCCGGTGGAAACTGGAACAGTACTGTGGCAGCATAGCTAGCTAGCAGCTGGAAGCTGACTTCGCCAATAGTAAGTTTGCTGCTGCTGCTGCTGCTAATTCTGACCAAAGGAGCCTGGAAAAGGGAAGAAGAAATATTGTGCAAGTTGAAGGAAGAAGTGGGGTTACTACTGATGAGTAGTGATGGGTATTTAATTTCACTCAGTTCGTTCAGATCACTTCTTCGTGGGCTGAAGCAACGAAGCCCCATTGGGGTGCTGTCAGTGCATGTGGCCAAGTTCAATCCAGGAAGTACTGTTTAAATGAAAAAGGGAGGGTAAAATAATTATAAATTCCAGTTTGACAAAAAATAATGGAGTCAGATTCATCTGTCTTATAAAAAAAAGTCTTAACGTTATTGGGATCAAGAAGCACTTGATCTTCAGAACACATATTTTGGGGTGGGAAAATACCCAAAAATGTATTTTAACGCTCTTATATCCAATTATACCCCAAAGCATAACATCAAAGAGATAACTTCATACGACTTAATTTCAATATCATGGAAGCATCTTAACCGCTAAATATTGAATAAAAATCCAAGAATGTATTTTAGGGCTCTAATTCGATCAAACTCCGAAGCATATATAACGTCAAAGAGATTAATGAACATCATACGGATATTACTATCATGTAAACACGGTAACCCTTAAATATTGAGTTCAAATCCAGTGAACTCCATAGTAGACCCTTCCTCAGTTGAAACATAAGCAAATGATCGACCAAAATGAAAGATCGATCCACGCTAACTCCATAATTTTACCACCCGTTATTATTTCGATCTGTTTGTTTTTACCCAATCTTCTGGCATTAGGACAGCGAAACACATGAAAGTAATTGAAGAGCGAGGTCAACTCCATTGATGAAGGTATCGAAAGTACAATAACAGAAAGCTCTTCCATGGTCCTTTTTTTTTTTCTTTTCTTCTTGTTACCAAGTAGTGACGAAAGACAGAAATTGATGAGAGATGGGAAAGGTCAAAATCACCCAACAAGAGATAATAATAATAATAAAATAAAAATCTGTTTTTTGTCCCTAGCAGCCATTTTCTCCCCCATCGCCTAATCAAATCATAACAAACCCAAAGCCCTCTTTCTTTGAACTACAACAGAAGATATCGAAGTTTCACCATAAACAATCAAATCCCCACACGTATGCCAAAATATCTATAAGATTTGACAAATCTGTTCAACACGTGTGCATGCATGGGGTGCATGTGATTCTGATTAGCGATTTGTCTTGTCATTGCTTAAAAGAGCTAGCTAGGTTGACCAATAATCCATTTTGAATAATTGGATTCCATAAAATTCCAACCTTATCATCATTATGCATTTAACATATCTCAAATCATGGTGAATGATATATATATATACTATTCATTATTAGCTAGGGGGTGGTTAATTTGCTTCACATTTGGTGGTAATAATTAGGGTCGGTCCAGAACCAAACCAGATCGAATCATTTATATGGTTTGAATTGGAGATGTAAGAGAAAATGAGGATTATGAATAAAATCAGATCAAAATAACTATTCATTCGAATGTGAGATGGCTTGTTCGGTTCGAACGTGGGCCTCTTATTCTTTGACTTATAAGTGGATTTATTTTATGGAATAAAAATAAATGAAAAATTAATCACGGATTTGAGAATCAAATTACGTTTAATCTCATTGTATATGATTTGATCCTCGGGTAGACTTCGTTTTAACAACACGCGAGATATTCTGTGGGCACAGAAAGTTCTCATTTCCTTCAAACGAACCACAGGTGCATGGCGTACATCATCGATGGTCATAAGATCTTACAATAGGTTGTAGCAACCAACACACATCTGTCATTCGATTGTGCGCAGTTCTTTTGCAACATGGTTTCGAATGTTAGGAGGTCCACTTCTCTGAAATTCAAATTATACAAGAATGTTGCACTTGTTACCTTGCTCACATACAAAATTATGTGCCCAAGCCCTTCGGTCCCAAGCCGTGTGTCCTCCGCGTTAAGAAGTACTAAAAAGAACATTTTCAAGATATTTTGAAAATGACATTGTAATTGTTTGTTCTTTAATAAGGCCACCCACTCCCTAAAATTTAAGGCATATGCTAGCTAACTATACATGTAGAGGCACATATATAATACCATCACTTGTCCCATCCAATAGACCGATAGACACAAGCAAAAGCTAATTAAGGAAACCGTTGGGAGTCACAAGAGAACCAGAAACAACCCCACTCTCCATATCAACACAATCCTCCATCCATTGTCTTCAATGAGTTAAGTGTAGCTACATAAGTGGTCACTAAAATTTAGGGTAACTAACAAACAATCCCTTGATTTTTTTAATAAGTATATGAGTAGTGAGTAAGTTCGACATAACTTGTATATAACAATCAATCGGCCTGATTATGTCGGTATTCTATCCAAATTTATAAATTAGAGATCTGAAAGGCTCTTGTGGACCCTAGTTGCTTAACTGACATGAATAACTTGTACTAACTTTAACTCTGTGTATGTTGAACTCGTTACTCAATCCGAGCTCAAAACCAACTCAGTCAATCGGTCTGATTATGTCGGTATTCTATCCAAATTTATAAATTAGTGATATGAAAGGCTCTTGTGGACCCTAGTTGCTTAACTGACATGAATAACTTGTACTAACTTTAACTCTGTGTATGTCGAACTCGTTACTCAATCCGAGCTCAAAACCAACGCAGTTGATCTCTGATACCTACCTGATAGCGCACTCGAGGGTTGTTTTGCCTTGTTATTTTGTTTAGCGAAATCACATCCAAACTCGAAACCAACATGGTCTCTTCCGCTCACCTGATTGTGTGCTAGAGGGCATGTGTCGTCTTTTTCAGTTATTATGTTTAGAGAATTCGTGCATTATACGAACAATTCGAACTAACCCGGCTAGTTTCTTGTCTTTCTTAGTTATTCCAAACTCCATTGACAAGTTCGTTCAAGAGTCGAGTTTGGTGATCGATTTGTCATTGTTCGAAAATTTGAAGACCATTTCATGTAATTGACCCCTTGTACAACCCCCTCTCTCTCTCATACACTGTACATGAATTCCCTAGCCCCTTCTTTCTTAGGACCACCACTAGAAAGATATACGATATGGTACAATTTAGGAAGAGGACAAGAAGCATTTGTCAACACTATAATAATTATGTTCATCAGGCTATCTAGAATGATCATTACCATTGCTAATCTATCACCCAAATTATCAAACATAACAAAATTTTTATTTCCCATTTGAAACAGACCAAAAATTCACCGTCTACATCAATAACTAATTCACTCGTTTCGCGAAGAGATCAACAGCAAATCGACCACAAAAGGATACGTGAACTTATGATCACAAATCTCTAGAGAGGTAACATTAATGAGGTAAAAAAAACTGATGAATGAAGATACTTTTTACCAGCTGTAAATTGTACCACTGAGAATTACATGTGGGAAGAGAGTAGGGTAGTTGGGTTACATAGAAGCATTTAAGAGAGCTGTCTTCTGGGTGGTTCCTCTGCTTCCCTAATCCCTATCCCTACTACTGTTTCTGATCTTTGCATAGCTCTAGACATCTCATACAATGACATACAGCTAGCTGCCCCAACCATATATGCACTTTCTTCATACTATATATACCTTCTAAAAAGTTATGGGGTAGGGGAAGAAATGAAAGTTAGAGTGGTTTCGAGTAATGTGGGTAGGAATTAGGTCGAGCATAACGTGTTTGTTTTGAGCTAGAAATGTGTTAAAACGGGTCATCGATCCATGTCACCAGCTTGTCAAGGGTTGGGTGCTCATGAGTCCTAAATTAATCTGTTTGAATAGACACACTAATCAGGACGATTTGGATGAAACTTTTGAAATGAGTTGAAGTGGGTTGATATAAGTGATTTTTAGGTAATGTGGGTTGGAATTAGGTCGCAAAACACGTTTGGTTTGAGTTCGAAAAACTATATTAGTTAAAAATCCATTTTATTGTCTAATAAGGATTTACATGATAATGAGTCATATATCAATCTGATTAAATCGGCATGCTAATATCGAGTCTGGACGATTCAAAGTATAGAGGCATGACGAAGAAGGACGTAATGACACTATTGTATTAGTCAAGCTTCAATGACCAATTTGTTAGCGACCTCAAAGTTTAGTGACTGAATCAACACACTAATCTCGAGTCTGGATGATCCGGAGGAAGAGGCATGACAAAGATGGATGTAGTGGCGGGAGGAGTTACGGTGCTAATTGTACAATAGTTAGCGCCGTCCTAACCAAGGGAAAAACTACTACTAGTTTGAATTAGTAGTGATTTAGCTTAGATGTTGTATTGATTTTATAATAATCCGTAGTGATTTTGTTGTTTTTAGTAGCGTTTTTTGCTAGTTATCACGGTGCTAACCCCTATAAGGGTTAACACCTAATCCCATCCCTGTAGTGGCACTGTTTTATTAGTCGAGCTTTCAATGACCAATTTGTTAGCAACCTCAAAGCTTAGTGACCATTATGTAATTTACCCTCCTCCTAATTTATAATTCTCTCTCAACATTTCCTCACTTGTGTATAAATACACAAAGACAGTCACACTTTTTCCCTCCTCAACCCTCTCACTACCAGAAACCTCTCCCTTTCTTTCCCCCCACAAGCTTGGATTGCATAAAAATGGCGGTTTCAAGGACAAGAAGAAGCAGCCATTTGCGTTACATGAATCTCTTGCCTTTCTTCTTCTGCTTCGTCCTCCGTTGTTATCACTCCATTGGGCTAACCAGCGAGCAGGAACTCGACAGAATCTCTGCCCTCCCGGGCCAGCCGCCGGTCACATTCTCTCAGTTTTCCGGCTATGTCACCGTCAATGAACAGCACGGCCGCGCATTGTTCTACTGGCTCACTGAGGTCGCCGGCGCCGCTTCTCCTAGAACCAAGCCCCTCGTCCTTTGGCTCAATGGAGGTCAGTAATTAGTTCCCCCTCTCTTGCATTATGAAATACTTTAGTTCTGTTGTTTTTTCGTATTAATAGATGATTGTTGATCTCAAAGTTTAAAACGAAGGATATGTCGGTCACTAATTCTCGTGTTTTGTCATTTTGATTTTCGGGTTTTCTCTTTGTATTAACTCCAAGTAGTAGACCGACATTATTTATAGAAACAAATTCACGCTATCTTGTCTATTGAGTCTTAAAGATTATTACGATTTTTTTTATGTGATACCATCTTGATTTCAAGATTCGTAGTATGTTCCACCGACTTGGAGGACCTTTTTTTACTCGATGAGACACAAAATCAAGAGTTTAAAGTTGCTTATGACGATAAATCGTTTAACTTTAACCTGAAATTTTCGGAAGGAATGAACTAGTGACGAGGTAGTAAAAAGTTAATTCATTGTGAGGTTAGAACATCAATAAATGGTAAATCATTCAACATTGTTTCTAAACAATTTTTTTTTCTGATGTTGACTGAAAATTCTGAGTCGTGGGTTGAGTTTTGACCGGCGAAAATAATTGGAGAGTGGCCATCTGGGGACTGAATTTGTATGGGGAATTGGCAAAGAGCACTCTTTTTCTTTTGGATGGGACTCACAATAATAAATGTAGGCATGCAAGGAAGACCAAAAGGGCCATCTTCCATTATTAACTTTCTTTACTCATAAAAAGCAATCTAAACTTACACCACTCCTCTATTCAATTGTGAAAATTTATAGCCATTTTCATGTATACTAGCCTACTTCGCGATCATTGGATTGCGAACTTTCATTTTACAACCGTTAGATGCATACGATGACAATTGTCTTTGTAAATAATTGTCACTGTGAGCATCCAACGGCCATTAAAGGGTTGGGACCGTAGCCGAATTTGGATAGTTGGACTAGAGAAACAACAAGGGGGTGGTTGTGTCACTATCAGAATTTTGGGGGAGTGAGAAGGGAAGAAAACAAAAGATGGGTGATGGAACAGAAACAATAAAGAAGATGAAAATCTAAGAGATAGTTTTTCACATGTGGGTACTATTAGTACTATTACAACAAATCTCTGCAATACATATTTGCTCCTCGTGATCTTTCTGCTCTCGATCTCTCTTTTTCTTTATATTCCTTTCTTCTTCATTCTCTACTTGACTTATGATGTATATGATGATCACTTTTATTCCCTTTTTCTAGAATACAAAGTTGAATCATATACAACTTATCCATTATCTTGATTTTTTAGGGAAATAGCCCTTTTGTAGGGTAGTCAAATGGAATAGAACAGAAATGGCCAAGATGGAAAGTTAAACCAACTTGTTCTTGTGTGCATAGTGGTAGAGCTTTGGATATGCACCAAGAAACGCTAAAATGGGGTTACGAATTCGTTGTCTAACTAACTCATATGCGTATTGGTAACTAATTTCGATACCAAAAGCTCACATGGATTGTGCTTCAGAGAATAAGTTAAAAAGACTCCGAGCTCGATGCTACTACTCTCTTTCAAAATGAATTTTGGGGTGAAGATACTTCTTGTTTCTCCCTCACTTCTCTTCCCTCTCTTGTCACTTTAATCTTGTGTTGGATCTTATGCAACCCTTTTGTTACTCCCTTCTCAAAAATCTTTCTACCAAAAGGAACTTTCTAGCTTGTGCCTTGTTCTTTTGCTAATGGGGCTTGTGGGTCTTCTATACAAGTTGACTTGTAGAGAGAGAGAGGCCAGGCTTGGGTCCATCCTATTGAAGAAAGCTAGAAAGAGCTGTTTTTACTGTTCATTGTTGATTGCTTGCTTGGATTGGAGCACGCGCATTGGAGGAAGAGAGATTGGCCATAGAAGTGATGATGGGTTTGCCTTTGGTTGTGAGTTGTGACCCAGAAATGGAGGAAACAAACCACACATCACAAATCATTAGAGGAAAGACCCCCAAATAGGGAAAAGAAATAAGTAGGGTAAGAAAGAAAGAACAATGATAGATAATAATTCTCATGTGATGCACCTACCAAAATGTTTGCTTAATCATTTGCTCAAAAGGGTCACCACCCTTTTGTGTTAAATGTTTTTATTGTGTCAAATAGTTAGTCAGGATACTCATGTGATCGATTGACATTCGTCTATATTTTAAAGAAACAGATCTCTCGTATTGTCTTAGCTCGTTTTATGTGGTCTTCAATACATTTTTTTCATAGAGAGATATTACATTAGGTGTAAGTTAAGTATGAAATTAGAAGTAGGAATAATAATCAACAAAAGGTCGAATCATTGACAATAGAACATGTTTTGCCCTACTACTTAAATGCTATTAATTCTATGTTTCTACGAGTTCGTTGGATATTCATGAGAATGGAGTTTGTAAACTTCCAAGGACTGGTTTTGTATAATTCACATGGCAAATTGATTATAGATCTAAGATATTGTATATATTTAACCTACTTGTACAAATTTTCACTCTCTTTAACTACTAAGGTTAATTTTTCCTACTTTTTTCACAGCCTCTAGCTGAGGTATAAAATCCAAGTATAGTTCCAGTTGTGTCACACCTTCTGACTTTGTACTCTAGCCTTTTGGATTGTTTCTCTTTTCTTGATGTTGGGTTGCTTTCCAAATCTGTCCAACTGTGGGGGAAAAAAGAAAAGGTACTTTTATGGATGACCTGGAAACTTTGATGGCATGTGTGTAAAAACGAAAAAACAAATTGCAGGACCAGGCTGTTCATCAGTAGCCTATGGAGCTTCAGAAGAGATTGGTCCCTTCAGGATTAACAAAACTGCTTCTTCCCTCTTCCTCAACAAGTACTCATGGAATAGAGGTCATTATCAGTCCTCTTAATTTCCCTTTCTGCCCCTTTTGGTCCTTTAAAGAATAAATAATAATGATGTATATCTGTTGGGTGCTTACAGAAGCAAATATTCTGTTCCTGGAATCACCAGCTGGAGTTGGATTTTCCTACACAAACACAAGCTCTAACCTCAAAGATTCTGGTGATGCAAGGACGGGTATATTTACCATTACATCACCATATTTATTTTTTCTTTACTTGTTTGACCCAATTTTATATATGCAATAATAACTTTTTTGTCTAAAGTTCTGTTAGTTTAATAAAATGTTTCTCTCTGTGACACAGCTCAGGATGCTTTGGTTTTCCTCCTCAGATGGATGTCAAGATTCCCTCAGTACAAGCACAGAGAGTTCTACATCTCTGGCGAAAGTTATGCCGGTAATAATCCATCGTATTTTAATCGTAAAATACTAGTTCGCACTATATCGTTTATTCGTTTGTTAAGAGTAATGCTTCAAATAGTCCTTTTATTAGTAGAGTGCTTCCATGTCTCAAATCATTGCTTACTTGTATGACACATGTGTCGACAAAAATAACATAATGTAATGTAGAAAACTAAACATACAACATAACATTGTTGGAACTCAAACGACGGAGATGTGAGTCATTGACTAACGTGTGTACTAAGCATGAATTTCGTCGAAACATGTATGTTTTGTCATTGTAGGACACTATGTACCTCAGCTAGCAAAGAAAATCCATGACTACAACAAAGCACACTACTCCAACAAAAAACCCATCATCAACCTCAAAGGAATCATGGTAATAATGTGTCTCGATTGGCCCCAAAGTTCGAACTCAGCTCGACTCGATTTATAACAAAATTTCGTTACACATTTATCGCGACACATGTAGGTAGGTAACGCCGTGACGGACAACTACTACGACGGGATCGGCACGGTAACCTACTGGTGGACACACTCCATGATCTCCGACAGAACCTACCGGTCCATCCTCAACCACTGCAACTTCGCGGCGGAGAAGACCTCGAAGCAGTGCGACGACGTGGTGGGGTACGCGATGAACCACGAATTCGGCGACATCGATCAGTACAGCATCTACACTCCTTCGTGCAAGCACCCCAAGAGCAACGAGAACGTGACAAGCAGTAGATTTCTCCGGATGAAGAGCACGGTGCTTCACCGGCCCATTTCGGGGTACGATCCTTGCACCGAGAGCTATGCCGAGAAGTATTATAATCGGAGAGATGTGCAGAAGGCAATGCACGCCGATGTGCCTGGGATTCCTTACAAATGGACTGCTTGCAGGTACTGTTTTTTAGTTTTTTTCTTTCTTTTGGGTACTGAAATGGTGAGGTGAAGATATTAAGGGACTGAACTTGTAATTTGGGTTGGGGTGGATATTGCTGCAGTGATACGCTGATTAGGTACTGGAAGGATTCTGATTCTTCGATGTTGCCTACTTACAAGGAGCTTATGGCTGCTGGTTTGAGGATTTGGGTTTTCAGGTAAACTTTTCGATGAAAATGATCGTTTTGTTACGAGTTGAAAGTTACGATTAAATGTGACTATTTTGTGCAAATGCTAAAGTTATGTAGCCATTTTGGATAGTTGAACCAACATTTCAGACTGTCGGCTGAGGCAAATTAAACAAAATAGTTTGAATGGTTTTCTTTTTGCAAATTCATCCAGAATTTTGCATGGTTGTTGTTCTTGTGTATAAATAAAAGGAAAGGGATGGAAAGTCTCAGTCTGCAGTGTCTCATCACTAGTCATCTCAAAGAGAGTCCCCCCTCAGTCATTCCTTGCTGAAAATCCCTATCCATTTCCATCATTCAATGCACACCTTATCATCTATTATGTATTGACTACGAAAAAAACCGTGTTTATGATACTGTACCGTATTATTATGTTTTACTGTTTAATCCACGTAGCGAAGAACAAATCGGTATGATTTTATCATGCTTACTCTATGTAGTAAGTATACTTTGAATCTCTAAATTCACCACTTTGATCATGTTTTGGCAGTGGGGATACAGATTCGGTAGTGCCAGTGACAGCAACAAGGTTCTCTCTCAGCCATCTGAACCTCACAGTCAAAACCAGATGGTATCCATGGAAATCTGGAAACCAGGTGGGGTGAAAATTGCACATAAAGTGGTAAAAGCTCCCTTCTGCCACCCATAAAATCAATCTTCTCACTTTCTCCTTCTATTTTACAGGTTGGGGGATGGACAGAAGAGTATGAAGGGCTGACCTTTGCAACAGTGAGAGGAGCAGGGCATGAAGTGCCACTACTTCAACCCAGAAGGGCTTTCATTCTATTCAGATCTTTCTTAGCTGGGAAACAACTACCAAGATCTTGACATTTCTCCCCATAAAAAAAGCTACATAAACAATTGATCATATGTATGTACAAGGAGAAAAATGAAAAAGGAGGGATCTTTGCCAATATACTGTTGAGCTTTGTGGAGCAATCCAGATAAAAGCTCTGCTAGAAATTTCTGTGTTCCACAAGTAAAGAGAGAAAGTAGGGGTTATGTTATGAGGGGTCAGCTAGGAAGCAAGATGAGATAGTAGGATCATTCAATGTTGAGAAGAAGTAGGGTAACTCATGTCTATCTTGTATGATGATACTCACAAAAGTTGGTACCATCTGTCTGCACTTTTATCCTTTCTTTCTTTTTACTCAAGTGCAAGATGAATTATTTGAGACATACACGACCTCTTCTATTACCAACTTTGGAGTGAATTAACTCACAAATCTAGACGATTTAGATGGAAAACCAAACATCGATAGAAAGAGCGGCTACTATGTTGATTATTTCAGGCTTCATCGACATAATTGCCTTCTCCTACTTGATGCCAAAGATGAACCCCTAGTAGATAGCTCCTAATACAGATAAACACCCTGAAACAGCTGCATATACGAATATGGCAGCAATTCTGATTAAACAGATGGCTGAAAACTACACCACCTTGGAATATTTTCTTATCTATTGCAACAACTGGGGAGTAGACAAAAACTGTATCTAGGATTCACTACTTACTCCGATTCAAACACGTAAACAATCATTCAGGCGAATAAGATCGTAAACCTCTATCCATTATACAAATCAATCTCTAAAAGGGTTGCATTGGAGTAAACCGATCGTTGCAGGAGATCAAAGTGCCACCTTTTTACTTTAGTCCGTCACCAAGACCTGGAGGCATCCCTAAGCTTTGGGCAAGATCGCTCATTCGCTCTTTCATGGCCTGAAAAAGCCACAAAGCATAAGTTATCGTTTTGTTTATAGGGAAAGGAACATAATTTGTTTAGCAAATGATGAAGGGAGGTTTACCAAGACGCTCTTCTGGTGTGCATCCTTATACGCCTCCGTTACTAGAAGTGAGAGTTTCTGCAGTAGAGAACAAGCATTTCCATCGTTCATTATGATCACTCAACGATGTAAAATAATCTTGATACACTCAAAACCCAAGTTTGCTGGATCAGCTGGCATACATCCATAAAGGCACAAATGGATTCTTTGAACAAGAACTTGGAGTACTCACCTCTGCACCTAATTCCATGGCAGCTTCAGTGATCTCTGTGCGTACTGGTTGTTGGTTCCCTGATAATGTTACCTGGTAAAAACATCCCAGAGAAAACGACTATTATTGGCAAACCAGTCTCAGCAAAACTTTCAGATAAAAAGTAAAAAATAAACAGCATACCTTGATTAGCTCGCCTTCACAGTAACCATCAAATTCTGCACTGCGAAGACAGAAGAAAGGACAAAAAGTCAAAACTGAATACCGAATGATACATATGCAAGTAAACAAAAGTGAAAGCTTTGTTGGTGTCATCGCACTTACGCAGCAAGTTCCTTTTGCACACGAACAGCCTCAACTTGAACAACCATCTGTGCTTTCTTCACTGTCTCGTACAAGTTTGCCATGTTCCCCAGGATGCCTGCCTAAAGCGGCATAAGCAAATGTTAGTCTCATAATGATTGAATCAACAAACATACTCATAGTTCATAGGTTGCTAGAAAGCGATATGGTTCTCTCCTTTCATACATAACTATGATCTGATTAGTCACATTCAGGAAAAACTTATGAGCTCCATATATTGTTCAGCAAGAGAGAAAGTGTGAAATGTCCGACCTTTGAAGCTCCATCATCGCCCTTATCACCATCCTTCTTTCCTCCAAATAGACCTTGTACTCGGAGAGATCGATGACTAACCCGATATCTTTGGGTGCTTGGCCATGATACAGCCAGCTTACCAAGTGAACTTGCACTGAAGTTACCTGTAATCAGGCATTGCATAAGAAAATGTTACCATCCTTCAACGATAAGGGGCCACATGAATGTACTATATATGATTCCACAAAACAAGCTTGCAAGTACGGAGCCCTTGAACCGAAACAGGAATAACCATCTCCACCATCCATCAGAAACCAAAATTTGCGAGTGAGAGTGAACACAACAAAGCCACAATAACCAATTCGAGTAAAAGCAACAACCAATTTCGACGAACATAGCTTCCCACTTCACAAAAGCTGCCAAAACGCATTCTTTAACAGAGATGCGCCATCCCCCACATAATCCGCCGCAAGCTCAATACCCACCAATCTTTTATGAGAACCATCTTAACTAAATTCCGTAATTCCAAAAAAGTTTAGTCCTTTCTCATCAGGGAGACCGCCATTTAGCCTCGGGAACCGAGCTCAGCACAACCGAATCGGTAAAAAAAAGGGAAAGGGGAGAGGGAGAGAGAACGGCGCTAACCTGCGGGCATGGAGGATGCCCTTCTCCAATCGCAGAGTCCCTTAACGTTCGACAGCTGAGCTGACACCGCGCTCGTTGACGCCATTTCTGATTTTCCCGGCAGCGATTGTCGATAGAGAGGGAGAATGGAGGAGATTTTTCCTCCGAGGATAGAGCGAGAGTTTTCATCGTTTTGTCTCCCTTTGTCTGTTTATTTTTTCCAGCATGGGCTCCAGAGTCTGGGCCTTCATGTAAGCCCAACAGAAGGACGTGATAGAGCTGCTCGATCCAATAGCTCTAAGAAGTTTGTTTATTTTTTATTGTAAAAAAAGTTTTGATTTCACTAGTACCGGGACCTGTCGATAGAGTTTGATTATTATATATTTTGACGTGTTGTTTACATTTATAATATGTAATTTTTCGGTATAGATAAAAAATATGGGAATGAATAACAAATATAAATAACTAATAACGATATTTAGAAAGTAAATGGTGTCTATTTATTTTGTATTTCATGTAAATTAAGACTTATTTGCAATCGATGTCAAAGTTTGGAAGCTTCGTTTATTAACTGTTGATATCTAGACTTTAGTGTTATTTGCTTCAGTGACGGTTCGTTTATTGGCTGCTTCCCGTTCGTATGAGATATATATGGTTAACGATTTTGCTTATGTTGGAAAAGTTTCAATTTGTAGATTATTAACAATACATCATTTCATTATTAACAGTATGATCCAATATCACAGTTATCTATTAATGTTGTTTGTTCATATTATTAATGTTCATGATATCATTAATAAATTATTTTATAAATGAACATTTATGTCGATCATGATAATTGTTAACATCACACAAAATGGTACTAACTCGTATAATTAAAACTAATATCATAATTGTTAAAAATAACTATATTGTTGTTAAAAATACATGTTTGTTCGATAAATGGTTCTATGGTTGGGATTTTTTAGATCGTAATCCAAATCATATTAAATTGTTATTTTAGTACGACCTAATAAAGCCGTTAGATTAATCTAAAGGACAAAATTAGGTTGAAGTAAATTGTAACCAACGATTAGTACTATATATATATTATGGAAGCGAAAATGATATTGGAATCTTCAAGATTGGGGATTTTATTCGAATACTGATAACTTACTTTTTCATTCATGTGTAGCTTGGTTTGATAATTGGAGGATAGTCTAGAACTAAAATATGAAAATTGAAGTATTAAACACCATAAAGATACTTACAGGAAATTTAGTCAGCTAGTTTATCGTTATGCAAAAGTCATCTATTTTTCAGATTTTAACTTTGTGTATGTTTTATAATAGAAAGTATACAACGTATTTGTTTAGTGTAATTGGTTATGTTTCTTGTTTTTGTTTAAACTTTAAAGAGACCATGGTTCAAATCTTAGTGCTGATATATTTTTATACAAAATAAATAACTAATTGTGAAGACAAAAATACCCTTCCTACTTTCACTCTAGTTGCTCGAAATTTGAAATGGAGAAAATTCAACACATGAATCTGCTTTATATATAGTATAGATAGATGGTTCAAATATTGGTGCTGATATATTTTTATACAAAACAAATAAGTCATTGTGAAGATAAAAATGCTCTTCCTATTTTCACTCTGGTTGCTCGAAATTTGAAATGAAGAAAATTCAACACATGAATCTGCTTTATATATAGTATAGATAGCTCTTGCGTGCTAAATACTGAAATAATATATTACTCTGATTTTAGTCGACGAATAATGATGATCGAAGTTTATCGTAGATTTGATTTCTTATTGTAAAAAGGTTCGATTTATCCTAGTTAGATTAGGAGAGAATAATGCATTGGATGTGTGGTGCTGCACAACTTTCTCGACGATAATATAAAGCTATAAGATACCGTAGGTAAGTTATAAGTTACAATTACAGTATTTTGTATCCTACTTCATTTGAAAACATGCTATAATACTCTCTCAACTCAATTTACATAATCGAATATACATTTCTTTGAGAGAAAAGACAAGTATCTTTATAGTTATCGCTTCTAAACATATGAGTTATGACATGTCCCAACCTACTTGATGTCGAGATAGTCCGAACGGTTTCGAGTTGAGAGCAACCCATTTCTTGTGAGCAAGTAAGGTAAAAGTGCCATCCTGATTTTGGAGAGTGGAGACAGAGAAGGCAGAAACTTAAACGCCAAAACTGGAAAGAAGCCACAAGCAAGCAGCTTTAATTTCCCCATATATTGTGATTCATTATGTCACGCATGATCAACCCAATAAATAAAGATGACCAATAGAAGGTGCTTTCCATGAATGTATAGATGCCACATTTCCTTTGTCCCTATCCTTCCTTTGCCCAAAACATGGTGATGGCTGGTCTAGATATATTGCTGCAACTTGCAATAAAAAGCCTTGGAACTTGATGGATGCAGAGAGATAAGGCAGATGTGGGAATCTGCAGGGAGAGAAAGATATCTTCTGGGAATGATATCCATGCCTTATTTCCAAGCTCAATGTGGTGCTCTGGCTAGTGGGAATACTGTGGGATTTTGAGCACTGAGACTAGCTCGAACCCAACCACTCAAAATGCTATGAAGCCATATTTGGCTTTTTTTCTTCCTCCAACCCAAAAAAAAATGGGAAGCAAAAAATGGGTATTGGGAGTGAAATTTGGCTGGGTTTTGGGTGGGGAGTGAAATTTGGCTGCCAATAAAGTGGCCAGCATGTCAGCTGGCGGAGGAGGGCGCCGGACGCGCGCCTAGGGCGCACGCGCGCGGGGGAATGTTTTTTTTTCTTTTAACTTTTGTTGGTTGGGAATTTGTTTTGCCAATTTGTTTTGGATTTTTTTCTCTATTCTCATTGGTTGTTTGTGATTCAATTTGAAATATAAATTTGAAATAATTGATGTAGTGACGAAAAAACAGTCATATTTTAACGGCCATAAAAAACGGTCATATTTTAACGGCCATATTTTTTCTTATATATTACAGCACTCTTCATAGATTTCTCTTCACTCATTCTCAGAGCATAAATCGCATTCTCTCAAAATTCAATTGTTATCGTCTCTCAAAATAGAAATATGACAGGCAAGAGAGGACCTAATTGGCGTCCGAATGAAGATGAAATCTTGTGCAGAGCTTGGGTGTCGATATCAGAAGATGGAGCGGTTGGCACCAACCAGAAGTCTACAAGGTTGTGGGAAAGAGTGGCGGCAGAACATCAAAAATGGGATCCTACTACAATTCGTACTGCTATTGCAATGGAATCCCGAATGAGGATTATTTGCTATCACTGCAATGCTTGGAAGGGAGTTTTGCAAAGAGCACAAAGGCATCAATCGAGTGGCATGAACCAGTTTGATGTGGTATTCTTTTGGACCCTCAACTTGTGTATTTTCTTATTTTTTATGTGTCAATAAAAACTTCTCTAACCCATGTATTACATATTTTATTAGGAAAAGGAGGCAAGAGCAATATATAAGCAAGAGAATGGGAACAAGGCTTTTGATTTTGAGCATTGTTTCGACATTCTCCGAAATTGTCCAAAGTGGTACTCCAATCCTGACTTGCTTGTTAGTCCCATTCCACCTATGGGGTAAGGTTCCCAAAGTTCTCCCACAGGTTTTGGTTCTCAATCATCTCCTGTGGAAGGCCTTGATGACTTACCAGATGAAGGAGCTACGTCTTTCGTGTTGACTCGCCCTGAAGGACGCGACAAACAAAAGGCAGCAAAGAAGAAAGGTAAGGTAGTTGCTGAATCGTCAGACATATACACTACTCAACTGCTAGAGTTTGGTAATGATATGAGAGAGAGGCAAAAGTCGAGGATGGAGTATGAAAACAGAAAAATGAATGTTCAAGAGAGGAGACTAGAGCAGGAGAAAGAGGAATGGGCATACAAGAGGAAAGTGAGGGAGCGTGAAGCGGAAAAGTGGGCTGTGGAGAAGAAAGAGAGGGAAGCTGCAATACTTCAACAAAATGTAGCTATTCTGGAGAAGGATTTGTCAAAGATGACACCAAGAAAGAAGAGATTTTGGAGGCGTAAACAAAATGACATTTATGGGTACGATCAAGATGATCCCAACTCTTATCCAAGTGATGGCGGAGATGGAGATGGGCAGATGGCGATGCAAGTGGTGGAGGAGATGGCGATTACTTTCCTGTCATGGATTATTAATTAGAAGAAGATCCTATTTGTACTCTATTGTCTTTACATCTTTAATGTGTTGTGTGTTCTCTTTCAGCTTTGTTATTTTCATGTGTCATGTGTACTCTTTGAACTTTGAGCAATTCCATGTTTAATAAAAACAAGTGTTATTGAAAGTTTGAAATACAAACAACCAAGCAACATGAAATACAATCACACACTGAAACTTGAAATACAAACAACCAAGCAACACGAAGTAAAACAATGCTAGATATTGCCGTGCAAATTCCAAAGATGCTCAACCAAGTCATTTCTAAGCGCATGATGTGTTGTAGATGAGCGAAGCCTGTTATTTCTAGCCAAGTAATCAATTAGAGTTGATTGGTGTCGGTTGATTGGTTCAGGTTGTGCATGGACCTCATAATCAAGGTCATCATCCATCTCGTCATCAGAATCAACCTGCTCCTCCTCGATTATCATGTTGTGTAATATAATGCACGTCAGCATTATATTGTTAAGCGTGACAACATCCCAAGCTCTTGCAGGGCCACGAACAATTGCCCATCTTGTTTGGAGGATTCCAAATGCCCGCTCTACATCTTTGCGGTGTGCTTCTTGATGTTGAGCAAACAAAGCCTCTTTGTTTGACCTTGGATTGCTGAAGGTCTTCACTAAAGTCGACCATGAGGGATAAATACCGTCAGCCAAATAATAACATTGATCATAAGCATGACCATTTACCTCAAACCGTACATGTGGAGCGCTTCCATTGACGATACGATCAAACACTGGAGACATCCCCAGAACATTTATATCATTGTTCGATCCAGGTGTCCCAAAGAAAGCATGCCATATCCATGTGTTGTAGGAGGCCACCGCCTCCAGAATGATTGTTTGCCTATGCATGTGGCCGATGTATTGTCCTGCCCAACCACTTGGACAATTCCTCCATTCCCAATGCATGCAGTCAATTGATCCAATCATTCCAGGAAAGCCACGACTTGAGGCTTTACGGAGTAAGATCCTTAAATCAGCAGGAGTAGGTGCGCGAAGGTATGTGGCCCCGTACATGTTGATAATGTTGTTGCAAAACTTTCTGAAGACCTCCATCAAGTTGCTCTCACCCATACGAACATACTCATCAAGTTGATCAGCTGGAGAACCATATGCTAGCATGCGCATCGCACCAGTAAGCTTCTGCTCTGGAGATAGTGACAATTGACCAAAGCTATCACGCCTTAGAGCAAATTAAATGAGGGGTCAAACCTCACAATGTCGCCCATAATGCGATGGAATAATCTTGGCTGCATCCGATAGCGCCTTCTGAATATGCGAGCATTGTATACTGGATTTGGATCGAAGTAATCCCTCATAAGACGTCGATTACATTCGACCCTCTCACGATCAATGTAACTTCGGCTTGTAGTTTGACGGCGACTTGATGCACCTTCAGCCAGCCTCCGACCGATCAAACTCAAATGTAGGTGGTGAAACCTTTCGTACTCTTCGTTTTCTTCTTCTCCAGACGATGAGCTATCTGAGATACTCATGATGAATGTGTTTGTTTTAGAAATGGGAAGAAGTTTTAGTTGAGTTGATGAAAATGAAGAACTGTCATTTATAAAGACATTTGGTGCAAAAAATGACAAAAAAACGGTCGTAAAGTAACGGATACAAAAAAACGGTCATATTTGGAGTGGTCCCGAAGTTTTAACGGTAATATTTTAACGACTAATTTTTGGGAAAAAAATTTATCTCAGAATTTAAAAAAAAATTACATCGAAAAATTTGTATTCAAAACTAATAACGAGCTATGAAAAAATAAAGTGAAATATAAAAATTAGAGGTCAAATAAGTATGGTTTATTGAAATAAATTGAAAAAAGAAAATGGGAAGCTAAATTTAGCTTTTTATAGGGTTGGAGTGAAAAGTGGGTTTGGGGAGCTAAAAAGCCATATTTGGCCATTTGGGGAGCTAAATTCCCCTTTATGGGTTGGAGTTAGCCTGAGAGTTGAAACCACCCTTTTCAATGACTCTAATGGTAATGGTGATGGAGGAAATGGCTTATGGATTATGCATATCCAGTGGATAGTTATGGTTAGGATTGAGCTGGTGATTTGTGGGCAGAGGGTGGCTGTAGTAACTACTTATGTACAAAATTTCTCAACTAAATTTCTGAACTGGAACATTGTTAATCCACGATGTAAACAATGTACAACAAGGTTGACATGAAAATGGCACGTGGAGTATCGAAATTGCATATTAATGTGTTTGATGTTCGGGAAGAGTCATGGAATTTTAGAAAATTGGTAGATTCAATCTCTTACTCTGCTCGTGTTAGTTCCCATTGACTCACAACATCTAATGTTGGTTGCTAATGATATCCGCCCGTGTGAACTCTCTTGCAAAGGTTGAACTTTTACAGCCTGTTTGGATTGACAAAAAAGTAAGGAATTGGAATTCCATTTCCAATTCCATTTCCATATATTATGTTTGGAATAATAAAAAGGTTGAGAATTGAATTTCAATGGGTCTAAAATATGGGAATTACAATTCCTATCACTTTGTGATAGGAATTGAGAGAATGAAGATTGAATTAGTGGGACCCATCAATACTTTTTATTATTTTGTTGACCCACTATCATTTTACTCTCTTTCTCTCTCATTCATATTTCATTTCCCAAAATAAAACAAACATATTACATTATTCATTATGGTTAAAAGTGCAATTCATTTCCATAGTTGTAGGAATTATACCAAACACTAGAATTGGAAATGGAATTCTATAAAAATAAAAAATTGAATTCCATTTCCATTTCTTCCGGAATTATATCCAAACAGGCTGTTAGTAATAGTACATGCGGCTTCGAACCGGCTATTAGTCTTTTGCTTGCTACTCTCGAGTAGATCTCAGTGTCCCAATTTGAAAACTACGAGATACTATGTTTTCCATTCTTGCAATTCTCGAGGAAAACACTTATCAGCATACTTATTCTTCTATGATGATTTAAGTGTACCCAAATTGTGGTTCTCCCGTGAATTTTTCTTTTATAATGGAATTTAACAAGAATTCATCTCAACCGCTAACACAAAATAACAACGATCCACGATCAAAGTATTTATGCTCATAAAGTTTTAAAGTTGATTAACTGTTAAAGAATCAAATTTTAATGACAAATACATAATTTCAACTAATTAATTATTCCAAAAAAAAGAAGGAATGAATCAGACTTTTTCCAAACAGAAAATAAGGATTTCTAGTTGAAAAGGCCAAGCAGAGAAAGGGAGATAGCAAGAAAAGAGTAGATAAAGGAAAAGGAAAGATGGAACAGAAAGATAAGACTCATAAGAGGAAAGGGTTAGGGGAGTAAATGCACATGGAAACTGACCTTAAACAACCAACAATTGTTGTTTACTGATAAATACAATGCCATAACAGCATCTTCCTCCCACCTAGCAATGAATGTTGCACAACAAGAGAGAGAAATGGTGAAAACTTTGAGGAACAGTCCAAAAATCCAAAAGGAGAGAGAGAGAGAGAGATCTGGCCACCAAGAAGAACAACAACAGAACAGCAAACATCACAGAAAGAACAGAAAAAGCTTCTCCACCATTGCCACCTCCTTCCCTGCCCTCTCCATATCCTTCCATCATCATCATATTTTTAAATTTGTTTCACTTTTGCAGCCACCCCCTGCTTTGCTTTTTTCATCCAGCCACCACCCCTTTCTCTCTCTCATGAAAGAGTCCACAAGCAAATCTCCTCTTTCAGCTTTCTCTGTCTAGCTTCAATGGCCCAGCTGGACCAAGACTTGAGCTTTGAGAGGAAAGGAAGAAAACCCACCAAATGGAAATTGAAAACAAATTTGCCCTTCTTCTCTCTAGGCAAGATGATTGGGAAAGGTTAGAGAGAGAGAGATTGTAGGATGGTATTTCAGCTGTTTGTCCTCCTCCATCCAACCATACCCACCATCATCTCCAACAACAAAAAAGAAGCCAAGCACTCAATTCAATTCAACTCTCTTCTCTTCTGTTCCCATCTCCCAACAAACAAAAAACCACCACCCAAAATAAATGGAGAGGTGGGTATATCCCAGAAATGCCCTTCTGCAAACCCCCAAAAGATCCCCATCTTCATCACTACTACTATTGCTTTGCTTCTCCCTCTTCTCATACAATCACACCACCTCTACTACTCCTCCTACTGCTGCTGTCTGTCACAAACAAAAATTAAAGAAAGAAACTTTAAACCCCTCTTCCCACCACCACCACCAAGAAATTTTATTTCTTTTTCCCTTCACAAGCCGAATTATGTGGGCTTCTTTGGGTTTTCTTCTTTGTCCTGGTCAGAGTTTTTCACCAGAGAAAACAGGGAAAAGGAAAGCGAGAACCTTCTCACCTTCCCACCCCCATTTCCCCTCCCTTCCTCCCTTATCTCTTTCACTCTCCTTCCCCTTTTTTTCTTTCTTGTCTCTCTCATTCTCGCCTTCATTTCTCTTTCTCTCCCCCTCTCTTACCCTCCCTTCTTTTCCGTTCTTCTTCCTTCTCCTTGCCCTTTAGATCTTGTATTGGTTTGATCTGAGAAGCTACATGAAGAAGATGAAAGGTGTTGCTGCTGCTGTGGTTGTGGGATCTTCTCCTTCGCCGTATGCCGTGGCAGCTGCTGCTGGAGCTGGTTATGATGATCCCAGGATTAGGTTCAAGCACGAGAGCCTTATGCAGGACTATGAGGAATTGCTCAAGGTAATCCGCTTTTCCTCTAGGGTTTCTTTCATATGTTTCGATCAGTAGATCCGCGTTTGGTGTTTTTTTCTTTGGTGGGTGTGTGAAATCGTATGTTCCCTGGATCTGGGTTCCTGCAGATTGCTTGGATTTTGGGGGGTTTCATGATTTAGTCAGAAAGTTTGTGGCTTTTGGAGGAAATTATATTGATTGTGGGAAAGGGGGAATTCTTTTTTGGAGTCTGTGATTTCTATATGTTGTTCAGATTACTGTGAATAAGTTAGCTTAAGCTCAAATTGAAGTATGGATTAGCTGATTACCATATTTTCATGTTATTAGTTGTTTAGTACTTTGTAATTCAGTATAAAGATGTTACCTTTGTACAAATTCAGCTAATTTTCTAGTGTTAAGACCTTTTTTCTCATTAGTGTTTCACTAAAACAACATTCTAAGCCTTTTGAATCATTCATTTATCAGGAAACAGAAGCGAAGAGGAAGAGGTTGGAGATGATGAAGCAGAGGAAAATGACACTAATGGCTGAAGTGAGGTGTGCAATCAACTCATGTATTCTTCTGTGATAAATTGGCGTTTGTAATTGTTTGTATGCGATATGGTTCTAACAGTTCAGCCATTTATGCAGGTTCTTGAGGCGTCGGTTCAAGTACTTGACTGAAAACCAGACTCAGAACCTTAAGCCGGAGCAAAAGCTCTTGCCATCACAGACCACAGTGATCAACAAGAGCAAGAAAGTGAGGAAAAACAAGGGAACTAACTCTAGTAACCATGAAACTCCTGCTTCTTCGAGGCAGCCTGCTCCGAAGTTCGATTTGAACCGTAAAGGAAGGGTTTATACTGAGAAGGATTCTGTTGCAGCCCGGGTTTCAGCAGCACCGTCGATTGACTTGAACCAGAAGCAACAGAATTCCTCTCACATGGGAAGAGAAGCTGCCATGAGGAATTCCGGAGTGATTCCTGACCTTAATGAGAAGGAAAGGATGTTAGGAGGGAAGGATGCTGCTACTAGAAACAATGCTCCATTCTTCGACTTGAACCAAATCTCGGTACTAATCATTTTGTCACTCCGTAACAAACATTACTTCAGTCCAATTGAATAAGGTTTTAGCGGCTTATACGTTCTTGAATTCCTTTTGCAGACTGAAGAGGAAGAATTACAGACAAACGGAGAGATGATGACAACAACGAGAATAGAGGAACCAAGGATAATAAGTACATTGCGTGGTGGAATCATCGATGAACAACACAGCAACGACTTGAAGTTGTCAGCCTGTAGGAACATAGGGAACGTGCCAAGCCGGGCTGGGAAGAGGAAGATATCATGGCAGGATCCAGTAGCTTTAAGAGTGTGAGGGTTTTCTTTTCTGCCTAATGAAAAGATTACATAATTCTTTACTACCTTCCTCTTAAGCTGGTTTTTTTCACCTTGTAATAGCCAGAACAAAACCCCTAGATGAGAGAATCCACTTCATTGTAAAGTAGAAAAAACAATTCCGTGATATAGCATATATGATCATATCATTTCACAGCTCATTCAGCACCACAAGGACCCGATTCTCGGAAGTGTCAACACTCTGCCATTCTTTACACCTGTTCTCCAACTCCGATGCAGCTGACAGAATCAACTGCATTGGTTTAATCTTGTGATTACACTCATCGATGCCTTGGTAATGCCATGGTTTGATTGCCTTCAGCGTCAGCTTCCTCCATTTCTGCAGTGACATACTTGTTCTGTGGAAGGGAAGTTGTGATGTTGCTTTCTGTCTGGTTGCTTACCTCCACGCAAACTGCCCGCTGGGTTGCTTGAACTCGAAGGAAAGTAACTACCCTTTTCTTAAGTGCACAAAAGAACAAAAGTTGGAGTTGGGAAAGAAGGGAAAGGAGAGCGGCTTAAGAGGGAGGTTTTCGTTGTGCTGTCCATTAGAAAAGGATAAGGAGACTGCTGCATTGGTTTGATTGGCTGTGGCAATGTAAAGTTTTCTTCTTTTGGTGGGTGGAGACTAGGGAGAGAGACTTTTGGAGGACTGGTTGTTTTCCTTCCAACCCAAAACAGCAGGAAGGAAAGATGGTGGTGTGAGTCACTGTTGTTTGCTTTTTGTGATGGGAAAGAAGGGAGAGGAGGAAATGGTGGAGCTTGCCTGCCCACTACTACCAAAGGATTTCATTTCTACCTCTTGTGTGCTACTTTGCCACAAATGACAACACATATATTGGTTGCCATGGATGACAAATGTTGCCTTGATCCAACTTCCATATAGGAATACAAAATATCTACACATCATTTTGACTTGAGTTTTGGCCTTTGACAAAATCTACCGACCTTATTCCTCACGAGATAGTGTTGTTAAACAAACAATCGTATTAGTGTCGGTTGCAACCTTTTCTTACACAAAACGATCATCTCTTTTGATCAGGTGCTACTCTAAAATGAAAACAATACATGAAAAATATTAGATTAACGGGAATACGAGAATAGGTGTTTGCTGTCTAGATAGTGGCATCTTAATATTTGAGTTTTGGAAAACCTTAAATTTGGTGATTAGTTATGAGTTGTTACTTGAAAATTTACATGTAACTTGTTGAAAGGGTTCCAAGGATTGGTTGCCCATTATGGCCACATGCCATGAAATTCTGAATCATGAATTTCTGGTTATCATATGTCCCCTGTTGGATATGCAGTTAATTTGGTATTTTACTTAATTAGTTAAATGAATTCATAGCTAAGGATTTACGTGGCCTTCGGTCTCGGTAATGTCAATGATATGATGATTTTTCATTTTTTTTTTAATCTAATCGAAAACATCCAATATACTCCGAATCCAATCTCGAACCAAACAGAACAAAACTTTCCGTTCCAGACAGATCCGTTAACCCAATATCCAAACACAAGCGAACACACAATTCGATCAAAATGATACAACAACAACTCGGACTCGTTACCCCATCCATACTTCCCCATGTCTTCTGAAATCCCAGAACTTATGCTACTAATTCACATCACAGCCAAGGCTGAGCAACAAGCTCCTTCATCCTGCTGACATGTCTCTTCCCACCGGTGTGCTTACTCATGACATCTCGAGAATGGGTGCCAACTTCACAAGCTTCACACCAGAACATGAACTTCTTCTGATACTCGGAGACTGCTCCTATTATCCCTTCTGGGTTGTCTTGCTTCTTCACCACGGCAGCTTCCTTGCGCTTGTGCTTTTTGCCTTCAAGGTGTTTGTTAAAAGTTACCTCGCTGCTGACGACGACCTTGCACAGCCCACAGCTCCAGTATTCTTCTTTCACGACTTCTTCTTCTTCTTCCTCTTCTTCTTTCTTCTCGTCATCATTTGGCACATCGTTAGGCAGAGAGCCATCATTTCCACTGGCAGGGGATTCTGCAATGTTCTTTGCTGCATCGTTAAGCAGAGGGCTGGCGGTTTGAGTTGGGGATTCTGAAATCCACTGCTTTGCCTTGCAGAGGCTGACTAGATCCGTCCTCTGTTGCACAAAAAAGACAGGTAAGGAATTCAGGAAGGGGAAAGTATGGGATTGTTTGGATCGTTTGAAAAATAAGGTTTGTGTCGAATCAGAAGATTTTAAAAAAATGAAGGATCGGTGATAGATTTACATACCGTTTGGTATAAATGAATTACATAAGTTTTAAGGAATTAATTTTGAAATGAAACATTCTTATTAATATTATGCTTGGTATTTAAAAGAATTCATTTCCAATTCTAAATTTTGAATTCCATGGAATTGGAACTAGTTTATAGCAATTCCGAGGAATTGAGATGGAATTTCCAAATGAATTCCACAAGTATTTACTAATTATAATAGAATGACATAATTATCCTCTTTTATTAACTAAATTACTTATACATATGACGTACCAAACACAGGAATTCACTAGGCAATGAATTCTACATGACAATTCATTTTATGTGTAAAGATTTGAATATGAGTATATGACGACATACCAAACACAAGATTTCATTTGACAATGAATTCTACATGGTAATTCATTTTACAATGAAATGAATTCTCTATTCATTTGGTACCAAACAGTGTTCATTTGAGATTTTTAGATTTTTTTTTGGTTATTTGGATGTTAAGAGTTTATGAAGGGTTGATTTATTTTAACATTCAAGGTTTGGTTCATTTTCTCAAATCTCACCCAATTATGTGGGATTTCCCAACTCATAAAAACAACGGATTTGGTATAAAAAAAATTCCAAATATCGTAGACCTCACAAATTTGGTACCAACTTTTTTATGCACCTAAAATCCTGAAATTGTATTTGCACCCAAATAATACTAGAGATTTTGTCTATTTATTAAAATCTCACCAAATTAAGTGAGATTTTCAAATTGATGAAGCCAACGAATCCGAGAAATTGCGAACATATCTACTCAACTAGTGTGGCCCCGGCCAGTTGGCCGGAAGAAGTTGAGGTATGAAATTTGATAATGTAATGGGGTGTATAGCTTATTGTTGTATAGTTTTTTTTGGGAAACACGTGATAAAAATAATGAATTTTAGCAGGAAAAAGACATGAATGATGAAACGAATCAAAAATCGGCCTTATGAACCAAAATCAAGTACATGTTACCTTGTGAAACAATATTGTTTATGGTAATACGATGAGGTGGAGTAATTTTATAGAAACCGAATTCCAGAAAATCGAATAAAAAATCGCCTATCTCGTTAGTTTTCGGGAAATGAGCATCTCACAATCGTTGCTAGGTTTTACTCGGCCCGTTGACCGATTAATTTGCTTTATAAAACTTTTATCTTGTCGGCATTGTGCTTTCTGGTTTTTGTCAGACAATGATAAAATCTAAGAAAATCAAGAACGAACAACACGATTTGGGTTAGGAACCGTCGTTATCGTATCCCTAGAAAATGGTGGTAAACACGGACTCACCTGCCAAACTGGTTTGGATTGAGATTTTTATCGAGTATCAGGGAACCTTGTGATTATAAATTAGACTTGATCAATACGGGCCAAAACTTGAAATTCAGTATGTTTGATCGACCCATGCCAAATTCTAATTATTCTTTAATTTTAAACATCCTATTTGAAAATAAAAAATAGTGAAAGAAAAGAGATGACTGTAATTCGCCATTTGCACATCACTTATTCGGAAATAAAACCATAGAAATTCAAAAGGAACTGAAAATGTTTAGGATCGTTTTAATGTTTAGAATAACCAAATAGATCTTTCTGTTTAGTTTTTTACTAACAAATACCAAACGATTCCCTGTAAAATACACTATAATTTGATCATTATGATATCAAATAATTATATAATATATATTTGAAATTATAAAAATTGGACTAATTGGGTTGGTCGAGGTTGAACCATTGAATAACTTGAAAATACATTATTTATTTTACTTGATGGCCAAATCCAGTGTAGGTCAGGCCCATTCAACTCTTTTATTTTATGGTTAGCGGTTAGCTCATTAGATACCATGCGTAAATTTTTTTATTTTTAGAAATAAAAAGGAGTATTGTTTTTGCCTTTTCATATATATATTTTATCACCACGGAGAAATAAAAGAGCTTAAAGAAAAAAATTGACACTCCTGGACCCGTTTAAATCCGCATGTGTACAGTAAGTTGGCCCGTTCCATAGAGGAAATAGAAAAAAAATTGACACTCTCTATTCTACCCTTCCTACAAACGCTTTTAGAATGGCAAACCAATGATGTTCATTTGTTTTACTTGATGGCCAAATCCCGTGTAGGTCAGGCCCATTCAACTCTTTTATTTTATGGTTAGCGACACCAATCATAAGCAATTAACAAAGCATGAGTCTCAAAAACTAATGGGGGAAGCCTTTCGCAAACATGATTTTAACTTTAAGCACATCACTACCTTTTATGACAAGGAGAGGCTTTCTCTCTTTCTGATTTTTGCTTGCCGAGTGGTCGTATTTAGTACAAGTGGGATTTGTTTCTTACTACCGGTGACCGAGCAAGAGCAATTTCTGCTTCTTAGCACTCGCATAAGGGCTTCTTTTAACTCCTTTTCCTCGGTCCGTGTGGAGGGTCATTGCATCCTCAAATGACACTTCACTCAACCGGGGATCGTACTTGATAAGCAACATCGTACGGTCACGAACCGATTCTCAATTGAATCTTTCCTCATCCCCATGTGCAATGAGTGATTGCCTCACACGATTTTGGCATTTTTACCCACACTTTAATTGTTATGGCAACTTTCTTATATTTTACTTGTCAGGTAGTGTTTTCTTTTATAAAGATACAGTTCACCCCATTATAAAACCATCAAAACAAAGAGACTCGTTGCAAAATCAAAAGCTCACAATTGATGCAAGTAAGCACTGTATCCAAACATGTCGAATGATCAATGTTCTCCACCTAACTACTTCACCAAAAGTCATTACACTATCCTCACAAAAGAGACTGTTGCTAAAAGAGTTGCTCATTCCAAGCCTATCAAGTCAGTCAAAACATTTAACCTCGTTGTGAAGAACCATGCAATTCAACACTAGTGGGGTGATTTCGATGATTTCATTCAAGCACAAACTCATTTCACACGCATCACAGTCATTTACATCATGTTACCACAAGAGTACAAGGTTTTGTTTTTAATTTTCTGATTTTTTTGGTGTTTTTTTTGGCCATTAGCTTTGCACAGGCAAACTGCATTCAGTTTGACTGTGCATAGCCAAATGACAGTTTTTTTTTACCACATGCAACAGGGACAAACGACACTAAGACTGACCACCCCACACTCAGGATGAAACATTGTCCCTAATGTTCAACTCCTAATCTAAACATGCACGGGTTTGACACAACGAAAAAATAAAAATAAAAAAAAAGAAAACTTACATTGGGTTGCCTCCCAAGAAGCGCTTGTTTAACGTCCTCAGCCTGACGTTCATGGAGCTTTCAACCAATGGGTATGGAAAGGTATCCAGAATACCCTCCCGAGCAATGATAGAACGCATAACCTCCATCCAACATATGAGTCACCTCTGCAGGGCCAGGTGTGCGAAAATTTGGTGTGACCTTCTTAGCTGGCATGTTGGACCCTTTAGTGAGGCGTAGATGGTACTGTAGCGCCTCAAGCAAGTACTCTTCCTGTTTCAATGTCAGTGAAGAAGGAATAATAACAGGAAGATTGAAATCCTTACCCAAATATCTATGCTTGAGGTGACCTGGCAAGGATTTCTGCCCTTGCTTTGATTTCAGAATCTGAGCAGATAGGATAGGTGATAGTTCTTCGGATGGTCCACTATCACAGGAAGATGAATTTTTCCTTTCTCGAGCTCCACTTTCAAAGTCATCAAATGCATCGTGATTATGATCAACTTGAAAGACATTAAAAATTTCCTCCTCCTTACCTACTCGGAATGTCAACTTGCCTCTCCCAACATCGATGAGTGCATCACTGGTTGCTAGAAAAGGTCTGCCGAGAATTAGAGGCACTCCCCGATCATCTTCCATCTCTAGAATTACAAAATCTGTTGGGAGAATAAACTTCCCCACCTTCACCAATACATTCTCCACCACTCCTTTGGGAATTTTTACTGATCGATCAGCCAATTGGAGAGTGATCCGAGTAGGCTTAAGAACATCTCCCAATCCCAATTTCTTGTAGACTGAGTATGGCATCAAATTAATTCCTGCTCCAAGATCACAAAGTGATTTATTGAATTCTGTACCTCCAATGACACATGGAATGGTGAAACTGCCCCGATCATCCCTCTTTTCTGGTAATTTATTCTGAATCACAGCACTACATTCAGAAGTAAGGGTTACCTTCTCTAGATCAGTCCATTTGCGCTTCTTTGTCAGCAACTCCCTTAAGAATTTAGCATATGTAGGCATTTGTTCAAGTGCCTCTGCCAGTGGTATGTTGATCTGAAGTTGCTTGAAGAGATTCACAAATTTCTTGAAGTTTGGGTCTTCCATGGGCTTCATTAACCTTTGAGGGAATGGTGCGGGAGGTTCATAAGGCTTTACCTCTTCGCTCTTCAATTTTTCCACTTTTTGAGGTACACGGGCAGATTGCTTTTGCACAGGCAGATTGCATGCAGTTTGCCTGTGCAAGTCAGATTTTTCAGCTTTTGCACTTTCTTCATCCTCTACCTCTACAACTCCTTTTTTTTCCAGATTTTGTTGACTTCCTTGAACTCTCTGGATCCTCCAAGGCCTTTCCACTCCTCAATGTGACAGCTACAACCATGGCATCCTTTGGATTCCTTTCGGTATTAGCCGGTAATGTCCCAGGAATCCTACCTTGAATATCTGCCAAAGTTTGAGCCATCTGGCCTATTTGCCTCTCCATAGCTAGCATAGATGATTGCTAGCTGTTGAGTGACAAATTGATCAAGACCCTTCAGATTATTGTCGGTTTTCTGCATGTGAGCCAGAAGCAATTCTTCAAGTTGTGGTTTCTTCTCTGGTTGAGGTTGTTGTTTCTGCAGGCCTGGAGGTGGAATGTTGCGAGCACCAGCTGGGTTGTTGTTTGCCCAGGAAAAGTTAGGATGCTTCCTCCATTGCGGGTTGTAGGTATTTGAATACATACCTCCCTGGCCTTGATTGTAGTGCACATCTTCCAACTGATCAGCTACTAGTGGACATAGATCCCTATGATGAGCACCTTCACATAATTCTCAATAAGCAACCTCCTCCTGTCTACCAAGAGCCATCTTAGCCAGCCTGCGTTCGAGTGCATCGAACTTGGAATCCAGCTTAGCATCAATCTTTGCTTCTAAACTTGCAACTCTGTCGATCTCATGCAAGCCTCCTCTCCTTCGAATGCTGGTCTCACTACCCCATTCAGTATCTTCAGAGCATATCTTCTCCACCAGTTCATATGCTTCTGGTGCTTCCATTCTTGTGAAACCATTCCGGGAAGCATTATTCAGAGCATCTCGGAATTGTCTTCTGATTCCGTTGAAGAAGATGGAGATCACGTTCCAATCTTCAAGATCGTGGCTCGGGCATCTCATTAGAAGCTCCTTATAGCGCTCCCATGCCTCGGTCAGACTTTCATCCTCAGCTTGTTTAAAAGTGACAATTTCCTCTTGCCTCTTCGTTGCCTTGGCAGGAGGAAAGTACATATCCAAAAAGGTCTTCTCAAGCTGACCCCATGTTGTGATGGAACGGGGTGTCAAGTTCTGGAACCAGTGTGATGCATTCCCTAGCAGAGGAAATGGGAACATCCGAAGACGGATGGCATTATCAGATACAACCGGGCTCTTCATTGTGTCACAAATGCTTGCAAACCGGCGAAGATGCTCATGAGGATCCTCAGTGCTTGCCCCGGAGAAGGTATACCCATTGGTGATCATATTAATGAAGGCTGGGGTAATCTCCATGTTTGCATCCCCAGCCGGAATGACAACACATGAAGCTCGGGCTCCAGTCCTCCGATTCAGACGAGCCCTGATCGAACGATCATGTTCTGCCATGATGTCTGGCTCGATGATGCGCGGTGGCGGTGTCGGTGGTGTCGGGATGACAAGTGGTGAAACCTGCCTTCTCGATTGACGATTCTGGGTTAGGGAAGGCCTAGGAGTTGTGGATGTGGTAGGCTGCTTCCCTAACTTGACCTGCTTCCTGTTCTGTCGGCAGGTCCTCTCTATCTCTGGATCAAGTGGCAGTAAATTGCCAGTCGTCCTCCTTGGCATGCACAAAGAGGATAAACCTGAAAAACTCACCTGCACACTAACACCCAGATCAAAATAGTTCACTCACAAAAATCAACAAAAATAAGGTATGGCAGTCCCCGGCAACGGCGTCAAAAACTTGATAGGGCAAAAGCGTAATGCCTAAATCCTATCTCGTAGTAAACCGGAAAGTCCGGGTATCGTCTCTCAGGGACTGGTACAACCTTAAGTTCTACCGATTTAATAGAGCAAACTATAGGTGAAAATGGTTTAATGAGATTATTAACTACTAGCAAAATAAATAAACTAATTAAGCAAAGTAAAATGGTCGGGAGAAATTCAATGGAGAAAGCTCTGGGAGAAACACCGGGATTCACTACCTATCCTATCCAGATTAATTCACATATTCCAATCAATTTAATCCATATCTCTACAGCCAGGATATCACTACTGTGTTAGCTATCCCTATCGGGAATTACTACGTACTAAATAATCAATTCAAATCCTACTGTCGTAGCTCAATGAATTAACTATATAGCCTGAAGATCGATATCCTATTTAAGACCGCATAGCACCTTATTTAATCCACTGTCGCTTCGATAAGTTACTATGTCACATGAAATAGGTTCAGTTATTAGGGTTTCACTGTTGCTAATAATCTAATTAACTACGATTTATTGTATTGGTGGCCAGTCAACACAAAGCATTAAGCAATTTCATGCAATAGAGAATGGAAGAAAAGAATCATGAATCAATCCATCAAATCAAGAGATAGCTACATCCTATGGTGTTTCTCCCAGAAATCGGGGTTTAGTTCATGACGAAATTAAGATAAAACATTAGAGTTTTGATCATCATGTTCTAAATCAACAATACACAACTAGTTCGGTTCAGAAAATCCAACCAACTAATCGCTTTCGTTGAACTCAGCTCCAGCCGCCTTGGGAAAACTCGATCGCAACGCGCTCAATGGAATCCGCTCGCTCCCGCCTGTGCTGTGCTGTTCGCTTTTTCTTTCGCCCCCGAGATTCTCCCGCCAGCTCAAAACAATAATAATCAAGTCCCCCTGCGCCCCATGCTTCTTTCTCCTTTTCCAAAGAAAATTCCTCCCAACAATCAATCTTTTCCTCCAGCAAAAATCCGCTCCCCTTAGCGCGTCCAATTTCTCCAAATTAAATGGCCCAAATCAATTCCACCCGCCCAGCCAATTCCTCTGGGCCTTGAGCCAAGTGAGTAGTCCACAAGTAATTCGAGTCGATTTATTGCTTGTGCACTCGCTCCTTTTTCGTGCTTTCTCCACCTGTAATACATCAAACTCATGGCACTAGGCAGTAATGGGTTTTCAACCATTCTCGGGTTAGGGAGCACTAAAATAGCACCAATTGGCTAAAACATACCATGAAATAATCACATAAAGTCCAAGAATCCGATATATTAAAGCCGAATATCAGTTAACCCATAAGATACCATGCATTAGTTTATTGTTAAATTTTTTATTTTTAGCAATAAAAAGGAGTATTGATTTTGCTTTTTCATATATATTTTATCACCATGGAGAAATAAAAGAGCTTAAAGAAAAAAATTGACACTTCTGGACCAGTTTAAATCCGCATGTGTACGATAAGTTGGCAAGTTCCACAGAGGAAAGAGAAAAAATTTGACACTCCCTATTCTACCCTTCCTACAAACGCTTTTAGAATGACAAACCAATGATGTTCATTTGTTTTACTTGATGGCCAAATCTCGTGTAGGTCAGACCCATTCAACTCTTTTATTTTATGGTTAGCGGTTAGCCCATTAGATACCATGCATTAGTTTATTGTTAAATTTTTTATTTTTAGCAATAAAAAGGAGTATTGTTTTTGCCTTTTCATATATATTTTATCACCACGGAGAAATAAAAGAGCTTAAAGAAAAAAATTGACACTTCTGGACCCGTTTAAATCCCCATGTGTACGGTAAGTTGGCCCGTTCCACAGAGGAAAGAGAAAAAAATTGACATTACCTATTCTACTCTTCCTACAAACGCTCATGGAGCAGAGAATTTGAAATGGGGGAAGAGTTTTTTCCTCCCTGCTATTATATGTTTTTAATTTAAATAGATACAATAAATGTACTTAGTGTGATTGGTTATGATCCTTGTTTTTCTTTAAAATGATCATGGTTCGAATCCTATTATATGTCTTTTTAATGAATAAAAAAAAGTAATTGTGAAGACCAAAATATCCTTCCTACTTTCACTCTCGTTACAGGAAATTTGAAATGGGGCTCCCGTTTTTTTCCTTCAGTGTATTATAATATGTGTTTATTACCCAAAATCCATTACCCACATCCTTCATGCATATTACCCAAATTCATGGTATTTCTAGTTTCATTTTGAAACCACTTTGAAATGAAGAGTCAAAACGAAACTATGTAAATATCATTCAAGTTGTAGAGGACTAAAACTGACCAGAACGACAAGTTTGACCTGAACCTTGCACTCCAGCCGGTACAACTCCTCGGCTGGACGCCGGCGCCGGCAGTGGCAGTACACTGCGAAGTGCTGTGTCAACAGCCGGAGACCGGCGAAGTCATGAGAGAAATCTGTCGGCGACGGTGATGGGAGAGCACTCCCGGCGGGGGTTCTGATGATCTTGAGCTTGAAGTACTCCATGGAAAAAGGAACGAAAGAACAATAAGTAGAGAGAAGAAAAACAGACAACAGAACAGGCCGACAGATGAAAAAAAGAAAGGGAACAAGTCAAGGGAGTGGGGATAGGCCCAGGTCTGATTGTAATGTTGATGTTGGGTTTTCTTTCAGCCCAGAGGGTGCTGTGTTTATTGGGGGTCCTGGAGGAAATAATAGAAAGAAGAAGATGCAGAGGCCAAAGCATCACCAAGGGGAGCAGTCTGATCAAGCTCCAACAGAATTAGGAGGGGATACAAGGGCAGCAGTGGTTCGCCAAAAGCCACCTCAACTTGAATGAGTATAGTAAGTTGGAATTGTAGGGGATTTGGCCCATCCCTTACAAGAAATTATGCTAAGCGGTTGTGTCGTCGCTTGGGCCCCTCTATCGTTTTTCTTATGGAAACAAGAAAGAACGAGGAGTTCATGGAAGAACAAAGGAGAAGTCTGAAAGTTTTCCCCAATAGAGAGTATGTTGAACCGATTAACTCTTCTAGGGGTTTTGCTTTATGGTGGAAGGCGGGTATTAGTATTGAAATTTTAAGTAGCGATAGCTACTATATTGATGTTAGTATTGATATGGGTAGGAAGTTTTTCTGTACTTTTGTTCATGCACCCTCTACAGCTATTAGTAGACGGGTTTTTTGGGAGCATCTGAGCTCTCTTCGGAGTAGTAGGGATGACATCTGGGTGATTGTAGGGGATTTCAATGCTGCTATTTATGAGAATGAGAAGGAAGGGAGATGTCCCCTTAGGTACGAGAATGTGGAACCATTCAAGAGGTTCATCTTCCACAATGCTCTAATTGACTTGGGTTTTAAAGGGGAACCATTCACCTGGACCAACAAGCGAACAGGCATAAATTTGACGAGAGTCAGATTAGATCGAGTGCTTTGTTCGGCTTCTTGGCGGGCTTTATTTGTGGAAGCAGTGGTTTTCCATGAAAAGATGGTGGACTCTGACCATTGCCCAATCAGATTAGAGCTACATTATAAAGGAAGAAGGAACAGAAAGACCCCGTTTAGGGTGGATGAAAGATGGCTGGAGAAAGAGGAATGCAAGGAGATTGTGGCACGAACCTGGGACCCGGGAGGGCAATCGTCAGACCAACTTGGCAAGTGTGAAAGGGAACTTAAGGAATGGTCAAAGGATTTCCACAAGAACAGTATGCAAAGGGAGAAAGAGATTGTCGGGAAACTCGAGAGTCTCCATCTACCGCCCAGAACACAAGAGAGTGTGGAGGAAGAGAAGAGACTAACAGAGGAACTAACTAAACTGTGGAGGGATGAAGAGTCTTTCTGGAATCAATGTTCAAGGGTGAAATGGCTTCAAAAAGGTGATCAAAACAATTCTTTCTTTCACGCTAGCACTATACATAGAAAACATAGGAACAAGATTCTAAGACTGAAAGATGATGGAGGGAACTGGATTGAGGATGAGAATAGGCTCAAAGGTCTAGCTGAGGTATCCTTTAAGGATCTATTTAGAGCTAGGAACACAATCCAGTTCAATCACCTGTTGGATGGCTTTCCAGCGAAAGTGTCGAATGAGATGAATGAGGAGCTTTGTGCTCCGGTAACCAATGAGGATATTAGGAAAGCGGTCTTCTCTTTGGGAGCCAGAAAAGCACCAGGTCCGGATGGTTTCTCTGGGAGGTTCTACCGGAGGTATTGGGATATAATTGGGGAGACACTTTGTCGAGAAGTTTTAGGGTTCTTTAAGACTTATGCCAGAGGGATGGAATGACACCCATATTGTTATGGTCCCTAAGGTTGACAACCCGGAAAGAATCAACCAGTTCCGTCCTATTAGCTGCTGTAATTTTAGATATAAAATCATATCAAAGATTATGGCCACCCGTCTCAAGAAATGGACACCTGATTTGGTCTCGGAGTTCCAAACAGCTTTCACTGGAGGGAGGTTGATTCAAGACAATATCATCATCGTGCACGAGGCACTCCACCACTTCAAAAATCACAAATTAGGACGTAGAAGAGATATGATGTTGAAGTTGGATATGAAGAAGGCATATGATATGGTCGACTGGGAATGTCTGGAAACCCTCCTGATGAAATATGGTTTTGATAACAAATGGGTCAGTGCATGTATCCGCTCAGTCAGGTTCTCTATCCTCTTCAATGGGGAAGCAACAGATTTTTTCAGACCCTCACGTGGAATCAGACAAGGAGACCCGTTATCACCATTCCTGTTTATACTCATGTCTAATGCCCTTACCTTCTTGATTGAGAAGGCCGTGGAGGAAAACCAACTCAAGGGGATTAGGTTGAATGCCAGATGTCCAGTTCTGACCCACTGTCCTTTTGCTGATGATACGGTCATTTTTGGAAAGGCAAACCTCCAGGAGGCGCAAAAAATTCTGGAACTGATAGGGGAGTATGGAGCGATCACAGGACAAGAAGTGAATATCAGCAAATCTTCAGTTTTCTTCAGTGCTAATGTCACGGATGTTGACAAAGCTGATATCATTGCCCACATTGGATTTGCTTCTTCAAACTGCCACTCAAAATATCTGGGGGTGCCAACGGAGTGGGGGAACTCAAAGAAAGAAACCTTCAGCTTCCTTATCCAAAGAATGGAAAAGATGGGGGAAGCTTGGAAGAGTCTCCTACTTTCCCATGGGGGAAAAGAAGTCCTTCTCAAAGCCGTTATCCAAGCCATTCCATCCTTCATCATGTATCTTTTCCACCTTCCAGTCTCACTCACCAAAAAAATGGACTCTCTTCTCAGTAACTTCTTTTGGTCGGGATCTATGCAAAAGAATAGCCTCCACTGGTGTAAGAAAGAGATCCTCTGTGCAGCTAAATCGGAAGGGGGATTGGGTTTTCGGAGTTTCAAGGATTTTAACATGGCACTTTTGGCTAAGCAGGCATGGAGACTACTGACTTCCCCTGAGTCCCTGTGGAGTCGTCTTCTTAAAGGGCTTTACTTCCCTAGAAGTGATTTTCTCCAAGCAAAAAAGGGGAGTAGACCCTCATGGATTTGGGCAAGCATCTGGGAGGCAAAGAAAGTCATAAATTTAGGAGCGGTCCGAGTAATTGGCTCGGGAGAGGACACTTGGTTGGATCAAGATCCATGGGTCCCAGCTCTGCAAAATTTTACAATCAAGAGCGGCCCTCAAAACCATGAAAAGGTGAAAGAGTGGATTGATCCAGGAGACAGAAGATGGAACCTGGATCTCATCCAGGGCCATGTCTCCAACACGGAAATGGAAGCAATCCTGAAGATCCCTATTGGAGAAGATGATGCTGAAGATTTTTGGGCGTGGAACTTCACGAAAGAGGGAAGTTTCTCAGTGAAATCAGCTTACCACGCGATTCATCGAAATGGTTCTATTACCCAACAGAATGGGAATGCTGATAAATGGAAATGGATTTGGAGCCTTCACCTCCCTCCAAAACTCAAATTTTTTATCTGGAGATGCTCTAAGAATGGGTTGGCAACAAAGGAGAGACTTCTTCATCGAAAGTGTTCTCAAAACTCGACATGCCAAGTATGCCAAGACCCGATTGAATCCTTGCTCCACTGCATCTTCTATTGCCCCCATGCCAATGCAGCGTGGAATGCTATCTTCCCTTCCCTCCCCTTCCCTCCCCAGGGGACTTCCTTCTTTGGACTGGTTTTGCTCCCTTAAAGAGGCAATCTCGACAAACTCTTTGATCCAGATTGTCTTTCTGTGCTGGAATATTTGGAAGGCGAGAAATGAGTGTTGTTTCAAGAATACTGCCCATTGGCCCCCGAATGTGTGTATGCAAGCCTATAAAGAGCTCTTGGAATGGAGTTCTTGTCCGAGGCCCCCTACTCACATGTCATCCTCTTCTACTCAGCTCAGGGGATCCCATTCTCATACAAATCCACCGCCAAGTAATCATCCTTTGGTGATTCACTGTGATGGGTCGTTCATAAGCGACTCCCAGCCGGCGGCATATGGTGTTGTGGTTGCTAACCACCATGGACAAGTTTGTGATGGGCGAGCTGAGACTCTTCTTTGTTCCACCCCGATTGAAGCAGAAACGAAGACTCTTCTTGAAGGAGTTAAATTAGCAAAAGAATATGGTTCCGAATGTTTGGTCTAGTCCGACTGCCAAGTGCTAGTGAGAGCGTTGTCTCAAAATCAAGCAAATTGGCCATGGCGGTGTGCGGCCTGGATTGGCTCTATTGTCACGATTCTCAGGGCAAACACTTTCATCAAGGTGAAAGAGGTGTCAAGATCTCTTAATGTCAGAGCTGATTGGGTTGCGTGTTCGAAAGCGAGAGAGTCCCTTCCTGACGACTGGATTAATATTCTTGATCTAATTTCTGATCTTCTTTGAGAATGTAACATGTTTCCGTTTTCTTCCGGTTGATGGAATAAAAGTTGATTAATCTTGTCAAAAAAAAAAAAAAAAAAAGAGAACCCAATCGGTATACGTTGTTGGCTCAGGCTAAACGAATATTGGGAACCCATGCTATCTACTTATTGTTCTTTCGTTCCTTTTTTTCTCCCGATGCATTGGGAAAAGTGGCAAGAGTAGTAGACGAAGAGGCAATGGCGCAATGCTGAGGAAAAATATATATCAGTATACCGTGTAATTGTAGAGGGAAAACGGAATAATAATTGTGCATTAATAACCCTGGAGAAATACTTGAATAACAAATTAACAATATATAGATAGATTCTGTTCCGAAATTCTAATCGACTTGTTCCGGACTAAACTTACTAAACTACCTTTTGACTTATTAGGCGTGTCTTCAACATGTTTTTATTGGTAATTAAGTTTGATCGACGTACACTCTTCTGAAGAGGTCAAAAGATTAATGTGATAGCAACTCGTAGTCTAGCGGGCTTAGTTGTTATTGACAGTTTGCGTATTATTAGTATGTTATGCTTTTCGTGCTTGTTCGGTTAGTATTATTTTGTAGGACAGGGCCGAGTACGTAACCCATAAGGAGTGAGACTTCTTAAAGGGTGGCAGATTAGGGGTAGGGAGCACTTCTACTATGCTATATAGTATTGGTGCTTTAATGTACAACTTGAAGTTGTACCATAACATTAAATGTACAAGTTTAGGTTGTATCATAAGGGAATTTGTATCATTATGTTATGGTACAACTTTACAACTTGAAGTTGTACCATCACATAAGGTACAAGTTTAAGTTGTACCATAAAAGAATTTGTACAAAAAGTATAGGTACAATCTGAAGTTGTACCATAACATTAAAGGTACAATTTCAAGTTGTACCATAAAGGTAAAAACCTATAGCACCAATGCTATATAGCATTGTAAAATTCCTCTAGGGGTAGGGGCCGAGTGGCCTAGTCGGGTATTACGGTAACTGTCCTATAAATATGCATATTCGGTGTGTTAGTGCCGATTATCGAAATACTAAACTAAAAGGTCTTTCAATACCTACGTCGTTCTCTCGCTTGTGAGTTACAAGCAAAACCCTAATTCGAGTAAACGAGTTGCTATCATAATGTACTAGCATGATTATATGAGACTCAAAAGGAAATCAGACATCATGACGAAAGAACTGTGAATGAAAATAAAACCACAAACTAAGTAGTCCGCATCGAAAAGAGCAACTCCAATGCAAGATTTTTGGGGGGTTATAACTCGTATTACTTAGAAAATGGAAGATACAGAAGAGTATATATGATTGTGATCATCCGAGAACAAACATCAAATCCTGATTAAACTAGGATAAAAAGAAATGACTTTTATCTGACAACCAAATATGCCCTTTCTATTACGAATCCGACCAACGAAGCGAACACGTAAGCAACGAGAACAAGCCCTAAGCAACTAAATTTCTTCGAAATTAAATTGACCCATCACACATGTCCACCATAATACCCTCAACTACCCATGATTTGGTTGATGGACTTCAAAACTCTCCCGACGCAAAGGATTCTTGCATCCTACACATTGTTTTCACATTCTATACATCTCAAAATCTAGCAAACCCTTTCGTCGCCGGCCAGACGCCGACCAGCATTATGGAGTTCCTTAATCCCGCCGGCGTGCCTCCTCCCGCCAATGTGCTTGATCATTCCATCTAGACAATAAGTCCCAACTTCACAAGCTTCACACCAAAACTCGAACCCCGCCGCTCTGGACCCTATCCTCCTGCCTGCTACAGCAACAGCAGCAGCTGGCTTCTTCTCCTGTTTCCGCACGGACTTCGGATTCATCATCGTCGTCGTCGTCACGCTTCGAGCTGCTTCGACGACATTCGCCTTGTGTCTACTGCCTTCGACGTGCTGCTTCCATTCTCCTGCCGCGATTGTCTTCTCCTTCTCCTCTGCCACATCCTTCGATCCAGAAAGCAGAGCGGCAGGGCCGCCGCCATTGTTGACCCAACGGTCTGCCGCGCAGAGGCTTACCAGATCCGTTCTCTGCTGTAAAACGAGATTTAAAAGTTCGATGAGACATGACAATTAAATGAGATCGTTAAAGAATGCTGGAGCAAAGAAAGGACTAACCAGAACGACCCGTTTGATCGGAATCTTGCATTCCAGCCGATAGAACTCTTCAGCTGGCCGGCGGCGGCGGCAGTGGCAGTAAAATGCGAAGTGCTGGGTCAACATCCGGAGCCCGGCGAACTCGTGGGGGAAGTCCGCCGGCGACGGTGAAGGGAAATTCCTGGCGGGGGTTCTGATCATGAGCTTCAAGTGGTATTCCATGGTGACAGGATCGGATAAAAGACCAAATTGGTAGTAATACGTTGCTGAAGAAATAAATAGGGAATCCAAACAAGGATTTAGCCCTTTCTCTTGCTTCCCTTTTTCGATATGCGTTGTTGGGAAGCGGCAAGAGTAGACGAAGCGCCTAACACGGTAAAATACTAAAATCAATCAGTAAGGCGTGCAATGAAACGGGAAAAAAGGGATTGGGCAAGGCCGTAAGGATCATATTGCTAGTAGATATAGGAAGTGACTAGGTAATTATGGAACCAATGTATTGCTAAATACAAATAAGTGAATCGATATAAACGACACGAAACCGACGGTTTACTAAGTATAACAAAAAAACACGTAAGTGAGACGGATTAGTTTTCGAGTATAGATACGATCATGAGTCTCATAAATCATCATCATTTGCAACACATTTTAAAATAATAGGTGAATTCCGGTTGCATAGTAAGAAAATAATGTTCACTCATCATCCGTAATATTTGGGTTCAAATTTTACTCATACCATTAAAAATTTTCGGACTCGAATTTTATCCACTTGATTAGATCAAATTCGGCCGCGTATCCACGGGTAGGGCTGTTAATGAGCCGAGTCGAGCCGAGCTTTGCCTTGTTCATGTTCGGCTCGTTTATAAACGAGCCGAATCGAGTCGAACACGAGCCAACTCATTTATTAAATCTTGACGCATCATTAAGATCGAAAGTTCGGCTCGAACTCAACTCTAAGATAATTTATAAATGTAAATACCCTAATATTTATATATCATATGTGATACATGTGATTACCTCATGTTATGTCATGTATGAGACATATTTGCTTACATATACTCAATGTATTAAACACCATATGAGGTTATATATATAATTTAATAATCATATGCATCATTAACAAACCAACTTATAAAATAAAGATTGATTTTCTCATAAACTGTAGTCGAGTTGGCTCTCCAGTCCAGTCACAATGTTCAGACATCTCATGAGCTCAAAACAAGATAGTTAATGACTTGTACTTAACGAGCCAGCTAACCGAGCTAGTTCACGAGCTTCACGAGGTAGAGCTCAAGCTCAGCTCGTTTATTAACGAGCCGAGTTTTTTTTTTTTTAATCGAACGAGCTTTTATCGAGTTCAAAATCGAGCCGCTCACGAATAGCTCAGCTCATCAATAGTACTATCCACGGGTACGATTATTTTTGCCAATTCCCTACCGTTTTCGTGCATTTATATTGGGCTAAAAACCATATAATGATAGCCGAGAAATGTTTGGTCTTGCTGAAAACGTAAGTGCATTTATATTGGGCCTAAGCCATATAGTGATGGGCCTAATCGGGTGGACTTGATCTGATCTGATCTGAATTCCCAACCCGGTTTCCCGAGATTGAGTATACACGTGTTCCCTTTCGTTTTCCTCGATAAATCACGTGATCCCTTTCAGTCTTCCTTCTCTGCCTTCCATTATTTATCACGAAATTATTATAAAATCACTGGCTCACGAATCTTCTTGTCTCGACTGTCGACTGAGCTCAAGCTTTCGCCAAATAGAAACTTCTTGGAAAGCTACCGTTTACCTTACTCGTCCACACAAAGAGCGAAAGAGTAAGCCGAGAAGCCATTAAAGGGGAAAGCAAAGCAACAAGTTCTTCTCTCTTCGTTCTCGCAGCCGGGAGTTGAATCAGCGAGCAGGCAGGGAAAAAATGCCGAGCAGCTGCGCGATCTTCTGCGAGATCCTGATAGCAATCTTGCTCCCTCCGCTGGGAGTCTGCCTCAGGCATGGCTGCTGCACCGTAAGTTTCCTTTCTTCTTCATCGGTCCATCGTTTTCATCGACTTTTCTCAGGAGCCAAACAGATCTAGATTGAGATGGTTTTCTCGGGATGAAATTGGGGTTTTTGAGGAATTGGGGGTGTTAATTTTGCAGGTGGAGTTCTGCATCTGCGTGCTGCTGACGATTCTCGGCTACCTACCTGGGATCATCTACGCGCTGTACGCGATCGTGTTCATCAATCGGGAGGAGTTCTTCGACGAGGCCAGGCGCCCTCTCTACTCCTCTGACTACTGATGGGTAGATGCTGACTTTTGGCTTAAAAACAGCGATCTGAACCGTATCATTGCTGTTTCTGTATGTGTAGTGTGTATTTCCATTTCCCGTTGTAGACTCCTTTGAAAATTTGGATGTTAATGAAGCTCTCAATTAGTTCAATCTGCTTGAATCTATGGCGGAAGGAAGAATTGCCTGGCTGCTTTCTTGAATTGGTTTGTTCTTCTTTTGGTTGGACACGCTCATGGTAGCAAGAAAAATCTCCACTCCGTCCCTGCTCCACGAGAAGTAATGGGCAAAGTCGGGGTGGAAACCCTAGCGCTCCCCATTAGGGGGCGAAACGGCAGATATAAAAATGAGGGCCATTGATATGAAGCTGACTAGCTGAGCCCGCTCTAAATCTCTGCTCTATTCGTCTTATTCCGTTTTTGGCTCCTAGAGCTTATGCAAATTAGATAGTAGTACCTTTACTGTAAATTTTGCTTCAAGTTTTTCAGTTTTCAAGCTCTGATTATTGCCCAATGATGGAAAACAAATACCTTGATCGGCTGCCGATGGTTGAACTTTCCGTTTCCATTGCTAGTCTTCACTCACCACCGCGGTATCCACCTCCTTATCTCACCACCACCACCACCGTGCACACACCCCCCCACGACTGCTGTGGTGGTGTTTGAAGGCTGGCTTATGGATCCATCGGCGCTTAATGATTCTAAGCTATGAGATCTGAGGGCATTTTTAATATGTTTCATCTTGGTGTATATTTTTGAGTATATTCATGTCATTAGCTTAAATTTATTCAACATTTTGGTTGGACTTTTGGCTATTGGTAGCTGAAAGTTTCAGTCTTTAGGGCATTTTGACTATAGGTTGTGAGTGGATTTGCCCGATGATGAAAGCTCTTGTTGATTTGAGCTCTCCAGTACTCATAATCTTCTTAATCTCTCTCCATTGTCACTCTTTGTTGTGTTGTTGTTGTTGTTGTTGTACAGCTACTGCTGCTCTTACTATTTGCTGGTAGCAGTAGTGGCATTGTTCTTTCCCTTTTGCTTCCCGTCAGAATAAAGATGAGTGACTTACCATCTATGAATTCTCATAACCAGGAGAATCTGAGGGCGTGGGATACTGTTTATTCTTATTGTAATTGATCCAACTTTTGTGGAAATTGTTTTTCTGAAAGTGTAAATGACTAGTGGTAATTGCAGGCTGTGATAAAACATAATGTTAGGAAGTGTTGGCAGGCTGTGATCCAACTTTATTTGTTATCAGTCTCTTGATAAATTTTCAGGTTAGCTCTGTCAAGTGTCAGTCTCATAGAACAGCCTCTTGAAGGACTCCATAGCTTCAGCTTCCAAGCAAATTGTCAAGGACAGACTCCCATCAGCATTTTGTGGCAGGAGGTGCCCTGTCCCTTCAATGTAGTCCACTTTGCTAGTTAGTATTGGACTTCCCCATCCAAAGACTGCACCTTTGAAAGGGAGGCTCATCCAGCTCACCAGCAACAGGTTGGGAGATTGACAGGGTCGAATCTCTTTGACACCCTCCGGGTTGCTGGGATCTTCCATGTGATATATTGATGACCTTAGATACTCATCATCCATCCTGGATATTGCCCTTCAAATCCTCCTCGCTGTTTGTAGCATTGGCTCATTATCAATCTCTCTTGCCATGGCGGTTGCCGTGCTAAGAACGATCACATTGCCAAAGTACTCCCGAGGGATTGTTGGGTTCAGTCTGGATCTGGCATCCACTGGAATTTGCAATTTTGTTGGCTGCTCATCTACCAAGCCATGTGCTTTGCTCGCACAACGCCATATGTTTGCTGACAAGATCTCGTAGGTGCTGTATTTTACCTCTGATTGGTTGCCCCTTGGATTTGCCTTCCCCTTTAGTTTCCTCAGTTGGTCTGGTGTCTTCTCTACGATGTGGTTGGTAGTTGGTTTTGGCTGGCTTTGTGGTTGTAGTGGATTGGTATTTGCAATCATGGTAGGGCGAGGATCATGCTCGATGTGGTGCAACTCTTGGCTGGCTGGTTGTCGAGCTCTCAGAATTGTACGGTCCATAATTGGCATGGTTATGAGGAATATACCCCTAGCCAGCTCTGCCCAAGTGTTGATGAAGCTGAGTGCAGATATGCCATCTACTACATTGTGGTTCATCCCAATTCCGAGACATACTCCGTCACACGAACTTTGTTACCTAGAAAGTTGGAAGACAAAATACAATCTACTCGGGAATGGCTCAGTTTGTACGAAAATGCATTATCTTGTGCTTCAAGTGCACACCTGGAGAACCATCAGAGGGTAAGAAGAATTCCCTGTGAGTAATCAACACTAGGAACCAGCTCCGTCAAGTCCTCCTCTCTTCTATGCAAGAACTCTCCCATCTTAACGATTGTGGTCTCTACATCCGCCTCTTGAAACAAGACTCCTCTGTTGCAGTCCAGTTAGAGCCTCCCATTGCTGTCTCTCCCGAGCCTCACTGCCATGGGATGGAATGGCACCAGCACCCTGCTTAGAGCATCCTTCAGCACTTTAGCGTCGAAGAAATCAGAAGTAGTGTGCTGGTTGTCGGCCTCGTTGTATACGTAATGTCCAAGTTCGACAGCCATAACCTTTTGCCGTTAGATAGTTCCCATTTTGTTCTTTAGCTTCGTGCCGATCATGTAAACAATTTGAATTGATATGTTGCCTGGCGGGGGGAAACTTCCTCTTTTCCCAGATCGCTAGCCTTCACTCACCACTGAGCACCCATCTTCCTTGCTGCCCCGGTGGTGATTGAAGGCTGTCTTATGGGGATGCTGTCCGTGGTGGATGATTACAAGGGCGTTATGATTCATGGGATTTTACACTCCATGCAATATGCATGGAGCTTTTGCTTCTGCGATTTGTTGATTAGTCTCTAAAGCCCTGGTATTTATTGTGTTGTCTTTAGGGTTGTGACTGAATTTGCCGTATGATGACAGCTCTTGCTTGATTTTGGAGCTCTCCATTCTTCTTCCTCTTCTCTCCATTTGTTATTCTCATTATTGTTGCTGCTGTTGTTCTTGTTATTGACTGTGTACTGCTATTGCTGCTCTTACTATTTGGTGGTAGCTATAGCAGTACTGTTCTTTCCCTTTTGCTCCAAGTTCGACAACCATAGACCATGGTTGCTTCGTGGAACTTCAACGTCCTTCTACTGCTGCTCTTACAACTTGCTGGTAGCAGTAGTGGCATTGTTGTATTCCTTTTGGCTTCCAGTGAGAAAATAGAAGATGAGTAACGTACCATGTATGAATTCTCTTTAACAGGAGAATCTGAGGGCATAGAATGCTGTTTATTCTTGTCGTAATTGCTCCAAATTTATGGAAATTTCTTGGCTGAAAGTGTAAATGACTAGTGGTGGTGATTGCAGTCTATGATAAAACATAATGGCAGGAGTGCTTTTGCGCGACATTTAACTGTAATTAGTCTCTTGATACATTTTCAGGTGAGCTCCATTAAGGGCCAGTCTCATAGAACAGCTTCTTGAAGGTTTCCATAGCTTCAGCCTCCAAGCAAATTGCCAAGGATACAGTTCCATCAGCATTTCTTGGCAAGAGATGCCCGATCCCTTCAAAGGCGTCCACTTTGCGAGTTAGTGTTGGGCTTCCCCATCCGAAGTCTGCCCCTTTGAAAGGGAGGCTCATCCAGCTCACCAGCAACAGGTTGGGCGATTGACAGGGTCGAACCTCGATGACACCCTCGGGATTGCTGGGATCTTCCATGTAATTTATTGATGACCTTAGATACTCATCATCCATCCTGGATATGGCCTTCCGAATCCTCCCCACTGTTTGTAGTAATGGCTCGTCAGCAAGTTCTCGTGTTACAGCGACCGCCGAGGTAATAACGATCACGTTGCCAAAGTACTGCCGAGGGATTGGAGGTTTCATCCTGGATCTGGCATCGACTGGAATCTGCAATTTTGTTGGCTGCTCATCTGTCAAGCCGCGTGCTTTGCTCACACAGCGCCATATATGTGCTGACAGGATCTCGTAGGTGCTGTATCTGACCTCTGATTGGTTGCTCCTTGGATTGGCCTTCTCCTTCAGTGTGCTCAGTTGGTCTGGTGTCATCTTCAGGATGTGGTTGGTAGTTAGTTTTGGCGGGCTTTCTGGCTGTAGTGGCTTGGTGTCTGTAATCATGATAGGGTGAGGATCATGCTCGGTGTGGTGAAATTCTCGGGCTGGTTCTCGAGCTTTGAGAATCGTGCGGTCCATAATCAGCATGGTTGCAAGGTATACACCACGAGTCATCTCTGCCCAAGTGTTGATGAAGCTGAGTGCTGATATGTCATCCACTACATTGTGGTTCATCCCAATTCCGAGACAAACTCCGCCACAGTTGAACCTTGTTACTTAGAAAGTTAGAAAACAGAACAATCAACTTGTGAGTGATTAAGTTTGCACAAAAATGCATTGCCTTGTGTTGCAATTCATCCCAAGGGGCTCACCTGGAGAAGGAACAGAGGGTAAGAAGAAATCCCTTTGGAGTAACCAACACTAGGAACCAGCTCGGTCAATTCATCCTCAGCTTTATGCAAGAACTCTCCTAGCTGATTGATTGTGGTCTCTACGTCCGCCTCTTGAAACAAGACTCCTTCCCCGTTGCAGTCCAGTTCAAGCCTGCCATTATTGTCTCTCCCAAGCCTCCCTGCCATGGGATAGAATGGCACCAGGGCCTTGCTCAGAGCGTCCTTCATCATTTTGGCGTCGAAGAAATCAGAAGAAGTAGAGTGCTGGCTGTCGGCCTCTTTGTATATGTAGATCGTCTTGAGATGAGTTTTTGGATGCACAATGTCCAAGTTCGACAGCCATAGTCTATGCCTCGGCGTGCATTTTGCTGGGCGTACTATGCTCATCTGTCTCACACTCACCTTCATTTTCATGAAAGAACAGAAGGCAGACCAAGTTTTTAAGACTGGAAATGATGAGGAAAGCTAGAAGATGATTTAAAGCAACATTCTAAGGTCAAGTTTTTGTAGCGACAATGGAGGAGGATTGAAGCGTTCGCTTGTTCTGGAACCATTAAACTATGGTCTGATTTGCCAAAGAGGTTCTTTTGTTTGGAGCTATTCAGGTTTATGCTGGGAATTCTCAATTTAAGAACTTCCTCTTTCTTTAAATGCTCTTTCAACAAAGCTACAAAACACGTAACAAGAAAATCTGAAAATGCATACCACTCTGCAATGGAACTAAGAGGAAAAAACAAAGAGGAAAAAGATGAAGAACAAAGAGGAGGAACCTCAAATTCTCATGTTTTGTCGTTCTAGAATTTCATTTCTGATAAACTAACCGTGTATTTGAGGTTTAATTTTTGTTGTCAGCTCAATTCTGTTATTGACTTTTAGGGCTTTCACTGTTGGATAGCTTGCATTTTTGTTCTTTTTCGTTCTTGGATTTGATTTTTCAGTTGTCTGCTGGATGATATAAACAGTATGCATTGATCGCCTGCCGGCACAAACTTCCTTTCTCTCTGATCGGTAGCCTTCACTCACCACTGTTGCCATCTCCACTGGGGACACATCCCCTGCGCTACCGTGGTGGTGATTGAAGGCGCTCATTCCGATGGGAATGCCCTTGCAATGCTGTATGATTTCAAGGGCTCTCTGATCCTTTGGACTTACCTTCCGTGGAGATTTTAGTATTTTACTGCTGAGATTTCTTGATTAGTCGCTAAAGCCTGAGTCTTTATTGTGTTCTTGTTTTAGGGTTGTGGCTGAATTTGCCCAATGATGCCAGCTCTTGCTTGATTTTGAGCTCTCCATTACTTGGATTCTTCTTCCTCTCTTTCCGTTGTTATACTTGTTGTTGTTGGTGGTGGCGGTGGCGTTGTTGTGACTGAATTACTGCTCTGCTGCTTATACAATTTGCTGGTGGCTATAGCAGTATTGCTCTTTCCCTTTTGCTTTCAGTGCGAAAGAAGGATGAATCACACATAATCTATGAATGAATTGGAATTCTCATAACTAGGAGAATCTGAGGGCTTATAAATGCAATTGTAATTGGTTTACATTTTGTGGGAAACTTGCATTACTGATTTGGAACTTAGGTGGAAAGTGAGGCAGCTGCTCTTGTTCATCACTGCCATTATTATTATTACAAGAACTTGTTTAAAAGCATGAAGGTAGGTTAGCTACGATATTTATGCTCTTGATCATCATATCCCCCTTGCATTTTCAGGTATGTTCTGCCAATTCACATCAAGGACCAGACTCGTATTGCAGCTTCTTGAAAGGCTCCATCACATCAGCTTCCAAGCAAATCACCAAGGACAGACTTCCGTCAGGATTTCTGGGCAAGATGAGCCCCATTCCTTCGCTGAGATCTGTTTTACGATATAGAATGGAACTGCCCCACCCGAAATCAGCACCTTTGAATGGAAGCCACATCCAGTTGACCAGCTTTAGGTTAGGCGATCGACAGTAGCCCGGCAGTTGTATGATACCTTCCGGACTGCTGGGATCTTCCAGGTAATCTATAGCCGACGTTAGATACTCGTTATCCATCCTTCTTATCGCCTGACGAATCCTCTCTACGGTTTGTGCCATTGGCTCGGAGACAAGCTCTCCCACTGGAGCAACTGGTGTGGTGTGGAAGATCACATTGCCAAAGTACCCTGGAGGCGGCGGAGGGTTCAGCCTTGACCTGCCATCAACTGATATCTGCAATTTGGTCGGCTGTTCATCAGCCAAGCCGCGTGCTTTGCTCAAGCAGCGCCATACGTGTGCTGTGAAGATCTCATAGGTGCTGCATCTGAACTTGGCCTTGTCCTTCAAGTTTTGGAGCTGCTCTGGTGTTATGGTTATTATGTCGATGGTAGCTGGCTTCGGAGGGTTTTGCTGTTTGTTGTTAGTGATCATGGTAGGGTGAGGATCATACTCGGTATGGTGAAACTTAGGTGCTGCTGGTTGTCGAGCTCTGAGGATGGTGTGGTCGAAAAACGGCGTGGCTGCAACGGGTAAACCCCGAGCCATGTCCGACCAAGTGTTGATGAAGCTCAGTGATGATTCCCCATCGGCGAGAGAATGGTGGATTCCGATTCCGAGACATACTCCACCGCACTTGAACCTTGTTACCTAAGAAAGTCAGAATAAGCATAAAATGGAATGAACGGTTGGAAACTTGTACAAATGCACTGTCTTGAGTTGCAAGTCATCCCAAGTGCATACCTGGAGAATCAGCAGTGGGTAAGAAGAAACCCCTTTGGAGTAATCGACTCTAGGAGCCAGCTCCGTGAGTTGAACCACTGGTCCTGGCGAGAACTCTCCACCTTCTGGTACGGGTAGGAACTCTCCAAGCTCAGCAAGGGTAGTCTCCGATTCTGCCTCATAAAAGAGGGCTCCTTCTCCACTGCAATCCAATTCGAGCCTCCCGTTACCATCTCTCCCAAGTCTCCCTGCCATGGGATAGAATGTTACCAGGGCCTTGCTCAGAGAGTCCTTCAGCACTTTCGTGTCGAAGAACAATTCGGAGGAAGAAGCAGAACCGCCCTGATCTGCTGATGGCTTATTGTATGCGTAGATTGTTATGACATGGTTTTTCAGCTGCAGAAGGTCCAAGTTCGACAGCCATAGGCTATGCCGCGGCCTGCATTCTGCTGGCTGAACCATGCTTGTCTCTTTCACATACAGTTTCATCGCAGCGAGACTGAGAGGAAGCAAGAAGAAGGGCTTGATTTGAGTAAGGAGATGGTGGGAAAAGCCTTGTGCAAGGGGCAGTTACTTATAATAAGGCAACTGAGCAGGGCAACCGATATTTCTCTATTCTGGCTTTTGTAATGAACGCCATCCATGTGACCATTCAAATTTCAAGCTTCGTTGGTCCATGCATTGTTGCCTTAGCTCAGTCTCCTTGTCATGCGGCAAGTTGATGTATTATTTATTTGTTTTAACTTCTTCCAAAGTTGCTGGCCTCGTAATTATGTGCTAGCTGTTCCAATTTACTGCATACGGTGGTTTGTCTTCTTGATGTCATTGTCTTGGTACAATTTCGGAATCTTTTCGTTATTGCAAATTACCATTCAACAAGGCTGAAGGTGTTCGATTGGGAATTAGCGTCTGCCACAGTCCATCCAGCACTACCAGCTTGCTTCTCTTTTCATCTTTCAAGTCCCACAGAACAGCCTCTGAAGGAGCATTCCATGAATGGCACCAGCTTCCCTGCACATGAAGCAAAGGAAGTCTGCACCGTGCGTCGATGAGGAGTCCACTCTGACGATCTTCAAACTGAAAACCAACGATGTTACTGATAAATCGAGTTACGGACAATATTTTTGCAATCTTATTGTGTCTTTTTGGAACCATTGAAGCTGTCTTCTTTTGTAGCCTTTGTAAAAATACAGATCCATTGTCACAACTTTCACATTTGTGACAAGTATAGTCACAACTTTCGAAATATAATGGTATGACTGGACTGATGAAAAATGTTATCTGATTATCATGATCTCCCTTACATTTTCAGGTATGTTCTGCAGAGACATCAAGGACCAGCAGAGTCGTATAGCAGCTTCTTGAAAGGCTCCATCACATCAGCTTCCAAGCAAATCGCCAAGGACAGAGTTCCGTCAGGATTTCTAGGCAAGATAAGCCCCGTTCCTTCGCTGATATCTGCTTTGCGAAATAGAATGGAACTTCCCCATCCGAAATCAGCACTTTTGAATGGAAGCCGCATCCAGCTCACCACCTTCAGGTTAGGTGATCGACAGTGGCCCGGAACTCGTATGATACCTTCTGGACTGCTTGGATCTTCCAGGTAATCTATAGCTGACCTTAGATACTCGTTATTCATCCTGCTTATCGCCTGCCGAATCCTCTCCACTGTTTGTGCCAGTGGCTCACTGATGAGCTCTCCCACCGGAGCAACTGGTGTGGTGTGAAAGATCACATTGCCGAAGTACCCTGCAGGGATTGGAGGGTTGAGCCTTGACCTTCCATCAACTGATATTTGCAGTTTGGTTGGCTGTTCATCAACAAAGCCGCGTGCTTTGCTTGCACAGCGCCATATATGTGCTGTCAAGATCTCGTAGGTGCTGTATCTGGAATTGGCCCTGATCTTTAAGGTGTTGAGCTGCTCTGGTGTGATCTTTAGTATGCCGACGGTAGCTGGTTTCGGAGCTCTTTGCTCGCTGTTGTTAGCGATCATCATGGTAGGGTGAGGGTCGTACTCGGTATGGTGAAACTTCGGGGTTGCTGGTTGTTGAGCTCTCAGAATGGTGCGGTCCCAGAACAGGGTGGCTGTTAGGGGTAAACCCCGAGCCATGTCCGCCCAAGTGTTGATGAAGCTCAGTGATGATTCCCCATCGGCTATAGTATGGTGGATTCCGATTCCAAGACATACTCCGCCACACTTGAACCTTGTTACCTAAGAAAGTCAGGAAAAGCATAAAATGGAATGAACGGTTGAAAACTTGTACATATGCATTGCCTTGAGTTGCAAGTCATCGTACTAAGTGCATACCTGGAGAATCAGCAGTGGGTAAGAAGAAACCCCTTTGGAGTAATCGACTCTAGGAACCAGCTCCGTGAGTTGAACCTCTGGCCCGGGCGAGAACTCTCTACCATCTGGCACGGGTATGAACTCCCCGAGCTCAGCTAGGGCAGTCTCTGTTTCCGCCTCAAGTAACAGAACTCCTTCGCCGTTGCAATCCAATTCGAGCCTCCCATTAGCGTCTCTCCCAAGCCTCCCTGCCACCGGATAGAATGGCACCAGGGCCTTGCTCAGAGCGTCCTTCAGCACTTTGATGTCGAAGAACTCGAAGGACAAAGCAGAAGTTCCTGCTGTTGTTGGCTTGTTGTATGCGTAGATTGTAGTGACGTGATTTCTCAGCTGCAGAAGGTCCAAGTTCGACAGCCACAGGCTATGCCGCGGCCTGCATTCTGCAGGCCGAATCATTATCATGCTCGTCTCTCTCACAGTCACCTTCATCGCGGCGAAACTGAAGAGAGGAAGCAAGAAGAAGAGGTTGATTGAGCAAGGAGATGGTGTGAATAGTCTTGTGCAAGGGGCAGTTATAGCAGCAAAGGTGGGCTGAGATGACTTGCATGTTCTTCTTTCTCTCTCTTTTCTGGAGTTTGTACTGAATGCAATGGTAGCTAACCATTTGCAGTTTTTGGGAAGAAACCATTTTGGTTTTGATTTGCCATTCGTTTATCACACTGAATCGTATCGGGTGATGTTATATGGAAGATGCGTAAAGTTCATGGTGATAGAGAAATCACTAAATTGTTGCAATTCGTGGAGGAGACGAACACAAACACCGCCGAATAGTGTTGATAAGGTTATGTGTCTTGATAAACTTTCCTACTTGCTGGTTTCCACCACCATGATGGCCTAGATTTATTTGTCACTTTGGTTTTCGATTCCTCATCGTTAAGGGAAGGTATGTTGTTGAACTCTACTGTGTCTAAAGGTGGATGAAGGAGGGGTAGAGAGAGGGACCGACTGATTATTTTAGTTGAGTCATGGCGGTTGTCAATATTATGAGAAATTGTGGGGAATCTATACTCGAGATTGATAAAGTTTAACATGCTCATCAAAGCTAAAATAAACAAAGAACAATACATTCGAGAACGTTTAACATGCTCATCAAAACTAAAATAAACAAAGAACAATACATTCGAGATAGGTCTCACGTCGTAATCGATTTTCTGATCAAGATGCTGTCCACTTTGGATGTAGCACACATGATTTTGCTTTTTGGTTGCATCGATGGTTCGTTATTGCTCATGGATCTCTTTCGTAATTTGTCGATGCGAGATTTGCGTAAGGTATTACATTATACCCCCATGGAAGTCAACGTCCTCGTTGAGAGAAGAGGTTCTGATACCAGTTACAACGTTTCCTTTCTCTAATAAAAAAATTGTTTGTGTTATGTTTTCGTTTTTATGTGCACGTTTGACTTCATATTTCTTTTAAAGTGTCCTTCAATTCAGCTTAAAATGTGTCTTGTCAATGAAAATTAGATTTTTTTTACCCGTTGTTCTTTTTTGTTATTTATAGAGATTTGCCTAAGGTTTTAGGATCCAAACACATGTTACTCGGTAACAATGTTAAAGCGACTTGGATTTGTGCCCATTTATGTAGAAAAATTAGCTCTGGGCCCAATCTCAATAGCCCACCAACACAGAAAAAGAATCCTCCATTCAGATCACTCACTCCTTTGCGACGAGGAGGTGGATAACTGGTGAACGTCTGTCCATCTTCGCAGCTATTCTGTTGTTGATTTCTAGTGTTTCCTCAATTAGATAGCTTTCAATTTTTGTTTTGCTTTTGCTCTTGGCTTCGATGATTCAGTTTTCAGCTCGATGATATAAACATTATGCATTGATCGGCCGCCGGCGGGAACTTCCTTTCTCTCTGATTGCTAGCCTTCACTCGCCACCGCCGCTTACAAATCACATCTCCCAAGCTGCCGCGTTGGTATTTGGAGGCTCTCAGTCTGAGGGGAATGCCGCCGCCGGCGCTGGATGATCTCGAGGGATGTCCGATTCTTTGGGTTTTACATGGAGCTTTTACTTCTCCGATTTCTTGGTTAGTCGCTAAAGCTTCAGTCTTTATTGTGTTTTGTCTTTAGGGTTGTTACTGAATTTGCCCAATGATGACAGCTATTGCTTGATTTTGAGCTCTCCGTTACTCGAATTCTTCTTTCGTTTCTCCCCTTTGTTGTTGTTGGTGTTGGTAGTGGTGGTGTTGCTGTTGTTGTGACTGACTTACTGCTCTGATGCTCTTACTATTTGCTGGTGGCTATAGCAGTACTGCTTTTTTCCTTTTGCAGTCGGTCTAAGTTTTGCGGGAGAATTGCATTACTGATTTTGTACTTAGCTGGAAACCCATTTATATGGAGGCAGATGCTCTTGTTCATCACCGCTATTGTTATTACAAACCTGGTTTAAAATGAACTTCAATTGATGGGGAGTATATATGGCTAATGGTAGTTGCGGGCTGTAATGTCATAAAAGCATGAATTTAGGTTAGCTACAATATTTCTGCTACTTGATTATCATATCCTTCCTTGCATTTTCAGGCATGTTCTGCAAATTCACATCAAGGACCAGACTCGTATAACAACTTCTTGAAAGCCTCCATTGCATCAGCTTCCAAGCAAATCGCCAAGGACAGAGTTCCGTTAGGATTTCTAGGCAAGATAATCCCCGTTCCTTCGGTGATATCTGCTTTGCGAAATAGAAAGGAACTGCCCCATCCGAAATCAGCACTTTTGAATGGAAGCCGCATCCAGCTCACCACCTTCAGGTTGGGTGATCGACAGTGGCCCGGCACTTGTATGATACCTTCTGGACTGCTGGGATCTTCCAGGTAATCTATAGCTGACTTTAGATACTCGTTATCCATCCTGCTTATTGCCTGCCGAATCCTCTCCACTGTTTGTGCCAGTGGCTCAGACACGAGCTCTCCCACTGGAGCAACTGGTGTGGTGTGAAAGATCACATTGCCGAAGTACCCTGCAGGGATTGGAGGGTTGAGCCTTGACCTTCCATCAACTGATATCTGCAGTTTGGTTGGCTGTTCATCAACCAAGCCGCGTGCTTTGCTTGCACAGCGCCATATATGTGCTGTCAAGATCTCGTAGGTGCTGTATCTGGACTTGGCCCTGTCTTTCAAGGTGTTGACCTGCTCTGGTGTGATCTTTAGTATGTCGACGGTAGCTGGCTGAGGAGGCCTTTGCTGATTGTTGTTGGTAATCATGGTAGGGTGAGGATCATACTCGGTATGGTGAAACTTCGGGGTTGCTGGTTGTTGAGCTCTCAGAATGGTGTGGTCCCAATACGGGGTGGCTGCAAGGGGTAAACTCCGAGCCCTGTCCGCCCAAGTGTTGATGAAGCTGAGTGATGATTCCCCGTCGGCTAGAGTATGGTGGGCTCCGATCCCAACACATACTCCGCCACACTTGAACCTTGTTACCTAAGAAAGTCAGAAAAGGCATAAAATGGAATGAACGGTTTAAAACTTGCACAAACCCATTATCTTGAGTCGCAAGTCATCCCAACTGCATACCTGGAGAATCAGCAGTGGGTAAGAAGAAACCCCTTTGGAGTAATCGACTCTAGGAACCAGCTCCGTGAGTTGAACCTTTGGCCCGGGTGAGAACTCTCGACCATCTGGTACGGGTAGGAACTCTCCAAGCTCAGCAAGGGTAGTCTCCGATTCCGCCTCATGAAGGAGGGCTCCTTCTCCATTGCAATCCAATTCGAGCCTCCCACTAGCTTCTCTCCCAAGTCTCCCCGCCATGGGATAGAATGGCACCAGGGCCTTGCTCAGAGCATCCTTCAGCACTTTGATGTCGAAGAAGAACTCCGAGGCGGATGCAGAACAGCCGTCGGCTGTTGGCTTGTTGTATGCGTATATCGTCGTGACATGATTTTTCAGCTGCAGAAGGTCCAAGTTCGACAGCCACAGGCTATGCCGCGGCCTGCACTCTGCTGGCTGAACCATGCTCGTCTCTTTCACGGTCACTTTCATATCGTTGTGAAACCGAGATGAGGAAGCAGGACGAATTGGCTTTGATTTGGGAGGGGTTAGGAGATGGTGTAGAAAAGCATTGTGCAAGGGGCAGTTACTTATGTCTTATAAAAGCAGGGCAGCAAAGGAGGATAACTGACTTTTCCTGGGAGAGTGTGAACAAATTGACGTTTCGTTCTTCTTGCTTTTGTAATGAATGCAATGACAGCCATCCATTTGTATTTTTGGGAAGAAATCAAGAAACCATGTTGGTTGTTTTATTGGCAGAAATTGGTTCTCTTGACTGTTCCGTGAAGTATCGGCCTTGAAATAGCAACGTTCTGGAAAGATATGCAAAAGTCCTTCATAGTTGTCGTGGCCAAACTCATACGAGGGATATGTAATTGGAGTTTAGTGCCGTCGACACTATTTTGAACGATCAGGAATCAGCGCAAGGCAGCGACCATTGAAAGGCAGCAACGAGCTCTTTCCAGACACGTAGAACAACCTCTTGAAACCCTGCATCACGTCACTTTCCAAGCAAATCGCCAGCGACAGGCTCCCGTCGGCAGGATTTCTCGGCAAGAGAATCGCCAATCCTTCGCTGATATCCGCCACGTGAAACAGAGTCGAACTGCCCCATCCGAAATCTGCAGTTTTTGATGGAAGCCGCATCCAGCTCACCACCCACAGGTTCGGCGACCGGCAGTCGGCCGGAACTTGTATGATGCCTTCCGGATTGTTTGGATCTTCCAGGTAATCTATGGCGGATCGGAGGTACTCGTCGTCCATCTTGCTCAGCGCCTGCTGGATCCTCTCCAGTGTTCGTGGCAGTGGCTCGGAGGCGAGCTCTCCGGCGAGAGCGATCGGCGTGGTGTGAAAGATCACGTTGCCGAAGTATCCTGCAGGCAGAGGTGTCAAATGGATTGAATTTAATAATTTGGATCAAATGGATTGGTGAATTAGATGGATGGATTCAAGTGGTATCTGAATGTTGGATTAATATATAAATGTCAGAAAAGTTTAGATACTAGAATTGCATAATAAAAATTTACAGGTACCACAATGTAACTTTACAATGATGATTTCCTTTAAAAATTGAGTATACGCCAAACATTTCGAAATACAAAATATTAGTCAAATCTTTGTTAATTCATCAAAACATTAAACATTTATTTGTTACTGCTAATAATTTTCTAACTCTTTTCTTAATTAGAATACTAATATTTTGGAATGTTGACCGTCACGTCTGTCTTTCAACTTAGTGTTTTGTTGCCAAGTGAGCATTACTAACAAAACTACTAAAGAGTAGTTGACGTTTGACTAATATTTTGTATTTCAAAAGATTTGGTTGATAATTTGTAAAGTATGCAGGATTTGGCTGATAAATAATATTTTCTCTAACAAACCGTTAGAACTAAAAAAAGATTTTCCAATGATATTTTATGTTAAAATTAAAAATTAGGCATAAAAATGTAAGCTATAAAAAGTATAGGTACCAAATTGTAGTTTCTCAAATATCCATGAATCAAATTCACAAATTGTAGTTTCACAAATTTGTCACCTCTACCTGCAGGGGTTGGAGGGCTCAGTTTCGATCTGCCATCGACAGATATCTGCAGCTTCGTCGGTTGTTCGAAGACCAAGCAGCGTGCTTTGCTCGCGCAACGCCATATATGCGTTGCGAGGATCTCATAGGTGCTGTATCTGGACTTGGCCATGTTCTTCAAGGTTTCGAGCTGCTCCCGCGTGATCTTTAGTATGACGACGGTGGCTGGTTTCGGAGGCTTGTTGTTAGTGAACATCATGATAGGGTGAGGATCGTACTCGATGTGGTGGAACTTCGGGGTCGGTGGTTATCGAGCTCTCAGAATGGTGTGGTCCCAAAACGGCGTCGCTGTAACGGGTAAACCTCGAGCCATGTCTGCCCAAGTGTTGATGAAGCTCAGTAATGATTCCCCGTCGGCTACAACATGGTGGATTCCGATTCCGAGACATACTCCGTCGCACTTGAGCCTTGTTATCTAAGAAGAAAATCGGAAAAAGACGCATCAGCTAAATTATCGGTAAGTGGTTATATGATTTGTGACCAGGGCTGGCTATTTGGTTCGGGTTTTTTGATTTTACCTGAAACCGGGCCGTATAACCCGAACCGGGACCGGATAGTAAACAATCCAATCCAATCTTTGGGCTTAGATTTGAGGTAAAAAACCGTTCGGAACCGGATCAAAAACTGGATAAAGATCGGATAAGAGAGCTCAACACCCAAAACTTAAGGGTAATTTGCATAAACGGTCACAAACCTTTGCACTTAGTACAAAACTTAACCAACTCCTCACCCTTTCATAGGGGTGGCTATACGGTCCGGTCCGGTTAAATTGGCCCAAATTGATCCGGTCCAGTCCGGTTTTTTTGAAAATATAAGGACCGAAGATTGGATTGGATACAGTCCGGTCTTGATCCGGTCCGGTCTTGACCCGGTCCGGTCCCAATTCGGTCTTGATTTTATATTGAGATTGTGGGAATTTGAGTGGCCTAAGGCCTAAAAGGGTGAGGAGTTGGTTAAGTTTTGTACTAAGTGTAAAGGTTTGTGACCGTTTATGCAAATTACTCTTAAGTTTTGGGTGTTGAGCTCTCTTATCCGGTCTTTATCCGGTTTTTTACCTCAAATCTAAGCCCAAAGATTGTATTGGATTGTTTACTATACGGTCCCGGTCCGGTCTCGGTCCGGGTTATACGGTCCGGTTTCCGGTTTTTCATCCGGTCCCGGTCCAAATAGCCAGCCCTACCCTTTCAGGCCTTAGGCCACTCAAATCCCCACAAGTTCAATATAAAATCAAGACCGAATTGGGACCGGACCGGGTCAAGACCGGACTGTATCCAATCCAATCTTTGGTCCTTATATTTTCAAAAAACCCGGACTGGACCAGATCAATTTGGGCCAATTTAACCGGACCGGACGATATAGCCGCCCCTATTTGTGACCGAACCTCTAATAAAAACACAAAATATTGAAACCAACTGGTTCTTAATTTGGTATTATAGAATTGGATGACCTAGAGGTTTTTTTTGGGTGGGAAGATGACCTAGAGGTTGGAGGTAAGTTTAGTCTCACCACTTTATATTTTGATATTTTTCATTTAGATCCTTTTTAATTCTTAAATTTTAATATTTTTCATTTAACTCACATTATATGAATATCCATTTGTTTAACTTAACTTAACTTAACCGAAATGTTAGTTTAGTCTCTCTACTTCAATATTTTAATCGTTTTAGGTCTTGAACTTCAAGTATATATCCATTTGACTCCCCATTACATGGAAATTCATGTTTTTTTCCTTATAAGAACACTTTGAGAAATGAATAATTTTAAATTCGTACCTGTATGCATATTCCATCTCTATATATGACGACTTTGGTTTGATTGGGCTAGAATGTATTAATCAGTAGTATATAATTCATAACTCAACATCTCCGAATAATTCGAGATATCGGGACCAAACCGATTCTCGATCGACGGAATCAACCCGGTTCAAAAACTTAACAGGAATGCATTTGCTTGCGTTGCAAGTCATCATCACCCTTTTTAAAGTACGGCATACCTGGAGAATCAGCAGCGGATAAGAAGAAACCCCTCTAGAATAATCGACTCGAGAACTCTCATCATCAGCCTCTTTCCCCGGCGAGAACTCTCGACCTCCCGCCGTGTACAGGAGCTCCCCGATCTCGGAAAGTGCAGCCTCCGATTCCGCCTCCTGAAACAGGACTCCTTCGCCATTGCAGTCCAGCTCGAGCCTTCCATTACCGTCTCTCCGAAATCTCCTTCAGCACCCCGACGTCGAAGAAGAAGAAGGACTCCGAGTAAGAAGAAGCAGGATGCTTGTTGTACGCGCAGATCGCTCGAGTGACGTGGCTTCTCAGCTGGAGAAGGTCCAAGTTCGACAGCCACAGGCTGTGGCGTGGCCTGTGTTCTGCCGGCTGGACCATGGTCGTCGATTTCACGGTCACCTTCATCGTGATGGAATGAGAGAATGGAAGGAAGAAGATGAGATGGTTTTGATTGAGTAAGGAAGATGGTGGTGAGAGATGTCTTGTGGAAGGGGAGGAGTTACTTATATAGCAAGAAAGGAGGGAAGAAGGACTGAAGTGGGTATACCTTAACTCTAGTGGTAGGTAGGTATTCCTTTGTTTTAGGGTTGGTGTGATAATATGAATAACCTGTCGTCGTTTGTGGTTATCTTATCTTTAGTTTGCGAGTTTCTCGTCGTAAATAAAAGTTTTGCGCGATTGGAGTTCAGCGTGCTTCCAATTCTTCAAATGGTGGTGGTTCGTAATTTGTAGACAATGACATGATGTTTAGAATATCTCCTTACTTTTAAAACGGGGGACGACTTGATTCTAATTTGATCAAACTGCGACTTGATACCTGAATGAGTTACGAGATGAGTGGAAAAAAATGTGCACTCTCAAAAGATGAAAGAGTGTGTCCTAAGCGAGAGGCTCGATAATCAAACGGCGAAGTTGATCTCTCTATAAACACGCTAGGTCCATTATTATTTCCCTTATTGTGGTGGTATATAAGTGCACTTAGGTAGGACGACTGTATACCAAGAGAAAGGCGAAAAGGTCAAATCAAAGTTAGGCAGGGATAATAAAAGGGGTTTAAAGCAAAAAAACAAAAATAAGTACGTGATTTTATCTTTTATCTAGCTTATATATTTTTGTGGCGTTACATATGTCAGATACTATTAACTTGTGTAAAGCAAAAGAAAATCGGTTAGGAAAAATTCGTTTAATATCCGTATAATATTTGTGTACATATCAAACATGTTTAAAACTCTTATTTCCGAATTATTGTATAGTTGGTTACTTTTTGTTCGTTTGTCTTATATTTTTTTCTCGTTGAATCAGTTTCCTCTAGTTAACTTTTAGAGAAGAACCCTGAAGTGAGGGACATCATCCAGGAGGTGTGGAACCTGACGTTCGATGGTACACCTATGTTTCAGTTATGGTGTAAGCTTAAGAAACTAAGGCATATGCTTTATGACTGGAACAAATTAGGCAAAAGTAACTCAGAACGAAGGATTCGAAGCCTTCAAAAAGAGTGGGAAACTGTTCAAGGGGCCTCTGTAGTTGTTTGGAATAAATTACGAGAATTGGAGAGACAATTGAAAGAAGCTTGGGTCGATGAAGAGATCTACTGGCGCCAGAAGTCAAGGGTGACATGGTTTAGGGAGGGTGATCAGAACTCATCTTATTTTCATAATGTCACCAGTGGCGTCGTCGTCATAACCGTACCTAGGGTATCTATAACCCTGCGGGTTCCTGGGTCACGACGGAGGATGATATGGCACATGTGGCATGCGACTTCTATGGTGATCTCTTCGCCACGGGCGGGTTGGATCCCAGTCGATTCAAGATAAGGTGGCTTCGTTGCCTATTGAAAGGAGAGTGACTGATTTCATGAATGCCAAATTGCCTGCTGACGTCTCCCCGGAGGAAATTTGGCGTAGCGTCTTTCAGGTTGGTGCTACCCAGGCTCGGGGATCGGATGATTTTACTGGTGTGTTCTTTCGTCAATTGTGGGGCAGGACATCGTGGAGGCAGTTAGACATTTCTTTTCTACGATTTCTCTCCTTAAGAATTGTAACCATACTTGTGTTCTTATTCCAAAGGTTGACAAGGTCGAGCATATGAGAAACCTACGACCTATTAGTCTTTGTCAATTTTGCTACAAAGTCATTACCAAGATTTTGGTTGAACGGTTTGCCCGCTACTTACCCTCCATTGTGTCCCCGTGACAGAATGGTTTTGTTTGTGGACGGCAGATTGTTGATAATGTACTAATCAGGCACGAGGTTATGCAGTACCTGAAGAATAAGAGGGTGGGAAAACAGAATTTCATGGCGTTCAAGGTGGATATGGAGAAGACATATGATCGGGTGGATGGCCATTTTTATTCGCATTGCTTGAAAAACTTGGTTTCAGTGTGCAATGGCTCAAATGGCTACGGGCTTGTGTGTCTTCTCCGACTTTTTTTTGTTTTGATGAATGGAAAGCATTCAGGGTATTTTAGTGCGACGCGAGGTCTTCGTCAGGGTGATCCTTTGTCCCCGCTTCTGTTTGCTATCTGTACCGAGGGATTTGCGGCTTTGCTTCAACAGGAAATTCCAAATCGTGTTTTGACTGGTCTCCGTATCAGTCCCCGGTGCCCTGTGGTATCGCATATGTTTTTTGCGGATGAATCTTATTTGTTCCTACGGGCTTCACGGTCTGAATGTGGGCACCTTGTCAATGTTTGAAAGCAGTATGAGGAGCTCAGTGGTGAAAAAGTCAATCTGGCTAAATCAGTGGTTTGTTTAAGCAGGAATATGTTGGTAGCGGATAGAGAGGAGATGGGATGTATTCTTGGGGTGGGTGCCATTGGTGTTACAGATCAATATTTGGGCCTTCTGTCTCTGGTTGGTCGTTCAAAATATGATACCTTTAGGTATATCTAGGAACGAGTTATTCAACGACTCCAGGGGTGGAAGCAGCAATGTCTATCATGGGATGCTAAGGAGGTCCTTATTAAGCCTGTTGCTAATGCTTTGCCCATCTATGTGATGTCTTGTTTCCTTCTCCCTCTGTCTCTGTGTCGTTTGCTGGATAGGCATTTGGCTAGATTTTGGTGGGGGGGGGGGTGAAACAAGGTGAGCGGCGAATTCATTGGGTTTATTGGAAATCGTTGTGCTTAAGTAAACATGAAGGTGGGTTGGGCTTTAGGAAATTTGAGGAGTTTAATCAAGCGTTGTTGGCAAAAGTGGCATGGCGAATCTGGAAAGAGCCCAACTCTCTATTAGCTCGGGTGTTTAAAGGAAAATACTTTTCTCACTCTTCTCTTCTGGATGTTAAGGCTGGATCTCTACCTTTATGGGGCTAGCGAGGGGTGTTGCATGGACGTAATTTGTTGGTTTAAGGTCTGCGATGACAAATTGGCTCTGGTGGGTTGGTAGATGTGCTAACGGACAATTGGGTGTCAGCATTGCATCCATTTCCTCACAAACCTCGTCAGGGGATCATTAGGGTCGAGGGATCCGTCGCGTCTTTAATATGCCCGAACCAAGGGGTTTGGACGGTGGATTGCTAGCTTCAAATCTTTGAGGAGGAGACTGTCCGAGCCATTCTTACTATTTCGCTGCCCATTTCGCTGGTGCCTGATCGGGTGGTATAGAATGGAGAGAAATCTGGTCTTTATACTGCCAAGTCTGGCTATCACTTAGCTATGGAGTTCAGGAGGAGGAAGGAGCTACGAGTGAAGGCGAAAGTTCAGGTGTGGGATCATAGCCTCTGGAAACGGGTTTGGGGGACTCCTATACCCCCCAAGTTGCGATATTTCATCTGGAAGTTAGTGCGTGGTGTCTTGCCAACAGGTGGGGCATTGGGTTCTCGGGGGGGGGGGGGGGGGGGGGGGGATGGGGGGACTGGAGCAATGTCCGGTCTGCTGGGAGGAGGTGGAGTCTCTTGAACATCTCTTCTTCCGCTGCCGACTGGCGGTGGGGCTGTGGGAAGGGGCGAAGCTTATGGATATCCGGGATCGCTTTCCCCTTTGCAATGTTGGCATCTTTTGGCGCATGTTGCTTGAGTGGCGGGATTTGGATAAGGGGGCCCTGATGGGTATCGTGGCCCTTTCTTGGCGTGTGTGGAAGGCCGAGAACTGGGTGGTCTTCGATTTTACTCAAATCATTGTTCCGGTTTTGCTATCTCAATTTGGATTGCAAGTTGCAGAGTGAGATGACATACCCAACAGCCAGGGGGTTAATAGTTATTCAGGGGCCCAATTGCCAGAGGCAGAGAGGAGGTCCCGTTGGGTGAGCATGTGCTATTCATGGATGGGGCTACAACTCCAGGTTCTCGTGGTGCGGGCGATTGGGTTCTTCAGGATTCCACGGGCATGGTGATGGCGAAGTCAATAACATTGTACTGGGGATTTCAGAGCCGGCTCTTGTGGAACTACTGGTCTTGCGGGATGCAGTTCAAGGCAGGCTACTGATAGATGGGAGGATGAGTTGACATGGGCTGTTCAGGCATTCAAAGGGAAGTCCCTCGTTGCACAAGCTGGGAGACTAATCTGGAGAAGTATGATCGATCAGCACAATATGGAGGAGTCGATGTCAAAACAAGTATGATAATCAATCTGTTGAACTGGAAGCACTGTTGATCCGGACCAAGAGTGACAGTAGAATCATAATAGGAGATGATGTAGTATTAGTAACCTCCTTTTTGCCTTAGAATGATTACTCTTGGCTTAGTTAAAGTTGTGTTAGATCATACAGAAACAGGTAGAGGTTATTATAGAATGTAAAGACCCCAGTTAGCAGAGCTATTGTTGCTGACAAGTCCTGGATTTTGATGAAATAATACCACCAAATCATTCATAAAAAAAATCACAAATAATATATTGTGACATTTCCAAATATTTAACGAATACTCAATTATAATATGTTGCAATCTTTAATAGTTCTTTTATTATTATTATTATTATTATTATTATTATTATTATTATTATAGCGTCCGAGTTATAGTACAAAATAACTAAAAAAAACTACAAAATCTACAAAATCCGTGTCTTACAATCTCTGATACGATAATATAATACGAGAACAATATGATTCATAACCAGAGTTGATAAAACACAGAGTTTCATAGGTTCTGCGGTTCTAGATTTCCTATCTTATCATGGATCAAACTCATAGAACATCTTCTTGAAACCCTCCATCACATCACTTTCCAGGCAAATCGCCAGCGACAGGCTCCCGTCGGCAGAATTTCTCGGCAAGAGAATCGCCAATCCTTCGCTCATATCCGCCACGTGAAACAGAGTCGAACTTCCCCATCCGAAATCTGCAGTTTTTGATGGAAGCCGCATCCAGCTCACCACCCACAGGTTCGGCGACCGGCAGTCAGCCGGAACTGGGATGATGCCTTCCGGATTGTTTGGATCTTCCAGGTAATCTATGGCGGATCGAAGGTACTCGTCGTCCATCCTGCTCAGCGCCTGTTGGATCCTCTCCAGTGTTCGTGGCAGTGGCTCGGAGGCGAGCTCTCCGGCGAGGGCGACCGGCGTGGCGTGGAAGATCACGTTGCCGAAGTATCCTGCAGCCAGAGGTGTCAAATGGATTGAATTTAAGAATTTGGATCAAATAGATTGGTGAATTAGATGGATGGATTCAAGTGGTATCAGAAAAGTTTAAGTACTAGAATTGCATAATAAAAATTTACAGGTACCACAATATAATTTTACAATGATGATTTATGTTAAAAATTGAGTAAATACGATTTATATGCCAAACATTTCGAAATAACAAATATTAGTCAAATCTTTGTTAATTCACCAAAACATTAGACATTTATATGTTATTGCTTATAACTTTCTAACTTTTTTTTAATTAGAATACTGATATTTTGGAATGTTGACCGCCAGATGTCTCTTTCAACTTAGTGTTTTGTTCCCAAGTGAGCATTACTAACAAAACTACTAAAGAGGAGTTGACGTTTGACTAATATTTTATATTTCAATTTTATAAAAAAAAAATGTATTTCAAAAGATTAGGCTCAAAATGTAAACTATAAAAAGTATAGGTACCAAATTTTAGTTTTTCTAATATCCATGAATCAATTTCACAAATTCGCAAATTGTAGTTTCAGTTTTTCTCAAAAATTTGTCACCTCTACCTGCAGGGGTTGGAGGGCTAAGTTTCGATCTGCCATCGACAGACATCTGCAGCTTGGTCGGTTGTTCGGTGACCAAGCAGCGTGCTTTGCTCGCGCAACGCCATACATGCGCTGCGAGGATCTCGTATGTGCTGTACCTGGCCCTGGCCATGTTCTTTAAGGTGTTGAGCTGCTCCGGCGTGATCTTTAGTATGGCGACGGTGGCTGGTTTCGGAGGGTTGTTTTTAGCAATCATCATGGTAGGGTGAGGATCGTACTCGATGTGGTTGAACTTTGGGGTCGCTGGTCGTCGAGCTCTCAGAATGGTGCGGTCCCAAAACGACGTCGCTGTAACGGGTAAACCTCGAGCCATGTCCGCCCAAGTGTTGATGAAGCTCAGTGATGATTCCCCATCGGCTAGAGCATGGTGGATTCCGATTCCGAGACTTACTCCGCCGCACTTGAACCTTGTTACCTAAGAAAGTTGGAAGAAACAAAGTAATAGGACCAATTGGTTTTTGACATGATATTAAAAAGCATTTTATTTGGTGACCAGAGAGGTCTTCTGTCGAATTCCGGTGACCTCATTTGTTAAACATATGATATTCATAACAAACTTCAAACCCAGGGCCTACAATTAGCAGTGCTTTGCAATTTGATCAATATAACGTGGAGCGCAAAACTAAAACATTAGTTTGTCTTTGATCTATTAATCAACACGTTGGATAATGCACACCTAATCATGGGTTCAAATCTCTCTTATTTGTTCTTGCAAATATTTTAAATACCTATTTATTTAACTTAACTTGATTAAAGTGTCAGTTTAGTCTCAACACTTCAACAATTTTCATTTAACTCACATTTGTTTAACTTAACCAGACCGAAATGTTAGTTTAGTTTCTCTACTCCAGTATTTTAATCGCTTCAGTTCTTGAACTTCAAGTATATATCCGTTTACCTCCTACGACACGAAAATCTGTGTTTTTCTAAGAAACAACTTGAGATATCGAGACCAACCGATTCTCGACATAATCATCAACGTTTTGAAAACTCCTAGAAATGTATCATTTACTTGAGTTGCAAGTCATCATCACCCTCCTAACCTAACATCCCAAGCACTCCATACCTGGAGAATCACCAGCGGGTAAGAAGAAACCCCTCCCGAATAATCCACCCTAGGAACAAGCTCCACCGAGAGCTCTCGACCAATATCCGCCATCAACGAGAAATCCCCGAGCTCAGCAAGGCTAGCCTCCGTTTCCGCCTCCTGAAACAGAACTCCTTCGCCGTTGCAATCCACCTCGAGCCTCCCATCACCACCGTCTCTCCGAAACCTCCCCGCCACGGGATAGAACGGCACCAGGGCCTTCCTCAGAGCCTCCTTCAGCACTCCGACGTCGAAGAAGGACTCCGAGGACGAAGAAGAAGAAGGAGGAGGAGGCTTGTTGTACGCGCAGATCGCTCGAGTGACGTGGCTTCTCAGCTGGAGAAGGTCCAAGTTCGACAGCCACAGGCTGTGCCGCGGCCTGGATTCTGCTGGCCGGACCATGGTGGTTTCTTTCACGGTCACCTTCATCGTGGTTGGAATGAGAGAGAGAGAGAGGAAGGAAGAAAGATGGCGGTGAGAGATTTCTTTGTGCCCAAGGGGGGCAGTTACTTATATAGCAAGAAAGGAGGGAGGGACTGAAGTGGGCTTTCATTAACTCGATCTGGTGGTGGGTTCCTTTGGTACGTAGGTTAGGCGTGTATTGAATTCACCTGTGATCATGGTTATCTTGATCAACTTTTTAGTTGTGAGTTTCTCGTCGTAAAGAAACGGGGCGACTTGATTCTAATGGGATCAAGATGCTGCAATTTGATTATACCTAAACGAGTTACAAGACGAGTGGATAAATTGTACAGTACTCTTAAAAGACGGAAAGTTCGTTCTAGTGAGCTGGTCAGATCGATTAATCAACCGCAAAGTTGGTCTCTCTCTATAAACGTGCTCCAGCCGAATCTGTTAAGATTGTTCCGCTAAAGTTGTATAATGGTAGCATTGACGAGTAATGTGGGTGGTGCATGTGTTGGTATGTAAAAAAAAAAAAACAAAATTTCATGCACAATTAAGTAAGCTCTATGTAAGCGATAAAATCTATGGTTAATACCTTAGTTTGGTCTGAACTATACACAAACTTTCTACTTTGGCCCGTGGTATCCGAAATTGCTATCCTGGCCTAAACTATGTACCATACTTTTTAATTTGGCCCGTAGCAGGGTTTGACCGTCAAATTGAACGGTCAACAGAGTTGACTCACTTGCCACGTTAGCGAGCACGTAATAAAATAATTTATTTTTTTGAATTTCTGCATTCATTTTTCATTTTCTTTTATAATAATAATAAACCATCGGTTTTTGAATTTATTTGGTTTATTATTATTATAAAGGAAAATGAATACAAAAATTGAAAAATTATTTTTTTATTCCGTACTCGCTGACGTGGCAAGTGGTCATTGACTAACGGTCAACTCTGTTGACCGTCAAATTTGACGGTCAAATCCGGATCCGGGCCAAATTAGAAAGTATGGTACATAGTTCAGGCCATGATAACAATTTCAGATACCACAAGCCAAAATAAAAAGATTGTGTATAATTCGGGCCAAACTCAGGTATTAACCCTAAAATCTATATGTCAAGGTCTACCGAAAAAAGCGATAATTTTCCCCTTTTTCTCATAATGCTACTAGCTAGCTGCCGCTTAAAAAGAGAGCGAACGACCAACCCGTCTATAGTGAGACAGATCCATTAATATAAATCCCTACTTAGGTAGGAGTCGACTGTATACCAAGAGAAAAGCAAAAGGTCAAAGCAAAGTTAGGCAGGGATAATAAAGGGATTTTAAAGCAAAAAACAAAAATAAGTACGCGGTTTTATCTAGCTTAATATATATTTATGTGGCTTTACATGTCTCGCATACTATTAACTTGTGCAAAGCAAATGAAAATGGGTTAGTAAAAACTCGTTTAATATCGTATTATATACTATTTGTGTACATATTAAACACGTTTAAAACTCATTTTTTTGTACTATTGTATAATTGTCACTTTTTTTTTGCAGTTTGTTTGATGTTTCGGGTACTAAACTCGTATAAAAAGTTTAATAGACGCTTATATATTTTTTTTGGCTTTACTTGTCTCAGGTACTATAAACTTGTGTGAAAAAAAATGAAAGTAAAATTAGTGAAAATTTGTTTAATACTAATGTATTCGTATACATATTAAATAGTTGTCACACTTTTCTGTATTTGGTTGATGTTTTACAAACTGGATGCGTATGGAAAATTGAATACTTGCTTATATATTTTTGTCGCTTATGTTTCTAAAATGAGCTCAATGCTCTAAAGCATGGATGCTTTAGCATGTTTACTACCGTTAGATCTTATTCTTATATATAAACCATTAGATCAAATTGAATAAATTAATATATTATTTGTTTTGGCTAATGGAAACCGGTTGCACCGGTTGAGGAATTAAATAATTAAAAAAGGAAAAATTGTACCTATAATTTCTAACGAATCTATTTATGGTACAACTCAAAGTTGTACCTATACGCTATGGAACAACTTTAAGTTGTACCTATACTTTCCAAAAAATTCATCAACGGTACAACCCAAAATTGTACCTATACGATGGTACAATTTTAAGTTGTACCTACACTTTCTAACAAATCTCTCTATGGTACAACTCAAAGTTGTACCTTTACCTATGGTACTACTTTAAGTTGTACCTACACTTACTAACAAATCCTTCTATGGTATAACCCAAGCTTGTACATATACGTTATTGTACAAGTTTAAGTTGTACCTTTCCAACAAATCCTTTTATGGTATAACCAAAACTTGTATCTATACGTTATGGTACTAGTTTAAGTTGTACCTACACTTTCTAGAGTTGTACCTATACACTATGATACAATTTAAAGTTGTACCCATATTTGCCCAAAAATCCCTCTATGGTACAACATAAACTTGTACATATATGATGGTACACCTTTAAGTTGTACCTACGCTTTCTAACAAATCCCTCTATGGTACAACTCAAAATTGTACCTATACTTTATTGTACAACATAATGTTGTACCTACACTTTCTAACAAATCCTTCTATGGTACAACCCAAACTTGTACCAATACCATATGGTACAACATAGGGCTGGCTATTTGGACCGGGACCGGATGAAAAACCGAAAACCGGACCGTATAACCCGGACTGGGACCGGACCGGGACCGGATAGTAAACAATCCAATCTTTGGGCTTAGATTTGAGGTAAAAAACCGGATAAAGACCGGATAAGAGAGCTCAACACCTAAAACTTAAGGGTAATTTGCATAAACGGTCACAAACCTTTACACTTAGTACAAAACTTAACCAACTCCTCACCCTTTTAGGCCTTAGGCCACTCAAATTCCCACAATCTCAATATAAAATCAAGACTGAATTGGGACCGGACCGGATCAAGACCGGACTGTATCCAATCCAATCTTCGGTCCTTATATTCTCAAAAAAACCGGACTGGACCGAATCAATTTGGGCCAATTTAACCGGACCGGACCGTATAGCCACCCCTAGTACAACATTATGGTATACCTACACTTTCTAACAAATTCATCTATGGTACAACTAAAAATTGTACTTTTACTTTATGGTACAACTTTAAGTTGGACCTACACTTTCTAACAAATCCTTCTATGGTATAACCAAAACTCGTACCTTCACGTTATGGTACAAGTTTAAGTTGTACCTACACTTTCTAGAGTTGTACCTATACACTAGGGTACAACTTAATGTTGTACCTACACTTTCCCAAAAATCTCTCTATGGTACAACCCAAACTTGTACCTTTACGTCATGGTATAACTTTAAGTTGTACCTACACTTTCGAATACATCCCTCTATGGTACAACCCAAAATTCTACCTATACGCTATGGTACAATGTTATACCTACACTTTCCATCAAACCTTTATATGGTACAACCCAAATTTGTATCATCACGCTATGGTACAATTTAAACTTGTACCTACACTTTCAGAAAAATCAATCTATGGTACAACCTAAAATTGTACCTACACGTTATGTACATTTTTGTGTTGTACCTACACTTTTGGAACAAATTATTCAATGGTACAACCCAAACTTGTACCTATACAATATGGTACAACTGTAATTTGTACCTACACTTTCGATTATGTATTCATTATTTACAAGATTGTCATTAATAATGATGTGGGACCGATTACTGGGTGGGTTTACCTGTCCAACAAGTAACTTTTGTTTTTTGTTTTTATAGCTTGGGTACTATAAAGCACACTAGAAAGACTCTTCTAAAATACCATTAACTTGGGTAAAGCAAAAGAATATATGCATAGTTAGAAAATTCCATTTAGTATTTGTATACATACGAAATAAAAGTTTTGCAATTGGAGTGCAGTGCGCTTTCGGTAGTCCAAATGGTTAGGAATCTGTAAACAATAACAAGACACTTAAATTGTCTCCCAACTTTTATATATGAATGAAAAGAGACGACTTAATTATAATTTGATCAAATCATAATTAATACCAGAATGAATTGCAGGGTGAGTGGAAAATGTGCACTCTCAAAACTCAAAAGACAAAGAGCGTAATGGGGTTGAATTTTTTTTTTTTTACAAAAGATAATTTTATATTGATCAGAAAAAAGACAATTACATCCTGGAATGGAGTCAGGTCACAAAATCAAAGAACCGACTTGCAGACGGGTACAAAAGAAGGGCCTTTCGAGCAATCAAGTGGGCTACCCTATTATTACGCCGACCTACAAACCGAACATTAAACCCTTGCTGGTTAGATAAGCAATGCAGAACTTCCTCGAGTAGAGCGCCAATCCGGCTATCGCGGACCTCAGATCTGGAGAGCTTCTCAATTATCACCTAAGCATCCCCTTCAAATCGTACCTCCGTCAACCCCGCCGCGGAACACCAATGAATAGCATCACGGAGTGTGAGCATCTCAACAACCAAAGGATCATCAATGACACCAAACTGAACACCCATCGCCCTACCACCAACCCGGCTGACGACAGGATAACCATCCCACCCGCCGAATGAGAACAACCCCTGGTAGCTCCATCCCACCTACAAATGAACGACCCAGGATTGGCCGTACCCAGCGGCAGGCTAGAACCAGTAGGGGTACGAGGAGGTGCTCTATCCCCTGGCAAGTTTATCCACTCCTGAACCTGCTGATTACATTGACGCATAAGAGCTGGGATCCCAAATTGTTTGCGCTAAAAAATAACCTAAATACGAGATCACCAGATCCGCCAAAGAACAGCAACAACTGCCATCAGCAGGTGGGGGTGATGATTACACCTCATCAACCTTTTTCAGGAATAAGGGAAACGTCTGCCTAGAAAGGCCTTGACCAAGGTATTCCAACCCCGCATAATCCCACATATATAGCCCGAGCCACTGGACATTCAAGGAACAGATGCTCCATTGTCTCCGAATCTGCCCAGCAAACCGGGCACCGAGGATGGACTGGAACATACTTTTCAATAAGCGCTTCTGTCGTAGGGAGGAGCTGATTGAGAAGTTGCCAGAGAAAAATGCGCAACTTAGGGGGAATAGGGGCATTCCAAACATTAATCCAGTTCGATCGATCCATCCAACTGGCCATTGATCGCCACTAGCCTTCTTTTTTATCCATTAGAACAACCAAATGATAAGCTGATTTCACCGTAAAACCCCCATCAGCCGTCATATGCCAGATCAGTCGATCCTCAATATTCCCGCGAGGAAGAGGGATCTTCTTAATCGCTCGACAGGTAGGAGGATCAAACCATTGACTTAGCCTCTCGTCACACCAACGCCCTTCACCTGAGACAATTAACTCAACCACCACCGGGTTTCCCCCACTAGGCATAACACGCGGGTTAGGAACTGGGTTGTCCGGGTGCAGCCATGGAATCCAATTATTCTCCGACAGAGGGGCGGCTTGACCATTTCCAATTTGCCACCGGAGGCCTTTCACTAACAATTGACGACCAAAAAGAATGCTTTGCCAGCCCCACGACGGGCGACATCTAGCCGTGGCCCGTAAGAAATCCCCCTGGGGAAATATTTACCCTTATACACCTGACCCAACAGAGAGGTGGGATCATTGAGGATCCGCCATCCAACCTTAGCTAGTAGAGCTTGGTTGAAGTGCTCAAATCGGCGAAATTCCATCCCCCCATCATGCTTACTTCTGCTTGAATTAGATACGTTTAATACTCAAACTTCTGTGCTATTGCAGAGTCGTCGCATATTGTGTGTTTGTTCGATGTTTCACGTACTATACACATATAAAAAGTCAAATACTTGCTTATAAAAGTCAAGTGGTCACCGTCTTCTCTAGGGGTGTACATGGGTCGAGTGGTCCGAGTTTAGACATTCATTTTAATCATCTGACCCATGCACTACAGTTTGGAAAATATTAAATCCAAACCCACCCAAAAAAATTTAAACCCTACGGTTTGTTTTTAATTGGGTTGGGTTGGGCGGGTTGGCGATATTTTTAAGTAAAAACCCAACCCAACACAAAATATTTAATTATTCTACACCATAAAAATATTTTATAACTAATTAAAAATTCAAACGAATAAATCGAGGTGAAAGGTATCAAAATTCACAAATGTTGTTTGAATTTTAATAAAATTTGATTTACTTCAACTTAAGTCTAGTTTTTTTCACGACATTTGTTGAAATAGGCTAAAAAGGTTACAAATGAACGCATCCATAAAATGTTATTCTATTAAAATTGTACACAAGAAAAAGAATTACGTGAATCATAACTATAATAAATTTATGTCTAAACTTTAAGCCTAAAAATGCCTTAGATTAGGGAGATGATAACACTGAATTTGCACATGTTTTCACCCCTCATTTCTTGATTGTTTAGCTTGTTGATTATCATACTTTGGCCTATTTTACGCTAGGTTGTGTTCCTTTGTCACATTTCAGGTCCTAGCATGTAAAATGGGGGAAAGTTAATCTGCTAACTTGAAGATAGGCTAAAAAGGTTACAAATGAACGCATCCATAAAATGTTATTCTATTAAAATTGTACACAAGAAAAAGAATTACGTGAATAATAACTATATTAAATTTATGTCTAAACTTTAAGCCTAAAAAATGCCTTAGATTAGGGAGATGATAACACTGAATTTGCACATGTTTTTACCCCTCATTTCTTGATTGTTTAGCTTGTTGATTATCATACTTTGGCCTATTTTACGCTATGTTGTGTTCCTTTGTCATATTTCAGGTTCTAGCATGTAAAATGGGGGAAAGTTAATATGCTAACTTTAAGATTTGTTAGCAGATACTAAGTGATATCCACAATACATGAACTAGTATCCAAGTACTAAAGTATCTAGAGAGCACATATTATTATTCAAAGTTTTCTAACTGATATCCACCATGAATCAACTATTATCCCAAATTCATAAACTAATATCTAGACAACACAGAATAGTATTCATACAACACATAATTAGTATCCAGGTAACACATAAGAGTATCCAAATAACACATAAGAGTATCCATATTGAATACTAGTTGGTTGATTGTTGATATTAGTTGGTATCTACTATCTAGATACTAGTTTATGATGTTTTGAATACTAGTCTGTGCTATCTAGATACTCAGCAGACTTGGATATTAGTTCATACATTTTGGATAATAGTTAGTATATACTAACGAATTTTCAAGTTAGCAGAATAACTAGACTGTGTAAAATGAAGCATATGCACAAGTTTCAAGTCAATCGGAGATCAATTGGCGACTCGGGGGAAGAAACTATGGTATGACCCAAGGAAGAATGGATTTCTACCTCATTTAATGGACAAATAATCATGTAATCTAGGCATGTAAAGAAAGAGGACTAGACAACGAGTACCTGATCAAACGACAACTGATTCGGAGTTCAGATGAGGAAGAATAATATGATTCAATATGAACGAGACTACTCCACGGAGAACGTGAGTTCTCAGAATTGTTATTAGCGGCTGTCTCGTCTCTTCTTCTTAGTTACATCAGCCGGAATCCCTTCCTAATATACTCGAGGGACTAGATACTATAACAACACTCCTTGTGTTGTTATTGTAACAACATTAGTCTCCAACCAATAAGAAGCTAGGGTTGTGATGACTTTTTATTAGATGAGTTGACCTAGTGTAAAATCAAAGCAGGGGTATAATTGTCATTATGAAAAATATGTTTAAATAATTAAAAAAATTAAAAATTTAAAAAAAAATTATTTTTTCGGCCCAAAATTTTGGTCGCCGGAATTCTGTCACCGGTCGCCGGAAAATGGTCGCCGGTCACCGGAATATGCTTTTCGGCGCCGGAATATGCTATTTTCTCATCGGAATATGCCACCGTCGCCGGAATATGCTCACCGTGATCGGAATATGCTTACCGACGTCGGAATCTAGTCATCGGCGCCGGAATATGCCTATCGGCGCCGGAATCTACTCACTGACGGTCATCGGCGTTTGGTCAACGATTTTCGTTGACCGGTCAACGGTCTTCGTTGACCGTTCAACGGTCTTCGTTGACCGTTCAACGGCCAACGACCACCGGATGTTATGGTCTGCATTGTGAGATTTATGGTTTGGTTTCTCACATTTTTGTATATCTTTTGTGGTTTGCTTTATCGCGTTTGTGGTTTGCATTGAGAAATTTTTGGTTTGCTTTATCGTGTTTGTGGTTTGCATTGAGAAGTTTCTGGTTTGCTTTAAAAAACTTTGTGTTTTGCATTGAGGGGTTTCTGGTTTGTTTTAATATATTTGTGATCTGCATTAGGACGTTAATGGTTTGTTTTTTCGTGGTTTGATTTACTGTGTTTGTAGTTTGCATTAGGAGATTTCTGGTGTGCTTTCGCAAATATTGTGGTTTGCTTTGTGAGGTTTGTGGTTTGTTTTAGGAGATTTGTGGTATGCATTAGAAGGTTTCTGGTTTGTATTAAGAAGTTTCTGGTGTGCTTTCGAAACTTTTGTGGTTTGCTTTTGCGAGGTTTCCGGTTTGTTTTAATATATTTGTGGTCTGCATTAGGATGCTTTTGGTTTGCTTTACCGTGTTTGTGGTTTATATTAGGGGGTTTCTGGTGTGCTTTTCAAAATATTTATGGTTTGCTTTGTGGGGTTTCTGATATGTTTTAGCGAATTTGTGATTTGCATTAGGAGGTTTACGGTATATTTTTTGTGGGTTGTTTTATTGCGTTTGTGGTTTGCACTAGATTTTTTTGTTAAAAATATTTGTGATTAGAATTACTAAACACTAATATAAACAATACAATATGAAATTGGTTTATCCACCCACTGCCACTAGACAATAATTGATTCCTAATTCACCTTCCCTTCTCATTCCTTGCACTTTCTTCTTCTCACACCAGCAGAGTAACAATGGCTCCTGCACCAAATTCACGAGATCTAAAAACGAAACTCAGAGCCCAAAACCTCCGAACTGCTAGTAATCGATCTTCTCCTCAATGATCGACCCGATTTCGCCAAACTACATCTCCAAAATCCAACTCTGTCGCAACTCCTCCATCTTCGTCTTCTTCACCCGCCACCAACAGAAGTTCTCGGCTGGCTCATGCATGTTTGCGGAGTGGTGGGACGGCGAGATATTCATTGATGGCAGGCCGGAATCCCAGCTAATTCTCCCAATTGTTAAGCTGACAACAGGGGCGGCGGCACCGAGGTCATCATCGGGAAGACAATCAAGCGCTGGGGGAGTAAGGGCAAGAAATAGTTTCCCAAGTGGCAACTGACCTCTAATTATTGAGTCTGGACCACCCACTATATACCCCAGAGGTCGAAGAAGATAGCCACATAGCAGACACCATTTCCCATCCACCCAATCCCCAATTTAAGCACTCACAAACACAACTTCTTGTTCAGCCAAAAATGAGCTCCAACGAGGCGGCGCTGCCGAAGAAGCCCCATGCAGTTTGCATACCATTCCCAGCTCAGAGCCACATCAAGCGACACTCAAGCTCGCCAAGCTCCTCCACCACCGAGGCTTCCACATCACCTACGTCAACACCGAGTTCAACCACAGCCGTTTGCTCCGGTTCCATTCTCGCCGGTTGACGACATTCTCGCGGGTTCTCGTACCAGTTTAATTTTACATCTGTCTTTCGTCTCACCTCTCATCGTCAAACGGCAGTTCCGAGTAGCACGTCCAAGGAAAAGCTACTACTACTCATCATCCTCTGCTTCCAATTGAGATCAGCCATTTTGGAAGAGGGCGGGATCGGAATCGGACGAACCAGCTGCTTATTGGGTTTTAAATTTGGTGTGCTCGTCGGCGGTCCCAGCGTTAGCCTCTCGAACGACCCGTCGCCGCCGGTGTTTGGTATCGCGACCGGGAAATTGGGGACCGGAGGAAGCTTCGAGAGCTAGTTGCTGGTCTTGATCGGAACAGCCACCGCTTCTTGATTTGGCAATAGATTAAATAGATTTTTTATGATAAATTACCCTATTACCCTTAATGAATCCTGTTGTTACAGTAACAACAAAGGAGTTGTTGTTATAGTAACCGCTCCCTATACTCGACAATCGACATGAGCCATTAGGGTTAGGGTGGCAAACTACTAAAAAGTCCTTCTAAAATAATAATAATACATATCCATCCACACGTCTCTATAGTTAGATGATGCAGAGGTCAGTTGGCAGGGGAAATTGATGGTCAACTACAACATCAAATCTAATTTGTAATTCAAATCCACACGTCTCTCACTATTATTATTATTATTTAAATAGTTCATCATCCTTCTTATTATTATTATTATTATTATTATTATTATTATTATTATTATTATTATTATTATTATTATTATTATCCGAGTTATAGAACAAAATAACTCAAAGATTACAAAATCTACAAGATTCGTGTCTTACCACCTCTGATACGATAATATAATATGAGAACAATATGATTCATAACCAGAGTTGATAAACCACAGAGTTTCATGGATCAAACTCATAGAACATCTTCTTGAAACCCTCCATCACGTCACTTTCCAAGCAAATCGCCAGCGACAGGCTCCCGTCGGCAGGATTTCTCGGCAACAGAATCCCCATTCCTTCGCTGATATCCGCCACATGAAACAGAGTCGAACTTCCCCATCCGAAATCTGCAGTCTTGAACGGAAACCGCATCCAGCTCACCACCCACAGGTTCGGCGACCGACAGTGGGTTTGAACTTGGATGATACCTTCTGGGTTGTTGGGATCTTCCAGGTAATCTATGGCGGATCGGAGGTACTCGTCGTCCATCCTGCTCAGCGCCTGCTGGATCCTCTCCAGTGTTCGTGGCAGTGGCTCGGAGGCGAGCTCTCCGGCGAGGGCGACCGGCGTGGCGTGGAAGATCACGTTGCCGAAGTACCCTGCGGGCAGAGAGGTGGCAAATGGATTGGTAAGATGTGGATTCGGATCGAATGAATTGGTGGATTGGAATGGATTCAAATGACATTATCTAAATAGTGAACAAATATGTAAATCGTGGGAAAAAAGTTTAGATACTTAAATATCATAATAAAATATTTTAGATACCAAATCGCAAATTTCCAATGATATGTTGTATTAAGAAATTAAAATTTAGGTATCAAAACCTCAACTATAAAATGCATTGGTACTCAACTATAATTTTTCAAATATTCATGAATGCACCAATCCTTAAGGTGACAAATGGATTGAATTCATAGAGATATCAAACATATTGGGAGATTCATAGATTGGATCGATCCATGGATCTAAGTGACATCTAAATATTGGAGCAATATGGAAATTTTAAAAAGTTAGATGCTAAAACTTCATAATAATAAAAGTTAGGTACCAAACCATAAATTTTCGATAATATTTATGTAATTTTTCCAATTGGATTTGGATCCAATTAATTGGATTTAAACTAATTTGATTAATTGGATATATTTTAGTGATGGATTGGACACAAAATTATCGTCTCTAACCAATCCAATTAGATTTGGATTAACTGGATATTTTAGTGAGGGTATTGGATTGGATTGGTGAATTTGATACAAATTTTGACTTCTACCTGCAGGGAGTGGAGGGCTCAGCCTTGAACGGCCATCAAGCGATATATGCAGCTTGGTCGGTTGTTCGTTGACCAAGCCGCGTGCTTTGATCGCGCAACGCCATATGTGCGATGTCAGGATCTCGTAGGTGCTGTATCTGGACCTGGCCATGGCCCTGTCCTTCAAGGTGTTGAGCTGCTCCGCTGTGATCTTTAGTATGGCGACGGTGGCGGCTGGTTTCGGAGGGTTGTTGTCGGTGATCATCATGGTAGGGTCAGGATCGTACTCGACATGGTGAAACTCTGGGGTTACTGGCCGTCGAGCTCTCAGAATGGTGCGGTCCCAGAACAGCGTGGCCTCAACGGGTAAACCCCGAGCCATGTCTGCCCAAGTGTTGATGAAGCTCACTGATGATTCCCCATCGGCTAGAGCATGGTGGATTCCGATTCCGAGACATATTCCGCCGCACTTGAACCTTGTTACCTAAGAAGAAAGTCAGAAAAAAGCACGAAATGTGTTGGTAAGTGGTATAAGATTTATAATTGAACATCTACCAATGAGGTATATACCTGGACAATCAGCAGAGGATAAGAAGAAACCCCTTTGGAATAATCGACCCTAGGAAACAACTCCAACAGCTCTGCCTCTTCTCCGGGCGAGAACTCCAGACCATCCGCCATCAACAGTAGCTCCTTAACCTCAGCAAGAACAGCCTCCGATTCCGCCTCCTGAAACAGGACCCCTTCGTCGTTGCAGTCCAGCTCGAGCCTCCCGCCGTTACCGTCTCTCCTCCTCAGCCTCCCCGCCACGGGATAGAACGGCACCAGGGTCTTGCTCAGAGCCTCCTTCACCACTTTCGTATCGAAGAAGCAGGACTCGGAGGAAGAAGAAGAAGCAGGTTTATTGTACGCGGAGATCACTCTTGTGACATGGCTTCTCAGCTGCAGGAGGTCTAAGTTCGATAGCCAGAGGCTGTGCCGTCGCATGCGTTCTGCTGGCTGGACCATGGTCGTCGATTTCACGGTCACCTTCATCGTGATGGAATGAGCTAGCTAGGGAGAGGAAGAAGCCGACGAGGGTTGGATTGAGTGACGAGAGATGGTGGTGAGTGATGCATGTGTTATGGAAGGGGGGCAGTTACTTATATAGCAAGAAAGGAGAGACTTATATGTCGCCTTACTCCATGATTTGTTCCAGTATCTAATTAGGCGCGAAACTCTTAGGTGAGGCGTTTTGTCATTGCCTTGCGCCTAGGTGTGTCTAAGCGTAAGGTTAAGCATGTCTTTTTGAATCATGGCTTTTAGTAGTTCGAATGGTATGTGATTCACGATTGAACCTCTCCCAACTAGAGGTGGCAATTTCAATCCAATCCACCAATCCAATCCATCAATCCATTAAAAATATCCACCTAATCCAATCCATTTAAATCCAATCCATTTGATCCTAATCCAATTGGATTGGTGGATTCATGGATTGGATCCATGGATCATTGGCAAATTACGGTTTAGTACCTATAATTTTTATTTTTTACATTTTGGTACCTAAAATTTTATTTTTATACGAAAAATATCATTGAAAAATTACGTTTTGGTACCTAAAAATTTTCATTGTGACATTTTAGTACCTAAACTTTTTACATTTTACATATTGGTCCTTGGTTGAGGATGTCATTTGGATTCATGGATAATCCACCAATCCACTTGATCCAATCCATGAATCCACCAATCCATTTGATCCAATCCATTTGATCCATGGATCCACCAATCCAATCCACCAATCCACCAATCCAATCCATTTGCCACCTCTACTCCCAACAAATCGAGTTATTGGGAGCGAGCAACTGGTTCTTGACATGGTATCAGAGCCTTCTGTGACCGAAATGTCTTCTGTTCAATTCCCGGTAGCCCCCATCTATTTCTGTTAAACTCACGATGTCCGGACCTGTGCTCGATCAGGGTGCTTGGCTCTATGAGCGAGTCGGTATTAAAAGAACATTCATAACCCCTAGTTTTGGGGCGATCTTAGTGAGATCATGCACAATTCCAGTCAACTCTACATATGTGATAAAAGCTACATCTAGATCCACTGAAAAAGCTTTAATAGGGCGATAATATTCCCTCCTCATAATGCTAGCATGCTACTAGCTGCCTGTTAAAAAAAGGAGAGCGAACGACCAACCAAACTATAGTGAGACAGGTCCATTATTATTTCCCTTATTGTGGTGGTATATAACTGCACTTAGGTAGGACGACTGTATACCAAGAGAAAAGCAGAAGGTCAAAGCAAAGTTAGGCAGGGATAATAAATGGATGTTACACCAAAAAACAAAAATAAGTAAAGCTAGTAAAATTTCGTTTATTAATTACTAGATTTTGCCCCGACCGTTTGACGGATGAATCAATACTCTTCATAATAATAACAATTACCCGAATTATTTATTTGTTACCATGAAATAATTCAAGTTATTCAATTACTAAAAGTGTAAAAAAAACAAAATACATCATAAATTTTACAATATTTTGATCATTCATGTATACAAGTTTTTAATTATCAAATGAAACACCACAACTCATGCAGGGAACTGATTCTAAAAAACCTTAATATTCAAAACGCACTTCAGTTTACTCTTTGATGTTAGAAATTACTGCAAATTTCTTTATGGATTACATTTGGATTGATCCGCCATCAAAAGCATCTTCTCCACACAACTTCATCATCATTAATGAAACTTATATTCACCATCAATAGTAAGGGTGGAAATCGGTACGGAACCCCAATACCAAATACCAAAATCCCGAATACCGAATTACACCCTAAAATCAATCTCAATCCCAATCCTTAAATAATTTCGGTATCCCAATCTCAATCTCTAAATATTACGGTATCCCAATCGGTACTTCGGTATCCCGATCGGTATTATCGAATACGAAATTAATTACCTTTGCAATTAATAATTAAATATATAAATTAGATTTTATTGTTTAATTTAGGGCAAAGAGATTAAGCAAAGAGTATTGAGTTTCGCTAAAGCTAGGATATTATTAAGGAGAATGAAGGAGGGGAGAAATCTCAAGTTCTTGTCAATGGTAATCTTTAATTTGATGAACTGAAGAGAGACAACTATTACTAGTGTTTGCTTTTTGGTGTTATGAAAATAACAAGAGATTAGGTGAGACACGAAAGTGACTTAAATTGGAAAGTCAAATTTGAGTTGGATGAGACTTTTAAGTTGTGAAATAGTGATGGAATGATCTATGTATAATTAAATGATCCTCTTGGTGGTTGAGGGTCGTGTAGTAATGAATGAGAGAGTCTAGTTGAGAGGATAAAATATACTCTTGCTTATATTTCGATATTGATCGGTATATACCGATCACAATCCCGTAATCCCTAATACCGAATAACAATTGAAATTCAATCCCAATCTCAATCCCAATAAAATAATAAGTGTATTCGGTAATACCAAATATAGACAAATTCGGTACGGTATTCGGTATATCCCAAATATTGGTACCAAAATCCAGCCCTAATCAATAATCTTTTCCTTCTTCCATGCATTATATTGAAAACCAAGTTTTAATGGTAAAATGTTTGAAAATGGGAAACATCTTTTCACGATAGTAGAATTTTACCTCATCTTTTCACTCTTTCCTCTCGTATTTGAAATTTCTATATCCACCATCAATAATCTCTTTCTTTATCTAAATAACCTCATTATCTTCATCACTGAATTCACTATCTCCGCTATTAGCATACACTTCCTTCTTCTCGTGCATTTCACTAATTGCGAATATTTAACGGCAACATTTTTAGAATTATGAAACTTAGTTTTCAGGAACTTGTTTGAGATTGTTCTTCTTCGTCTTTCATTATCTTCAAAACTGTGTACGCACTTATGAGGTTCGCAATGTTGTAATCGTGAGCTTGATTTGAAAATTTAACTTAATGCTCTTAGTTTGGATGCGATGAGGAGGTGAAAGTTCTTTAACTTTGTCACTATCTTTGAGTAGTTTCTTAGTATATATTCAAAACATCTAGCTCTTTCGCTATACAAACAAAAAAGTTAGATTAAACCATGTTTTCTACAACTTATATCTAGTCCTGAATCTATAAAATAAATCCGCTTGAGATACACTATTTGGTCGAAAACTTTATGTTTTAGTGGGTTTTTTTCTCTCTCAAATTAATGACCTTGAAGTTGAAAAGAACAGAAGAGTAGAGGTGGATTATTACCTAACTACTATTGTCTTTGATATTGTTGTATAATTCTTATAAAGTTACTTGTCGTAGTCTTCTTCAACTTTTCTTCAGCAAGTTTCAATTAATATGGGGTTTTTAATTTTAAATAAGAGTTGAAACGAATAAGATATAGTTCGTCGAATTTGTGAGAAATTGAAAAACTCTTGACTATAGCTCTTGATATTTGTGTCAGCCGTAACTAAAGAAGGTTATGCACCAAAATTCTATTCTTTTTAATTGGTTGTTTGAAGATAGCACTGGAGCAGTGTTTTATCAATTAGATGATTCTCCAAGATGAATATATTTTCGAGACATAGAATCAATTAATATATTGCTTAATAACCGTATAAATTAACTTAAAAATAAAAATAATACTAAAACAGGCATAGAAGAACAAAATAATATGCAAGTGTCAAATGAAGTTTTGATAAGAATTATCATCGCACTAATAAAGTTTTTTTCACTAACATTTGATCAAAACCAAACAAAGTTATGAAGAAAAAAAATTGAAGTTGTCTTTTGCAGCTATGGTAAAAGAAAACTATACATCACAAATCAAGCTTTAAGGTGGTAAGATCTCTTAATTTTGTTATCATTGTTCAAAAAAAGAATCTATGAAAAAAAATTATCTAGCTACTGGCTTTAAACTTTGATCTTCTAGTCTCTAAATGGAGATTGTAATATACATTTCATCGGTTTAAGAGAGAACCATTACGTAAAATAAAAATTGAGAAATAAACTAATAATTATTTAGAAAATCACTTATAATTATATTCATAATCTCCTCGTCCTTATCAATTCTCAATAACACGCTGAATTTATTTTATATATGTTTTATGGGAAATCTCAAATCCAAATTATAATTGAAAAGGAAAGTTATAATTGAAAATTATTTGGTTTGTTTAAGTTAATTACTTTTAGAACTAAGTTAAGTTATTAAAAATTAGTTAATTAGTAGAGTCACACGTATAACAATTCGCCTCAGACACTTAACCATATAATAAAAGAAAAGAAAATGAACAAACTAAACTTTTCTACACGCAACCATCATACATAATTAAAAATAATAATATGATAATTAGTTTTACAAAGATTCCCTACAGGATCTCTTTTCCATTAGTAAGTACAATCAACAAAATCTCCGTTTAGCCCGAATTCTATTAATTAAGAGGACAAAATTGTTCTTCCTAAATTTATTCAGAAGGTTCGAAATTCATAATTAAACATGTTTTTATAGAGAACCTCTTTATATTAGTATTAGGATAGTATTCGTAAACATATAAAAAAGTTGTTGAACTTTTTTGTATTTGTTTGATGTTTCAAGTACTAGACGCATACGAAAAGTTGAATACTTGCTTATATAATTTTGTCGTTTTACGTGTCTCAAATTAATTCTATTAACTACTTGTGAAAACAAACATCGTTAGGAAAATTCGTTTAATATTTCTATACATATTAAACGAAAGTTATGCAATTGGAGTCAAGTATGCGCTCCTTCAATAGTTCAAATGGTTAGGAATATGTAGACATAAAAACTTGCTTAAATTGTCCCCCAACATTTATGTATTAATGAAAATTGAAACGAGATGACTTAACTCTAATTTGATCAAAGTGAAACTAATACCGGAATGAGTTATAAGGTGAGTGAAAAATGTGCACTCTCAAAAGACAGAGTGGTCTAGTGAGGTCAGATAATCAACCACAAAATTAGCCTCTCTACAAACATGTTCTAACCCACGGACTTGTCAAGGCAACGTCTCAAGTCGTTTAATTGTACACAAGTTTTAACCAAATAAGAGATACGAAAACGGACGTCATTGGCAATAGAATATTAAATATATTAGATCGACCGAATGAGAGAGATATATATGGATTAGTATCTAGAAATTACCAAAGTATGCCATAGCAAAATGATAATGCACAACAATAATGAAAAAGGAAATTAGAATGATTAGTGAAAAAGACTAAAAGAGTGATAGTCAAGCAAATGAGTCAACGATAAAGATTGTGAATAATAAGAAAGAAATATCGATTTATATAGAGAAGAAACAATTGTGTGAATACCATACCATTAAAGGAAAATAATTGAGAATGATTAGTAAAAAAAAAGACTCATAGTCAAGAAAATGGATGAAGAAAATGACCATTTTAAGTAAAACAAATTTGATCATTGAACACCATTAATAAGGAAAATTGACCATGACATAAAGATTTTTAGAAGTGAAAATGTGTAGAGAGCTCGAGCTATATATATATATTCTTAATCCTTCACCTCAATCCACATCCATTTCGTAAAAGTTTTCCCCTCAAAGCTACAACAATATGAAGGTGAACATCCTAAAGACCACCATTGTGAGGCCTAGTGACAAAGACGAGGCAAACCCTGATCATCATGGTCGTCGTCGATTGTGGCTGTCCAATCTGGACCTCGTACACGGTAGGGTCCACGAGTCGACGGTTTACCTCTACAAGCCGTCGGAGAGAAATTACTTCGACCTCGAGCTGCTGAAAGAGGCCCTGAGTCGGGCACTCGTCCCCTTCCATCCCCTGGCCGGACGGCTGGCCAGGGACGAGAAGGGGAGGATCGAGGTGGACTGCAACGGAGAAGGCGTGTCGTTTTTGGAAGCCGAGTCAGATGCTTCGTTGGACGAGCTTGGCGAGTTCATGCCTGGAGATGAGCTACTCAAGTTGGTGCCTAGGGTTGATTACTCAAATCATGAGATCTCTTCTTGCCCTTTGGTGCTTCTTCAGGTAATCTTCCCAACTTTAAAACCTACCCAAAAATGTAAAATTTTCTTGCAACACTTAAAAAAGAATCATAATTTGTCTTGGGTTTTTTCAAAGGTGACGAGGTTCAAGTGTGGCGGATTGAGCCTTGGGACAGCAATCCACCACAGCGTGGCCGATGGTGAATCGGCTCTGAGCTTTATCAAAACATGGTCCAACCTGGCTCGCGGCCTTCCCGCAGCGGTCACGCCGTTTATGGACCACACCATTCTTCGAGCCAGGAACCCACCCACCCCAAAGTTTCATCACTCCGAGTACGACCCGGCCCCAACCCTGATCAACAACCCTAACCAACCCGGAAACCGCACCACCATGGCCATCTTCCGGTTCGAACCGGACCAACTCAACGCCCTGAAAAAGCTGGCAAACCCAACCGGCACAGCTAGTAAAATACGGTATGAGTATTTTACATTATTATGTAAATTAATTGTACCTCGGTCGAACACAGTTACGTCAACAGTCATAAAATATATTGAACGAATTAGTCCAAAAAATAAATAAACGTACAAATAATTTTCAAATTATTATCAATGAAATTCATTAAACACGGACATTAAAGCTTTATACATGTTTAGTACAAGATCCATTAGATGAACGAGAGAAAAAAAAAATGTTTTAGCAATAATCCAAAAATAAAAAGTTTTAAACACCATAAAATACATACATACATTATATATACGCGCGTATTAAACAGAGTATTTACCGATTATACCAGGTACAGCACGTACCAGATCCTGACGGCCCACATCTGGCGCTGCGCGAGCAAGGCCCGCGGCGGCCTTGCTCCCGACCAGCCGACCAGGCTCCACATGGCGGTGGACGGCCGGTCGAGGCTGACGAGCCCGCCGGTCCCTTCTTCCTACTTCGGCAACGTGATCTTCCATGCCGCTCCCGTCGCCACGGTCGGCGAGCTAACTACGGAGCCACTGGTTCGAACCCTGGAGAGGATTCGAGATGCCATCGACAAGATGGACGACAGCTACCTGAGGTCGGCGATCGATTACTTGGAGGACCCCGACGACGGCGACGACCCGGCGAGCGTGATGCAGGTTGGGGGCACGTGCCGGTCGCCGAACCTGAAGATCGTCAGCTGGGTCCGGCTGCCGTTGGAGTGTGCCGATTTCGGGTTTGGGAAGCCGCTGTGTTGCCGTCCGGCGGGGTTGTTCGAAGGATATGGGAACCTTCTTCCTGGGAGTGGTGAGGATGGGAGTCTTGTTCTTGCGATTTGTCTTGAGGCGGAAGCTATGGCGGCGTTTCGGAAGCTGGTTCATGGTGTTGATGTGTAGTTGGTTGTTGATGTAGGAATGTAACTGTGTTTGCCTTTCTTCTCTGTTTATGTACCATGCATGCATGGATTCGAATCAATAAACCTCGATTTCAAACGTTTGGTCTAATGGTACTATTATTGTTTTTCTATTTTAATCTTGTCCTTACTTCAATCATGGCTTGACTTTTAACCAAAAATTGACATATCATAATAAAAAAAATTTAGTCCAGTCAGCATGCTTTCAAAATTTATTGACAAAAAGACTATTTTCTTTGTATTCTACAAAAAGTGGCTATTGTTAGTCAAAAGTGAATATTTATAGGCTTATAGTTTTTTTTTTTACAAGAGGAATCTTTATTGCATTTCAACTGAACCAGTTACAAGAAGAACATGAAGAACCAAAGAAATGGATCCAGTGAGAGGAGAGAAAACAAAGAACAACCGATCAACAAACTGTGCTCAAAGGATGCAACAAGGGAGACACAAAGCACAGAATGAAAACCAATCACAGAGAAGATCCAAACACACGGACCAAAACAGGAACCACAAAATCCCTCTTGCAACCATTCAGTCAAACCACAACAAGATTAGGGTCAGCTTGTCTGATCAAATCGAAATCCATGACTGTTGAGCAAAGCAAAGCCACGTGCCGCCTCCTGGGGATTGCACGAAGACATCCATCACAGTGAATCTCGGTGAAGATTACATGGCGATGGAGAAGGATATGAACCGGAATGCTCCAAGCTGAGAAGGTAGAGGGGCCAGGAAGAGAGATCGGGTTCCGAAGAGGTCCAAAGGCCACCGCTGAACCGATTTCCACCGCCGCAACCGGAGAAGACTCACTTCCACAAATAGGCTTATAGTTAGAGGTGGCAATTTGTGATCCAATCAACCTATCCGATCCACTTAAATAACCAACTAATCCAATACATTCAAATCCAATTCATTTGATTCAAATTCAAGTGGACTGGTGGATTCATGAATTGATTCATGGATATCTGAATGGTAAATTATAGTTTGATACCTATATTTTTTGTATTTTACAATTTGATACCTAAAATTTATTTTTTATACGAATAAATCATTGGAAATTACATTTCGGTACCTAATTTTTTTTATTATGACACTTTAATACCTAAACTTTTCAAAATTTACATTTTCGTCCAAGACTTGTATGTCATTTGGATATCTATGGATCAATCCAGCAATCCATATGATCCAATCCATAAATCCACCAATCCACTTGATTCATTTTATTTTACCAATCCAATTCAGCAATTCATGAATTCAATCCATGAATTCAATCCATTTGTCACCTCTAGTTATAGCTAGCTATCTAATAGTATTTTATCACAGATTAATACGAGTCATGAAATCAAGTAGGCTCTCATAATAGCTTTTTTTCCAAAAGTCTTGACCAGAATCTATCACAAAATGCCATCCACTGCCACCATAAAACTTCTGGCCAACTTACCATCTCCCACCCATTTTAATAAGTCCCTCCATCCACTCTCGTGGCCATCACATTTCCTCCCAAAAGAAAAACTCAGAAACTTGGCATATATTCACGTCTCCATCTTAGTTTGTGTTTGCTTCGAATTCTGAAAGTTCTGAACTTCAATCACATCCCCAACTTCTGCTTCAAATCTCTCCACCTCGTTTTGAGCCGACCCAGCTTCTCCTCAGCAGCCACCTTATCCTCACAAGCCCGCTTCCTCTTACCACTAGCCTCCTTCACTTCCTCCATCTCCCTGGCCGGCCTTCTCCAATTCATCGCTAGTCGATCTCTTCCGATCGCCAACCTAAGCCTTGCGCGCGACCAGCTGCTGAATCTCACCATCCAGTCTCCTCTCTTCCTCCCCGAGTCGGAAAACCTCGTCCTCCAAGCCGCCCAGCTGCCTCTGCCTGCGAAACAGCCTCGCCTTCAGATCTTCCACCATCCACGCCATGGAAGCTTCGGTGACGCGGGAAGATTCGACCATGGACATCGTCCTGGGGACGCCCTGTTTGAGCTCCGAAAGCAACTCCTCCAGGGCCGCCTTGTCGACGACGTTGGTCGAGGGATGATGGGCAATCAGGCGAGCAATCTGGCTCGACATCTTCGAACCACTCGGTTTTGCGGATGGCTTCCAGCGGAATGCAGAGGTATCTAGCCATCGTTTCTCTCTGCTATTGCAGTAGCCAGGTAGAGCTGCTGCCTGATGCAACAGGGGATTTGGTATTGCTGCTTATTATTGTTGATAGCTGCGCTATCAGGCTGCTTGAGGTCAATCGTGCCCTTGATGTCGAAGGCCCGGGGCAACCAACCTTCACCCACATATTAGAGCAAGAGATGGTACAAATTAGTCAAGACTTAATAGTTCAACCAACCTATTGCGAAAACATCAGGGCTACTTAACTCGAGTTGTTGGGAGAAGGTTCTGCTGGATCTCCTCAAACAAAAGCCAACCCATGGGCTTGAAGTTTGCACAGGCCCACCATACCTTGTGCTTTAATTAACTGTTAATATTGGGGGTCGTGGAGATTCGAACACACGACCATTTGGCCAAACCAGTTCTGATACCATGTCAAGAACCAGTTGGTCCCAATAACTCGAGTTGTTGGGAGAAGGTTCTACTTGATCTTATACCACTCTCTAACAGAGGAAGGTTTGTTCCTAGTGTGAATCAAACTGAGAGTGAGAGTAACGACTCAACTGTAGAAACCTGAGCGTGGATTACGAGAGTATCATCTGCAACTAACTCGAAAGGGCCACCAAACTTGCGGCGTGGAACACAATCCTTGAATCCCCAGCCCTTCCCGCCTACTTTGAAGTGCCGTCTGCCTCCCCCTGGTTAATAGATGAGCTGAAGCGCATTAGAAAATGCAAGGAACGTTCAATTCAATTCACATGTTGACATTCATGGACTTGGCCATGATCAAAGAGATAGATAGATGAAACACAGATACAAAGTGCATTTCTCGGTGAAGACAACTACTACTCATTCTCGGTGAAGACAACTACTACTCACTGATTCAGCAAACCCTAACCCAACCAACAAAGCATCATTCAAACAATCGAAGAGATAGAGAAACAAAGATACCTAGTAGGCAGCGGCCGTCTGGCCGTCCTTTTGAGGCAGCGTAGAATTTGTAGTCGGCGTATCTCTTCCGACGACCATCCTCCCCTGCTCTCGGGTCGGAACAACAACGCAGGAACACAGAGATACACTCCATGGCTTCAAAGGGGTGTTCCCATGTATCAGCAACAAGGATCCTGCTCAAAAACAGAGTTCGCCATTTGTGTAAGAGAGAAATGACAATACATACATACAAAAACCGCAACCGCCGGGGGGGGGGGGGGGGGGGGGGGGAAACAACAACAATACACACCATTCGCAACCGCCGGCAAGAAATCAGGGGCGGAGCTACAGCTGGTCTCGGGGGGCCCCGGCCCCCCCGAGAATCGTGAAAATTACGTCTAAACTACATCGATATATTGAAACTTTCGTAAAAAATTAACAAACTATCTAATAAGTTTAGTGTGCCAATTTGAAGAACCAAAGTAAGCGTAGTCCAGCGGGAGAGGAAGGGAGTTATTATGTAGCTGATTGGGGGTTCGATACTCATCCTCTGTCATAATTATGTTTTTAAATTTATTATTTCTTTACTCATTTAATTAGATATAATTACTTTCAAGTTTCATGTTGTATGGTTTCTTCATTTGCAATATTGTTTCTTTGCTCATTTAATTTCAAATTTAGTTTTTTATTATTCATTTTGACCTTCCATAAATTATTCTACATCAATATTTTGACTCTAATCATCTAAAATGATTAATCATAATACTATTAAAAGTAAAATTTACTTTGATTGTCTTGCTTAGTTTTTAATTTTTTATCACCTTTCCGTGATAACAATATAAAATTTTTTCGGCCCCCCCGAATGTCAAATCCTAGCTCCGCCCCTGCAAGAAATGGTTCAGACTTGCGCATTCCGGAAATCCAACTTGACACGTCAGGGATCTTCCAAGTGAATGAGTACTCAGCGGCCATGCCGGCTGGCTGGCTGGCTGTCGATTTTCCACCGCAGATTTGGGAGAACAAGGAGAGGGCTTTCCTGGAAGAACAGAGGATTAAAGAGCGAGCTAGAGAAGACAGAGAGATGGTCGCGTGTTAGAAACAAACACTTTACAGCTTTTCATTATTTCGTATTATTGTCGGTTTTGATAATTGGGGGACCATTTGGGGTATTTTCGTTATATGGGTAGCAGTTAGGTATTTTGCGGATTATATAATCTGCAGTAGGAGTTATTTTGTCATTAGGCAATCAATTACAGAAAACCTAAATCCTAATCTCTCTCTCTCTCTCTCTCTCCCTAGCGCCGAACTTCCTCTCTCTTTCCCTCTCTCTTTGGCCGATCGGCAGCCATCCTTCCCCTTTCTTCTTCCTAAATTCCCTAATTCTAATCCCTAGCTTGATCAATCCCTAGTTGGTCTAGCTAATTCCCCAATTCTACAACTGTTAGAAACCTTGTTTCTAACATCTGGTATCAGAGCCCGGTTCCGATCGGAGAGTTCTTCCCAACTCCGTCAGGGACAGCTTAGAAACCGGAGAACCAACGATGGTAACGACGAAATCCATGAAGGCAGCAGAGAAAGCGGAGAAGGCGAATCAGGCAGGTGACAAGGGCGCCGATGCAGGTGACGACGGGGTCGATGGGGCTGTGGAGGATCTGACCGGCAATGAGGAGTTGAGGAGGGATCTGGAGGCGCAGGCGAGGAGACAGGCGCGGGTGGAGGAAGAGTTGGGAGAACTGCAGGAGAGGGCTAGGGAGCAAGGCCAAACCCTTGATGCTCTGACAGGAGCTGTGAAGGCACTGGCGGGACAGGTGGGTGACTTGGTGGCGGCCCTGAAGAAATCAGGGATCGAAGCTGGCGGCGGCGGCCAGTTGCACGGGGAGGACGGCACGCCAGGGGAGGGGTCGATTTCGGTGGAGGCGGCCGGCGACCACGGCGCCGCGCGGGCCTCGGCGAACACGGCGGCGGAGGGGCGGGGTGAGAAGGGCGGCGCGGCGGCCAACCCTAACCGGCTGGGGTTGCGTGCGGGCCAGGTCTCCTTTGGCCCAACAATCAAAGATGGGCTGCTTCCGACCCCCTCGGCCCAGGAGAAGGCGCGCGCGCGGGGCAAGGCCAAGATGGCAGAGTACGTGGGCTTGGATGAAGAAGAGTTGATGGGCTTGGAGCAGGAGTATGATCATGAGCCGTGGCCCAATGAGCCGAATGGGCCCGGGGAGGATTATAACAGGGATGAAGGGAGCCATATGGGCCGAGCTGGGACGGAAGGCGGGCCAGGTGGGAAGCGGCGAGAAGCGGACCGCGGCTGGGAGGTGGGTCGGCCGAGCTCCATGGGCCGGGGACCCGCGGGCCGGGCCGAGTATGCGGGCCGGGCGGGGTCGAGCAGGGGCCCAAGCGGTCGGGTCGAACCCGGTCGGGCCGAACCCGGTCGGACCGAACTCGGTCGGACCAGGACCGAACCAGGGCAGCAGCTGGCGCGCCAAGGGGGAACGGGCAGCAGGGGCTTTCCGGCTCGCCAAGGTCAGTTTGACGAGCCTAGAGGCAATCAACCGCCGTTTGTGAATCAGCACGACACTGGTAGGGAATTCATGGGATCAGGAACTGGTGATCAGAGGCAGAGAAATGAGATGGGCCGAGGACGGGGACATCAAGAGGAGGAGGAAGGAGAGTGGGAGTATGAAGGGGGGCACCGGTACTCGCAGCACTATCACCGCGAGGCGCCGGGGTATGGGAGGCACGCTGGTTACTCCCGAGGTGGTGAGGAGGAAGATGACATGGTGTTTCGAGCTAAGCCCCCAACCATTGAGTTTCCAAAATTCAACGGCAGGGAGGATGCAGGTCTGTGGCTATACTCCGCAGAACGGTGGTTCAAGAACCATCCCACTAGAGAGGAACGGAAGGCTCAGTTGGCGTCCTTCTATTTAGAGGGGGATGCATTGCAGTGGTGGGAATGGATGGAGCGGACCTATGCTGAAGCTCGAACGCTGATTACCTGGCCGATGTTCAAGGAGGAGCTGAGGTATCAGTTTGGCAAGTCGGAAGGGTGGGCCCCGGAGCAGCTGGCGAAGCTGCGCCAGACTGGGACAGTGGCGGAGTATCGAGCAGAGTTCTTTAAACTGGGTAACCAGTGCAAGGGCGTACCGGAGGAGACATTGGTGGGTCTGTGCATGGCGGGACTCCGGCCAAAGATCGCAGCGGCTGTGCGGGTATTTGAGCCCGATTCACTTCGAGCTGTTTTCCGTCTTGCAGGTAATAAGGAGGAGGAGCTGGCTAGTTGGCGGGGCGTGATAGGCCGCTACCAGAAGCCGGCCGGAGGAGGAGGCGGTGGTAGCAGCGCGAGTGGGGGAACGAGTGGAGCTGCATCGGGGCCTAGTTCGGGAGGGGGTGCGGCGGCTGGCCCACCTGCGGCTGTCATTCGAACGGGACCGAGGCCACCACCCAAGGGATTTAGGACGCTATCTCCGGCCGAGATCGAGCAGAAGAGGCGGGAAGGGAAGTGTTTCAACTGTGACGAGCGGTTTACCTTTGGTCACAAGTGCGGGAAGCCTGATTTGATGTTCTTGGTGGGACGATGGGAAGACGAGGCGGAGGATGAGATGGTGGAGGAACCCGGAGCAGAGCAAGAGAAGCCGCAACCTTGAGGACAAGGTTGTTTCCCAAGGAGGCGGGGATGTTAGAAACAAACACTTTACAGCTTTTCATTATTTCGTATTATTGTCGGTTTTGATAATTGGGGGACCATTTGGGGTATTTTCGTTATATGGGTAGCAGTTAGGTATTTTGCGGATTATATAATCTGCAGTAGGAGTTATTTTGTCATTAGGCAATCAATTACAGAAAACCTAAATCCTAATCTCTCTCTCTCTCTCTCTCCCTAGCGCCGAACTTCCTCTCTCTTTCCCTCTCTCTTTGGCCGATCGGCAGCCATCCTTCCCCTTTCTTCTTCCTAAATTCCCTAATTCTAATCCCTAGCTTGATCAATCCCTAGTTGGTCTAGCTAATTCCCCAATTCTACAACTGTTAGAAACCTTGTTTCTAACATCGCGCCGGAAAGGAGTAAAAGGGTTATTCAATAAGTGAAGAGAGAGTTTACTGTAGAAAGAAGGAGAAAAAAAAAGGTGAAAACTGAAAAGACTAAGACTGTTCGGCTTCCTTGGGAACCTGCGATTTTGAAACCTTAGTAAGTCATCTTCGATCGAATAGAAAGGTTCCTCTCTGGTTCCATAATTCCTCTCTCTTCTTCTCTCTAGGCTTTTGAGTATCTCTTTTGAGTAGGGCTGCAAATGAGCCGAGTCGAGTTTTACCCCAGCTTGAGCTCGGTTCGTTAATAAACGAGTCGAGTTCGAGCTCAGCTCGTTTATTAACGAGTCGAGTCGAGTTCGAGCTAGCTTGTTTACTAAAATCTTGACTATTATTTGGTACTTCATTTTGTATATCATTATACAAATGATTTATATTGTTAGCTAATCTCATATTCTACTTTGTTGGTATCATATATCATCTATCTATCTATCTTCTATCTATCTATACTTAATATTATGGCTATTCAAAAATAATTTCTTGCCACATAAGCACTTGGTGAATGCACAAGTTGCTAAGGTGGACAATTTTTTACAAACAAAAAACTATTTATTGATCTATTTATGAAGTTGTCTCTCTCTTCTTTTAATAATTCTACTCATTTTTACTAAAATTAAAATAAGTTAATTTTTTAGGAAACTGTTTACCACTAAAAAATCACTCAATACCACATTGATTATTTTCAAGGAGTGGTAGTGATTTATAAGGCCAACTTAACCATATTAATTAGATTGGTTTAAGTTGGGCCTAAATGATGGTATTTTGGGCTTCATACCAGGTACCTCAACACACACTACTTGACCCACCAAACACCGATCCGTCACGCAGGGGGGTCAAGTGTCAAGTGTGTTGACACCCTTCAACATCAACCACCCAAGTCGTGGAGACCCAACCACAAGGGGGTCATCGCGAGTAACCTTTCGCCGTGTGGTGGCAAAGAGAGCCAAAATATTGGCTAAGTGTTGAGACCCACAGCACAAGGGGGTCAAGCATGCCACCGCAAGGGAGGTTATGCATGACACTGTCAAGGGGTCAAGCACAAAGGGGGTCATGCATGACATCGTCCAAGGGGGGTCTCGTACAAGGGGAGTCAAGCATGACACCATCCAAGGGGGTCAAGCATGATGTGTGTTGAGACAGCCAAAATATTGGCTAAGTGTTGAGACCCACAGCACAAGGGGGGTCATGCATGACACCGTCCAAAGGGGTCAAGCACTAGGGTGTCAAGCATGATGCCGAGGTGAAAATTGGCTAAGTATGGAGATCCAACCGTCCAAGGGGGTCAAGCACCAGGGGGGTCATGCATGACACCATCCAAGGGGGTCAAGCACAAGGGGGGTCATGCATGACATCGTCCAAGGGGGGTCTCGTACATGGGGGGTCTCGTACATGGGGGGTCATGCATGACACCGTCCAAGGGGGTCAAGCACAAGGGGGTCATGCATGACATCATCCCAGGGGGTCAAGCATGATACCATCCAATGTGAGTTGAGTATGACGAGACGCGAGCTAACTGTGGTGGCAAAGAGAGCCAAAATTTGGCTAATGTTGAGACCCATAGCACAAGGGGGGTCACCTCCATGGCACAAGGGTTAGTTATCGAGTGGCAAGCACGCAAGACAGTCAAGGCGTCAAGCAAGCTACATCAAACACCAAGCAGTGGAGCAGCGGTTACCAAGAGGCGGTTGCACGACGGTTACAAGGGATGACTATAAATAGGAGAAACGAAGACGAAGCAAGGGTTCCACAACCAATCATTTGACGCACAATGTCAAAATTTATCTTTTCTCTGCAACTTGCCCTTTAGTTTTTCGGAGCTCTCACTGAACCTCCATAGGAGTAGGTGTAATTAACTTAGTTTGTCCCCAAAAAACCATCAAAAACATCAAACACCCTCGTTCGAACATTGTTCGGAGAGGTGTGAACCGTGTTTAGAATCGTTGTTCAAGAAGTCAAGGTGCATCCATTGTGTTCAAACACCAGTTTTTCCTCGCCGGAAAACAAATTGGCACACCTGGTGGGACTCTGTGTGTTTGATTTGATGGCTCCACGACTGAGAGAACAGGAAGGTGATATTTCACCAGGAGTTGTGAAGGAGTTGGCGGCCAAGTTCAAATTTGGCCAAGCAACAGTAAGTGTTGTCGGAAACAATGGCATGATTGAGATCTTGCCACCGACGGCGCCTTGTGTTGATGTAACCACCACTACCATGTCACTCCGCTCAATGGTGGATGATAACTGCAAGATGGTGGTGGAGAACCGTCAAGTGATGGTGGAGATCCGTCGATTGATGGAAGAGAGTTTGAATGGACTTTTTAAAAGTTCACAACAGACAAGTTTAAAACTTGCTTCTTTTAGTTCTATGTTAGATAGACGTTTGGATGAATTGCTTGAAGCAACTTTAGAAAATACAAATTGCTTGGATAAGCTTAAAAAAGATTTTATAGAACCAGTGATGCGAGAAATTTCTTTACCAAAAATTGGTATAGATCCGCCACCAAGTATTGCTACTGAGTATACAAGTATCCTGTTCTCCGGTGGCCGGACTACCCAGCCACGGTCAGGGAACTTACCGCCTCCGGCGACAAGTCAACTACGTCTTCAGCATAGCGGTTATAATAAAAATCTCGCTCCCACGTTCACCACTCATGTAAAGCAACCGCCTGTGCCGACATTTACTCATAAAACTGTCTCAGAGGCTAGACCATGCTTGAACGTGAGAGTTGGTGGAGGGTTAATAGCTGATATGCTACCACAAGCTTGCCCAAACTCGATGCCATCTATGCTCGAGAGGCCTGGTGGATGCAAATCGCCAGGGGGGCATGCAGAAGGCCATGGAAGTCTACCTAACAAGGTGAAATGTCAGCCTGGGGGGCAAGTTGACGTCAAGAAAATTGAACAAATGGGTGTGTTCAATAAAATACCATATTTGTTATCTGGAGATGGCATGAGGGGCATGTCATCAACCACAAGCAGTGGGTTGACAGTTGTGCGGAACAAGCCACAACAAGCTCAAGCCACATGTGTTTCCTGCAAGCCTGATGGAGACAAACCATCAAGGGGGCAGCAAGGAGGGCATGGTAGCCTACCACCTGACAAGTTGAAGGTGAAGTGTCAGGCTGGGGGACACGTTGATGTCAAGAAAATTGAACAAAAGGGTGTGTCCAACAGAATACCATGTTTATCGTCTGAGGATTACATGAGGGACATGTCGTCAACCACAAGCAGTGAGTTGAAAGTTGTGTCCAAGAAGCCATTACAATCCCAAGCCACACATGCTTTTAGTACTAATAGGGCTAAGTTTGGAAAGGGAGGCACGTCAACAATCATGAATAATGGTATGGGGGACATGTCTCCAACCACTGGACAGGAGGGTATGTCACTGACCATGAAGAAACAAGTGGGAGAAAATTATATGAGTGTGCAGCACACCCAAGCCACTCAAAAAAATTCTAAGTATGAGAGTGTGTTAATAGATGGACAAAGAAGCAAGTTCATGCTTAACAACCCTCATGGCATGCCAAATATGAATGGCAGGGGCATGGACAAGACATCCCGACATACAAAAACCAGAAATGGTCCTACAAAGAACCAGAGGTTATGTGCTACGTGTAGAAGTCAGCAAGCCGTAAGGGTTGAACAGGATCAGGTTGGCCACCAGGGTGGTCATCGACTTGTTGAGTCCAAACACTCCTCGTCCCAACCATATGGGATGACTAAGCATGATTGGGCGAAACCAAGGAAGTTAAAAACTCGTGGTCTCTTTCATGAGCCCAATGAGTTGAGAGTACCTAGAGTACCACCAGAAACGAGACAAACACATCAGGTTCATCATCAACAACCCAACATGTCTAGTAAGGTGGCTAAGCCAGAGGAGCAGGGGACCCCTTGCAAGCCCACCAAGGCAGGACATGTTGAGCGAGTACCATCTGTTGTTAAGTTGGAAAATTCAAAATCAACACCAAAGGAGTCGTATCTCCTTAAGGAGGAGAAACATGCAGTTTATGGATGGTTGGTGTGGTTTAATTCATGGACTTGGCAGTGGGTGTACACCTTTGGCATGTTGATGGTTGCCAAAGGGTTTGGATATCAGTGATGCATGTCACTCTTTGCTATATTAAAATAAATAAATAAATACTAGTAAAATATAAGGAAAAAGCCAATCATGGCTAAAAAAAAAAGAAATTAGAGTTGTAACACTTGCGATGTGAAGACTTTGCCATGACTGGTAAAACAACGAGTCAAGTGGCTGGGTCTATGGAGCCCCTTACGCTCGTTTGAGTACATCATGCCACTTCATGGCATGAGTAGCTGAATAGCTGTCCGTCATGGATCGTGTTCCTTCCATGCCACCTGTCTAAGGATGCGTACTTGTTGAAAGAGGATCGGATGCTACATGATCGGTTGATCAATGAAAGTATCTCAAGCCTTATGTCCTTTTTTCTTTGGGGCAAGGGGTATCAACGGGTTCAAAGTTAACCAACCATCCTGATGGTAGGCATGACATGACACCCTCTTTGTGGACAGAGCTTGCGTAGCTAGCCATGACACGAAGGGCGTGTTGGGATAGAATAGTGGAGGCAGTGATTGATTTTGGTCTTTTGATAATTACGGTTAGATATGATGCAGGGATGGTTTAGTGCGTTTTGGTTTTTATTATTCAAACCAACGAGCATTTTTTTTAGTGGTGTAGTTGACGTTAACTACTTAGTCCATAATCCTTATGCACTAAGTAGTTGGGGGGCATTTGTTTACCACTAAAAAATCACTCAATACCACATTGATTATTTTCAAGGAGTGGTAGTGATTTATAAGGCCAACTTAACCATATTAATTAGATTGGTTTAAGTTGGGCCTAAATGATGGTATTTTGGGCTTCATACCAGGTACCTCAACACACACTACTTGACCCACCAAACACCGATCCGTCACGCAGGGGGGTCAAGTGTCAAGCGTGTTGACACCCTTCAACATCAACCACCCAAGTCGTGGAGACCCAACCACAAGGGGGTCATCGCGAGTAACCTTTCGCCGTGTGGTGGCAAAGAGAGCCAAAATATTGGCTAAGTGTTGAGACCCACAGCACAAGGGGGTCAAGCATGCCACCGCAAGGGAGGTTATGCATGACACCGTCCAAAGGGGTCAAGCACTAGGGTGTCAAGCATGATGCCGAGGTGAAAATTGGCTAAGTATGGAGATCCAACCGTCCAAGGGGGTCAAGCACCAGGGGGGTCATGCATGACACCATCCAAGGGGGTCAAGCACAAGGGGGGTCATGCATGACATCGTCCAAGGGGGGTCTCGTACATGGGGGGTCTCGTACATGGGGGGTCATGCATGACACCGTCCAAGGGGGTCAAGCACAAGGGGGTCATGCATGACATCATCCCAGGGGGTCAAGCATGATACCATCCAATGTGAGTTGAGTATGACGAGACGCGAGCTAACTGTGGTGGCAAAGAGAGCCAAAATTTGGCTAATGTTGAGACCCATAGCACAAGGGGGGTCACCTCCATGGCACAAGGGTTAGTTATCGAGTGGCAAGCACGCAAGACAGTCAAGGCGTCAAGCAAGCTACATCAAACACCAAGCAGTGGAGCAGCGGTTACCAAGAGGCGGTTGCACGACGGTTACAAGGGATGACTATAAATAGGAGAAACGAAGACGAAGCAAGGGTTCCACAACCAATCATTTGACGCACAATGTCAAAATTTATCTTTTCTCTGCAACTTGCCCTTTAGTTTTTCGGAGCTCTCACTAAACCTCCATAGGAGTAGAGTAACGTAGCTTGTTCACAAAAAACCATCAAAAACATCAAACACCCTCGTTCGAACATTGTTCGGAGAGGAGTGAACCGTGTAATTAATCGTTGTTCGAGAAGTCAAAGGTGCATTCATTGTGTTCAAACACCAGTTTTTCCTCGCCGGAAAACAGAAACATTTAAAAAAAACACACCTAAGTAAAAAAAAAGAATTGACTAAACAAACTATAAAGATGGAAACAGAGAGTGACATATATTGTATTTGTTTAACCCAAATTGATTAAATCTTATTAAGTAAATTTTCAAATCTTTTTTACTAAAACTTAATAATAAGTTACATTTTGATGAAGAAAAAAAACAAGCACACACATAAATATTAATATTTTTCTATACAAAATGTAAACGATGGTCTAAGAGAAAATAAGCGTTTGACAATCAATCGACTTTGAGAAATGAACGATATGAATATATGTTTTTTGCTATGAAACACTCACTTCTTTCTTATGTATATACCTACCAAATAAAACAAGTATAAATTATATAGCAAAATGTCTTAATATAAACTTGACAGAGCAATAATTGTTATTTTTTTAAAACATTCTTATTCATTTCGATCAAATGAAAACATATTAATTATTAATGCAAACTTTTAATTTGTTTCTATCCCTTTCCCCATTTTGATTATCTCTCTAGAAATAAAATCCAACATTGAAAATAAGAAATCAAGAAAGTATGTCAACCACCATAAAAATAAACAAAGCCCTCTTATTAGTTGCTAAATTTTTTGAGATTTCTAATATTTGTATTCTCATAATTTATAGAGAAGGAAATGGTAATGAATACGATTTTTTTTCTTTGTATGAGAATAGGAGGTAGGAGTTACACGAGACAACGATAAGATGACAAAATTTTGAGCAGTTGTAACATATTTTTGCCTGTTGACGAAAAAAGTTAATTTGATCATTGTGAAGATGAGGTGAACCAAGCCGAGGGTTGTCGACTGCTCCCTCTTCTTCCTTGATCTGAAGCTAGCAACTGGTCTCACTTTCTCAGCGATATGTTATTGTTTGCGGTTGACTGGCCGAGTTATACTCTTTTTCCCATTCTTTTCTTAATTTCTTCTAAATTATGACTGCTGGATGGTAAATTTTCCCACTCTTGATGAGTGAATATATTTCTTCTTTGTTTTTTACTGAGAAGGGTCGCCATATACTTTCATGTATATATATAAAATATAATTAGAAGGGTTAATTGGTTGGACTTAGGGCATACCTGATACATCCTTTGGTTGAATAAGTGATCGTTTTTCTTGAATGCCTATTGCAACCCGATTTCTTGAATGTTGAAATGGAAAGTAGAGTTGTGATGATTGTTTATTATATTTTATGTTCATGATTGACATGCTACTACTAGCTAGCTATACAATGATGATCTGGTTAGTAATTAGTACGTAGCAAAGAGGTTATAAGTAGAAGGGAACATAATTGGGGTTTTATAAAGGTCGCGAAGAAGAAAGAAAATGATAATGGTGGTTTCCCGGTTGTCTATTTCGATGTTTTTTTAATTTCTACATGTTTGCGGTGACATTTGTTTGTTTCATTAAGGTAAATTTTTCTGCATTGAATCCCTAACTAAAGATTGATTTTGACATGATTTTTTCTTACAAACTACTATTTGGATTGATGCATATATTCAGTTCACAAAAGAGGAATCTGAATGATAAAATGAGTTGAGTGGTATTGAAGACTGCTCCTTTCATTATTTGTCTATGTTGTTATTAGGTAATAAAGCACAATTCTTTTCTGTAGGAGATATGTAGCTCTCTACAAAATATAAATTGTGTTTAATTATATGTAGTTTAATTTGCTGAAAATATTACTTTAATAAGTTAGTGACAGCTGATAGTTTTGTTTGTGGTTGGTTTTGCTAGAACATTTCAAGGTAATTAAACAAGTACGTGGAAGATTGATGGACGTGGATGCTCATGGGTTTCCTCATTATTCCAAAATTGTATGTATAAGTGATAATACACGATATCCATGGGATTTAGATCGGAATATTCTCTATTATCATATACCGACATATGAGAAGGGTGGGAAATAAAAAGCTCTTCGCTTATTTTTTTTATTTATTAATTGAAGCATATTTTCTTATTCTAACTTCTTCTTTTGTGGCCGTAAGTTTTTTAACTTCTTTATCACAATTCTGTGCTAATGAATGAATAATCTCTTATGTTTATAATCTTAAAGGGCGAGTTCGATAAAAAAATTCTAAATCAATAAAGAACCCTCTACAAAGAGCTCAGTTAATAAAATTAAAATGTTCATAAATAAACAAAAGGTATACACGTATGAAATAATACTTAAATAAGGTAAGTGAGATTTACAATTCCATGTATATTACCTTAGCAAACATAAATAATAATAACAATTAGAATACTATAACGAATTATAAAACAACCAAACAAAATACATCGCCCAACGGGCGGGTAAAAAACTAGTTTAGTTAATAAATTTTAACTATTCAAAATCATGTTATTTCATAGTATCGAAGCAATCTATGATACATAATTTCTTTTTAAAGTAGAAACTAAGATATATTTGCTCACATACTCAATGTGTTAAACTTTATATATGGTGAGATATATAATTTAACATACATATGAATTAAAATCATAAGATATAGATTGATTCGTCCATAAGTCGGTAATCGAGTTGGCTCTCTAGCCACATGTTGAGACATATCATGAGCTCTAAACGAGCCAGCTCACGAGTTTAGCTCAACAAGCCATCGAGTCGAGCTAGCTCGCGAGCTTCACGAGCTGAGCAAAGCTGAGCTCATGTTCGGCTCGTTTATTACCGAGCCGAATTTCGAACGAGTTTTTCTCGAGTCGAACACCGAGCCGCTCGCGAGCAGCTCGGCTCATTTGCAGCCCTACTTTTGAGTTTCAAGGGCGGCTGGCAGAGCCTAGGGGTGGACAACGGGAAACTGGTATTTGAGTATACCCATACCCGTCCCCTTTTTTTAGGGTTACGGGTACCCAAATACCCGTTTTTATTTATTTCAGGATGGGACTTGGGATTGTAAATGTCAATATTGAGTACCCGCGGATAACCCGTTAATACTCATTTGGGTAATATGGGTACCCGCTATATCCAATACACATTAGCTCAACCCAAATCTGAAAATTCCAATGAATGGTTGTAAGTTAAATTAGTTACACGAAGAAGTAAGAACTGAGATATTTCACTTGTATTCTAATATCATCGTAATCTTCTGGCTCTCATCATTCATAATAAAAAATCAATGGGTGAACTTGACAAGGTTTAACTCCGAGATAACAATTAGTTTTGTTCCACCTGATGGTGAATTTTAATTGATGCAGTAAGCAGATCAAAACTTTATAACCTCATTTCAGCTTTATGCTAGTTTTGTTTGAACTTCGTGGGTTTCTATGTCATTGAAGGTATAACTTACTTTTCTTGAATTGTAAACTTGAGTACTATTGCTTTCATGTTGTTCCTCCCAAACTTACATGGAGCCAGTTATGCATTCTGCTATCTTTAGGAGTATTGTCGAAGCACAAATCCAATGCATGTCTTTTCTTAAGCGCAGATGTGCTGACCTTGATGGTGTTATCCATGTTGAACGGGTATAAACGGGTAGTTTGGATACTCGTTATCCGTCCCGTACGGGTTAACGGGTACCCGTTACCCGTATGGGTTTGGGATATGGGAAGAACTTTGATCTTTAAATGGGATTGGGTACCCGTTTCAAACGGGACGGGTACCCAATCCCGCCCTGTTTTCCACCCCTACCAGAGCCCAGAAGTATCACAATAAAGACAATTGTCAAATTCGTTTATAAGTTATTTCGGTTTATTAAGCAGAATGGTCTGATCAGATTACAATCGGTAAACCAGTTTGTATAAAATATGTAGAGAAGCAGAAAATTATTTTTTAAAAAAATGAATTATATATATAAACTGTCTCAAGACAATCCCTCTGTAATTTATATACATAGTTATATAAAATTATCAATAAAATGACAATTCCTCGTATTTAAATACAACATTTAACACCAAAATAAAATAAATTTGTATTTGAATCCACCAAATAGCAACAAAATTCGTATTTGTATAAAATACATTACAAAAATTATGACAAATACTCATATTTAAATGTTCTAATTCCAATACTCGTAAAAAAAGAGTCATAATAAATGCAAAGAAGCGGGGTCTTTTATCCATAAGCGAATGGCTTGAACCAACTTTTCTAGATGGATGAACTAATTTCCAGTTGACATTCTTTATTAATTAAAATTGTAACTGATCAGCATTAAACGACTCTGAGTACCACTTTATACTAGTAGTATCCAAACTAATTTTACAACCGATATCGGTTGTACCCAGTTCTACCACCAATAGGGCTGGAAATTTGATACCGGTATTTGGGATATACCGAATACCGTACCGATTTGTTTTTTAGGGATCGGGATTCATTTTGGAGTGCTATTTGATATTCGGGATTATGAGATTGGGATCGGTATATACCAAAATACCGAGAAACAACAAAAATTAAAAATTAATGAAATATAGCACGCACATTTTGGTCATTCCCCACTCTTTCATAACTCACAAGTCCCCATCCAACTCGATTTTCACTTTCCTGTTTAAGTCACTCTCGTCTCTCATCTATTCTCTTGTTACTTTCAAAACATCAAAAGGAAAACGCTTATTTTACTCATCTCTCAGCCTCCAATTCGTCGAATTAAAGATTACCAATAACAAGAACTTGAGTTGTCACCTCTACACCCTTAGTCCATTTGCCCTATATTAAACAACCAAATCTAATTTATATATTTAATTATTAACTGCAAATGTAATTTATTTAATTTTTATATTATCGATTGGGATATCGAAATATTTAGGGATTGGGATTAATGTGACTGATTTGAGGGTGTAATTCGGTATTCAAAATTTTGGTATTTAGTATTGGGATACCGATACCGTACCGATTTCCACCCCTATCCACCGATATACTACTGAGATGACAATCAAGTATCTCTTATCATTCTCCCCCCACCCACCCACACACACAAAAAACGTCTAATAAATAAGAAGTTATTTTTGTTATAATTTTCTGTTTCACTTCATTTTCCTCAAAAGGGAAATACAAGTAGGCCTGCAAATGAGCCGAGCGACTCGGCGCTCGACTTGGGAAAAGCTCGTTCGAGACTAGACTCGTTTATTAACGAGCCGAACATGAGCTAAGCCTTGTCCAGCTCGTGAAGCTCGCGAGCTACCTCGACTCGGTGGCTTGTTGAGCTAGCACGTTTAGAGCTTATAAGATGTCTCACATTGTGGCTAGAGAGCCAACTTGATTATTGACTTATGGGCGAATTGATCTATATCTTATGAGTTTAATTCATATGATTGTTAAATTATAAATCTCACTCTATATGAAGTTTAACACACTGAGTATGTGAACAAATATATAATATTTTTTATTTTAAAAAGAGATTTTAAATCATAGATTGCTTCGATACTATTAAATAACATGATTTGGACGAGTTAAAATTTATTTACTACATGATACCAACAAATTATAATATGAGATTAGTTAACATGATTTGCACCTCTTTTGTATATTTTATGTTAATCAATGCTCTTTCTATATTTTCAATTTTAGAAGAAAATTTTGCACTTTCTTATATTTAGTACTCGTATTGTGACTGGCCCGGGTTGTTGGTCTTTGATGATTGGATAGGAGGTTTCATTTCTATTAAAATTTAGTCGGAAGTAAGTTTTTGGTTACTTAATTTTGATTGACAAAGGAGGGGATATAAGTATTGTGAAATTATTTTACATAGGCCTTAAGTAATGAATGACCTTTTCACTTTGGGAATATTAGCACCTAGCAAGGTTGTCAACCCGCGGGTTGACCCGGACCCGGTCGAGTTAGTGGGTCAAGGGTTAATGGGTCAACCGTTTTAGCCCGGCTTGGCCCGGAAATATGGAAAGAGTCATTATATTGTACTTATCCTCATAAATTATATCAAATCTTATCTAACATATGAGTTATAATATATAATATTACACCAAAATAACATATCGTACTTAGATCCAACATATAGTGAAAATTCACACACACTTATATAACATCAATATTCAAATGTTCAACTTAGGATTACTAAGATTGAGTTAGGCGAAAAGAAAAATCGGAAAATAGGCGCATTTCGCAAACCAAAGAAAAAAATGACACAATTTGACCTCCAACCCGGTACCTTGTAGCGGTCGACCCGGCGAGTGCGTGCGGCCCGTTTTTCCCACCGGGTTAAGGTCAAATTGGGTCGACCCGCGGGTCAACCCGCGGGTCAACCCGCGGGTTGACAACCTTGGCACCTAGCTACGTAGACAGTTAAGCGAAAGTGGAAGCTCTATGTGATACATATGATTTGAATGTTGCATAAAAATAATAATCATTATGTAATGTATTTGTATGAGATGACAATTGTAGAATGAGGTTACATATATCTTACATAACTGATAACATTCTTACTTAATAAACAATAACATTGTATTATTCAAATGTTAAATCACTACATAATTCTCACATAACACGGCTAAACGTAATATATATTAGAGTTTCGTAGTCATTATGTAATGTATTTGTATCTTATGTAATAGTTATAAAATGACATTACTTTATAATCAATGATTGTGTATATGTTTGAACCAATTTAATGACTTTGATTTATTTAAAACCTCAATTCTCGGAACTTACCAAAATGCAAGTGACTATTATAAAAAAATAAAATCAAGTTCGGGTTCAGGATATAGTGAGTAACCTAATGGTGCATAACTTGAATAATAAGATATGACCCCTTCGTTTTGAGTGGGCCCCGCAGATCTAAGGGTTGTAAAATTTTATTTTATTTTTTCTAGTTTTCTTAATCGGCTCTTATCTTCTTCGTTCTAATTTGGATTCAATTTTGTTTGCACAGATGGAACGAGTTCGTTGTGATCTACAAAATGAGATCCATTTTCAATATTCTTAGAGAGTGAAAATTCATACCTCTCGTTACCAATTTCACACCATATGGTATCACATTCGTTTTGAAGTCATTTTTTAAAATATTTGCACAGAAAGAACGAGTTCTTCATGATGACCGCCCCTTGCCCGAATGGCAGAAGCAATCCCGCTGCCGCAGAAAGTAACAAATAAAATGGGTAGTCCACTAGAAAAATACACCAAAGGAAAGAAAGAAGAATATACCAAAATGCAGTGCTGCACCAAACGCTGTATTGAAAGTACAAATTTCTTAGGGAAATACAGGACCAAAAAATACCACCTCATACCACCTTGGAATATGGGTGGTTTCTTGTGGTACCCAATGTTCAAAGTCGTAAATGACAGTTAGTAGATTCCTACTATCATGTATTCAACCATTTTACAATTTGATATGTTCATATACCACCATGATACGCTTTCATACAATATGATATGGAGTTGGTAACCATTTGCAATCCCCGGTGACAAATGTTTCAGACTGGCGCATTCCTGAACCCACTTGGACATGTCAGAGATCTTCCAAGTGAATGAGTAGTTAGCCATGTTGTCGATTTTTCACCGGAGAGAGCGAGCAGACATAGGGGTGGGCATCCGGTTCGGTAAACCCGAACCTAACCGAACCGAAACCGATCTAAACCGAACCGAAACCAAAATACTATTGTTCGGTTCGGAATTCGGAATCGAAATCTGGATAGTTCGGAAACCAGGGTTCTTTCAACCGAACCGAGATTCCGAATTTCCGACCGAAAAACCGAAATACATTACATAAGCCCAAAAATATTCCTATTTCCCAACTCTCTAAGCCCAAATGAAACCCCTAACAGCCTAACTCTCTAAGCCCAAACAAAACCCAACTCACTTAGCCCAATCAAAACCCTAACTCCAAGAGCCAACAACCCTCTCCAACCTGCCTCCTCTCTGACCGCCGACTTCGCTTCACCACCTCGCTCTCGGACGGCTGCAGCCTGTAGCTACGACTTCGCTTCATCAAATCCAGTGGCGACCTGAGTGACCATCTCCGACCTGCCTCCCCTTCAGCAGTTCATCGACAAGCACATGCAGGCGGTGCCACCAACGACGATGGCGGGGAAGATCCGTTGCATGCGGCGAAACTCGTTGAGGCCTTGAGGATTATAGAGTTGTAGATTGACAGGAGATTGAAGTTCCGGCGAGGCGACCACCTATTCTGGTTCTCGACCCTCCCGATCTTCGAGATCTAATTCTCGTCGAGTTTCGGGAGATTGGGGAATCGAGACGACGGACGACGGGATGAGACGACGAGACGAGATTGGGGAATCGGGGAGTTGGGGAGATGAGACGATGGTCGTCGGTCGAGTTGGGGAAGTCTGGGAGAAAGGGAGAGCGATTGACAGAGAAAAAGAGAGAGAAGAGAGAAGAGAGAGAGAGAGAGATGAGGCGCAGAAATGAAAAATGGGGGAGAAGAGGTAGGGGTAAGTGATTAAGTGGGGAACTTCGGGTTTGGTGTTAAAACCGAACCGAGATATATTTCGGTTCTGATGAACCGAACCGAAATATATTTCGGTTCGGAATCGGTTTGCTTCCTGATATAGTTCGGGGATTCGGTAATCGTCTATTCGGTTCAAACCGAACCGACCGAATGCCCACCCCTAAGCAGACAGAGGCGTGGGTTTGGGGTACTGGTGCGTCTATGCTTTTTGAGTATCCCTTTCGAGTTACTAAGGCGACTGGCAAAGGTAGTGCAAGATTTTCTTTCGTTTTTTTTTTTTTTATCTTTTCCCACTGGTTTTCTCCTCTTTTCTCTTTAGTCAATCTTTTCTTTTTCGAGTAAATACAATATATTAGTTATTCTTTTAATTCCTTTAAAATATTAAACTTTCATTATGATGCAAAGAGTCGAAACAAGTGAAGGAAAGCTTTAACAATGGCGTGAAGCTAATTGAATGGAAGTTGGAAGAGGGGGAAGTTGCTTACAGGACAACAAAAGAGGATGAATGAAGTACTATTCTATGCTTTCTACCAAGTTTTTCTCTTTCTGTTCTTCTTGACAAGGAATCATTACTCTTTTGGTAGGAGTGGTAGATGTCATTTTGGACCAATAGCTTGATAGTTGGAGGTTGCTAGTCTCGGCGGAGCCAGGATTCTTCGAACGAGAAAGGCCTAACATCATCCACATCTATGAAATACAATTGCTATTTAATAAGTGGCCCTTACTGTCACAACATTCGCTTTTACAATTTCACGACATACCACTTTTATTTTCTCTATATCAATAAAATCCACTTTCGATTTCATATGATAGGCCCAACCACCCAAGTGACTTTGTAATACAACTATACATTTTATCTAATCTACATCATTTTATCAATTTTAAACTTGTCACATAATTAAAATAACATATTTACTTTTCTAATTATAAAAAAACTGAATCTACTAATTCTTTGAAAAACATATTGTAACTTTAAATTTATTAATATAATAATTTTTCCCATTGTAGTTAACAAATGATTAAAAATATCTTAAATAAAATACAATCTTTTCCAACTCAAACAAAACAAAATGGAAATGAAAATAAAAAAGATGCAAGTGCCACGTCACAATGGAAGAGCGGCATGACAGCCGTTGCGGAAGCTCTAACAATGTATTTTCTTAAAATTGAACCTACATCTTTGAAGAGGTAAGAAATACTTAACTATAATGTAAAAATATTCAATTATGTTATGTTTAAAAAATCGATCATTCAGCCTACGGATTTATGAATCCAACTCATTCCATCCCGCGCCACTCACTGCTAAGTCTCATAGAACAACTTCTGAAATGTCTCCACAACACCAGCCTCCAAGCAAATCACCAAAGGCAGGCTCCCATCATCGCCACTCGGAGGCAAAATGTGCCCCGTCCCTTCATTGTAATCCGCAGCTTTCCTGATCAGGATCGGACTCCCCCACCCGAAATCGGCATTCCTGAAGGGCAGCCGAATCCAGCTCACCAGCTTCAGGTTAGGCGACCGACACGGCCCCGGAACTCGTATCACACCATCCTTACTCCCCAGATCCTCCAGGTAGTCTATCGCGGACCTCAGGTACTCGTCGTCCATCCTGCTTATCGCCCGTCGAATCCTGTCAGCAGTATCCGCGATGGTCTCTGCTGCAAGTTCCCCTGCAGTGGCAATCGGGGTGGCGTGAAAGATCACGTTGCCGAAGAACGTCGGAGGCATCGTTGGGTTCAGTCTCGACCTTCCGTCGACGGATATCTGCAGCTTGGTCGGCTGCTTGTCGGGCAGGCCGCGTGCTCTGGTAGCGCACCGCCATATGTGGGCTGTCAGGATGTCGTGGTTGCTGTACCTGTTTCCTGACAGGGTGATGTTGGCTTTGTTCTTTAGGGATGTGATTTGGTTTTGTGTGATTTTCATCATGTGGATGATGGGAGTGGATGGGATTAATGGAGTGGGAGTGGGAGTGATCATGGTTGGGTGAGGGTCGTATTCGGTGTGGTGAAATTTCGGGGTCGGTGGGTCTCGAGCTCTGAGTATGGTTCGGTCGAAAGATGGCACCGTGGTGGTGGTGGCTATGTTCCGTAGTACGCAGCCACCACCGGCTCGAGCCATCTCTGACCAGGTGTTGATGAACTGGAGCGCCGACGCTCCGTCCGCTACCATGTGGTGGACTCCGATGCCTAGACATACTCCGCCACACCTGAACCTTGTCACCTTCATAAATTTTAGGAAAATGTTTTGTTATATGGTCAAGATTATCATTGGGTGATATACAATTAGATGATTCATAAAAACATTTTGTATCCCTATATGAGTCCGATTGATGGGATTTTGTAAAATTAGCATACACTACTTAAACATCTCATGTTCACGCATTCCAGTACCTAAACTTTCATATAACTATAGTTTGACTCTTAACACGTTAGTCCCTAAACCATCCAAAAGTCTAAAAGTACTAACAAACTAAATCACCATCCACACAACTTTACAATTTAATACCCGAACTTCCAAACTCTTTCCTAAGTAGCCCTCAAGTCCTAATTGATAACTGAAATACCTGAAGTGGGTGCATAATAAAATACCTGAAGAACAAGCATAGGGACAGAGGAAATCTCATTGTAGCAATCAACACCAGGAACAAGCTCCCCCAATTGAACCTCCGACGAGGGCACAAACTCTCCGAGCTCGTCGATGGAGGCCTCTGTTTCGGCCTCCAGAAACAGGGCACCTTCTCCATTACACTCCAATTCCAACCTCCCGCTCCCTTTACCTTTCTCCGGCCCGATTAATCTCCCCGCCATGGGATAGAATTGCACCAGGGCGCGGCTCAGTGCGTCCTTCAGCACTTTGGTGTCGAAGAAGAGCTCGGAGGAGTCGGTCGTCGAGTTGGTGTATGCGTAGACTGTCCTGACGTGAGCTTTGAGCTGCAGGAGGTCCAAATTGGACAGCCACAGCTGCTGCCTCGGCGTTTCTTCCGCCGGCCGGACCATGGTCTTCTCTTTGATTGTCACCTTCATGGCGAATAACGGCAGATGGTAAAGCGTTATGTGAAACAGGGGAGAGGAAGCTTATGGTGAAGAATGAGTTTGTGGAAGGGAGGAGTATTTATAGGAAAACAGAGGAGGTCCAAGAAAGTTTCTTCCTTTTCTTTCTTCTTTCCCCCTCGCCAAATACGTACTTTTCACGATCAATTTGTCATTCAAACACAGCTAAAGAAGTTGATTTTGTGACAGATCATTTTTATTCACCAGGATCATGCATCTATTCCCCTATAACGCCGTTTTTATAAAGACTAAATGGATATAGTCGTGTTTGTAAAACATTACTGTACCGGCGGTCTGACTGAGTGAGCCTCTGTAGACCTGGCAAATTACAATTCAATCCGATCCGAAATCGTTTAAAAAATAGAAATTTTTGTAACCCGAAATCTGAATGACCCGAACTCGATAACCCGTGATTTTTGGGCCGGGTTGGGGTGGGTTAACGGGTTGACCCGTTAGACCCGTTCCATTTTATATATCACTTTCAAAATGATAAAATCACTCATAAATTGGTGAGATGTTTAAAAAAATCACAAGGATTTGAATGGCATGTTTAGAGTTTAAGGATAATCAAATATCATGTGTTTCTTGTAGTAGTAGTATTACTCTTGTGATTGTTCTTTTACGATTTGCGTAATTTGTATTTCATTTCATTAGCGTGAGAGGATTTGAGAATATGTTAATTGACATGTGTTAGGTAAACTGTTGTCATGCATATGTGAAAATTAGTGTTCTTTAAGAAAATATGAAGCATGTTTGATATTGTTTCTGAGAACACTCATAACCCGAAATGACCTATAACCCGACCCGAAACCGAATAACCGAAGTTCCCAACCTAAAATTACCCAACCCGACCCGATTGTCAAGTCTACTTACAAGGGCCTAAATCGATAGACGATTTCCAACGATATGAAATGGTTGAACCACGATTACGTGACAGATCGTCGTATTCACCACGGTTATTCGTATGTTTCTCTAAGCTAACAAGTTTAATGAACATACATAAGCGACTCAAGTCCATTATTATTATTTATGAATTTTATTTTGAAATTGTTAGGACCCTCACGTTACTTGAACTTCCTCCTCCCTGATTTTAGCGAGAAATGGTAGCATCGTTCTTATTCGCTAAATGCTTACTTTTGCCTATCATATCCGGCATTTATACCCATTTAAAAATAAGCTAATTTTCTGACAGATTAGCTTATTTATTAGAATCGCATGTAGGGATGGCAATGGGTAGGGTCGGTTGCGGATTATCCTATATCAACTCCTAACCTGTTGGGTAGAGCCTTCTAAAATACCCGACCAAATAATCACCGGGTATGAAAATTATGTAACCATACCCTACCCACCGGGTAACCACAGGTATTCGGGTAACCATGGGTACGAATCCTAAACTATGAACTTATACACATATATGCACATACATATTGTTGTCCATTAAAAATTCTCAATACTTGTAACTGTTCTAGTTTCAACAATCCACACAAATAAAAACAACAAACACATAATAATTGTTCTTGCTTCTACGTACAATCCACACAAACATAATAATTGTCTACATCTTCATCATCAATAATGGTAGCTAAACTCAATTTCTCAAGCTAAACTAAATTTCTCAAGGGAAATTGACCATTTGGTTAGCGGGGCGGGTATTATCGATTACCATACCCGTACCCTGCCCTTTATTTTGAAACCAGGTATTACCTGTACCCGTCCCTTAACTCGTCAAAGCGGATAATTACCCTCGTTGGCCGGTTACGGTCGGGTAGGGTACCCATGGTTACGGGTTGGACATCCCTAATCGCACATCAATTTTTCGAGATCCATTTTATAAACATTATATATGTGACCTTGGCCATCTAGTTTATGTATAAAATTTTAGAAATTGTTAGGATCCTCACATTACATGAATCTCCTTCCCCTAAATTTAGTGATAAATGGTAAGATCGCTGCTTATATAATTTTAGAAATTGTTAGGATCCTCACATTACATGAATCTCCTTCCCTTGAATTTAGTGATAAATGGTAAGATCGTTGTTGTTTGCCAAATACTTATTTTTGATTGTGAGATCTGTCATGCATCCAAGTAAGGATTGTGAAACCGTATTCGATGCTTTTGATTAGATCAACTGGTACACTAGGAAATTTAGAGATAAAAGCATACTATTGAGATACCCTCGAAATTTCTGAGTACACAGATTATTTGTATGAAAGAAATATAAGTGAATGAATTTAGTATAACCATTATTGTAATAATAATTCTAGATTACTAACATTAACATATGTCGAATAATGGAAAAACTCAATCGAGCTGAAACAACACTTATACTTCAACCAAAAAAATAAAATCCCTGAACTTATGAAAATAATTGAAGGACAAAAGAATCTAAAAGAAGATGAACGGTCGGGGATAAAAAATGTTTTTATTTTTCCCAAATAAAAAATTCGTTTAAATGAAAAATCATTAATGGATTCTCTAGTTGCAGACATCATGATTCATTAATCCATATAAAATTACGTCATTAGTTTCTGCTAAAAGAGGGGGGAAAACACCTTGATTAAATTATGTAACCCGCTCAGCTACTTTAAAACAGATGCACAATATGATGTTCAATAATTTTTTTATTTCGATAAAATTGATGGTTATATTAACATCCCGAACTTTTTTCTTACGAATATATTGTCCATTTTGGGCCTCGACCTTCACAGTTTTTGACTTGGTGTGCAATTCAATGTAACTTCCCATAAGGTCACCAATCCTTGTTGTACTCCACACTGAGCACGTTTAACTTCGGAGTTCTCACAAGAACTCTTCCATTTCACCCCAAAACGCGTCTTATCAGTTAAGGTTGGTTTCTTACTTATGAACCATGGATCTCTCCCGTGCTTTGTCGATGTGGGATTTGCCTAAGGTGTTACATACATCCCCCCCCCCCCCCCCCCCCGGGGACTCAATGTCCTCGTTGAGGTTTGCCTCACCATCATTCAAGAGGGATGCGGAGGAGGCTCTGATACCACTTATAACATCCCGAACCTTTTCCTGACGAAGATATTGTCCGCTTTGGGTCTCGACCCTCACGGTTTTTGACTTGTTGCAATTCAAGGTGACTTCCCATAAGGTCACCCATCCTTGTATTAGTGATAAATGATATTCTGTTTATTTGCATTTATTCTTTTATTTTTACCCACAACTTTCTGTTCCTAAGTTTGTGGGTAGTGCCTACGTGCACCTATTCTTTCTCTTCCAAATCTGTATATTAGTTCTCAGAATCCAGAATAATCAACAACTTGGATTTTCCTCAATCATTCAAAATCTACAAACTCTCACATGGTATCAGAGCAAGTTACGTTCAACTTGTCGATCCAGTGCTAAAATCAGATTGGCTTACCTCCTTCACACCATCGTCTCTGTTTGTTCTCTTCCTCTTCCATTTTTTTTTCTTCATCATGTCAGGCGGATCCGCCATTTCCAATAGCTCCACTTCGGCAGACGACTCTGTCATCACCTTCAATCCCGCTGCACAATTGCCATTGAAATTGACATCAACCAACTTCAATTCATGGCGGTCTCAATTGGAGACACTCCTCATGGGGCTCGATCTGATCAGCTTCATTGACGGCACAGGCGTTGCTCCTCCCCGCACAGTCACGGCCGACAACGCCACCGGTCCCAATCCTGTTTATCGACGGTGGTTCCGTCAAGATAAGTTGATTCTCCACGCTATGCGCTGCTCCATCTCCGAGTCCCTCTACTCGTTTGTATCTGCTGCTGTCACATCTCGGGAAGCCTGGGAAATTCTCGAGAAACTATATGCTGGGCGTTCTGGCTCTCGGATTATCAATCTCAAAGGAAAGCTTGCTCGCACAACAAGGGGGAATCGTGATGTCCTCAGTTACGTGAATGATCTCAAGCAGATAGCGGCGGAACTGGCGCTTGTCGATGCCCCAGTTTCTGATATGGATCTCGTTGTGCACTGTCTTCGCGGGCTGGGTCCCGATTACAATCATTTTTCTGCTGCCGTCCGTGCTCGTGGAACCACTGTCTCCATCGAAGATCTGCTCGACTCGCTTAATGAGTATGAGGCGGATCTCCAAGAGCAAACTCGCTCTTCCGCTGTTGCCACGACTTTTCACTCGCAGGTCCCTCCCCGTCGCACATCAGGTAGCAGCGGCGGAGACTCTGGTGGCGGCCCTTCCTCTGGTCGTCCATCGCAGCGTCATCAGCAAGGGTTTCCCTTTCCTGAGCCCGCCCAGCCCAAGCGGGCTTCTTTCTCTGGGCCGCCTGCCACTCTTGAGCCCACTCGGTCCAGAAAGCCCCCTGTTATCTGTCAATTTTGTGAACGGGCTGGACACTCAGTCCGCCAGTGTTTCAAGTTATTTCCTCAGGCCCGGCAGGCCTTTCAGCAGGCCCGACAGGCCCATCACACACACATGGGCTCCTCTTCTTCTTCTGGGCCTTGGTTAATGGATTCTGCAGCATCCCATCATGTGACCCCTGATTTGGGTCAGCTCTCTCTTTACTCAGATTATACTGGGCCCGATGAAATTCTTGTTGGTGATGGTTCAGTTTGGCAATCACTCATATTGGCTCTTCCACAGTCTCTCTTGGTTCCGCTCAATTTCATTTGCGTGATATTTTATGTGTTCCAAGCGTCAAAAAGCGATTGATTTCGGTCGCCAAGCTTTGTCAAACTAATCCTGTGTCTGTGGAATTTTTTTCCACCCATTTTATTGTGAAGGATCTTCGCACGGGGGCGCATCTACTGAGGGGGGAAAACAACGGTGATGTATATGAGCTACCTCGGGAGGTGGAGAATGTTCGTCTGGCCTTGGTCACCACTCGCACCTCTGCCACTTCTTGGCATGCTCGTCTTGGCCATCCCTCACATTCGACTCTCACCAGTCTCATTCGGTCCAATTCTCTTCCTGTTTCGACGTCTCTGACTAGTTTCCCCTGTGATGCTTGTCTTTCCAATAAGAGTCATAAACTCCCATTTTCTGTTTCTTCTTTGACCAGTACTCGTCCATTTGATCTTTTGTACACGGATGTTTGGGGCCCTGCTCCAGTTTCTTTCATTGATGGTTTTCATTACTATTTGATTATTGTGGATCATTTCACTCGGTATACGTGGTATTATCCTCTGCGGAAAAAATATGATGTTCTACAGGTTTTTCTTGATTTTCGTAAAATGGTTGAGAACTATTTTTCTACCACCATTTGTCGCCTTTATACCGATGGTGGTGGTGAATTCGTCAAATTGCGCTCTGAGCTTGTTACCCATGGTATAACCCATCTTCTCACTCCTCCTCACACCCCCGAACATAATGGGCTTGCCGAGAGGAAACACCGTCATTTGGTTGAAACTGGTATCACTCTCCTTCACCATGCTAAACTTCCGACATCTTTTTGGTCGTTTGCCTTCTCCACTGCCATTTATCTCATTAATCGGCTTCCTTCGTCCGCCCTCCGTGGTAACATTCCTTACACCCTTCTTTTTAATCTTCATCCCAATTATCATAAGCTTCGCATTTTTGGTTGCTTGTGTTATCCTTGGCTTCGACCCTATTCCGCTCACAAGCTTGATCCTCGCTCTCGGCCGTGTATTTTTCTTGGTTATTGTCCTCAACGAAGTGCCTATCGCTGTTTTGATCCTAACACTCAACGTCTTTTTGTATCCCGTCATGTTGTCTTCGTTGAATCTCAATTTCCAGGTTTTTCTACTGCTTCTGCCGAGGCCCATTCCTCAGACTCTTGGCTCCTGGATCTTTCCCCCACTATCCTCACTATTCCAGCCCATGTGCCGTTTGGACCCTCCCCTGCCGAGGCCCATGATCCCAGTCCGTCACCCCGCTCCCCCCTGGCAGAGTCTCCCGCGCGAGATCCCTCCGTGTCTGGGCCCCCGCCTCCGCCAGCGCCCTCTGGGCCCGCTTCCCCTGCTGCTTCAGCGTCCTCCGGGCCCGGGCCCTCCACGGCCCAACCCGTCCCTGTCACGCCGGCTGCCTCTCACAGGCCGCTGCACCCCTCTGGCCCGCCTCCGCTTCCGGCCCGCTCGCACCAGATGCTCACTAGGGCCCAACATGGAATATTTCGGCCCAAGAAACGCCTTTTCCACACTCACTTGGCTGTTGGGCCCCCTCCCCTTGAGCCGCTGTCTGTCCGTGAGGCTATGAAGTATCCAGAGTGGAATGATGCACTCCATTCTGAGCACTCTGCATTATTGGCGAATAATACATGGGACTTGGTCCCTCGTCTTCCTCATTATCATGTGCTTGGTAATCGCTGGGTTTATCGTGTCAAGCATCATCCGGATGGTTCCATTTCCCGGTTCAAGACCCGTCTAGTTGCCAAGGGATATCACCAACGCCCTGGTCTTGACTTCACCGACACTTTCAGTCCTGTTGTCAAGCCTGTCACCGTCCGCACGGTGTTCACTCTGGCTCTCTCTCAGTCTTGGCCCATCGCTCAGTTCGATGTTAACAATGCTTTTCTTCAGGGACCCTTACAGGAAGAAGTGTACATGGTCCAGCCGCCGGGTTTTGTTGACTCCTCTCGCCCTGATCATGTGTGTCGCCTTCGTCGTGCTATTTATGGCCTTCGGCAGGCTCCTCGTGCCTGGTATACTGCATTGAGTGCATTCCTTGTTGATTTTGGCTTCACCAGGACTCACTCCGATGCCTCTCTTTTTGTCTACTCCCGGGGGAAGGTTCTTCTATATTTCTTGGTATATGTTGACGATTTATTACTCACGGGCAACGACCCTGCTACTCTTACTGCCTTCCAGCAGGCTCTCTCTGCCCGCTTTTCTCTCAAAGAGCTCGGGGATGTGAACTATTTTCTCGGCATTTAGGTCATTCCCACCGGCACCGGTTATATCCTCTCCCAGCACAAGTACATGGTTGATGTTCTTAATCGCTTCATGATGACTGATGCTGCTCCCGTTTCCACACCGCTTGCTGCTTCCACTTGTCTCTCTCTTAATGATGGTACTCCGCCTACTGATGCTACTCGGTTTCGGCAGATTATTGGCGCTCTCCAGTATCTGGTTTACACTCGTCCAGACATTGCCTACTCCGTCAACAAACTCTCACAGTACATGCATTCTCCTACTGCTGCTCACTGGCAGAGTGTGAAGCGGCTACTTCGTTATGTCTCTGGCACCCTCACCTTTGGTCTCTCCATTCGCCGATCGCCTGGCCCTTTGTCTCTCACTGCCTTTGCTGATGCTGACTGGGCCGGTGATCGTGATGATCGTTCGTCTACCTCTGGGTACCTTGTCTACCTTGGCTCCACACTTGTTTCTTGGCTTTCCCAGAAGCAACGGACAGTTGCTCGCTCCAGTACAGAGGCTGAGTATCGTGCCATTGCTAATGCCACTGCTGAACTTGAATGGGTCCGCAATCTCCTCTTCGAGCTGCGTCAACCTCTAGCTGCTGCTCCCACTATCTATTCTGACAATCTTGGTGCCACCTACTTCAGCTCCAACCCAGTGTTTCACTCCCGTATGAAGCATCTTGCCCTTGACTATCACTTTGTTCGTCAGCTTGTTCAGTCGGGTCGTCTTCATGTTTCCTACATTCCCACGACGAATCAGCTTGTCGATGCTCTCACGAAGCCTTTGCCGTCTTCTCGGTTTCTTCTTCTCCGAGCCAAGACCGGAGTCGTTGATACCTCCTCCGTCTTGCGGGGGCGTATTAGTGAAAATGATATTCTGTTTATTTGCATTTATTCTTTTATTTTTACCCACAACTTTCTGTTCCTAAGTTTGTGGGTAGTGCCTACGTGCACCTATTCTTTCTCTTCCAAATCTGTATATTAGTTCTCAGAATCCAGAATAATCAACAACTTGGATTTTCCTCAATCATTCAAAATCTACAAACTCTCACACCTTGTTGTACTCCACACTGAGCACGTTTAACTTCGGGGTTCTCACAAGAACTCTTCTATTTCACCCCAAAATGCATTTTATCAGTTAAGGTCGGTTTCTTATTTATGAACCATGGATCTCTCCCGTGCTTTGTCGATGTGGGATTTGTCTAAGGTGTTACAGTTATCAATAATTAGCACACAAGTAGTTATAGAATTTAATTTGCTGGAAAATAAAAAAACCTTTTTTTGTATGTGTGTTTGTTTCTGCTTTTTTCTTAAAATTTGGAACATTTTTCTCTTAAGTTTTTTTTATTTATTACATTTTCTCTTAAGTTTGGGAACCGTATGTTCGGTGAGAATTTAGAAAAAGGAAAATTGATGAAAAGTGATTTTTTTTATATATATGTTTATATATTTTTGAATCTCCATACTCAAATCTAGTGATTATATCATTACACCGAATCCTTGTTCGTTAATTTATGTAGGACTCTTGAGGAATGGTTGGCACCCTCAACATCAATTCAACAGCCGCGCCTCCCCTTTGATTTTTAGTGATAAATGGTGGAACAAAGGAATCGGCAATAAAGGAGGAGATTGAAATTAAATATGACGTTACTAGTTCGGTAGTTCCCTGTTTTTGAACAACCGAATAATAAATAATGAGTGTACTCTGTTGTCACGTTAAATTGGTTCGTGTGATGAATTGGGGTGACACCTCACCATTCTTTTTGTACGTATGGTGGATATGATTTTTGGTCTCCATGGACCATTTTTTTCTTCTAGAAGGATATATGTGTACTATATCACCAATGTTTCTGAGTCATGAATGACAAGCTACGTCGAGCATATTGAGATTGATTGTTTTTTTTATACAATACTACGAGAGTTTTCCGGTTTGTCTCTTTTTTTTTTCTTAAATGAAAAAAATGAGGTCTTACTTTTTTTTATAAAACAAACAGAAATGTGGAAACACCTACATTAAAAAGTGTATATTTCAGTTGAAAGTAGTTAATGAAATTGTTGATATAATCATCTAGACCCAATTTAGTTTGGGTCTAACCCAAACAGGACCCAATTCAGACGCCTCACAAACCCAACCATTAAATGTGCATATGGGTCCATAACTTCTGACCCAATTAACAATTGAGTTCAATTACCTTATGAGTCTACTCATTGTCATGTCTATTTTGCGTCCTATAAAAGACCCCAACAAAATGGAATCATTTGTAGGTTTAATCCATACCAATTGGCCGATGGCCAAGAAAAGTCTATTCCTTCCTTCTAGAAGAATTTGCCTATTATCTCCTCAGTCGTTTCGATTCATTAACGAACGGGTGCGATGCATGTGAAATGTAAAAACAAAAAAGTGCAAGAACAAGTTGACATCAACAATTCGAGTTGTTAAATAGGTTAATTGTGATTTTATTATTTCGTTTACTAGCTCGCTCTCTCAAGCAAAACCAGTTCACGAGTTTAAAGTTTGCACAAACCCAAATATCATGTACTTAGCTCTCTGATATCATGTAATCTGGTAGCTACAGTTGGTGGAACCTGGCAACTACAGTTGAATGCCGTTCAAGTGATTTACGTGTACCTATCTCATTTGAACAATCAAGTCGATTCATGATGCATAGGGCTTATAATGAAGTTGAAAAGTGAGGCAAGAAAGTGGAAATGAGCGGTCGGTATCGACCTAATCGGGTAACACTAGTACGATGTAAGAAGATAGGGAAATCAAGTATACATTGGATCTTGACTTGTAGTCCGGCGGTTTTGACTTTTTATTATCTCATATTTTAGTTATAATAAAATTGTAAATATGTGAGAATCTCAAAATTTTGAGTAATTTAACATCATCATGTTATAATTTGTTTCTTGAAAATTTTAATAAAAAAATAATATTTATAGTATTTTTTTTCCTTTAAATTACATATACATATGGGTCGAACTGCTCCAACCCCTGCCCATTAATAAATTATTTCACCTAGACCCGACCTGCTTTATATAAGTCAACTTATAATTAATTACTCGATCTGAATCCGACCTATCAGGAAATGAGGACGGATATCAGGATACCCGTCCGACCTGCTCCTAGTTATAGATAACTTGGAGACGTACTCAACCTCCGATCTATAACTCTCGTACTAGTCGATGAACAAAGATCGTGAAGCCCTTCAAACGTTCCATCATGTTCTTCTTTTAGGTTTAAACCTTCTATCGTGGGTCGAACACAACCATGGAAACCATTCTCATCTCTCGATAATGTTTGCCACCCACCTTTGATCATCCATCATCAATGTTGGTCCTTATATATTATAAATGAGATCTAATAATCTCATCGCATTTCCCACTTTTGGACAAGCAGAAGCAGCTACCAGTAGGCCACCACTTATCGCCGGCGACTGCATCTCCTACTTTTATGTAATTCTGGTATGCGTACACCCACCGCTTTCTATTGACTGTATTGTCACTTTAGGGCTGGTTTGAAAATTGATGTCGTTAAATAGATGTATTATGATGAATATATGTGTGGATGAATTTAATATATATTGTACAATATTATAATGTTTTGTATATATGTGATTGTGCTTTTAAGTTTTGACAAATTATTATTTTTTAAGATGTCAAACAATTTTAACTTAACCATCTCAACAATCTTATAAGATATTCAGCATATTATATATATATATATATATATGGTTATGTCTTCGGTGCACTCACTTTTTTGGGTGCATTCAATGCACCCGCCTCATAATCGTCATTCTGAGCAGGCGATTCATGTGAAAACGATGTCAATCATCACTTGTGGTATGATGAACAAGAACCACATGAATTTGTACAAAAATCATTCAAGATTCACTTTAATTTGAATGATTCAGGGTTTAGGAATTTAGGGTTAGGGTTAGGGTTTACAATTTGGGATTTTGGGTTGAGATTCAAAATTGAAGGTTAATAGGTTAGGGTAATGGGTTGATTAGTTGGGATTCTATGTTATATCATCATATTAGACTAATACAACCCATTAAATTTCAAAATTTAATGTATTATGACCACTTTTAGAGGTGGGTGCACTGAATGCACCCAAAAAAGTGAGTGCACCGAAGTAGCCACCTATATATATATATATATATATATATATATCCGCTTTTTTTTATGAATTAGACTCTTTCCATTTCATCAAAAAAGAACGTTTGCTGGAGACATCCTTTCTAGCTAGGCAAACCAGTCAAAATTGGGTAGTACATCAACCACTCTACTGACCTATAATCTGTCTATACACCTCAGGAACAAAACATCCGAATCAAGAATTAGCATCATCAAAAATCTAGAATTTGACAGCATCTTCTTCCTGCATCAGCACCATAACTTCACTTCTAATCTCCTTCCTCAGACCTTCCATACTTCTGCTAGTCCCTTCATAAACTCGTATTCAATGCTCTCTTCATATATGACTAATCATGGAATGCCAAATGATCCTTCCATGTCCTGCATCCACCCTTTTTCCCCCAAAATTCCTTGTTGCACACTGCAGATTATCATCCCAGTCCCTTGGCAAGAACCCATAAAATCCCCCAAGAGGTCATGGAAGAGATTTCTAAAGAACTCACACTGTGAGAATAGATGATCTCTACTTTCTGGCAACTGACTACACAGACTGCAAATATCAGTACCCTGCTATCCCCATTTCTTCATTTTATCCTTAGTCTGTATCCTATCCTTAATTACAAGCCAGACCAGAAATCGATTTCTAGGGATAGAAGGAGACAACCAACCAAACCAGCCAACGAAACAGAACTTAATTTAGGCCTATATGACTCCCAGACCATTGTCACAGAGTACCTTGGCATTACAGAATTATTCCAATAAACTTTGCCATCAATTAAGCTAAAAAAGTGAGGAAGTTTACCTTGCAACTTAAGCAGCCTTTTCCAGTTCCAAGAACCATCAATATTTGTCTCCCAGAAACTCCTCCCTTTTAGCTTATAAGTCATAATCCAAGCCACCCATAGAGATCCTTGTTGCCGCATAATTGCCCAAATTTGACGACAAATACAAGCATTATTCCAAGAAACCATATCTCGCAGTCCTAACCCACCTTCTTTCTTAGGGTAGGTTATATACTTCCAAACTATCTTCGCTTTTAGCCTCGGTTCATCTCCCACTACCCACAAGAAATTACTACAAATCCTTTCAATCTCCCTGATAACCTGTTTGGGGAGTGCGAAAACACTCATCCAGTACTGAGTAATACTGTATAGCACAGAGCTCACCAATTCAACATTCGGTGAGTGACTTTACTTTCCATCCTTATATCCTAGTAGTGAGCCTCTCAATCAGTGGTTTAACAAAAACAAGAGAAAATAAAATGAAACGAGTTCTTGGGCCGGATTTACTTGGGCTTGAAGGCCCTTGGGCTGGAGTTGTTGGAATCGCTACACTTGGACTGCCAACAAGAAATGCCTTAGCCTTTAGGGACTATACTAATAGAGCTGTCTTCTTGTTAGGGAATAGGGACTATACTAAGTTGAATGCAATAATTTGGGTACCGATCACCGTATCATAAAATATTCCTGAAATGTTGCAATAAAGTCCTCAAACCATTTTTTAATTGCATTAGGTACCAAAATGTAACTTAATTTGGGAGAGAACCTACCTATCAAATCGAGTTCTTTAATTATGTAGTAAGTTGATGCAAATACGATTTCTACGTGTAATGATGTATATGGTGAAATTAGGGGTGTGCAACACCAAAACCCATACGTATAAATATAAATAGGTAAAAAATTGTACTTGAACTTGATAAAAACTAAATTTATTCTATACTTATATTCTTCTTTTTATAGTCTTGAATGCATTCGAGAGGCAGGGAAATCCACTTTGAGATTCAAAATTGAAATCTTCATGTTCGAAATCAGTGATTGTACCATCAGACCAAGTCATCAATATTTTGAATGACAAGCATACAATTAATTAAGAGGACTAATCAATAATCAAGCATCAATCGATCGGGGACCCCTTTTCTCATCATTATTGTATCAAACTTCCAAAATCCAAACCTAAACTTTTTAATCAAACTTTTAGAATGAAATATTTATAGAAAAAAAATGTGGAGAGATGCTCTCGCCTCTCTCCTATGGTTGGGGATTCTCCTCGGCCGCCTTGTCGCCGGCGCGGTGAAGAGCGTTCTTGAAGCTAGTCTGCGCAACCAAAGCCAGGGAATGAAGACACAGGATCGACACCAACCCGCAAGGAAAGAACCTGCCATTGGCAATACTGATCTTTGGCCTGAGCGCCCTGCAAGACGAGTTGAACCCAGGTCCCTGTACAAAAGGGGGAAAAGAAAGATGGGAAAATGTGATTTGGAGTGTGATATAAACTACTCCGGGAAGAAGCGGAAGACAACGCTTGTCAAAGTGTGGTGTTTTAGAATCCCGTCGGAGGAGGAACTAGACGAAGGGATGGGAGAGCAAAGTCCCCTGTGTCGGCTGGAAAAAGAAACCCGCCGGCGGAGTTCAGGGGAGGCACTGAGGGTTTTAACTAGTGAGGTTGGTACTCCTTTGGGGATCAGGGGGGCACCCGATACTCATAAAGAATCAGAGAATGGAAAATTGAAGGGTATGGCACCGTGTCCCCACCAATTCGTGTGGGTGGACAACGCAGATTCCCCGAAACGGCGGGATGAATTGCGATGGCGCAGCTTAATCCGGCGAGAAAATGTGTTTACGCTAGATCGGCCGGAAGAAACCCGGCGATGTAACCCTATTCGTTGGGACACGCTCCGACGAGCCAGTAGTTTGGAGCGGGTGGGGATCCGAGTCCCGGATTTTGCGTACTGGTCGGTGGTGCCTTCCCCGCGATCAAACCGTATCTGGAACGGCAATTTGAATTCCAAAAATAAAATTAATAAACAAAATAAAAGTTTTAGCGATTCTCAAATCTTTGAAGGAAAAGGGGATGAGGATCATCAGAATAACTACCATCTTTTCCGTAACGATTTTCCAAAGGCTATCCTGGAGAGGGGTATCCTAATTAGAAACCAACTCTTGCCGGCTTCTCCCTTCTTATATCTTCTCGCTGGCCGCTCTCCTATCTCTCGTAGATACTCAGAGCGCAGCACCGCGATAGGAAATAAGGAGAAGGCTGGTGAGACGTCCAAAGACATAGGCATCCCTCTCCAATCAGGTAACTTTGGCCCCCTCACGACTAATCTTTCAATGGCTGTGGAAATGAACCAAGCCTTGTCTTCCCCTGTTCTGTGCGACCAGCAGGGCCTAGAGACACCATTTGGTGAGTTTAAAGTTGGTGTTGCTACTGATGCTCTGCGTTTGCAGAAAACGATGGTGTCCCATGTCAGCGAAGACCAGGTGGTGCAATTCAATTTGGACGAGGTCCAATCTGTCAAGGCCAGAAGCTCACACACTCTGCTAGGACGCGTTTTCACCGCTGCCAGGAATTCAACGATGGAATTGCGAGAGGCAGTGAACTCCCCATGGCAGTGCAGGGGGAGAATCAAAGTGCTGCAGGCCAAGCATGGCCTGTTTGAGTTCGTGCTCCCCAATGAGGAGTCGAAAATCTGGGTTTTAAAGCGAACCCCTTGGGTGGTGAACGATAAGATCATTCATCTCCGGTCATGGACACCGTCTGTCACGAGGAAGACGTATGATGAGCTTGCTATTGCCCCCTTCCGCGTGCAACTATGGGATGTCAAGGAGGACTGCTGTACGGCCAAATTTGGTATGGCGGTGGCGGGACCAACGATCGGACAGATCCTCGAGGCGGGTGTCTACTCCTGCCAGGAAACGGGAAATTGCTTTATCAAAGTAAAGGCGCTGATCGATTTCTCCAAACCTTTGCGGTCTCAATTAATGGCGTCTAGCGAGGAGACAGGGAGATTCTGGGTGCGACTTAAGTATGAACATCTTCCCTCTTTCTGCTTCCACTGCGGAAGGGTGGGACACTTCCAACGGGATTGTACCTTTGATCCGCCAAATCGAAAAGAGCGGTATGGCCCTCATATGATGACCAAGAAACTGGGAACACGAATTTACGATGCTGAGGATATATCTCTCCCGTTCCCAGGAAAGTCCAAGACGGTTTGGGTAAACAGCAACATTGGCGGTAACCATCAGAACCCAAAACCAGTTCATCGAATGGCCGACTTGCGCCAGGAGAGGCTGGAGGGGGAAAGTTCAGCTACGGGTCCTCTAAGCTTTGGCCATGGATCAAAACGAGAAGGAAGCTATGCTCCTGTGAAGCGAGAGATGCAGGGGAATGGGAGACGCAATGCGAAGGGATTCTCTATCCCTCGATCGCCTAAGCTGCGGCTAAATGCCAACAACCAGAGGCGGGCCAAAGATAAAGGCCCTCTTGGCCCAACCCGAGCTGAGCCCAAATCAAAAACGACTCGTGGGATAGGTCCAAAAGAAAAAATGGGAGAAGTCCAGGCAGCAGGCGTCGGGAAAAATGGTGGACTGAACTCGCCCATGTCAGAGGAACAGCCGCCTCAAACTGATCGGACTGGTGCTGCGCCCCCTGGGGAGGATCCCACGCGAAGAAGAAGACTTCTGCTGGCCGATGAATCAGAAGACGACGCGGAGCCGCTGTTTGCCTCACTACAGAATAAGGGGAACCCTTCGCCCAGGTTCGCTGTTGCTGGGAGGAAGAAAGTTGAAGAGCTAAATGAACGGGAGGTCGAGGTGGACCAGGGTCAGCCCAACCGAGCGGGCTTGCGGCGGTTAATCAAGGCCGCCAGCTGTGGTTCTCGTGGGAGGGCGGCGACTACTGAGAAGAAACAGAAAAATAAAGCGGAGGGTAGTAAACCCCAACAGCCGCAGAAGTTGAAGAGTAAGGCGGAAATATTTGGCGGTGGTAATTGGGTGGAAGTCCCAATCCAAGAGGCTGATTTTGTTGCCCCACCCCCTGTGAAGGCTGAACGGATTGTGGATGGGAAGCTGAAGGGTGTAGCGGAGGAAGTGGGCTCAGAAGAGGAGGAAAATTGCTTTGAGATTAGAAGCCGAAACCCGAAGATGCAGGTTGGCCATGTCCAGCAGGTGGTTCGAGCGTTTGAGGCAGGGATGAATTTTGGAAAATCCCCCCCTCCCCAATTGCCGAAAGACTTACCTGAAATGTTGGATGGGGAGTTGGTAGGGGAGAAGCTGAACTTGGATGAATACGGATCCAATTATGATGCCCTCAAGAAATGTGAAAGAAAAAGAGCATTCCAGACTGTGGAGGGAGAGGATAATGAGCTACCCACGCCTAAGAGGCAATTTGTGGAAGAAAGAGTTGATGCTGATAAGGTGGAGGAACCCAGCCTAAAGTGGTCCCAGCCGGATAAATGAGGCTGTTGGCCTGGAATGTGAGAGGCATTGGACCAACTCTCACATTCCGTTCTGCTCTTGGTTTAGTTCAGTCGAATAAACCGGACCTTGTGTTCTTCTCAGAAACAAGAGCGCGCCGGAAAGTAGTTTCCCGTCGGCTTCGGGGTTTAGGTTTTGAGTCTTCTTTTTCCTTTTTTGTTGATGCCGTTGAGGCTTCTGGTGGTCTTGTTGTTGCTTGGTCCTCCGAAGTTGTTGCTTCGGTTTTTTATCAGTCAGATTTCTGTATCGGAATTGAAGTTAATGAATTGAACGTTTCCTACGTTGTTTTTGGTGTTTATATGAGTTGTAATCCTTCTATTAGAGCAACTCAATTGACTCTGCTTCGAGATGTTTGTGCGTCCACCCATCTCCCTTTTGTGGTTATTGGGGATTTCAATACCACCCTGCACGCGCATGAAAAAGATGGGGGAAATGCATGGAATAATACACCCTCAGCAAGCCTGCGGGATTTTATCATGGACCTCGGGCTCCATGATCCTGGCTATCAGGGGGATATTTTCACTTGGACGAATAAACGAATTGGTGCTGCTTGTATTCGTGAAAGACTTGATAGGGCCCTCTGCTCCCAGTCCTGGATTGATCAATTTCCAGATACCCTTGTCAAACATTGTACGGATCTCGGGTCGGATCATCGAGCGCTTATTCTAGCGGATAAACCCTTTGTCAGGCAAAGTCGCCCCCTGTTCAGATTCGATGCTAGGTGGGCTGATAACCCGGAAGTTAGGGCTATGGTCAGCTATGTTTGGCAAGAGCATATCTCTGGGACCCCGATGTTCCGTCTTTGGGAACGTCTTAAGCAGCTGCGGCACCTCCTCTATGATTGGAGTCGGGCTGGGACTACCAATGCGCTTCGCAATATCAAGACTCTCCAAGTAGAGATTGATCATATAAAAAACCAGCATCCGATTAATTGGGAAGAAGTAAAGGTCCTTGAATCGGAGCTATCCCGTCAGTGGGAAGCAGAGGAGGTGTATTGGCAACAAAAATCGAGGGTGCATTGGCTGAAAAAAGGTGATAAAAACACCTCCTATTTCCACAATGTCACTAGAGCTCGTCGGAAAAGGAATTTCGTTGCCGGGCTATATAACACTAATGATGAATGGGTTACGGATGAGAAAGGGAAGGCGGACATTGCTTGTGAATTTTACACACAACTTTTCACATCGGAGAATCGAGTGAGTAATATGGCTGAGCGGGTGGCAGGTCTGCCCATTGCTAGAAATGTAACCCAAGAGATGAATGCTATGCTGACGGCGGAGGTTATGCCTCAAGAAGTTCGCAGAACGGTTTTTGCTATGGGATCCAAACAGGCGCCTGGTTCGGATGGGTTTACGGGTAAATTTTTCAAAGCCTATTGGGATATCGTAGGTGATTCGGTGATAGAGGCAGTTTGCTCTTTCTTCTCCACGGGAAGAATGCTTCGGGGCTTCAATCATACGTGGTTAACTTTGATACCCAAGGTGGATAATGTGGAGAATGTCAGGCAATTGCGGCCAATCAGCCTATGCCAATTTGTGTACAAGGTAATCACCAAAATTATGACGGCAAGATTGGCGGATATTCTACCGAATATCGTCTCAGCGGGGCAGAATGCGTTCATTCGCGAAAGACAAATCATTGAGAACATCTTGATTGGGCATGAATTGATGCATTATTTGAAAATCAAGAAAAGTGGCAAGAAAGGATACATGGCTCTGAAGGTTGACATGGAAAAGGCCTATGATAGAGTCGAATGGCCTTTCTTGCTGGCTATCTTGGAGAAAATGGGCTTCGATTCGGTGTGGATTGGGTGGATACATGAATGTCTTCGCTCTTCTTCCTTCTCGGTCCTGATGAATGGGTCCCCGTCAGGGTTTTTTTCGCCTTCCAGGGGGCTGCGCCAAGGAGATCCTCTGTCGCCCCTGCTCTTTGTGCTCTGTACGGAAGGCTTTGCGGCGATCCTTCGCAAGGCAATTGCTGATAAACGGCTGGAAGGAGTGAAAGTTGCCCCGCAGGCTCCCCGGATTTCACACTTGTTCTTTGCTGACGATTCTTATCTGTTCCTGAGAGGGAATCTCCAGGAGTGTGAAAATCTGATCGACGTTTTAAATGAATATGAGGAGTTAAGTGGCCAACGGGTCAATTTGGAGAAGTCAACTGTATGCTTTAGTAAAAACATTGTCCCTGCTGATCAGGATTTTCTAGCGGCAATTCTGGGGGTGGGTGCGGTGGGTGTTCATGACAAATACTTGGGCCTCCCGACCCTGATTGCCCGATCGAAGATGGATACTTTTCGATACCTGGAGGATAAATTGCTGGAGAAACTTCAAGGTTGGAAGCAACGTACTTTATCTTGGGCAGCAAAAGAGACCCTGATCAAATCGGTTGCTTTAGCCTTACCGTTGCATGTAATGTCCTGCTTCCGGTTGCCTTTGTCTCTCTGTCGGCTACTGGACAAGCATGTTGCGCGATTCTGGTGGGGTATGACGGAGGGGCAGTCGCGGATCCACTGGATGTCATGGAGCAGTATGTGCACCAGTAAACATGAGGGTGGCATGGGCTTCCGTAGATTTGAGCATTTCAATCAGGCGTTGTTGGCTAAGATTGGATGGCGCATCATGCAAGACCCCCTATCTCTGCTGGCTCAAGTCTACAAGGGAAAGTACTTCCCGAGGGGGTCTTTTCTCCAAGCCCAGGCGCGTTCTTGCCCCTCATGGGGTTGGCAGAGTGTTCTCTTTGGGAGGCAGTTGCTTGAAAAAGGCCTTCGCTGGCAGATTGGTAATGGAGCTTCAGCTCCGCTGCTCTCATCTAACTGGATACCTCAGTTGCATCCTGAGAAGCCGATTTATAACCCGCAAGTACTCCCCGAAGGTGGGGAGCCGATGGTGGCTGAGGTTTTAGACCATGGAGGGGAAGGGGGTTGGTGTGAAGCTAAACTGCTGCAATGGTTTGACCCCCCGACGTGTCGTATGATTTGTTCTATTCCCTTGCCGAGAAGGAATCTGGCGGATAAACTTATCTGGCATGGCACGTCGGATGGGGTGTTTACTGTTAAATCAGCTTATCGCCTAGCTGTGGATCAGGCAAGAAGGAATGACGGTATGAGGGCTACGACTAGTTGGATGGATCGGACTAGTTGGATTTGGTTGTGGGGGGCGGATATTCCCCCAAAATTGAAGGTTTTCGTATGGCAAATATTTAATCGCATCCTCCCGACCACCGAAGGTCTCATTGAGAGAAGTGTTCCGGTCCTCCCTCGCTGTCCGGTTTGTTGGGCGGCCTCGGAAACCATGGAGCATTTGTTCTTGGAGTGTCCGGTGGCTCGGGCTTTATGGGACTTCTCTGGCCTTGAGCATTTGGGTCAGGCCCTTCCTCGCCATACCTTTCCTTTGTTCCTTAAACGGCTATTCGCTTTGATCCACCAACCTCCTATTATCATGATGGTGGTGGCGGTTTTGTGGCGAATCTGGAAATCGAGAAATTGGGTTGTCTTTGAAGGTAAGCAGGTTGGCTTCCCTGCCTTGATGCGCCAAATTCAACAACAATGTGCTGAGTGGGAACGAGTGTCTTCTGATAGGGTGGGGCAGGGTCTACGCTCTGTCCCCCCTTCACCGGGCTTGGAGTGGGGCCCCTCGATGGTTTGTATGTGGGATGGAGCCACTAGGGCTGGGTCCCACTCTGCGGGTGGTATGGTGCTCTTGGATCCTCAGCGTGTAATCCTTCGGGCTAAGGGGATTCAGTTTGCGTCTATTGATGATCCGTTGGTGGTGGAAGCGCTTGTCCTACGTGAAGCTATTTTGTGGTGTGTAGCCAATGGTCTTCAGGAGGTGAGATTTGAAGGGGATGCCAAGGTTATCGTCGAGAAAATCAATCGAGCTGACACCAGAGATAGTAGGATTGGGATGATTTTAGAGGAGGTCCGGGATTGTTTGATGCAGAATACTGGGTTTAGTGTGCGGTTTGTAGGTCGGAGGAACAATAGGGTAGCCCATATGGTGGCTAGAAAGGCCCTTACTTTGTACCCGTCTACTTGTCGTTATTATAATTTTCAGGCCTGGCTGAATTCCAGGATGTAAAGCTACCTTTCTTAATATCAATATATGATTATCTTTTGTCAAAAAAAAACTTCCAAAATCCAAATGACCCAATCAATTTCACAACCACTATAGCTAGCTCGGAACAACGTTTTGCTCGCCAAATCACCGGTTGTCAATAGATCCTTGATAGTTTCACAAGCATTATATATCAAAGAAAAAAGGATTGAATGAGATATGTTGCCATTTTACTAATTTTTTTTTTACGACTATGACATAACTTGATTTTTATAGTGAGGTGTTACTGAAAGGATACACGAGCTTGATATTTCCATATTCAAGATTAGTATTATTGCCCTCTTTCGAGTTTTGGCCTTCTTTTTCTACGATCTGACATGAATCACCAACGTTGTGTTTCTTTTGATGGAAAATCAACTATGATAATGGAGTAGTTGGCAAGTGGTTGTCATTCCTATTTATAGTATTAGCATAAGTTGCTCGCGCGTTGTCGCTTCACCTGTGAGCGAGAACAATAATATTTTAAAGAGTAATAATTTGAATGTTCACCCATAAGTAAAAGGATAGTTTGTTGTGTGGGATGACAGTGATTAGTTTAATGGAATGAGGATTTGAAATTGTTTCGAATGTTATGTTTTTTTTAAGTGCGATAATTTGGTGAAACCATATTGTTGGGCATAGGACTCGGGCCTAACCACGCCAAGGAACCGGGCGCAACTGGATGAGACCCCAACACGGCAGCGCGAGGACCCCGAGTGTGCCGCCTCATCATGGCTAACCACGTCCAGGCGCGAAGAGATGACAGGCGCTAGGGGAGGACTAGCGTAGGCTGAACCAGAAGATGAGGGAAGCGCACCTCTTCCAAGCGGGTAGTCACATCAGGGCCATGAGTGGATCTCTGACTCATCCTAGGTAGAGGGATGGCCTAAAAGCCTTAGTGTGCTAGTGGTCACATCATTGTATCCCAGTAGTCACATCACTGTATCTCTCCCTATGTCAACCACTCACCCACCACCATGAAGCCTATAAATATGGCATTTACTACGGTGGGCGAAAGGGGATCGCATTTTTCACCATTCTCTCTCTACAAGAACTACTTCTCTTTCTAATCTCTTTCTCATTCAACTCTCTGATTCTGGTTCCACTGATCTAGCCCGGCTCTCGCGTTTCTTCTTGACCCAAACTCTCCTTCGAACCTCACTCCTACACTCAGTTAGGTTCAAACAATTGGCGCCCACCGTGGGGCCGAGAGGAAACGCTGAAAAAGATCCACCAATGGCAGAGCGCAATCTTGAACAACCTGACCAAGCAACGCCGATCAAGGCGATGACTGACCCAAGGGCGTTCGCAGAAGCCAGCAACCTCAACGCGGTACTCATCGAGGAAGAAGAGCCGGAGCTGACGCCCAAAGAAATGAGGGAGCTGTTGACGAAACAAAACAACGTCATAGCCGACGTGCAGAGACAAATGAGCCAGGTAATCGCGCTCATGATGAGCAAGGAAGGCGCGCCAACGACGGACGCGACAGCGATCGCGCCTCAACAAGCCTTGGGAGAAACTTCAGGGACAATCCTGTCGTCACAACTCGCGCCAGCGGAACTTCCCGCGCGCGGGATACAGGAAGTCGAACCACCGGGGCGGGCAGACCTCAGCTTCTTGGAACAACACCTGACTCCGCAATACCGACCCAACCCGCCCAAAAGGACCCTACACCAGCCATTGAGCGCGCAAATAATGGCAGAGAACCTAACCGGAGCGCCACCAACCCTCCCGACATACAACGGCACTACCGACCCGGAGGACCACGTGAGCACTTTCTGCCTGCGCATGCAACTCCAAACCAACTCCAACGCCGCGCTATGCAGAACCTTCCCCTCGACATTCACCGGGATATGCCTCGATTGGTACAACCGCCTCCCCAATGGAATCATCAACTCGTTTGAGGAGTTCATACTTCTGTTCACCACAAAATTCGCGTCCCAGAAGCGACGCCCCCTCCACCTCAAGGCCCTGATTGATATCAGGCAAAAAGACGGAGAAAGCCTGAGGGCTTTCTACGCCAGATGGTCCAGGGTAGCAATGTCCGTTCGTGACCTTACTCCCGAGACAGCCGCCCATCACCTCATGGAGGCGACCAACAATATGGAGCTCAAACGGGCCTTAGCAAAAAGGCCCGTCACGCTCTCAACGGAGTTGGAGATGAAGATCGAGAAAGCAATCACGTTAGAAGAAACCTTGGGGGCGGGATCCGTCAGACGCTTCGAACCGGCGAGAATGTCGCGAGAGGAACAGACGCGTCGACAACCCCCGACCCCCATCCCACGGGACCAACTACTTCAGATGCACAGTGGTCCGAAGCGCAACCCCCCTCCCCCACCGGAGCAGGGACAGCGCGGGCGATCGCCAGACAGGCGCGTATCCAATGCCTACACGCCACTCAATGACTCCGTGAAGAACGTGTTCCACGTCCTCCGCGAGAAAGGATACAAGATTAACTGGCCTGCCCCGCTGAAGTCTCAACCCTACATGCGCGACCGGAGCAGGCATTGTGAATTCCACAGAGCAACGGGGCATAAGACAGAAGAATGCCGAGAGTTACGGTACGAAATAGAGGGCCTCGTACGACGAGGGTTGCTAACTGAATTCACCCACGTGAAAAAGGAGCAAGTCGAAGCGCCACAACAGCCACCCCCACCCCCACAAACCGATTACGACGATGACACAGGCGCATATGTAGTGCGCAAAGAGATCGGGGTGGTAACGGTCGAAGGAGATCGTCCCAAGAAGAAAACCAAGCGTGAGCGCGCAAAGGAGTGCGCGGCCGTCGACGCACCGCCGAAGTTCAACCTGAGCTTCGGCGACGCGGAGTTCCCACAAGGAATCCCGTCGGAGGAGCCACTCATCGTCACCGCGCTGATCGCCGCCTGCAAGACCCACCGTCTCCTAATAGACGGGGGTAGCGCGGCCGACATCCTCTTCCAGAATACCATCAACAAAATGGATATCGATCCGCGCCTAATCAGGCGCGCACACGGCAACTTGGTTGGCTTCTCCGGAACCAGAGTCCCGGTAATTGGAGTGGTCACCCTCCCAGTAGTTATTGGGGACCAGGAGCCCCGCGTCTCCAAGCAGATAGAGTTCACAATCGTCGATTGCGAATCGGCGCACAATGGCATCTTGGGCCGACCTTTCCTCGCGAAGTTCATGGCCCTCCCGTCGACGTGTCACCAGAAGCTCAAGTTTCCAACACAGGGAGGAGTCGGGGAGGCGCGAGGAACGACTTGGGAAGACCGCGTTGTGGCACGCCAAACCAACATCGTCGACACAAGAGTAGAAGAGCCCCGCCCGGAATCCATGGATTCCGATTTCGAGGTCGCGCTAAACCCTGCTGAGCCGACCAGGAAGATACGCATCTCCACTCACGTCAGCAGCAACGCAATCGAACCACTCATAACGCTGCTGAAGGAGTACAAGGAGCTCTTCGCGTGGTGCACAGAGGACATGCCAGGAGTGCCCAGGGAGGTAGCGCAGCATAGCCTCGCGGTTCCAGCCGGCGCCGAACCAAGGCAACAAGGGCGGAGGACGTTCACCGGGGACAAGCTGAAGGCGATAGAAGAGGAGGTCGCGCGCCTGCTAGCAGCCGGATTGATCCGCCCCGTGAAGTACCCGAAGTGGCTGGCGAACGTGGTCTTAGTCAAAAAATCGTCAGGAGCCTGGCGGATGTGCGTCGACTACACCACAATCAACAAAGTATGCCCGGGAGACCCTTACCCCCTGCCACGCATCGACCAGCTGATCGACGCGACCGCCGACCACGAGACGTTGTCCTTCCTCGACATGTTCTCAGGATATCACCAAATCCAAATGTCCAAGGAAGATGAAGAAAAAACGGCCTTCATGACGCCTTTCGGGAACTTCTGCTTCGTGGGTATGCCGTTCGGGTTGAAAAACGCGGGCGCGACATACCAAAGAATGATCGACGCAGTTTTCTCGCAGCAAATCGGCCGGAACATCGAGGCGTATGTAGACGACCTTATCGTCAAAACCAAGGCGGGTAAGTCACACCTGGAGGACCTACGCGAGACCTTCGAAGCCCTCCGCAAGCACAGCCTTCGCCTCAATCCACTCAAATGTGTCTTTGGAGCAGAGGCGGGGAAATTTCTAGGGTTCATGATAACCAAGCGCGGCATAGAGGTCGACCCGAAGCAAATCACCGCGGTCCAACAACTACGAGCGCCGCGGAACGCATTGGAAATCCAATCTCTGAACGGCAAGATAGCGGCACTGGGGAGGTTCATACCAAGGTCCGCTGACAAATGCGCGCCCTTCTTCCAGACACTCAAGAACGGGACGCGCTTCGCATGGTCCACAGAATGCGAAGCGGCCTTCCAGGAACTAAAGGCGTATCTTGTATCCCCCCCTGTACTGACCGCTCCCAAGCTTAATGAAAAACTTTTCTTGTATCTCGCCGTGTCAACAAGAGCCGTGAGCGCGGTTCTGATATCTAGGAGGGATGGCAGGACTGAGCAACCAGTGTATTACACCTCGCGCACTCTCGTTAGCGCGGAAACAAGATATTCCTCAATCGAGAAAGCTGCCCTGGCGTTAGTGAGCGCTTCGCAGAAACTGCGCCCGTACTTTCAAGCGCACCAGGTCACCGTCCTGACCAACCTGCCACTAAAAAAGATTCTGACTTCAATGGAAGTGTCGGGACGCATGGTCAAATGGGCGGTGGAGCTCTCGGAGTACGATATTCAATACGCGCCAAGGCCAGCAATCAAGGCCAAATCTTAGCGGACTTCATCGCGGAAGGGGTGACCCTCGAAACAACGCCGGAGGGCGTTTGGGAAGTCTATGTCGATGGAGCGGCGAGTAAGCATGGCGCCGGAGCAGGGGTTGTGGTGCGCACACCTGCCGGCGTAATGCACGAAATCGCAATCAGGTTCAGGGCGTTGAAGACAAACAACGCCGCGGAATACGAGGCCATCTTGGCGGGGATGACGGCCGCTCACGACCTCGGGGCAAGAACGGTGCGTATACTTTCCGACTCCTCCCTGGCGGTCAACCAACTGAATGGTGCGTTCGACGCAAAGGAAGACACACTGGCGCATTACATGGAGCGCGTTAAGCAGAGGGCCACAACATTCGAATCAGTAACGTATGCACAGATACCAAGGGAGGAAAATGCGCATGCCGACGCGCTATCCAAGCTAGCAACGGCTACAGACTTCGAATCGACGCGCCTCGTGTCCGTCCAAAAAGAAGAAGATGAAACCACCCCGGGGGTAGCAGTCAACACGACCCAGCTCGTGCCATACGAAGATTGGAGACATCCAATTATGAAGTACCTCCAAGAGGGGGTGGTGCCAGAAGACCCCAAGCAAGCTTGGGCTCTAAGGCAAAAGGCAGCTCGTTGCACGCTTATCGAGGGAGAATTATACCGAAGGTCGTACTCGGGTGTATACCTCAAATGCATTGGGCAGGAGGAGGCGCACGACCTAGTGCGTGAACTACACGAGGGGCTGTGCGCAATGCACGCGGGGCCGCGCAGCATGGAGCGTACCATCCTTTTGCATGGATACTACTGGCCGCGAGTCAAGAAAGATACGAAGAGCTATACAGACCAGTGCCATAAATGCCAAGTCAACGCGCGCCAACACCATTTGCCGGCCACCGAGCTCCAGGGCAACTTAAGCCCATGGCCTTTCGCGCAATGGGGAGTTGATCTCTTGGGCCCCTTCCCAACGGCAAAGGGGAAGCGCAAATACATAATCGTGGCGGTCGACTACTTCACTAAGTGGATCGAGGCCGAGGCGCTGGCGTCCATAACGGCGCAGCAGGTAACACGTTTCTTGCGCAACAACATTTTGTCGCGCTTCGGGGTTCCGAATGCACTCATCTTCGACCACGGGAAGCAATTCGATTGCGCAGAAGTAATGGACTTCTGCGACGAGGTGGGAATCATTGCAAGATTCGCGTCGGTCGCTTACCCTCAAGCCAACGGCCAAGCGGAGTCCTCCAATAAAGCGATCTTGCATGGCCTCCACACTCGCCTGAATGAAGCCAAGGGCAATTGGGCGGACGAACTCCACACAGTGCTATGGGCGCACCGCACCACGTACAAAGTGGCAACGGGCGAAACCCCCTTCGCTCTGACGTACGGCACTGACGCGGTGATTCCCATCGAGACAACGACGCCGACCTACCGAATCACCGGGTACAACGAAGAAGCAAACGACGAGGCGCGCCTACTAGAGCTCGAGTTGTCGCAGGAAAGGCGTGAGTTGGCAGCCATCAGGCTAGCCGCCATGAAAGAACAGGTAGCCAAGTACCATAACGCGAAGCTGGTCCCGCACAAGTTGATCCTTGGCGACCAAGTGCTGCGGCGGAACTTCCGCCCTGACCCCAGGCACGGGAAGCTTGCCTCGACATGGGAAGGCCCTTACTTGATCCGCGAAGTGGTAGGCGCCAACACATTCAAACTCAGCGAGCTGGGGGGCAACAAGGTTCCAAGAACATGGAATGCGCAGAATCTAAGGAAATACCACCGCGCCGGTTAACGTGTACCACGTTTGTAATAGCGCATTAGCGCAATAAATAAAAGGACATGGTTCCACGGAACAAAACTTAGCAATAGTCCAGCACTATTCGCGCCCAATCAGTTCGAAAGAACAAAAAATTAGTATGAGTCCAGCACTCTGCGCTCAGTTCCACGGAACAAAACTTAGCAATAGTCCAGCACTATTCGCGCCCAATCAGTTCGAAAGAACAAAAAATTAGTATGAGTCCAGCACTCTGCGCTCAGTTCCACGGAACAAAACTTAGCAATAGTCCAGCACTATTCGCGCCCAATCAGTTCGAAAGAACAAAAAATTAGTATGAGTCCAGCACTCTGCGCTCAGTTCCACGGAACAAAACTTAGCAATAGTCCAGCACTATTCGCGCAAAAGGACACGGTTCGAAAGAACAAAATATTAGCAATAGTCTAGCACTATTCGCGCCTAAGTTCGAAAGAACAAAGATGAGCACCCAGCTCGCACACCCTCCGCGCGAGGGAACAAGGCAAAAGCAGTGGTTGTCGCTCATTCGCGCACACAAAGTTATTGCTCATTCGCGCACACAAAGAACAAAAATGAGCACCCAGCTCGCATATCCTCCGCGCGAGGGGACAAGGCAAAAGCAATGGTTGTCGCTCATTCGCGCACACAAAGTTATTACTCATTCGCGCACACAAACATAGTCGAAAATCTTTTGTTCTAATCAAGGAGGGAGCCATGATGCCGTGCGCGGCTACACACAAGAAAACAAAAAAAAAAGAGCACAAGAAAACAACAAAACAGCTAAGGCTCAATTGGGCCACATCTAAGCAGAACCAGTATCGGGCTGTTCGCCCTCCCTGCTCAACTTGCGGCGCAATAGAGGACGCTCCTCTTCCTCGTCCTCCTCATCTTCGTCGGCCACCTCTCCATCCTTCCTCTCCTCCCCTGTCGAACGCTCAACCTCCTCCCGGCGCTCCGCTTCTTCCTCCTCCTCTTCCTCGGACTCGGAGTCAGAATCCAAAGGACGCTTCTCGCTGATCCACACTTTGACGTGCTGAACCATCTCGCGAGTGTCCCAGCGCATCCCCGGATTCTCAGGGCGGACCTTCTTACCAACCGCTATCACGGCCTTGGTCATGGCATCCGCCATGATCTTCCCGAAGGGTTGGGAAGACTTGAACTGGCGGACGGCCGCGACTTCAGCTGCGCGAACGGCCTCCGCCTTAGCAACGGTGTGAAGGCGAACAAGGTCGTCCTTCTCCTTCTGGAACTCCTCGCGAGCTTTGCGCAATCTCTCAGAAAAGGAGACTTCCAGTTCTTCTCGGAGAGCAGTGCGCTCCTCGTTCCGCACCTGCTCTTTGGCCGCCTCCACGTCCGCGGCCAATCGGCTCTGCAAAAGGCCGAGTGACTCCAGTGCCTCGTTGGCCTTAGAGGTAGCGTCCTCCGCGCGATTGTTCGCCCCGAGGACCTTCCCCTCCAGCTGCACGATTTGCGCCTCGTCGGCCTTCATCTTGGCGCGCATCGAGGCGCGCTCTTGCTGAGCGCGAAAGGTCGCCGACAAACCCTGCAACGCCACGAGTCTTAGCCAAGCAAAAAAGAAGGGGGGAAGGCTAAGAAAATAAACCTTAACCTAAACCGAGTCTTACCGCGAAATGGATCTGCGCCAGGTCGTGAAGAGGGTCCGTCTTCTCCACCCGCGGGGGAACGGAGAGAATGGGCCCGATCGCCCGAAGCGCATGACTGGCTGACACCAAGTTGCACGCCGCGGCGGTGTGAATCCGCACGTCGCGGACTTGGTGGACGGCGGCGGAAGGAGGTACAGCGCTGACGGGAGGAGTGGTAGCGGATGTCCCGGATGAGCTGCCAGCCCCATCCCCCCCTCGACGAGCGGGCCGGCTCACCGTCGCCTCGGGCTCCGAAAGCGCCAGTGAGAGCTGCTGCGCGGCGGACAATTGTGGCGTCGCGGGCAGTTGCTTCGCCGCTTGGACGGTTGGCTCCGCTATGCGAAGGGTCTTGCGGGGCCTCTCTACAACCTGCGGTTGCGGTTGCTCGACCTCCTTCCGCTTCGAGGGTTTTGGCGCCGCGCCGACCTTCTTCTTCCTTTTCTTGTCGGCACGCGGCGCGACGTCATCCACCGACATCATACTCGCGAGGGAAGAGAAGTCAACACCTGCGCCAATAAATCGTAAGAGAGCGGTTAATAAGATAGAATACAAAAAGGAAGGAAACATAACTAACCATCTCCAAAGAGCTCTTCCAAACAGGCTTCGCGGACTCCCCGCTTGTATAAATTCATGCGGTGAGGCATGCAAGCCTCATACTCATCGTTGAGCCCGTCGTATTTACCGACGTCGGACTCGAAACCGGCTATACTGCCCTTCATCCAGGTGGTGGGCTCCGGCAGCGACCCACTCGCCCATTCCCCGGGAGCGGGCTTAACATAGAAAAACTGACCAAACCAAGTCTTCTTCAACTTGGGCGAGCCGTACACGAAGCCATCGGGGCGGTGGTCGCGTCGCTGGATGGAGAGACAGTCGCTCACCTTTGTCGGCTCCTTGATTTTGTACATCTTGCGGAATAAGCCGTAAGTAGGCACGATGTTAAGCCTTTTGCACGCGAGACGAAGGCAACTCGCGTGCATGATCACTGACGGGGAGAGCCGACCGATGGAGCATTTGAGGCGGTCGTATATGGCGCATAACAGCGGGTCGATGGGGAACTTGAACCCCATAACCCAGTATTCGGCATACACACCGAACCACCCAGGGGGGCAGTTACCCACAATACTGCGCACCGAGGGAGCGGCGTACTCCCAACTGGGGGGCAAACCCAGTCCGCGAACCAACTCCTCCACGTCATCCACGTCATACGTCGAGGAGTGCTCGGGTCCGCGCTTGAGATTGTCAGACGGCGCCGGCTGGTCACCCCACATCTCCGCCCATTCGATCACGCGGTATGTAGAGCCAACACCCTGCGGCCCCAAGCGGGCCATGGCTTCGGTAACGCGCTCGACTGCTCGCGGCGCGAATTGCACATCAAAGTCTCCTTGCTCTGTCTCATCGCCGAAGTCTTCATCGTCGGCGACTTCATCGTCGCCGACCTCACCATCGGCGACTTCCTCGTCGGCGATTTCCTCGTCGGCCGCTTCGTCGCCGGCAACCGGCCCACCACCCTGGTTACGCCGAATAATCAGAGTCCCCCGAGCCGGCCGCGCCACCTCCCCACTACCGGAAACGATTATACCCTGATCAGAAGAGCTTCCGGCCCCATCGCCCGACCTAGCATCGAACGTCGGCGTCGCCGGAAGTCCACCACCACTACGGCCACCCCCACCGTCGGATCCACCGCTCCAATCCCCAGAACCTCCATTCCCACCACCGGAATGGTCAGAAGAAGTATGCGAGAGAGGAGAGACATTACCTTCTTCGCCTTGTACGACCTCGGCCTCCTGGTTGTTGATGTTGGACATGATATCGACTCGAAGTTGATCAACAGCAGAAGAGGATTGGGGTAGTAAAAGGAGGAGAGAAAATCTCGAGGAAAGAGAAGTGAAGGAGGAGGGAAATCTTAGGAAAACAAAAGCGAGGCTATGATCGGAGAAAACAAGTGAGCCCTCCTCCCTTCAACAATCTCATATTTATAATTGATCCGGGGGAAAGCGAAGGGCCAAGGCCGTTCGGCGGAATGCGAAAGGTTAAAGCCACGTTGGGATCCGTAACAGTCAGATCCCACCAAATCTTTTCGAAATTCAAAAAACCCCCGCCCAAATAGCCTAACCACACAGTGACACGTTGACACCTACGATCATAGGCATTAGTCGGCGACGCCACCAGCGCCGCGCACCGACTGGGGGGCATGGCACACCCGCGAGGAAAAGAAAGACACGCATTGCGTCGCAACAAGAAGACAACCCCATGCGCGCATCGACGGGCATCGCGCGCGAGTATCACGCTCAACGAACAAAGATCAACCGCGAGCGCTTATCGCGAGGATAACGCCTGGAAGAGGAAAACATGCGCCGTGCTGCGAAAAGAAAACAACTCCACGAGCGCATCGCGCGCGAGTATCGCGCTCAGCGAACAAAGACCAACAACGAGCGCATTAGCGCGTACCGCGCACGAAGAAAACGACCCCGTACGCACAACAGCGCGCGCCAAGCATTGCGCGTGGCGACCGAATGAAGCCCAACAACGAGCGCGATGGCACATGGCGTCAGGGCAAGGCGACGCCAGTTCATAGTATCGCGCACGTCGGCGCCAACCAATAGCTACAAGCGGACCGGCCCGAGTCCGGAGGAAACCTAAACAGGGGGCGTTCACAAAACACCCCCTGCTGGGGGGCAATTGTTGGGCATAGGACTCGGGCCTAACCACGCCAAGGAACCGGGCGCAACTGGATGAGACCCCAACACGGCAGCGCGAGGACCCCGAGTGTGCCGCCTCATCATGGCTAACCACGTCCAGGCGCGAAGAGATGACAGGCGCTAGGGGAGGACTAGCGTAGGCTGAACCAGAAGATGAGGGAAGCGCACCTCTTCCAAGCGGGTAGTCACATCAGGGCCATGAGTGGATCTCTGACTCATCCTAGGTAGAGGGATGGCCTAAAAGCCTTAGTGTGCTAGTGGTCACATCATTGTATCCCAGTAGTCACATCACTGTATCTCTCCCTATGTCAACCACTCACCCACCACCATGAAGCCTATAAATATGGCATTTACTACGGTGGGCGAAAGGGGATCGCATTTTTCACCATTCTCTCTCTACAAGAACTACTTCTCTTTCTAATCTCTTTCTCATTCAACTCTCTGATTCTGGTTCCACTGATCTAGCCCGGCTCTCGCGTTTCTTCTTGACCCAAACTCTCCTTCGAACCTCACTCCTACACTCAGTTAGGTTCAAACACATATCATACAGACGGCCGTAAAAATATCCTACTTTTTTAGCAGTATAAAAAAATCCAACCACAATTTAACTACAAAATAACTTACTACGGTTTCCCAATCCTTAGATTTCTTTTCTACTTATAGCAAAGCTTGTTTAAATCAATTCAATAGTCCAAATGATTCACCTGCATGCCGCCAAACTAATAGCAACAATTGAGTAGGACACATGATTCCCACCATAACCACATCGGATCCATAATATTATTCGACTCTCTTCCTCTAGTGTCAAACTGATTTATACTGTTATGTTGAAGCAAATGAAATGGTTCGACCGATGGTACAAAGAATTTGTACAGGTTCATGTCTGTTTAACAAAATATATAAAAATGTTAAAAATCAATGATATCAAATGAGTTTAATCATATATAAAACATATTTGTAGATAATTTACTTACGATTCATATTCATATTTAGAATAAATACGACATTCCAAATAAATTAATAAATACTCATATTTAAATATAATATTTAACATCAATACCTAAACGTTTATACTTGAATCCAACTAAAAACATCAAAGTTTAACTGTTGAATTCACGAAATAAGTAATAAACTAATTTTTTTTATTAATTTAGCTCACTGAAACAACATCATTTTGCTTAGAGGTCATAAATAAATCATATCAATCATACCGGTGTTATTTACACTGATTTCATAACCAATACCGATTCAACCAAATTCAATCGGTCAACATTCGACCATAGTGAACTACATGATAAATTATTCATCTCTCCCTCCCTCCCTCCTTGCATATATAACTTCAAGCTCCGCAGCTGCTCCTTCCAAACTATCAACCCTTAGCTACAAGAAGAAAGAAAAGAATAAGAAGAAAAATAAAAGCCATGGAAGTAAACATCCTTGAGACCACCATCGTGAAGGCAGCCAATGACAAGGAAGAGACGAGCTCTCCTCCTGGCCAGCGACTCTGGCTGTCCAACTTGGACCTCGTGCACGGCAGGATTCACCTGCCGCTGCTGTTCCTCTACAAGCGGGATCCCAACAGCCTGGCGTCGCACGATTTCTTCGACGCCAGACTGCTGAAGGAGGCACTGAGCCAAGCTCTCGTCCCCTTCCACCCTCTGGCCGGGAGGCTGGCCAGGGACGAGAAGGGGAGAATCGAGGTGGACTGCAACGACGAAGGTGTGCTGTTCAGGGAAGCGGAGGCGCCGGAAATAGGGTTGGATGAGATCGATGATTTCATGCCGGCCTCCGAGCTGCTCAAGTTGGTGCCAAGAGTTGATTATGCAGAAGAGATCTCTTCTTACCCTTTGTTACTCCTTCAGGTAATTCACTCGTAACGAAATGCTTTAGTTACATAATTGGGTTGTTATGTTAGGGACTATACTAAGTTGAATGCAAATCCGCAACATCAACCCGATATTTAGACCGGATCGAATCGGAACGAGTATATCACGGTGCGGTACATTGATCACTTGCAGTTTGTGAATGTGAACAGAAAAAATGTACCATACCGATATTTATACACCGTTTATGATTTGGTTATATGATCCTTAATTTTTATTATTAATGAACGGAGGATCACTTTTCGATCCAATTCAGATGCGAAATCGAATAATTGCTCACACCTATGTTCAGGCAATTGATCACTATCCTTCATTTTCTAAGTCTTTTGATTAAATGATGTACTCTTCCAACAAAATTCATTAGCGCGTGTGTAAACGAGGTGCTCTACCTAACTAAGCTATAACCCTTGTGCTTGTGATACTCATTTTATCTTGTGACAAATTTATTGTCAAGATGAATATTAGATGACCTTCTATTTTTTTTATTTGTTTGATCAGTATTGTTTCGAAAAGATATCCGATTTATAATCCATTAATGCAAGAGTTTTCTTTTTCTTTCTCTCTTTTCTTTGAGTTGATAAATGACCTACTTAATTCAGTGATTCGAGTATTCCTTTTCTTTCTCCTTTTAACGTGTGTGTGGATTTCCTAAGGTCACAAGGTTCAAATGCAATGGAGTGTGCCTCGGGATCGGCACCCACCACAGCCTATCCGACGGGCAATCACTCATGAACTTCATCAACACATGGTCCGACATGGCTCGAGGCCTTCCCCCGATCGCCACACCGTTCCTCGACCGCACCATCCTTCGAGCCAGGAGCCCGCCCTCTCCGAAGTTTCACCACACAGAGAACGACCCGCCCCAAACCCTAATCAATAACAACAACGACTTGAAGAACCCGACCCAAACCGTCCCCAAGAACCCCACCACCATGTCGATTGTCACGTTCACACCAGACCAAGTCCGTGCCCTAACAAAAAAATGTGCAAACCCTAGCAACAACAACAATTCCAATGTCAGGTACAGTACTTACCAAATCATGACCGCACACATTTGGCGCTGCGCGAGCAGGGCGCGCGGCCTGGCCGACGATCAGCCGACCAGGCTGCACATATCGGTCGACGGAAGGTCTAGGTTGGTCAACCGCCAGCCATTTCCTGTACACTACTTCGGCAATGTGATTTTCCATGCTACTACGACGGTAAAGGCTGGAGAGCTTGTCTCTGAGCCGATTGCTCGAACCGTGGAGAGGATTCGACGAGCGATAAACACGATGGACGACGAGTATCTGAGGTCGACTGTAGATTACTTGGAAGATCCTAATGATCCAGCTGGTGTGATGCAGGTTCCGGGGACATGTCGGTCCCCGAACCTGAAGATCATCAGCTGGATCAGGCTTCCTTTCGAGTACTCCGATTTCGGGTGGGGGAAGCCCGTGTCGTATCGTCCTGCGAATCTGTTCGAAGGGAAAGGGAACCTGATGCACGGGACGGATGGGAGCCTGTCCCTGGTTATCTGTCTCGAAGAAGGTGCTATGGCGGCGTTTCGAAAGCTGGTTCATGATGATGATGTCGGCGGTCGTTGTTCCGAGAGATCGGCCACATCGTCAAGGCTCTGATATCATGTCAGTCAGTGAGTCTTTTCAATAATAACTCGTCTTGAAGCGACGATGATGATGTATGATGTTCGATGGTTATGTTCATGCATTAAGACTTTAATATCATGTCAAACGCGTACGCATATGTTCTCGAATTCATTCCGATCGCTGGTTATAGAATTGTTTGGGGGGAAAAACATTCAGAATGTATTGTATGTCGGATCTTTTTTATTTTCTTTTTTCAATGTATGAATCTATCATTTAAATTATCGATATGAATTGAACGGACTCGATCCTGTGGTTCGAAATTGGGATTTTCAAGGTTCAAAATCAGTGATGGTTAAACTTCCATTGCACCCATTTGTACAGTGTCACAGTTTTTCCCCCATCATTTTAGACGAGCAGCTATGAAGTTTATACCTACCTTGTATTTGTTCAATTATTGTATCAACCTTCCAAAATCCAAATAGATCGAGTCTCAATCAATTCCACAACCACTATAGCTAGCTCGGAACAACGTTTTGCACGCCAATTAAGCACCGGTTGTCAATTGGTTCTTAATAGTTCCACAACTATTATATATCAAGGTCAAAAAGATTGAGTGAGACAAGTTGTCCTCTTTCTCTTTCGAGTTTTGGCCATTTCTTTCTACATGCATGGAATCGCCGCCATTGAAAATCAACTCTAATAATGTAGTGGGTGGGAGCCCATCAAAAAAATAATGTAGTGGGAAAGTGGTTATCGTCAATGTACTTAGTCAAAATCACGGTTTAAAATTTAAAAAAGTTATGTTTTTATACTTTTAGTTTTTAGGTCATTAAAATGTTTTCTACATAGAGTTGTGTTTTTCACTTACAAGAGTAGTCAAAATCTACGCTTTAAAGCTTCAAAACTTATGTTTTTACGCTTCTAGGTTACCAAAACGTTTCTACGTGGAATCCCGATTTGGGCGGCATTGGTTATCGATTCTATTAAGTTTGGGGAAAGAAGTTAAATTGATGGAAAGTGTTCTTTTATTTTATAGAAAGGTTGTTGATGCCAAGGTGAATAGGGGTGTTCAAACGGTTTGGTTACCATGTAACCGTTTTAACCAGTACTACTTGGATAATTTGGTTTGGTTAATTTGGATAATTGTTTTGGTTTGGTTAAAGTTTTTAACTTATTTGGTTTAGTTTCAGACACTCCTAACCAGTCAAACCAAATTAACCAGTTAAGTAATTAGTCATATATCTAACATATATTTGATACACATACTTAATACTTTGCATAACCACTCAAGAGTTAACGTTCATCCCTTGTAGACTCATAAAATATAAAGCTCAATATTGCTCATATAGTGTATATTTGTATATGTAAAATGTAGACCACAACATATGAACGCCTAATTTAGATAAATTTCATACATTATGATGGATGAAAACTTGAAAGAAAGGTCATTTCCAGCCTATGATAATTGCTAAGAGACTAAGTCAATTTACACAAATACAACAATTCATTAACCCATACCATTATCATAAATTTTTGTTAAGTGAATACTTCTATACTAATCGTAAAATAATTGTCTTAGTTGCATGTATTTTTGTTAAGGGTCAACTATAACTACGTGTTGATTGTTATGTTTTATTCATTAGATAAATTGCGAATTGTTGCATTAACCAGAAAATTTTCATCGTCAATGATAATGTGATTTTATATTGGTTAATCTGGTTAACCAATTAACCAAACCGATTTTAGTTTGGTTAATTTGGTTGTTGTATTAGTTTGGACAGTTTGGTTATGATATTGTATTCCATGGTTAATGGAATTTAGCCTTATTTGGTATGGGTATAACCATGGTAACCATTTGAACACCCCTAACGGTGAATAAACTCTTTATAGGCTTTAGAGTGAATAGTGGAATTTATTGAAATATGAGGGAAATGTGTAAAAATTGACTCACTATTTGGAAAACAAACACATTTTTTATTTGGAGTCCACGAGCTCGAGAACGACGACTTATATGATGCAGACAAACACAATCGATCAGATTGAGCAATTCTAAACATTTATGAATGCAAGAGAGTGTTATAAGATCCATATATAATTAACATTCTCTCAACAATTAATTCGAGGTATTGCTCGTAGCGTTCTACCCGTTCACGGGGCGCCTGGCGAGAGACGAGAAGGGGAGGTTGGAGGTGCACTGCAATGGCGAAGGTGTGAGATCTCGTTGGACGAGCTCGGCGAGTTCAAGCCTGGAGCAGAGCTTCTCAAGCTATTGCCTAGCGTTGATTACTCACGAGGGATCTCTTCTTACCCTTTGTTGCTTCTTCAGGTAAGTAAACAAACCAAATTCATTGAAACAAAGGAGGACAAATTTTATGACTATATATTCGGATGGCAATTCAAACAATATAGTCTGATGTTGGCTAATGTAGCTAGCATTCCTAGAAGAACGAGTGGGATTCCTCACCCGATATACCGTCGTGAAAGTGCCCAAAGAGCAAAACAACACTAAATACTTCAACTGCAAAAAATTGAATCCCTAAACTGTGCAAAGGTTCGATCCGGTCAAAATCATGTGAATCGCGGTCCAATTAGTGAAAGCCATTTTTGGACTAAAGATCAGACCAACAATGCATTCTATTTTAGCCTGGTCCAAGTATCATTTCGTCTATTTTTCTTCAGTATTGCAAAAATTTTATGGGACCAAAGACCGAACTAAGTTATAATATTTTTTTCGGTATGATCTAGTTCAAGCGTCAGTTTGGTTTGGTACGGACCAACCCGTTGCGCACCCTTAAATTGAAGGACAAATTAATCTCAAAGAAGATGGACGATTCGAGGCAAAAACTTATTTTTCATTTTTAGATTATGTAGGATAAAATTATATACCAGATCTTTTTTCCCCAAATGCTATATCATGAATAAATTCTTTAGTTGCAGACATTTTGATGAAATCAAGCCATTATTTTCTACCAAAAGAGGTGGGGGAAAAACACCATGATTAAATTATGAAGCCCACCCGGCTAGTTTAAAAAGTTGCATTATATGGCCAATAATATACTCTCTTTATCTTTCGGTGAATTGATGGTTATCAATAATTAGCACATAAGCAATCATAAAATTTTAATCCAACTAAGCTTTTGAGAATAAAATCTCTCTTTTTTTTTTGTGGGCAAAAATAAAATCACTCTCATGTGTTGGTTTGTAATTTTTCGGAAGTTTGAGAAACTCTAAAATTTGGAAAATAATATATTTGGTAAGAATTTAGAAAAAAGGTAAAATGTATTTGAAAGTGGTCATGTTATTTATAGAAAGGTAGTTGATGATATAATGAATAGTGTGTTCAATACTGAATTGCTAGATGAATTTTAGATTTAAGTAAGTTATAGATTTTAAAGTGAACAGTGAAATATACTGAAAGCTAAGCCAAATGTGTAAAAGTGTGTTTGTTTTGACTCACTATTTGGAAAACACACACTTTTTATTTGCCATCAGGGAGATGGAGAACGATTATTCATATGATGCAGACGCACACAATTAGATTGGACATTCTAAACACTGATGAATGTGAGAGCGAAGGGATTGGTGTAGTGGTAATACTACTAACCTTGAACCTGGAGGTCCCAGGTTCGAATCCCTTCAGTAGTACTTATTTGCAAAGAATAATCTATATCACCCTTATCTAAAAAAAAGAATGTAAGAGCGTTATACAAAATTCATCATTAATCTTCTTTCGATAATTCGAGATATTGACTCAATGTTTGGAAAATCAAAGACACTTTTTATCTCGAGTCAAGGAACTCGAGATCGAAAACTCATATGATGAAGCAGACTAACACAATTAGATTGGTGATTCTAAACACCGATGAATGTAAGAGCGTGATACAAAATTCATAATCAGCCTTCTTTCAACAATTCGAAATATCGATTCATTATTTGGAAAACAAAGACACTTTTTATTTGGAGTCAGGGAGCTCGAGAACGAGAACTCATATGATGCGGACCATGATGCATTTGTGCGGATCAGGCAGCAGTGGGTAGAGCCGGTCTACCCAATATTATAATTATCTGGATATTCTTTCAGTTTATTGGTTTATTGTCGGATTAGTATTCGTAGTAATATTCTTATTTAGTCGGTAATTCTAGTAAGAGTTGGACTAGGTTAGGGTTACCATGTTTAAAGAGAATTAGGTTTATGGAAGCTCTCCTATAAATATGTACTTAACCTTGCGTTTTATATATCGAAGAAGAATAAACTTCAGTATTTTCAGTTTCTTTTAGTTTTCGTATTTCTAGTTCCCGACGCGTGAGTCTGTCACGCGTCAATTGGTATCAGATCCCGGTTTCGACAAAGAACCGGGACGATGATCCCTCCCAAGAAGAACATTGTCGCCTCGTAGGACACGGGCGATGACGACGGCAGCAGCCAGGCGGGCCGGGAGCTGGCAGAGATGAGGGCGAGAGCTGAGGCTCTCGATCGCCGCCTCCGCGCAACTGAGGAGGAGCTCGGCCTTATCAAGAGCACGACCGGGAATCTGGAGAGGGGCCAGACGGCGCTGCAGGTTGTTGTGGAGGAAATCCGGACCGATTCTCAGGCCGGGTATGGAACCCTGGGGCGACGGCAAGCCGAGGCCGACACGAAGCTGGATCACATCAGCCGCGGCCAGGACGAACTCCAGGCAATGATCGCGCAGCTCAAGGAGATGATTGTAGGGCTGGGGAGTCACGAGCCGGCTCGTCGGACCATTGATCAGATCCCGGCAGGCGATAAGCTCAAGGGAACAGTGATAGAGGCTGAAGAAAAGAGGGGAGACTCGTCCCCACTGCCTGTGACCCCGCAAACCACGCCAGATCGAGGGGCTCGGGGCGGCGAGTTGCTGAAGACAAGAGATCATGCGATCCAGGCCCTAGGCGGCGCATGGGGAAGCTTGGCGATCGATGCGGGTGATTACCGGTGGCCACCAACGTCGGGGCTACCGGCAGGCATGGGTGGGGCGGCAACACGGGGCGCAGGAGGATCGCGAACGGGGATGAGCGGCACGGGACCTCACCTATCGAAGCCAGAAGGGCCGAGGGAGCCCGGCAGGGCCTGGGGGTCGGGTACGGCAGGAGGAGACCGAGCCAGGGGCTGGGGTCCGGGCGAAGGCGGGTCAAACTGCGAGACCAAGAAGCCGGGGGAAGCTGACAGGGGCGAGTCGAGCGAACCAAACCGGGGAGCCGTGGGCCTAGGACGATCGGAAGCAAGGGGAGAGGCAGCGGAAGCTCTGTTCAAGGGTCGGCAGGCTACCATTGAGTTTCCACGATTCACAGGGCATGAAGATCCGTCCGGCTGGATGTCAAGGGTGGAGAAGTACTTCAAGTACCAGGGAATTTCTAATGAGCAGAAGGTGGCCTTGGCGTCTTTCCACCTGGAAGATGACGCCAACCAATGGGTTATGTGGTTGGAAGAGGAGTTCGAGCAGAATGGGAAGGAGATGTGGTGGGAGGACTTCCTTGAGGAGTTCTGGAAAAGGTATGGGGCCTCGAAGAAAACTGCGGGACATGAGGCGCTAGCAAAGATCAAACAGACAGGGACCGTGGAAGATTATAAGTAGACATTTGAGAAACTGCTCAATCACTGCCGTGGGTGGGGAAAGGAGGCGATCATGGGTACCTACATGGGTGAGCTCTGGGGATGCATATCGGTTGGCCAAAATTCGGGAAGAGGAGATGCGAGTAGAAAAAGCGGCGATGGGAGCTGTTTCCCGGGGAACGTCCGCGACGCCAAAGGTGAGCTCTGGCAACTCACCGCCACCTGCTGCTGCTGCAACCGCGCCAAGATCGCCACCGGTGGCGGGACAAGGACCACCACCGCCCACCCGCCGAGTCATTCGCAATCTGCGCCGGAGGAGGCTGCCAGGCATAGGAGGGATGGGCTCTGCTACAACTGTGACGAACGGTTCACCTATGGTCATCCCTGTGCTAATAACCATGTGTTCGTCATGATCGGGGACTTCGGAACTGAATCGGCTGGAGAGAACGGGGTTGAGCTGCAGCCTCGGGACGAGGCTTTCGAAAGGAGGGAGGATTGATGCATTTGTGCAGATCAGGCAGCAGTGGATAGAGCCGGTCTACCCAATATTATAATTATCTGGATATTCTTTCGGTTTATTGGTTTATTGTTGGATTAGTATTCGTATTAATATTCTTATTTAGTCGGTAATTCTAGTAAGAGTTGGACTAGGTTAGGGTTACCATGTTTAAGGAGAATTAGGTTTATGGAAGCTCTCCTATAAATATGTACTTAACCTTGCGTTTTATATATCGAAGAAGAATAAACTCCAGTATTTTCAGTTTCTTTTAGTTTTCGTATTTCTAGTTCCCAACGCGTGAGGCCGTCACGCATCAGACCATCACAATTAGATTGGACATTAAACATTGATGAATATAAGAGCCTAATACAAGATTAATAATTAACCTTATTTCAGCAATTCGAGATATTAAGATCCGTTGGTTTATTACATGATATCATAATTAATTTATCCAAGTGGTCGAGTGTTCAAATCTCCACGGTCCCCAATATGATTAACAGTTGTCAGTCGGTTTAAAGCACTGTGCAAACTCCAAACCCATAAGTTGGATTTTATTTGAGGGGCGTGTAAAAGAGTGATAAAAACTGGACGGTTTATAACGATGAAAACACGATACACTCTCCTTCTATCATGGCAGATCGCATCATTGTGAAGTGACAATTGATGCAACTTTTTAAAACGGAGGTTCTGTTACCCTATACACATTATTGTTATCACTAATAGTTTTGGCCCCATCCACATCGGATCCATTCAATAAATCGGCCCTAATCGCCTTCTTCACACTACACAACCAATCTCCTCTTCCTTGTACCAACATCACCACTTCAATTCAATCCTGCAACGCCAAAATATGAAGGTAGACGTCCTAAAGACCAGCATTGTGAGGCCAGCCGATGAGGTGACGGGCAGCCGGCCTAGAAGCGCCCAACATCATCACCGGCTGTGGCTGTCCAACTTGGACCTCTTGCACGGCCGGATCCACGTGCGCACGGTGTTCTTCTACAGACCCGGCGACGACACGTACTACAGCAGCAGCAGTCCGGCATCGAAGGAGAGTTACTTCGATGCCAGACTGCTGAAAGACGCGCTGAGCCAGGCGCTCGTAGCGTTCTACCCGTTCGCAGGGCGCCTGGCGAGGGACGAGAAGGGGAGGTTGGAGGTGCACTGCAATGGCGAGGGTGTGATGTTCAGGGAAGCTGAGGCCGACGTCTCGTTAGACGAGCTCGGCGAGTTCGAGCCTGGAGCAGAGCTTCTCAAGCTATTGCCTAGCGTTGATTACTCAGGAGGGATCTCTTCTTACCCTTTATTGCTTCTTCAGGTAACTAAACAACCAAATTCATCAAAATAAAGGAGCAAAATTTGAACCCGAACCGGCGGGTATTACTCGATTTGACCCAAAATATAGCAGGTTTACCTGATCCACAGTGGCGCGGAGAGGGGGCATGGGGTACTAGTTTCGCTCTACCTCGCCTCATATTGTCCCGTTCTGGACCTGTTTTATCTCGATTTGCGTCATTATCTATTTGTATTTCTACCAATAATTTTATCATATTTTCATCTAACAAAACTTTGAATAACTGCAAGACTTCCTCTTTTAATTAATTGAACTCAATTACTCATTTTTTATTATCTTTGTTGTTCATTTATACATATAAAGTGTTTCCCCTTAATCTAACGTAACAAAATTAAATTTATGTGTTTACTTTTATTCAAATAACATGTGTAAATGGATCAACCTACCAAATTCTTTGCCCTACACACGAATTATTCAATCTAACTCGCACCTTATGCAGAACGAGTAGAAATATTAGGATATTCACCCCGCTCGATCGCCATCACTAATAATTTGACATGAGAAAATCAAAGTAAGCTCATAGTTAAAAACATATCATATGACATGAGGAAGTAAAATTTTATAGAAAAGGCTAGAAATAAATAATTGTAGCAACTCTTCCCGACTACAACACAAATGCCCTTTTATGGTCACTACAGTTAGATCCTTATTAGCGACAAGTGTAAGTTGGTGGCTAACTCTTGGTCACCTACTTTACTTATATGGCATATTATTATTAAAGTCCGAAAACTCTAGGCTTTGTTTACCAATATAATTAGTGAACATGTCATTCGGTGGCAGAGAAGTGGTCATTATTTATAAACTAGCTTTGTTCCCGGTATATCCGCATGAGTACGGTAAGTTGGCCCGTTCCATAGAGGAAAAAGAAAAAAATGACACTCTCTATTCTACCCTTCCTACAAACGCTCATGGAGCAGGGAATTTGAAATGGGGGAAAGGTTTTTTCCTCTCTACGATTATATGTTTGGAAGTTGGGATTGTTCAAATTGATGTATTGGGACAATTAATGTATTATCATTTGATGGATTGAATCAATTGATGTATTAGGTAAATATATTGTTTGGAGGTTTAGAATGTGTTTTTGTTCCAAAGGTAAAAAAGTTAGTATTGAGTGATTGTGAAGAATCTCAACAAAAAGTAGAGATTGTAAATCCCTCAATATTGAGTGATTGTGGTGGGGCCTCCAAAAAGTAAATGCATGTATTCTAGTTCTATATAAACCAAAAAAACGACTTAATCTCACAAATACATGAATTAGATAAATACACCATTTGAAATCACAACTTCCAAACGACCCTACTAAGGTGACGAGATTGGTTATGATCTTTGTTTTTCTTTAAAGTGGTCGTGATTCGAATTATAATAAGTGTCTTTTTAATGAATAAAAAGAAAGTAATTGTGAAAACCAAAATGTCGTTCCTATTTTCACTCTTGATGCGGGAAATTTGAAATGGGACTTCAAGTTTTCTTATTTAGCTTTTATATATTGTGTAGATTTTAAGATACGAACTTGCCACATCCTAAACTTTCCCTTTTCTCATGTTTTCTAAGGTGACGAGATTCAGATGCGGCGGAGTAAGCCTCGGAATCGGTACCCACCACAGCTTGGTCGACGGAGAATCAGCCATGAGCCTTATCAACGCATGGGCGAACACGGCTCGTGGCTTTCCCCCGGTCGTCTCGCCTTTCCTGGACCGCACCATTCTTCGAGCAAGGAACCCACCGGCCCCAAAATTTCACCACTCCGAGTACGATCCATCCCCGGTCCTGATCAATGGCACCCCAAACCGAACCGAAAATCCAACCGCCATGGCCGTCCTCACGTTCACACCCGACCAACTCAACGCTCTGAGAAAACAGGTCAACCCCAACCAATACTCTAAATCCAAGGCTGGCTACAGCACGTACCAGATCCTGACGGCGCACATTTGGCGCTGCGTGAGCAGAGCACGCGGCCTGGCTGACGACCAACCGACGAGGCTGCACATGTCGGTTGATGGCAGGTCCAGGCTGACGAACCCGCCGGTTCCTACGGGGTACTTTGGGAACATGATCTTCCATGCTACTCCCACTGCAGTGGCTGGGGAGCTTGTTTCGGAGCCCATCGTTCGAACCCTCGAGAGGATCCGACGAGCGATTGACAGGATGGACGACGAGTACCTGAGGTCTGCTATAGATTACTTGGAGGACCCCATCGACCCGAATGGTGTGATGCAGGTTCCGGAGACCTGTCGGTCGCCGAACCTGAAGATCATCAGCTGGATTCGACTGCCTTTCGAGTTCACCGACTTCGGGTGGGGCAGGCCTACCGATTATCGTCCTGCGAGTTTGTTCGAAGGGAAGGGGAACCTTCTGCCGTGGAATGGAGATGGGAGTCTGTCCCTGGCGATCTGCTTGGAGGCGGATGCTATGGTGTCTTTCCAACAGTTGGTTCATGATGTTGATAGCGGCTGGGAAAAATTCACGGCAAGACTTTAGTATCACGTCAAGAATGAATTCATCTCAACAAGATTCAGATTCAAGATTTTATTGTCAGTGTGAAGAACCGGTTCATCCAAACAATAGCCGGAATGGCTAGGAAAGAACCCACATAAAGTTTGTATATTATTGGTACTATCATTGGTTTCAATATGGAGATTTCAGGTTTGAATTTCAATGTGGACTTCCTCTTCCCTGTACCGCTTTAAGTAACATGTAAAAAAAATTGCTGTGAATTTAATTTATCATTAGCTTAACCTTTCCGAGTAATAATGTCTCTCGACAATGACAGGAAGATCAAAATCAGATTTTTCACTGTTCATGCACCATAATTTACGATATCAAAGTGAAAGGGACACGTCAATTGTATAGTCACTCAGGAATTAATCAGTGATCTATGTACCTGAATGTCCAGTTATGGTGGAAGATCTCCGACCAGATCTTTTGACGTCTTGGTGTTTTCCAAGGTCACGACTCACGAGGTTCAAGTGTGGAGGAGTGAGCCTTGGAACCAGGATCCATCACAGCTTGGGCCAACGGGGAATCAGCTCTGAGCTTCATCAACACATGATCCAACATGGCTCGAGGCCTTCCCCCAGTTGTTTCTCCGTTCCTGGACTCCACCATTCTAATTCTTCGAGGGAAGAACCCACCTTCCCTGGAATTTCATCACTCCGAGTATGAGCCTGCACCAACCCTGATCCACAACCTGAACCAACCTGTAAACACTTCCAGAAAACCACTACCACGGCCACCCTCAGGTTCAAACTGAGCAACTCAATGCCTTGAAAGAGCTGGCAAATCCTGGCACCAAGGAATCCAAGGTCAGGTACAGCACATACCAGATCCTGACGGCCCACATTTGGCGATGCATGAGCAAGGCACGAGGCCTGGCTGATGATCAAACGACGAGGCTGCACATGTCGGCTGATGGTAGGTCGAGGTCTACTCTGCTTGCCACTGTTGGGGAGCTTATTCAGGAGCCAATGTTTATGACCTTGGTGGGGATTACACAGGCAATCAACAGGACGGATGACGAGTACTTGAGGTCTGCTATAGATTACTTGGAGGACACTGATGACCCGGCTAGTGTGATGCAAGTTCCAGGGACCTGTCAATCCCCTTTTACGTATGCTGATTTCGGGTGGGGGAAGCCGTTGTGCCCTGCAAATTTATTCAAAGGGAAAGGAAACCTTCTCTCCAGGAATGCTGATGGGAGTCTTTCCCTGGCGATTTTCCTTGAGGAGGATGCTATGGTGGAATTTCAGAAGCTGGTTCATGATGGTGGTAGTTGTTGATGATCATTGCTGTAAGTACCATGGTTTCAAACTTGTAAACCTCTATTCCAAGGAAGTTTCAACCATCTCCATCAACGACATCAGCTGCAGAGAGAGCAACAGCATGAAAAAGAATCGAACCCAACCATGGAATACAATTGACAACAAGTGATCTATACTCCAAGGTCCATCCACAAACTTACTACATTAGCAAATTAACAGCATTAGAAAGAGTCAGAAGTATTCCATTCAACAAGCTCCAACACTACTCTGTCAAAATATCATCACACGCAAGACTAAGCTGAACAGTCCTTTATGAAAAAACTGTTAGAACAACAAGGCCCTCAGATACCATAGTACTGTTCAGTAGTATCATGAGTGCGGATTATGCTAATGGCAGTTCATAGAAGTCCTCTCGCACCACCACAAGACATTGGAACAGTGTATGTTGCTGGGAAAAGAGATCGATGATGATTAGGAGATCGATAGATGGATGGATAGATAGATATATAGCTAGAGAGGCAGCATGCCAGCATCCATGGCTGTGTTTGTTTCATGAGAGAGAGAGAGAGAGAGAGAGAGAGAGCCATGGTAGTGCAAAAGGACTAGCTATGAACTGAACCATGCAACCTCTCATCAGTAAGTTACATTATCCATCACTGGGCAAAATTAACATATGATTCTCATTAGCAGAAGGTCATTAGACCACCACCCTTGCTTCAAACAAGAAAGACAGGAAAAGGGGGCAAACCACAATTCACTGCAATTGGCTCAGAAGCTCACAATCTCTATCACCTTGAAACTAGTTCTCTATTACCCATTTCAGCACATATTCAAAGACGAATCCTTTAGCATGTTAACAAAGCATGCATTCATTCCATGGCAACATAAAGCAATACTACAACTGCAGATCCACACTTTTTCCTATTCAAAGATACACCCTTTAACTTAAACCCAATAAGCAAGAAGCTAAGATCATTCAATTGGTGAAAATTTCAAAACCAAACATGCCCTCAGATCCTTCCAATCAATGAGAATTTTCAACTGATGGAAATTGCTTTTTCTCTTCTCACTTTTTATACTTCCCCCATTCGTGAAAACCACTGCAGCCACCAGCTAGGGTAAGGGCAGCTGCAGCCGCTAACAACAAGAAGAGGAACCAGTGGACATGATGATGATCATAATAATAAAAATAATAATAATAATGATGGTAACAATAGAAATCATGGCGCATCGGAAGAGAAGAAGAAGAAGAGGATTAGGGAATGGGGGAGAGCTCAAGAGCAACCATGCAATCTCATCATTGGGCAGATTTAGTGAAAATAAACTACTGGAACTACTTCTCTCGCCGCCGCGCAGCGGTGAATTACTGCGGCGGAGGCGTGTCCGGACTCCGATGGATCACGCGGTAGCGACTGAAGGCCGGCGGCGGAGAAAAGTTCGTCGGAAAACTGTTCGATAAAGAAATCGAAGCAGACAATAGGAAAGGGGAAAAATGGAAACCAATACCAGTAAAAGTAGTAATATAGAGTTTTGGACGTTTAGCCCGCATTATCCGAAGGGCCCAAACACATAAAGAAGGCCCAAATCGCAAATCGCATTTTTGAAATTACCATCTCATCCATTTCCTCTTTCCCTGAACACGGATAACTAACAAGAGATTGCAGATCACTGAGTCCGCGCAAAACCGTTAACTCGTTTCGCGGGGATAAACAATGAGCGAACCTAACGACGGCGGAACAACGGCGGTAGCGAAGGAGGAAGAAATCGCCGGCGATTGGGCCGATCTGACTCGAGAGTGCTTGCTGAACGTCCTCTCGAGGCTCTCCGTCGAAGACCGATGGCGAGGACCGATGCTCGTCTGCAAGTCCTGGCTCGCCGCCTCCACCGACTCGTCCCTCCACACCGCCTTCGATCTCGATGCTCGCTTCGATTCCGGGCCGGAGTTCCCCCGCTGGTGGTCTCCGGAGTTTGAGAGGCGGATCGACTCCATGCTCCGCTCCGCGATCGCCTGGAGCGACGGAACCCTATCTGTGATCCGCACCCGACACTGCTCCGACCGATCCATCAATCTCGCCGCCGAGAGGTAACGAAGAGAGTTTCTTTTAACCCTAGAAAATGAATTTTCCATCGAATTATTGTATTGGGTGATTGAGATGATTTGGGGAGGCGATTGGAATTTTAATTTTTCCCCAGGTGCCCTAAGCTTGAGATACTCTCGGTCCAGAGCTCACCGAATGTTACAGACGCATCCATGGCTCGAATCGCCTCGAATTGCTCGCAGCTGCGCGAGCTAGACGTCAGCTTTTGCCACGAGATCTCTCACGAAGCTCTAGCTCTTGTGGGACGCAACTGTCCGAATCTGACAACCCTGAAGAGGAATTTCTACAACTATTTGGATTCTTCCCAGCACCAAAGGAGTGTGCCAAACGAGTACCTCATGGCTTGCCCTCTGGAAGCGGATTCAGAGGCCGCTGCAATCGGGAAGTTCATGCCGGGGTTGAAGCACTTGGAGCTTCGATTCTCGAGGTTAACAGGCAAAGGGATCGCATCGATCTGTGAAGGGTGCTCGAATTTGGAGTTCGTGGATCTTTCAGGGTGTGCTAATGTGTCGGGGAGGGACATTTCGAACTCGACTTTGAGGTTGAAGAATCTGAAGCAGGTGAAGAAGCCGAATTTCTACATTCCCAGGTCGCTGTTCGGGCATTCGGAGAGGTATGGCCACTGGAATTTGTATGATGAGAGGTTTCAGACTGATGTTTTCCGCATCTAGATGATACTCCTGGCGTAAAGCTTGCTGCTTTATGAACTCTGCAGTTCTTGAAGCTTGCGCTGTTTCTCTGCTATCTCTGGTTTTCGCTTGGACGGTGTTGTAGTTTATACTAGTATGTATGTAACGCCTGCCATGAAGCTTCGCTTCCATGGTGGTTGAAGGATGATCTGCCTTGTTCAGCTAGTTCGCTTGCTGTTGAATGTTTCAATGTCAATAATCGTTGCATTTCTCGAATGCCTGAATGATCACTTTTCGAGTACATTTGAGAAGGAACATGTTGAGGTGGGTGACTTGGACGTCTCGTTGATATTCTTAGTCCATACACATCTCACGTCTTTCACTTGTTGTCACAGTCCCAATATGATCATCGCATCACAATAATATAACAAATCATTCTCCTCAATCAATCTTTGGTTTAGTTACCAAGTTTATACAATCCATCGATATCTCATTTATATCATCGTAATAATTTATCACATCAACATCTCATACACATCATCGCAACGAGTCGATCTTCGTGGCCCTGTGGCACACAGTATATAAGCATCACACTAGCTACTTACCTGAAAGGGAAATCTGGGTCTGAGTAAATCTGTAAACTTGAAACGGACTCTTTCGACCTTGAATTTCGATCCTATCACCATATTTTCCCGTCGAAGGGGAAAAACCCCACACCCCATCGGTTTCTTTTGCTTCTTTAGGGTCCGAAGCCGGATGACATCCACGGCTCTCTCGCGAGCAGATGTATCTATCCTCCTTCCATGTCTCTAATTCCATGCTAAAAACGGGCGGTCTGAAGGCGTATAACTGGATCCAGGAATCAACAACGCCGTGTTTCAACATGCACCACATCGAGTAGTTATCGTCACCATCGCGAAACACCGCGAGAATTACCGAATCCTTGAGCATGAAACTCCCTCTCGAAGCCATGAACGTGTCGTTGCGGAGGACCGGGGGCAGAGTTATGTCGGTGTACTCAAATACTTCTTCGACCATGTCGAACGAAAGTGTAAAGCAATGTGCAAAGCATGCATAGAACCAGTAACAGTGGCGCTTGCTCTGTTTCCGATGAGAATCATCGCCATTGCCCCACTGATCATGAGGATCGATACTGTTGGCCCTATCTGTGAGTGTCGCCACTAGACCATCCGGGACGGTTAGTCTCTTCCATGAGTGATTTTTCAAGCTATACACCTTTTGCATTGACAGTCGATCAAGTAAGTTAACACCAAATCAAAAAACAGAGGAAAACAGAGTTGGAGAAAAAACTTATATAAATACCTCAGCAATAGTCACGGTACTTCGCCTCTCGTCCGGAGTAAGATCGTAATCATCGAAATCATCCCATTCTCCGGCGAAGAAGAGTATCCTGGCGATTTTGTAGTCATTGGTTTCGGGATCGAACCCGAAACCGGTGATCTGTTGATGATCAAAGAGGCTGCGCCGAGGAGGGTAGGCGGAGACAGGGAGCAATTTGGTCAGGTCGCCGGATTCCAGAGAATGACATCGGGGGCGCCACCCCTAGGGTTCATCCTGACGATGCAGAATACGCCATCGCAACACCCCGCTACGGTTAGAGAGGTGTTGGGCTCCAAACAGGGCAAATCCCCTGCCGCGGCGGAGGCAGAGGAGAGGGTGTCGTAGGAGAGCAAGGAGTAACGGTAGCCGGGTGCGCCGGCGGCGCGATCTACTCCACTTGTTATCAGAATCTGCTGAAGGGAGGAGTTGTTCAGGTCGTTATATTGAGAATTGTTTGGGGAGAAGAAGAGGATCTTGAGGATGAATTGGGGATCGGACAGGAGAATCCGCCACGATCTGCAGACGCATCGGAATCTGGCGATGCTAGAACCGGTTGGCAGCCTGAGGAGGATGATCTTCATTATGTCTTCTGTCAAGAATACCTGAGAAGAAGCACAGGTGCTGCGGTTGTTTGTCGCCATTGATTGCTTTGTTCACCACAGAGTATCGGCCCGAGGGAAACGCAACGCGAGAAGAAGAAGGTTGCCCTGGGAAAGGGCTCATGCACCCATCAATAATCAAATTTGAACAATTCATTTAGGAAATTCAGATCTAAGGATAGAGATTAAAAATCATTTTTGCTCATATCGTTTATGTTTTAACTCGGATTTTAATTTTTTTTGCACAGATGGAACGAGTTCATCGTGCTCTACAAAATGAGATCAATTTTCAATATTTTTTTAGGAAAAAAAATTCTGGCCTCTCGGTACTAACTGCATACCATATGGTATATTCCTCGTTTTTAATTCGTTTTTGAAAATGTTTGCACGGAAGGGACGAGTTCATCATGATCTATTAGATCTACAAATTTCTAGGTGAACAAATTACAGGATCAAAATATACCACACAATACCATACAATTAAGATAATGACAGATTTACCTTAACATTCAGGGTGCGCCTATGGTGTCTTGCAAGTCAACGTAACTTGCACTTTTCGGTCGACCTCAGTTAGGATTAGGCCGACCTAATCCATTGTTTCAATGTAAAACAGTTTCAGTGGTGCCTACTTTGGAGATTCATATCTTACCGTGGCTCGATGGAAATTGGAGACTAATGGCTTGTTTTGAAGTTGGAGTGTCCCTTTATATATTGAAGTGCTTGGGAGCTCGATAGGAAGTCTCGAAGACCATTTTTGAACCTGATCAAAAGGCTATGCCAAAACTGGGAAACTGTCTGAAAATGGCTAAGTCTGGAAACGTGTTTGTGAAGCCTACTTTGGAGCTCAATTCGAGAAGCATGGATGAGAATCGAGTCCAGCGGCCTCTACCACATGAAGGAGATATGTTTGTCTACAAAGGAAAGGCATTGGACGAAAGATTGGATAACTGGAAGGCTTCAAACAAAAGGCTCGAAGTTGCTTGATTCGGGTCTAAATGTACACATTTTACCCCTCATTTCTTGTCTTATATGCTTAGTTGATCACCATCCCTCGACCTAGTTTACGTTAGGGTGTGCTTATTTTGATACATTTCAGGTCCTAGCATGTGTAGGAAGGTCCAGGGCGAGTTTCAGGTCATTCGGAGGTCAAAACGAGCCAAAATGTGGAAGTTGAGCACTGTTCACGGGTTGGAGCTTTAGTTCATGGTCTTAGATGACCATGAACCGAGCCTAAAACCGTGAACTGACCATTTTCCAGCACGGTTTTGAAAGTCACTGGCTCCCCCCCCCCCCCCCCAATTCACGGTCTCTAAGACCGTGAAATGAGCCCGATCTGGGTATAAAAAGGCTTTTAGCTGAAGGAAAGGAGGGAGCTGGTTTTTGGAGAATAAACACTTTCTTTCTCTAGGGTTTCGACCCAAAACACCAAAGGAGAGTTCTAGAGAGTGAGGGAGTGATCTTGGAGCTTAATTGAAGGCATTGATCGAGCATGGAAGCAAGGAATCAAGCCTAGAAGAAGAAGAAGAAGAAGATCTAGAGGTTTCTTTGTAATATCTCCTCTCTCTCTCTCTCTCTCTCTAGAAACTCACCCTCTTCCCTTGGATTAAGAACCCAGGGTCTAGATTTGGGTTTAATATTGATGTATGTGACACATTCCCTGTTTGATTGATGATTTTACTTAATTGATGGATGTTTCCATGAATGGCATGAGTTTGGATTCCATTTTCATGTATTGAGCTTTTGACCTAGGAGGGAGATAATCCCCTTAGAGCCCCCCTTTTGGAGTCTTCTAGTCACTCCTATCGTATATTGTCCGTGTAATCCCCGAGGGAGTTGACTCGATCGGCCTCTTAGCAATATACGAAACCCTAGGTTGAATAGAGCACCTACCCATCCACCAATTTGCCATTCCGGGCCATTCCCGAGGGAGTCCATCTCCAAACGGTAGAATATTTGAGTCGATCGAACTAGGAGGATACTCAACAACGATCCAAAGGTCGGAAATAGGGGATTTAACCCAAGAGAGCTCCCAAATCTTGTAAATAGCTAGGTTAGTGGTTAGTCCAGGTTAGTTAGCTTAGTTTTACTAATCACCACCCTAGGTTGGGTAGATAGCGAACCCTAAACCTGAAGTAGGGTAAGCCTATATCCCCGTGGTACGATAAATTCTTATTGTTTGCTTTCCCTATGCTACACCTGCTCGACGGTTATACTTGGTCGTCGATTGGAATGTTGTAGTTAGAACGAGTCATTACTACGAAGGAGCCTTCGTAAATATGTTCTGACCCGGACAAAAAGTGGTGTCTACAGTTATTTTATGTATATTTTTGTATCTTAAGAAATCTTCAGTTCAATCGTGAATGAAGCAGTTGCAGCTTGATATTTTCACTCTTTTCAATCTAAGTCCTCGCTTAGCCACTAGCCACCGGTGTGGAAAAGTGTACCACAATGATGCATAGGAAAACATTGCACAAATAAAAAAAATCCATAAGAAGAAATAAGACGCAACTTATAGTACCTTCAACACTCCTTCACTACTACTGTGGATAATAGTGTACCCGTCATTTTCGTTGCTGAAGCCTCGTTGTCGAGTTGCGGATTGGTGTATGAATGTGATGGGGTACGAACCTACATAAACACTTCCATCGTTGAAGGGTTATATGATCCGTGAAGGACCACTAAACCATTCACTGTCGTGAAAACGAGTCAATCGAGCTACAGCATGCTTTGCCTGTATATGGTACCTTCACTACTATCGGAAAAATCAAGTACACATCGCTTCAATTGCTAAAGACTCTTTCACCAGCTTCGGTTCCGATACAAATTGTTGCATTATAGGATTTACGATACTAACTCTACTTTATGAAAGAAATCAACTAAACTTTAGGGTTTTGATACTTCGATTATCTTATTCCTCAACCAAGTGCACAACATATAGATATAGGCTTACAACCAAAGAAACTTGACAAACAAAGAAAACCAACTTAACAATCAATACCAACTTCCCGTATGTAGTCTATCATAAACTACTCCAAATCTGAAATGGAAATTTGGGTCGGAGTAAAACTGTAAGCTTGGAACGGACTCTTTCGACCTTGAATTTCGATCCGATCACCATATTTCCCCGTCGAAGGGGAAAAAAACCCACACCCCATCGGTTTCCTCTGCTTCTTTAGGGTCCGAAGCCGGATGACATCCACGACTCTCTCGCGAGCAGATGTACCTATCCTCCTTCCATGTCTCTAAAAACTCCATGCTAAAAACGGGCGGTCTGAAGGCGTGTAACTGGGTCCAGGAATCAGCAACGCCGTGTTTCAACATGCACCACATCGAGTAGTTGTCGTCGCCATCGCAAAACACCGCTAGAATTACCGAATCCTTGAGCATGAAACTCCCTCTCGAATCCATGAACGTGTCGTCGCGGAGGACCGGGGGCAGAGTTATGGCGGTGTACTCAAATACTTCTTCGACCGTGTCGAACGAAAGAGTAAAGCAATGTGCAAAGCATGCATAGAACCAGTAACAATGGCGCTTGCTCTGTTTCTTAGAGTCATCGTGATCGCCCCACTGATCGCGAGGATCGATGTTTTCGACTCTAGATGAGAGTTTCTCCATTATTAGACCATCCGGGACGGTTATTCTCTTCCACGAGTGGTTTTTCAAGCTATACACCTTTTTTGCATTAATTACCCCACTTGATCAAAGTAAGTTAACAGCAGAGCAAAACAGAGTCGGGAGAAAAAAACTTAAATACCTCTGCAATTGTCACGTCACTTAACGTCTCTCGCGGAGCAATGTCGTACTCGTGAAAATCATCTTCGGGGAAGAACAGTATTCTGGCGATTTTGTAGTCATTGGTTTCGGGATCGAACCCGAAACCGCTGATATATTCATCATTAATGTTCCTGCGCCGTGGAGGCAGAGCGGTGGAAACAGGGAGCAATTTGGTCTCGGAGGTGGCCGGATTCCAGAGAATGACGTCGGGGCCGCCATGCTTCATCTCGACGATACAGAATATGCCGCGGCAACACCCCGCGACGAGTAGAGCGGAGTTGGAGCTGAAGGACGGCAAATCCCCTGCCGCCGTGGAGGCGGAGGCAGGGGAGAGGGTGTCGTAGGAGTGCAAGGAGTAACGGTAGCTTGACGGGGCGGCGGCAGGATCTGCTCCGCTTTTGATTAGGATCTGTTGGTGGGAGGAGGAGTTTTTCGGGCCGGGATTGTTTGGGGAGAAGAGGATCTTGAGGATGAATTGGGGATCGGACAGGAGAATCCGCCACGATCTGCAGACGCATCGGAATCTGGCGATGCTAGAAGCGGTTGGCAGCCTGAGGAGAATGTTGTTCATCATGTCCTCCATCAAGAATACCTGAGAAGCGCCGGCGCCGCTGCTGTTTGTTGCCATTGCTTGGTTGAAGAATTTGCTCACGGCATAGAAGGTGTCGTGGGAAACTCTGGTTTGCCATATAAGGCAAGAAATGTACGAGTTAAATTTAGACTCTGAATCCTATGTTCTTAGGAGGAAAGGAGAGGAAAGGGGGAAATGTGGGGTGAAATACGATTATAACAATCGAATTTTCGTAAACGGTGTCATTTTTTAACCAAATTTCGAAATAACAATCTTTATCCCGAATCGTAGGTGTGCATTGTCATTTGTGTCCTCATGTTTCCTGTTGAGTAGTGACGAAGCTACGTGAACTCTGAATGTTGATGCAAGGTTTTCATGTGTATGTTTATATCTTGAGAAATCTTAGGATCAATCGTGAATGAAGCTATAGCAACTTGTTATTTTCAAATCCTTCTCAATCTAAGTCCTAGCTTAATCACTAGCCACCGGTGTGGAAATGTGGATCACAATGATTTATAGGAAAACATTACATAAATGGAAATTTTTCATATGAAGAAACGAGTCGCTGCTTATAGTACCTTCAACACTCTTTCACTATAATAGTCGGATACTCGTGTACCCATCATTTTCGTTGCTAAAGACTCGTTGCCCAGCTGCAGAGTGGTGTATGAATGTGATATGGGGTACGAACGTACCTAAACACTTTCTTCGCTGCAAAAGGGTTATGAATTGTGAAGGACCACCACCATCACCACCGTGAAAATGAGTCAGCCGAACTATAATGTGCTTGCCTGTATATGGTACATTCACTACTGTCGGATAATCGAGTACTCATAAGTTTCGTTGCTAAAGACTCTTTGCCCAGTTTCGCAGTGGTGTGTGAATGTGATATGGTGTTCATTGCTAACCATTTCCGTCGCTAAAGTGCTTATGGTCTGTGAAGGACCACCACGACCTTGAAAATCAGTCTATAGTAGATTCACTACCATAAGAAAATCGCGTACACATCACTTCAATTGCTAAAGACTCTTTCACCAATTTCAATTCTAGTACCAATTGTGGCGTTGTAAGATTTACGAATACTAATTCTAACCTAGAAAAGAAATCAACTAGTTTAGGGTTTCGATACTTCGACATTCTTATTCCTCAACCGAACTCACAATACATAGATAGTCTTGCAACCTAAGAAACTTGTCAAACAAGGGAAAAACAACCTAACAAGGAAACCAACTTCCTAACATAACAATGAAAGAAATAAAAGCCATAACAACTCATTCAGCAATTCTGCTTGCAAACCGGAATCATACTACAAATCTGAAAGGGAAATCTGGGTCGGAGTAAAACTGTAAGCTTGGAACGGACTCTTCCGACCTTGAATTTCGATCTGATCGCCATACTCTCCCGTCGAAGGGGGGAAAACCCACACCCCATCGGTCTCTGTTTCCCCTGCATTTTCAGGGTCCGAAGGTAGCTGACATCCACGGCTCTCTCTCGAGCAGATGTACCTATCCTCCTCCACTGATCATCATAATCGATGTCGTTGGCGCTATCCGAGAGTATGGCCATTGGATCGTCCGGGACGTCCAGTGTCTTCCACGAGCGGGTTTTTCAAGCTGTACACCTCAGCAATTGTCACGGTACATAGGTCGGTGAAGAACAGCATTCTGGCGACCTTGTAGTCGTTGGTTTCGAGGTCGAACCCGAAACCGGTGACCTGTTGATGGTATCAATCGAGGAAGATGATGACCAGAACCTGCAAAGCTGAAGTGCAGAAGATACAACTGAAGCAGAGGAAAGCCAACCCAAAAACGAAACGTTTCTGGGTTCCCTCCACTCAACTAAAGACGAAGAGCCAAAGCGACGCCGTTGTGGAGACTCGGAGTTAACCGTTGAGTGGACTTTTACTGGACGATGACGAATCGCCACCTGGCGTTTTACAATTACTGTAATTTGAATTTCCGTTTTCCATTTTCTGTTTCCTCTGGTTTTGTAACGTGAAGAGTACATTTCTGGTTTGATATAAAAGACAATGCAGAGAGATCACTTGCTCTCTTGCGCATTTCCCCACCTTTGTGTGTCGTCGTCTTCTTCCTCTAACCCTAGTTGTAGCTAGTTTGATATGGTATCAGAGCGGTTGCTTATCCAGTAACCTGCAATGGTGACGACACCACCACCAAACACACCTCCGGGAGGCATCCCCTTCGGCTCGTTCTCAGGCACTACGAGTGGAGGTTCCAACACCAACAACAACGATCGTCCAGATCCCCAATTCGGTAACCCTTTCTACATTAACCCAAATGAAAACATCTCTCATACCATCGTTTCAGAGGTTCTCGATGGACCCAACTACCAGATGTGGTAGCGAGCCATGAGAATGGCTCTGAAGACCAAACACAAAACTGGTTTTATAGATGGTTTGATTCCATCTCCAGGAGTAGCTAGTCCTAATTTCAGTACATGGAATGCTTGCAATACTCTTGTTTTATGCTGGATCTTGAATTCTGTTGACAAGGAGATTAGGAGAAGTGTGATGCAGCATGATGTAGCTCGTGATTTGTGGGAAGAGCTTAAGGCTCGGTTTGGGTATGCAAATGCCATTAAGCTGTCTAACCTGGGAGACCAAATTATTGCTTGTAAGCAAGGAAACCTCAACGTTACCCAGTACTACACTGTCTTGAAAGGTTTGTGGGAGGAGCATTTGCAATTCAATCCCATCGTTGACTGTAATTGTGTTCCACAAAGGACTCAACCCTGTGCTGCAGTTGAGGCTTTCAAACAAAAACATGAGGTTGATTATCTGATAAGATTCTTGAAAGGACTTAGACCCGAATTTGATGTGGTTCATACTCAGATTTTAATGATGAAACCACTCCCCACAATTGAAGTTGCAATCAATGATGTGTTGCAACATGAACAAAAGTTGAAGGCAGATAAGGGGATCACGAGAGGTGTCCAAACAATAGCTCTGGCTGTCCAAGGAGATGCCCAAGATGGGAAGAAATTCGATCGTTATTGCAAAAAGGATGGACATGTGAAGGAAGAATGTTGGAAACTGAAGAACAAAAAGCTCAGAATGTCTGGAGGAGTAGCAGCAGCAGTGTCTCATGGTGAGTCTTCCAATGACAGTGATATGTCGAGCTCAGACTCTAAGATCAACTCTGAATCCAGAAGTGTGTCTTCCAAGGAGAATATGAGTTTCTCATCAGAGGAACTCAGTAAGCTGAGGTACCTGTTGCATAGTGTTCCTTCTCCTAGTCCCTCTCCACCAGCTTCTCCTTCAGTGAATCATCAGGCTTTCTCAGTCACTCATGGGGTTTCTCAGTTCCCAAACTATGCTGGTAAGTTCATTCTGTCATCCTTTATGCAGCATAGAACAGAATCTTTCACTCAGACTTGGATATTGGACATTGGGGCTTCTGATCATATAGCTTGCAACATTAATTTGTTCAGTGAAGCTATTCCTGTTAATGATCAATTTGTGAATTTGCCTAATGGGACTAAAGTTGTGGTTAGTCATATAGGAAAGGTTCAACTCTCTCCTGACCTAGCCTTAGACAATGTTCTCCTAGTGCCAAGTTTCACCTTTAATCTCATATCAATTAGCAAATTGACCAATGATCAACCCATCTCATTGCATTTTGAATCTGATTCTTGTCAAATTCAGGACCTGGTGACACAGAAAAGGACTGGTTTGGCAAGATAGAGTAGGGGCTTGTACCAGTTACACACCAAGAACAAAGTTCCCCTCTTACCTGTTCCACAAGCAGCTTTTTCCTACAACTTTCAACCACAAAACATTTCCCTTTGGCACTGGAGACTAGGACATCCCAGCAAAGACAAAGAAAAACAAGCATTACCTTGTAATAGTGATGTAGTTTCCCATTGCCAGACTTGTCATTTTGCTAAGCACAAACGCCTTTCTTTCCCTGTTAGCACTAGTAGAGCACTGGATGCATTTGAATTAATCCATGTAGACATATGGGGGCCTTTGGCTGTGAAGTCTCATGATGGATTTTCATATTTCTTAATTGTGGTGGATGATTATTCTAGAGCTGTGTGGGTGTCCTTGATGAAATTTAAATCAGAAGCAGGATCTTTATTGCAATCTTTTTGCACTATGACTGAAAGACAGTTTTCTAAAAGGTTAAGATTGTTAGAAGTGATCAAGGTTCTGAGTTTCACATGACTGAGTTTTATAGTACTCATGGGATCATACATCAGCAGTCTTGTGTAGAAACTCCAGAACAAAATGCCAGAGTAGAGAGGAAACACCAACATATCCTCAATGTTGCCAGATCACTTAGATTTCAGTCTGGAGTCCCCCTCAGGTTCTGGAGTGATTGCATCCTGCATTCTGTGTACCTCATAAACAGGCTTCCTACATCAGTTTTAGCTGATAAGTCTCCTTTTGAGGTTCTGTATAACAGACCACCTAATTTGAATGGTTTGAAGGTCTTTGGATCCCTTTGTTATGCATCTACTTTGCATAGGGACAGAACTAAATTTGATTCTCGGGCCAGACAGTGTATCTTCCTTGGATATCCTAGTGGTATCAAAGGTTTCAAGTTGGTTGACCTGGATTCTCATTCTTTCTTTGTTTCACGAGATGTGTCTTTTTATGAGTCCATCCTTCCATTCTTTTCTTCTACTTCTACACCTTCCATTCCAATTCCACCTACTTCAGACCCCATTTTTCCCAATCATCAACCTATTCCTCCTTCTGATCACACTCTTCCATCTACCTCATCAGCCTGCAAACTCAGTTATACCTCCTCAAACCCTTTTTCCTTCTTCTTCTCCTTCTATTCCTTCTTCTACACTACCTGTCTTGTCCACATATAGTTTGCCAGACAGTAATGTCAGTTTGCATTCTGAGGGGGAGGATATGGAGATTGAGGTGTTTCCTGAGTCTAATGATACTGATGAGGCAGAATTCTTAAGGAAATCCACCAGGCACCGTTCTAAACCAATCTGGCATAAGGACTACCATATCAGTTTTGTAGCTACCAGTTCTAAACATCATATTGGTCATCAGATCAGTTATGAGCATTTGACTGCTTCTCAGAAAGCTTTTGCTCTCAGTGTATTGTCTATAGAGGAACCTACTTCCTATGCTGAGGCCTGCAAGGATCCTAGGTGGAATCAGGCTTGTAAGGAAGAAATATTTGCCTTGTATGAGAATCAAACTTGGGAAGTTGTTAAATTGCCAGCAGGGAAGAAACCTATAGGTGCTAAATGGGTTTTTAAGGTTAAATATAGATCTGATGGTGCCATTGAGAGATTTAAGGCACGTTTAGTAGCTAAAGGCTACACCCAGATCTATGGCATAGACTTTCTTGATACTTACTCACCAGTTGCAAAAATCAACTCTGTCAAAACATTACTAGCAGTTGCAGCTTCTAAGGATTGACACATTCATCAAATGGATGTGTCCAATGCCTTCTTACATGGAGATTTGGATGAAGAGGTATACCTCGAAATACCTCCTGGAGTTGATGTTCCCAAAGATTCTGGTGTTTAAGCTCAAAAAATCGTTGTATGGTTTAAAACAAGTAAGCAGGCAGTGGTTTGCCAAGCTTATTGCTGCTTTACTGAAGAATGGCTACTCACAAACAGCATCAGATTATTCAATGTTTGTGAGATGGATACAAGGAAGAGTAGTGGTTGTCCTTGTGTATGTTGATGATATTCTGATTGCGGGACGTTATCTTGGGGACATTGAACAACTGAAACTGTTTTTGAGTAAGGAATTTAAGGTGAAAGACCTTGGACAAATGAATTACTTCTTGGGTCTGGAAGTGATTAGAGATCATAAAGGGATCTCCGTTAGCCAGAGAAAATACTGCCTGGAGTTACTTGATGATACAGGTTTTGTAGAGGCTAAAGGGTGCTTGACACCTGTTGATTGTAATGCCAAGCTTTCAGCAGAACAAGGAGAACTTTTGCCAGATCCAAGTGTTTACAGAAGATTGATAGGGAAGTTACACTATCTGACCATTAAAAGGCCAGACATTACATATGCTGTCCAGCAATTAGCTCAGTTCCAATCAGCTCCTTGTGTTGAGCATTTGCAAGCTGCTCATAGAGTGATCATATACCTGAAGCACACCATTGGTCAAGGACTGATTTTCAGAGCAGATTCAAAGCTTGAGTTGTCTGGTTTTTGTGATGCATATTGGGCAAGTTGCCCTGATTCCAGGAGGTCATTAACTGGTTACTGTACCTTCTTGGGATCCTCATTGATTACATGGAAAACAAAGAAACAGACTACTGTTTCCAAATCCTCTTCAGAAGCTGAGTACAGAGCTTTGGCTCAAGTTGTTTGTGAAGTTCAGTGGCTGAGGAATCTGTTATCTGAAATGGGAGTAAAGGTACCATTACCCATACCTCTTTACTGTGACAATAGGTCTGCATTGCATATAGCTGAGAATCCAGTTTTTCACGAGAGTACGAAGCACATTGAGATTGATTGCCATGTTACAAGGGAAAGGATAAAATCTGGTTTGGTTAAGTTGCATCATGTGAGAACTGATGATCAGGTTGCAGATCTGTTTACTAAGGGAATGTCCCGATATCGATTGAAGTTTTTATTGGACAAGCTGGGAGTAAGCAATGCATACTCGCCAGCTTGTGGGGGAGTATCAATCGAGGAAGATGATGACCAGAACCTGCAGAGCTGAAGTGCAGAAGATACAACTGAAGCAGAGGAAAGCCAATCCAGAAACGAAACGTTTCTGGGTTCCCTCCACTCAACTAAAGACGAAGAACCAAAGCGACGTCGTTGTGGAGACTCGGAGTTAACCGTTAAGTGGACTTTTACTGGACGAATGACGAATCGCCACCTGGCATTTTACAATTACTGTAATTTGAATTTCTGTTTTCCATTTTCTGTTTCCTCTGGTTTTATAACGTGAAGAGTACATTTCTGGTTTGATATAAAAGACAATGCAGAGAGATCCCTTGCTCTCTTGCGCATTTCCCCACCTTTGTGTGCCGTCGTCTTCTTCCTCTAACCCTAGTTGTAGCTAGTTTGATAGATGGCGCCAGAGGCTGCGCTGTGGAAACAGAGAGCAATTTGGTCTCTGAGGTCGCCGAATTCCACAGAATGACGTCGGGGGCGCCGCCCCACGCGTTCATCTCGACGATGCAGAATATGTTCGGGTAATTAATTTCTAAATTCTAATTAGTACCCAATTTTTGGCAACTATCTCTCTCAAGAATGGTAAGTACGAGTGATAGATTGGGAGAATATCAAGTAATTAACTTCTAATTAGTACCAATTATTTGGCAATGAACTCTCCCAAGAATGGCAAATAATTTGTACGTATACAGACTGCGACAATCGCAAGTAATTGATTTCTAATTACTACTAATTTTTGGCAATTAATTCTATCAAGAATGGCAAGTAATTAATTTGTACGTGTGATACATTGGGAGAATGACAAGAATTAATTTCTAATTAGTAGCCAATTTTTGGCAATTAATTCTTCCAAGAATGGCAAGTGAATTGGGAAATTTTCCGAAAATACCATAAAAATCTAAAAAATACCAGAAATATCACTAATTCCCAAAAAAAAAAGTAAAAAATAACACTATTTTTCATAAACCGTTGGGTGAGGTGTTGTTTTCGAAAATGGCGGCTGAAAATCGCCAGGTCAGAACGGTCTGATAAATCGCGGGAGGTCGGGCCGGTTAACATGCAAACCACTGCCCCCATGTGGTTTGTATTAATATATTTTTTTAGGCTAAATTACACGTTTGGTCACTCAAATTATATAAATCTTTCACCTTTGCCACCCGAATTACTTTTCTTTCTTATTCGCCACTAACTTTATAAATTGTTTCACCGTTAGTCACCGGCCGTTAATCTCCGTCAAATTCTGTTAACTCCGTTAACTTTTTGATGATGTGGCAAACAGAACTATTGAGTGGGCTCACAAAAAAGCTGAGTCATACAAATTGACCGCCTAGTCAGCCACATCCAATCCAATTGACCAAAACTTAATATTTAATTTTTCTGCATTTTCTTAAGAGCTAAAAAGAAAAAGAAAATTAAATCACAATCCTTCTCATCCCCTCATTCGTATTACCCTTCCACTTCTCCTTCTTCTCCTCCACTCGCCGCCGTCCGAATCATCTGAAAGAAATCCCCAAAGGCCCAAACCCTTGAGACCTCCACTCAACCTTCCTCTGTTCTTCGTCCAAGAAGCGCCACTCCGTCGCCGTGTTGATCGAGGGCAACAACATCAAGCTCGCCTCTGCCGGATCCGAGAGCGTTCGCTAGCTGTGGATCTCGCAATTGAAGCCGATGTTGGGGATCCCGCCATCTCCCCACAGCCGTTGCCGCCTTAAGCTATCTTCCCTCGCAGGCCCCTTCCATCCGAGCTTAGGCAGCATCCGTCTCCCTAGCCGTCAATCGCCTCGATGGCTCAATCCCTCCTTCATTTTCGACCCTCCAAACCTCCAGCTCCTCTCGAAATTCCCTTACCGGAACCATCTTCATCCCTAAATCACCCAGTCCTGCATTGGTACAGTCTATCGACCCCAGTCACAACTTGCTATCCGGCCAAATCCCCACAAGCAAAATCCCGAGTAGCTTCCCCACATCGGATGGAGTCGACGACTTCTCAAACATCCCTTCCTTTTCTATCATCATCGCCCCTTTTTTCCGCGTCCAATTCGTCGTCTACTGTGGAGGGGATGAGTCGTCGTGGTTGAGATTGAAATTGAGGGCGGCGGAGAAAGGGGATGGGTTTTGGTTGTGGGCAACAGAGGTTGATGGTGGCGAGTGGCGACGACGGATCGTCTCCGCCCCTCTTTCTCTCTGACCCGGATCCCCAATTCTCCAATTCGAAAGACGCGACTTCTGAGAGCGAACGGTGTTCCGAGGCGGAGGATGGCGACAATGCGTAGGGGTGGTAGGGATTGTCTGGCCTAGAAGAGAGAATTGGTTCAAGGGCACGGGATTATCTGGCCTCCGTAACTACATGGGGCAGCTTAGACCCGTCGGTGGTTGTAGCCGGCGGGGCGGTGGAAGGCGATGGCTCCATTTCCAGAGGTCGGCGATGGATGGAAGAGGAAAGGGGATTTCGAAATTGTACTATTGATTGGGTTGGGTGAGGCTGACCAGGCGGTCAAATTTTTTTTTTTTTTAATTACATGTCACTAAGTTAACGGTCCAGTCAGCATTTCTGTTTGCCACATCATCAGAAAACTGACGGAGTTAACGGTGTCTAACGGAAACTAACGGTCGGTGACCAACGGTGAAACGATTTGTAAAGTTAGTGGTGAATAAGAAAGAAAAGTAATTCGAGTGGCAAACGTGAAATATTTATGTGATTCGAGTGACCAAATGTGTAATTTAGCCTTTTTTTTAATTTCAATTCTAACATAAGCCGAAACTTCAAACGGACGTAACTTTGTGTTCGGGTATCCGAAGCAATTTTTTTGATTCCGCATAACTTTTTGAGATCTTGCAAGCCGCAAACTACCGTAGGCGCTTTGGTCTCACCTTCACCCTGAAAAAACGTCGTTTGCTACCCCGAACGAGGTTTTTTCCGATTTCGCAAAACTTTTGACATGCATAACATTGTGCTCCGCACTCCAAAAGTCATGAAATTGTTTTTTATTTCGTATAACTTTTTAAATACCTTGGCCACTATCGTCGGGTTCATTTCACTGTATGGATGCCTTTTTCGGGTCATTATCAGGTTTCGGTTTTTCGAGTTTAACCGAAACCGAACTAGTTAAAGATTGTCGGTTTGACACCGCCGTGAAAACTGATAACGATAAGAGAAAGCATTCATGTTTGGATTGAGTTAAACCCGAAATCGAACTGACAGACCTACTTCGAACAGAGATACCACATAAAACTCGTTGTCTCATGTTCCTTTTCTTCCGCGTTATCAAATTCTTATTCACTAACATTAGCAAAATGAAATTACATCATAGAACCCCCACAAAAAAGAAGTTGCAAGAGGGAAAGATATGTTTGACTAAGCAATGGAAAATTGGAAATGGCCAAGATCTCTCGAGAATTGAACGTTAGCACAGAGAGATCATCGATCAACTGAAGCCGAGAAAGAGAAGCATCGTTATCATCATCATTCCACCGGCTGACGGAAACAGAGACGACATCGATCTGAACATCGCCGAGTCTCCTCCGCCGCTTCGCCGCTGGTTAGGCTGTCGGAGCACATCTGCGCCGCCGTAAGCTCCCTTCCCGGCGCCGCCTTTCCCGCCTTTCCTCTCCGTCTCTTTCAGCCTCTCTCCTCCTTCACCCATTTCATCATGATCTGCTGCCATAGGAATCATCATGATAAGGAACTGACCAGTGACCATAGAACAATGAAGTTTTTAGGGAAGACTCTGCTTACCCTCTAGATGCAATGCTTTCGCGGGCGGATGACGATGAGCTTGAGTGTCGTTGGCAGAGCTGCTGAGTTCAGATGCATAACAGGGTAGAACAAGAAGTCCACTGGAAACAAGGAGGAGGAGGAGTAGCAGCAACGGAACAGAGTCTCTGTTCTTCATGTTACAGAGCACTCTGTTTTCTTGCCTGTGTAACAGGGGAGGAGGAAGGTGAAGAAAGAAATGTGGTCGTTTCTGGTTACTGGCTAGCTGGCTAGTTAGTTTATCATTATATTGAATTCCTGGCTAGTGAGGCAAGGTATGGAAAGAACAGAGGTTTTTGTATAGCTTGAATCTCACGAGTGAAGAGAACATGTTCGGGATCTCCGAATTGAACGATCGTGAAGAAGTAAAAAGGGCAAGTTGTGTATATATAATTCAGTTAATGCTCCAAAGTCATAAACTTTCAGAAAGTATAAAACTGAGAAGACAAAGGGGGTAATTGAGAGAGGAAATTTGTCATTGCACAAATACATTTGTTAATATTTTTGGGTGCCTGGTTTAGGCATAGTTTAACAATAAATTAAATGTGGCTCCCTAGTACCACATTTAATTTATGGGATAATCCAAGTACCACATCGGTAATATAAGGGAAGGAACTCTTATATATTAGTGTCACTGGCGGATTCAGGGGGTGGCCACCCCGGGCCCCGGCCCAGCCCTCTTCTGGATTCGTAGTTAGTATAATCCTTATGAAATTTTCGATTTTAGACATTCGACCCAGTGTTATTTTATAATATGATTGGGTTTAACTAGAAAAATTATCAAGTTGAACATATTCAAACCACTACTCTAAATTTAGTCTAGAAATTTAAGCCCCAAAGATTATGCATCTACAAAAACCAGAAACCTAAAATTCTAAAAAATTTAAAACGTAAAAGACTAAAAGAAATATGAGATTTGTTCCCTTGAAAATTTACTAGAGCAACTAGTGTGCAGGGATGGACACACAATGCAAATTGATTAGTCGATTGATTTATCTAGTGTTGATGCTACTCGTTTCAACAGCTACTATGAAGAGAACCTTTTCAACAATGAAACATGTGAGAATTGATTTGCCCAACAAAATGAGCAATGAATTTCTCGCCAATTGCTCAAGTATTTTATTTGAAACCGTGTATACTATTGGTATGGATGTAGACTCCTTGATGCATTCTCTAAATTAAAATACAGTCGTTTACAATTTACATTGCAAAACCTATAATCATTATATTTTATTTACGGTTCTAATTTTCTAATGAAATGCGGCCCAGTGCTCTTCTGTGTTCTGGATCCGCCGCTGATTAGTGTCCACTAAGTCCATTAGTATGAGGCCTTTTGGGAAGGACACCCAAAAATAAAATTGTGCGGACTTGACCCAAAGCGTACAATATCGTACTAACACTTTTGTTAATATTTTTTGGGTGCATGGTTTAGGCATAGTTTAAGAATAAACTAAATGTGGCTCGCTCGTTGTTTGAACGGTATTAGTTTTCAAACTAAATGTGACACCCAAAAGTAAAATTGGTCGGGCTTGACCCAAAGCGGACAATATCGTACTAACACTATTGTTAATATTTTTTTGGTGCATGGTTTAGGCATAGTTTAAGAATAAACCAAATGTGGCTGGCTCGTTTGAACAGTATTAGTTTTCAAAATGAATATGTTGGTAAAATTTATAAGTGTGTTAAACGATGGTCTGTTGTCATTTGTCTTGATAGCACTGTATTCATTTTGTATGTAATCGTGAGAGATGTGTTTGCGAAAACAATTATTTAGTTCAATGCGACAATGCGATCTCCATTTTACATATTGCAATTCCAAATTCGTCATCATATCATTAGACAACTGAATGATTTCAATTTCAACTACTTGGAGGTACGAAATATTCGGAAAGTGACTCTATATAAGTGAGTTCCACATATCATTTTCACTTTACAGATACAATTCAAGTAGAGATGCACTCAACCTAATAACATGGAATCGAGCCAAATGACATCAATTTGTTCATCTTACTACTAAAATAAGTAACTTGAGAATCTAAAGAGAGGAGAAGAGACCTAAAAAAAAAATGTTTGTTTTGAGTTTTGACAAATCAATCACATGCTTGCTTTTGCTTTCCAGGGCCAACAGAAAAAGAATCTGCTACTTTGAGTGGATGAATAGACATGCAGAAATAATAGCATAATTAGGACGGCAAAGATCTAAGGCAAGAATATGTTCTTTACAAGCCAGCTTTGCTTTCTGATGTCAAAGATCCTCTAAAGAGACAGTTCAGCCATACATTAAGGAATTAAACTATGGGTTCCCACAATCTTGCTACCACTTACAACTTCACATGTGGTATGGCAGAGCAGTAGCTTTCCCATGTTAGTTGAATAGATCATCAAGGAGCTGATGGTTGAGCTTCTGGAATGAAGAATCTCGGCAGACTTGCTTCGCCAGTTCGTTGGCAACTCGATCCACGTAGAGAGCCTGTGCCTGCGCTCCAGAAGCTGCAGCGCTTTCCTGGCGTGGAGAAAGGATTCCACCCACCCTTCCATCAGCCCTGCGTCAATGACATTATGAGTTTGTTCACTCCCTATTCGTCGAAATTGGAATAGTTATGGTTGGGGAGGATAATGTACTGTCTACCATTGTTGAATCGGTCTGTACTCGACCATGCTTGAAAGTGATCCGAGACCAGAAACTCAATCAACTCAGGATCCTGTCACAAACAACAGAGTTATAGCATTGGTATAGCAATGCCACTTCTTTTGAGCAGTGAAGAATATGCTTGCGAAAAATTGGATAAGAGGATTTTGAAGGGTAGAATGGAGTGTACATAATGAATAGAGACTGGTGAATGTTTGGGAATGCGTCGTCGAATGGATCGATACAGAGAAAATTCTATGCTGTTGTGGATACCCTTTCGCAGACTGAAAGAAGTGTGCGCTGTCCAATGTACGGTTCACTTCCCAGCTTACGCAGCAAGTGCTGGACTTGAGACCGGTGATCAATGGCGACACGATGGGAGTCTGCAATAGGATAATACTATGACTTGTGAGCGATCAAGACATGATAGAAACCCAGAAATGCAAGCCAAGAAGAAGGTACCATCTCGATGTGCAGGGCAACATATCCTTCTCAGCAAGCGAACAATTAGGCTGTTAACGATGCCTTCAGCTAGTTCCATGTTCTCCCCCACTGATAAGATCTTTCTAATGGAGTCTGCACGCGCAAGAACGAACACAGGCGTGTGACTTGCCCTTCCTTAAGATCTCCGAGAACGCTAGCCAACAAGAGATGCCATTTGTGTACTTAGAATGGAATCAACAGCCTGGTGAGACCAGCGAAATTGGCCTCCTCCATCTGCAATTTCAGATATAAGATATCCACCGAGCCCCATTCATACCTAGAGTGGAATCAATCATGAACAAGTTCATATCTAGGAAATGAGAAAGATCTGAAGTCCATATCAAGCACTAAGCAAGACTCATTCATACAGGAAATCAACGGAAGCCCTAAGCTGATCCACTTCATTTTCACTGCTCAACTCTACAATCATGCACAAACCCTCAATAAACATTTTCCATAATCTTAGAACGGGCAATTCGAGCTAATCGAAATTGAGCACGGGTACCTGGAAAGGGCAATCTAAGACTTGGATCGTCCCTATTTCGCAGCCTGTGCTTCATTCTCACTGCAGCAAATAGGCAACAGCAATCAAATGAGGGCAAACAAACAAGAAGTATGGCAATCAAATGAGCGCATAGCGAGAATTTAAGACCTTGTCTGAAGAACCAGCGACGGAGGACATCGTTGAATCTAGAAACGGAGCCATCTCCGGCGTCCTCGAATCGTAATTTCCCCACATGGTCAAAGAAGTAGCACGGCGGTTTGGGGAAACAAATCACACTGAGAAGAAGCATCTAAAAAAGTACCAAACCAAAGCAGACATTCTCGACTCAGGGATTCTCGAGCTTGAATTTCTCTCCAGGAGAAGGAAGAAGAAAGCAGGAAATCAGGAAAAAAAAACCTTCGGCTTCCTTGAGATCCTCTCTCTCAATCGGGCAATCTCCTGTTTCCGATCCTCCGCCTAATCAAAAGCCCCGATAAGACTACGGCGAGCTTCAGTTGTTCCTCGGTCGACGATGATGCGTTCGCCGTCGGCTCGCCAGCGGCCATCTATCTACACAATAAATAAAAGCCAAATGAAAAAACTTGAAGCCTCATTTCAAATTTCCTGCTCAAGGAGCGTTTGTAGGAAGGGTAGAATAGGGACTATTAATTTTTTTTCTTTTTCCTTTATGGAACAGACTAACTTACCGTACACATGCGGATTTAAACGGGTCCAAGAGTGTCAATTTGTTTTCTTTAAGTCATTTTATTTCTCCGTGGTGGTAAAATATATATGAAAAGACAAAAACAATACTTCTTTTTATTGCTAAAAGAAAAAAATTAAAAATAAACTAATGCATTGATTCTAATGGGCTAACCGCTAATCGTAAAATAAAAGAGTTGAATGGGCCTGACCTACACGGGATTTGTCCATCAAGTAAAACAAATGAACATCATGGGTTTGCCATTCTAAAACAAGCTATTTTCTCCAGCATAATATATATTATGCTATTATTTTATATCTTAGTGGCTAAAATATAATGTATTTTAAATTTATTCAATGGTTCAACCTCGACCAACCCAATTAGTCCAATTTTTATCATTTTAAATATATATTATGTAATTATTTGATATCATAATGATTAAATTATAGTGTATATTATAGGTAATCGTTTGGTATTTGTTAGTAAAAAACTAAACGGAAAGATCTATTTGGTTATTTTTAACATTAAAACGATCCTAAACATTTTTCAGTTTCCTTTCGAAATTCTATAGTTTTATTCCCGAATCAGTGATGTGCAAATGGCGAATTGCAGTCATCTCTTTTCTTTCATTATTTTTTATTTAAAATAGAAAGTTTAAATGTAAAGAATAATTAGAGTTTGGCATGGGTCGGTCAAACATGCTGAATTTCAAGTTTTGGCCCGTTTTGATCAAGTCTAATTTATAGTCACATGGTTCCCTGATACCCGATAAAAATCTCATTCCAAACCAGTTTGGCAGGTGAGTCCGTGTTTACCACCATTTTCTAGGGATACAGGAAAAGTGGTTCCTATCCAAAATCGTGTTGTTCATTCTTGATTTCTTTAGATTTTATCATGGCTAGGCAAAAAACCAGAAAGCACAATGATGACAAGATGAAAGTTTTATAAAGCAAATTAATCGGCCAACGGGCCGAGTAAAAGCTAGCAACGATTGTGAGATGCTCATTTCTCGAAAATCGGCGGGATAGACGATTTTTTATTCGATTTTCTGGAATTTGGTTTCTATTAAACTTACTCCACCTCATCATATTATCAGAAACAATATTGTTTCACAAGGTAACAGATACTTGATTTTGGTTCATAAGGCTGATTTTTGATTCGTTGCATCATTCATGTATCTTTCCTACTTAAATTCACTATTTTTATCACGTGTTTGCAAAAAAAAAAACTATACAACAATAAGCTATACACCCCATTACATTATCAAATTTCATACCTCACCTTCCTCCGACCAAATGGTCGGGGCCACGCTAGTTCTCTTCTAGAGTTCGAAAATCGGGCGGGAACTCTCTGCCTGCCTTTCGAAACTCCATTGGTCGTGTCATGTTGTTTGGTTCTCTTTTTCTATTTCATGCCGCCCTAGCTAAAAATAAAAGCTGGGCTGAAGGTAATTTTGGGCCGACTATCTCTGTTTGAACCTATAGCCCATGAAAGAAAGGCGGCCCAATTCCCAGTAATGTCATTTCGTCAATTTGGCCGTTGTAATCTCTAGCATCGTGTTAGACTTCAACATATCGTCACAGTATGGCCACAGAGCACTGAAGAACTTTGCCACTTTAGTGATCATCGTATTGACTCTTAAATATTATCCATAGTAAAACACGATTGGAATGCATTACAGTATTAATACGAACAGGGTTTTACTACGAAGATCTTACTCGCTAAAACGAACAATTCGATTGTACTAAATTGTTCTACTAACGAGAAAAGCTACAACCAACACAAAATCAAATCCAGAAAGAAAGAAAGAAACTACCAAATTCATTATAAAAAAATCCCATATCAGTCATTAAGGATTTATGGTTCCCTTTTGACCTCAAATAACACACCTATCATTGTCTCCGGTAGGGGCAAAAAAGGAATAAAAGATGAAGCAAATATACAACTAAAATTAAAAACAAAATTATCAAAAAATAGAGGAAAATTTTTGACCTGTTCTTCAAAAGAGAGAAGGCTTCACCCGCCTTATGAAAAATAGTACAAAGGTTTCTTTTCTGCTTGCCTCACAGCAAAAAAAAAAAAGGTAACAAATAAAAAAGGGTTTGTAGTTTTTTTCTCCAGACTGAGCACAAAAACAGAACCAGTTCTTCCATCATCAATCATTCATCATCATCACTAGAACAAACTCTGGCAAGCCTCAACATCAGCCGATTGCGAGTCCAGTATGCCTTGGTTGCTCGATTTCACGGTCCTCACCGCCGCCTCGAGCACCAACTTCTGATACATGTCATCCTCCATCTTCTTCAGCATCTCGTGCACCGCCTTGAAGTCGAGAACCCCGGCCAAGATGAGCTTCCCGACGATCTCCCCGAAGTTTGGGGGCGCCCTCGGCAGGTCGATCCCGATGTCGTCCAGCATTGTCGCGTAGAGCATGCAACCTGTGGAGATGTCCCGACTAGCGAGCACCTTCTTGGATGAGAGGTACTCGAGGAGCTTGAACGTGGGGTCCACGCAGGGAGGGTTCTCTTCGAGCCCAAGGGCTATGGCTTCCTTGACAAGTTCACAGTGGTATCCGGGGGAGTTGAGCTCCTCGACGCACTGTAAGGCTTCGTCGAGCAGTCGGATACTGAAGTACTCCTTCAGGATCGAGACTGTCTTTTTCCTCAGCTCTTCGACATTCATCGTAATTTTTCCAGCTGATGATGGTACAGGAGTAGGAGTGACGGATGGGACAGGAGCAGGAGTGACTACTGGCTTCTCAATGAATGCAGGCTTCTCGGAGACAGGAGCAGGCCCCCCGAGTCCTTGCAGGAGGGCGCTGCTCTTGCCACTGATGAATCCGCCGCTGCCTTGAGGCAAGAATCTGGTGTTCATCGAAGTCGACTTATTGAACATCTGGGGTGGTTGAACAGTACGAGGCTGAGCATTCGGGGGTTCGCCCCTTGGCATCGATCGGGTTCTCGGCATCTCCCAGTTATTGGCGTCCATGCCAGGCATACCAGGCATTCTCCTTGCTCCAGGCATTCCAGGCATCATGCCACCTGTCCCCGGTCGGTTCATGGGGAAACCACCAGGGCCGCCAGGGCCGGGCCCAGCAGAGATGATGCCTCCACCTCCGGCTCCGCCTGCACGGCTAATGTTTCTCATGCTGCCTGGCCGCAACCCCAGATTCTTCTCAGCCTCCGAATGGATCTCAGTAATGGTTTTCGCTTTCACCTGAGGAGATGAGAATCCAATGATCAGGACAAAAATTTGAACCTAGGACTGAGAGTGGGCAAAAATTAAGACTAACATAGTTAAAGCTTACCTCCTCACGCCTGGGAACCCAGTTGTTGGATCTGAGATCAAGAACATCCCTAACCATGAACCTCAGACGAGCAGCCAACTGAGAATTCGAAGATAGCTCTTTCAAACGGTTCATGTACACATCGTTAATCCGCCGCGATTTGGGGCTCTCGTCGAGCTGCTTCCCAATCGTGATGAAGAACTGGCAGATCGCTTCGACATTTTCTTCTTCGGGACAGACCTTGTTGTCAGGACCAAGAAGCTCCTGCATTCCCCAACGCAACCCGGAATAAGTAAAACACGCAAAACCATTTCCAACTTGGCTAAAGAAAAAGGTTAAAGGTAATACTAACCTGAACAATGTGATGAACAATCTTTTCAGGGACCATCTTCTGCTTTAAGAGCTCACCGATCAAGCGAATATTTCCAAGAGTACGAAGTTTGACCATTCTCTCCTTATCCTTGCGCTCGAGCTCTTGATCAGGAGCTGTCATTTCCCTCAGTTCTTGCCTCAGCTTATCAGCACCCTCAAATGCCTCTTGGCAGTTGTTCAAGAGGACTCTCTTGAAGGTTATTTCTTTGCCACCGGGCTCATCAGAGGGAAATGGAGGGAGCTTCTCATTGAGATCGAAGCAAAGTTGGGCGTACATGGGGCAGAATGTCGGCTCCAGCACAGCTTTTTCGAATATGAGAGAGATCACCCCCTGCATCAAAGGAAGTTTACATTGATAAATAAAAAGTTAACGCTGTTTTGTGACATTTTATGGTGAAGAACTCGGTGGAGAAACAAACCTTTAGGATATCGGCTGATGTGATGCCTGAGTCGATGAGCTGGCCTTTGAGAAGGTCAAACTTTTCTGGGGTAAGTTTGTTGAGAATACTGCAACAGCAAATATGAATCAGTAAACAGGAAACCACATGGACTAATAGCTACGAACAAATGGTTGGGGGAGGGGGGGGGGGGGGGGGGGTATTCCTGATACCATGTAATATTAGCTAAAAAGGAAAATAACGAAAAGAAGAAGAGAGCAACACTCCATTGGAAGAAAACCCGAACAGAGAAGCAGAGTAAAAATGGGAATAAGATCTGGTGGAGATTACCCTTTAACGGTCTTCAAAACGCGATCTTTATCAGAAAGGGTGCCTCGCCTAGCTGACCATGGCACCTCGGCCTTGACTAAGGCGGGAGGAGGACCACCCTGGTCAACAAAACAAATAAAAAAAGTCAAAACCGATTTGTTATGCAATGATACATCAAACATTGGTGGAAACTGAAGTGCAGAACTTGAAATAAACAATTGGACAGTTTCGAGCAGAACAGCTAGATCATCTAACATTAGGTGAAAACAGTGAATATCTATTAGCAATTCTAACAAAGTCATGATTGTGATATCCTTGGAGAAAAGAAACTATGTTCCATCTTTTGAGTGTATACCGAACTTGGAAAATGAAGTTAATACAAGTATACAATATGTGACATAATTACCGATTGATTTGGGCGGACAAATTGGGAATTGGGCTGATCTTGACGATTGAATTGGTTTCCATCGAGCTGCCTGGAGTCATTCCGAGGTACAAAGTCCCTATCTTTAATCGAGTCCCAGGACCTCTCTTCCACAGGAGTCGGACCAGGAATTTGGGTGGTGGTACGGGTTCGCCAGTCACGATTGTCTGGCTCAGAATAACGAGCCTGAGGTTGCTGAGTTGGTGGGGGCTGGATACACAAAAAAGGAACTTCTTGAAGAAACAGTCATATGCTTTGAAAACCATAGATATTTTTCAAGCTTTTAGTGTCGTCCTGATTGGTAAGATACAAGATAAAGGACTTACATTACTTTCTGCTGCACGAGTCCAGCTTTGATCTTCACCGAAAAGCTCAGTTTCAATTTCCCGTTTGATTTTCAGAAGCTCATCCGGGATTGAAACAACAGCCTATAGTTAAATAGAACATATTACATATTGATTACCAGAATCAATTATGATTAGGAATATCTATCCAGCCACCACAAACAAGACACTATACTAGATGAAGACAAGAGCAAAGGAGATAACCAAGTGATTAACGATGTATATACCTCTCTAAGCTGCAGTAGCTGGTCCCTGGTATACTTCACCCTCTCACGGGCCTCGAAGCGTGAGTCACCAGCCTGAACAAGGAGCAAAGTCAATAACTTGCATCAAAAATAGCTGAATTTAGATATCTTGACAAGCAAAGACAAGCAGTACAGAGATGAATGCCTAAAATGACTAAACACCAAAATGCAGTAGCCTTTGGCCTGTAACTGCAAATCCATACAAGATACCTAAGCTCGATATACTGATGATCAAGAAATTCTTCCTCTTTTTGGACCCCTAGATCAAACTGCTCAGTTGGATTCAATTCCTTACTGAGTAAACAACACACAACACTCAGTAAACTACGTTCCACTCAAATTTATAAGTCTTAACTTCCACCCACCTAAAAGCGTAAATAAAGCACATCTTCGAGTTGCCTTTGCCTCACCACCAAACCGACAACACAATCCTCCATCAATCTGAAACCCTTAGATCTAACTACTCAGTTCCATTCAATTGCCTGGTACAGAAACACTAAAGAACTACATAACGCTCAAACATAAGCCTAAATTTCCACTCGCCTAAAAGCCTGCATTAGAAAGCACCAGCTTGAGGTGCCACGGCAGCACTTAGCCAGCAGCTGTCATTGGCCTACAACTGCAAATCCAAATAGCTACCTAAGGTTGACACCCCAGTGATTAAAAATACCAGAGACAAATCTCCCTCTCCACAAACCGTTACATCAAGATACCCAATTGGATTCAATTCCCTCCTGAATTCAACACAAACACTCATAAAATACGTCCAAGAACTGCACTTTACAACCACTGACATGGATGCACACGAACACAGTAGCCCAACAATCCAACGTAACTCATTCTAAGCCAGATAATGCGATTCTCCCAAAAGAAGAGATCTCTAAAACAAGACAGAACAAGAAGAAACAAAGTCATGAACAACTCCAGATCCAATACACTTCGGAAACACCAATCCGAATCACAGAAGCAATCCAATTCGAACGGAAACGGCAAAAGGGGCTCCAGATCCAAACATGGGTAAGGCCAAAGATTGAACCTTTAGGGCAGAAGCGCCGCCGAAGGCGATACCAGCAGCGTTGGAATTGCTGTTGCTGCCAGGAATCAGAGAGCCAGCAGGGGAAGAAGAAGACTGGTTGAAGAGTCTGCTGCTTCCACGACCACCACCAGGCCTCAAGCTCAACACCGTCTGATCACCTTGCTGCATACCTCGATTGAATCTCCGTCGTCCGATGAAAGGAAAGGCACACACACCCTCTTGTGTTTTGTTGTTGCTGTGTTTTGATTCAGCTTGCAGCTGAACCAGGTGGAATCAACCGGTGATAAATTAGATTTCCTTGAGATTGGGTTCGGGATATGGGAAGGGGGCTTCCGTTGTTCGTCGTTTGTTCTGTAGTTCGTGGGGTGGGTTTTCTCTCTCTTCTGCGGAGGAAGAGAAGAGAATGGAAGAGGGGAACTTGTGAGAAGGGGAGGCCGGTGGAGATAAAAAGGGCCCAACCCAAACCCTAAAAGAGAGAGAAGAAGCTCTGTTTCTCTCTGTCTCTGGTTTGTTTTTGCCCTTTCCGACTTGATTTGGTTTTTACCTTGGTTTATTTTCACTCTTCACTTTTTTTTACCTCGGATTTTTCCCTTACTTCCAAGTCCTAGGTGGTCGGGGATGAAATTTGTACCCTAATAAATTGTGTACATTGGATAAAATATATAATGGTAATAAGTATATGCAATAAACATGATGTCATATGGCGTTATATTTACAATTTGATGTCAAGAGGTTTCATCCAAATTAATTACAATTTGTGTTGGGTTGGTTCGTGTTTATATAGGGATGGCAAAAATATCCGTAACCGTGGATATCCGCCCGAATCTGGCCTAATTGGGTAGGGTAAAACCCGAACCCGAAGGACATGTAGTGGGTATGGGTAAAACCCGAACCCGAATATTGCGGGTAATGGTTGGGCATGGGTTTAACACTATCCAACCCGAACCCGCCCGATTATACACATGCACATGTATTTTATCTAGAAATAATCATTATTTATCTCTAACATATTTTATATTTATCATATAAATATAATATTTTCATGAAATTTTGTTGTTTTAATTAATTTTCTTCATTTCGGTGAAGTATTGTCGTACTTTTCCTCTTACGTAATGTGAGAATACATATGAATGTTAACATATTGGTTGGAGTTATGAAGAGAAATTATTATCCATGGATAACTGTGGATATCCGAAACCCGAACGGGTATGGGCATGGTTTTGATTTTCTACCCGTTTTACATGTGGGTATGGGCATGGGTAAAACCCGAACTACTTTGGGTAGGGTAACGGATATGCACTATCCGTCCCCAACCCGACCCATTGCCATCCTTATGTTTATACTTAGTGTGTTTTTGTAAAGTTTGCATGTTGTGTCTGTCTATCTGATGTGTCCAATGAAAAGTTCGTATATTTTCTATCCACTCCACTATCATGATTCATGACAAAAGAAGAATCATATAATGATCTTCACTCTATAAAGAATGTATATTAAGTCGGATGGTTAACAAACCAATGAAGGGTATGGTGGAGATTTATCATCTTTATATGGACAATCCTAATTACATTGTGACACACAATCGATAATCTGATGGTAGGAGTCGTGAGAAGAAACTCATTTGCCTTACTATTGACACCTCAATACTGTTGTTCCATATCATTAGGAGAGGGAAATAGTTGTGTCATTGCCTCAATTGTATTACATATAATCACCCCTCTACTTTTACCTTCATCGTTGATGATGAAATTTATACTCGAAAGCGTCATGAGCTCGATGATTAACATAACTTTGTGTGTTTATAGAAACCTTTTTTTTTTTGAATGCTCAACTAAAATAAAATGATTAAGCAAAGGTTACACTTATGGTATACACGGGTTGAATCTATCGAATAACATTAAATACCGATATCTTTACCATCCAAAGAAAATTATAAAATACTATCTTAAGTTGTGATTAACCACATAATACACGCCAAAATAAACATTGGGTAATTTGAATAGTTGATTGTTGTAAATGTCAAGATCATAATATGAGTTCCAAAATCTCACCTACCTCTTGCGATATTTCCATATTCAGCAATATTCATATTTAAAAACAAAGCATAAGACAACAAAAGTTTTTAAATTTCATATCGAATTGGAACATATTACGATATCCATCATGAAAGCTAGCATTGCAAATTGAGTCGAGTGTACAGTTCAATCGTTATGAACCATAAAATCAATATGCTCTAAGAATCATATCACGACTTGAGTTGTTCATTTGTATCGTCTATACTTTGTACCACGCACTCACCACTACCTCGTGATAATCAAAACCTCATATCAGAATGTGGTTCGATTCTAAGAAGAACATGTTCGTTACACCGTGTTCTTTTACTATTGGGATAATAGGCATTGGGTTGGTTTGAGAGTGGAGAGTGGAGATAACTAAACTTGTAACATCATTATAGACTGGTACTTACTAATGAGTAACCAATTGGCAACGTGCAAAGAATCTATGGTTTGATTTGGTATAATATTCTCGCACGTGGAGTGAGTGATAAGCTTAGTTCATCGCCTCGCCTGTGGTTGGCTTTTCGGCTGTTAGATTTAGTTAGGGTGATGAAGACGGCATCGGCGTAGCCCACCAACTAATCTGTCGTCGTCTCTTTACGTCATGATCAGCAAACCGTCGTCGGAATTTTCCGATTTGGATTCATTTCTTTTCACTTGCACTGTCCATATAATAGGAAGTTTTGTTTACATGACATGGAGCTCATGAGAACCATCTTATATGGTTCAATAGGTTTAGTGATATATAGGGGTGGTGGCTCGGTTTTGTGTTATCTATTTTAACCGAAATCGAATTGATTTTTAAGACTTATCGGATTCTCTTAATGAGAACCAACAAACTTATGGGGGTAAGGAGATTCATTGGCAGTAAGTAGACCTGACTATGATTACCCACGCTATACGAACACAAACATGAAGTAATCACACCTGAAAAATAAGAACTTAACAAGTTGTGTTGAATTGAGTTCTTACGGACTTGATATGAACATATTATTACGATATATATAACTAATTCAATCTATGATAAAACACACATGACACAATTTGGTGGACAAGACTGACTAATTCTAACCGTTCTTGCCAATTTGCTAAATTATGACCTAGTTTATCACAGTTGTAATTTTCAACTGAAAAGCTCATCATAATGGATCGAGTATGATCATTGGGAGCTAGCAAATACAATTCATTATTGACACTTATGGACAGTTATGTAGTGGTTGTTTAACTCATCTTTTAATTATGAGGTATGAGATTCGATCATTAGCTCATTATAGTAAACTCGATCATTAGCCCATTATAACAGAACGCCATATGTGATCAGTCATTTAATTTTTACCCATGCTAAGAAATTAGCTCATTAGCCCATCATAACGGATCGTGTATGATCATTGGGAGCTGGCAAATACAATTTATTATTGACACTCGTAAACAGTTATGTAGTGATTGACTAACTCATCATTTAATTATGAAGAGTGAGATTCGATCATTAACTCATTATAATAAACGCGATCATTAGCCCATTATGATTGAACACCCTGTGTTATCAATCATTTACCGCTTCCAATGATAAGAAATTAGTCACTTAGACTAACTCCAACCCAAATGTGCATTTTTAGCCTCTCAAACTCTCAAATGTGCATTTTTACCTCCCAAAAACACTTTTTTCTCCAACTCTAAACCTTCTAAATTTGCCTTCCCAATGCATAACCAACCCATCAAAAATTAAGAAAGTAAAAACAAAAAAAAGAGAAGGTAATGGAAAAGTGGAGGGCCCCACGTGCCCCTACATGTGGGCTTTGGCTGCCCCATGGTTCCCACCTCCTCCTTGCATTTCTCCATTTCAGCTGCCATCTATCCACTCCCAAGCCCACTTCTCCAAATTTTCAAGCCAATTTTTATGTGGGTTGGAAAGGAAAAAGTGGGAAAACATACCTTTCTCCAAATTTGCATCCTTGGGTTGGAGTTAGTCTTATTAAGAGTTTTTTTTTACCCTGGTGGCAGTACACCACTAGTAGAAACTTGTAAATAAATGAGCTTTTATTTTGGTAGTCGAATTTCCCCCTTTTTGGGTAGAAGCTTCTAGTTTTTTTTGGGGAACATATAGTCTAGTTTTCTCTTTGTGAAATTTTTATGAGAACTGTGTGGGCTAGAAACAAAGGGCCTCCAAATTGACTAAAAACACAATAATCGGCCTAAAAACTGAACAAGAGCCCAGCCCGCAGTCACCATCAGAAAATTTCCCTGGCTCGCTTTTACACTGACGGCATCATAAAAAAAAATTGTGGATAAGAAAATTCGGCAGCTGCTCGTCCGCCAGTCTCGCCGGTCGAAAATACTCCGCCGCCGAGGAAGCCATGGCTGGGATTACCAGCGCCGGCAGCTTTCCTTTCACACCCCTTCCGACCGCCGGAAAATCGGCCACTCTTTTATCGTCCCTCGACTCCAAGCTCTTCGGCCGCCGGCTCCACTGCTCCCCTCTATGCCGAGCAGAGTCTCTCGTCTCCTCTCCCAGGACATTCCCCGGCTCCTCCGTGGTCACCGCCCGTTACGGCGGCGGGGGAGGCGGCGGCAGGGGCGGACGTTCGAGGCAGACCGAACCCGATGATGAGCAGGCTCTTGACATATCTGTAGTTCGGTAATTGCTTGTCAAATTGAAAACGATCTTCTTAGGTCGTTGGTTGTACAGAATGTGGGAAGAATTATGTGAGTTTAAGACTGTGTTTGTGTCTTTGTTAGGTCGGCTACTGTGAGGCTCATCGACCAGAAGCAAAACATGGTTAGTCTTTCACTGATCATTTGCTTGAATTGTAGGGAATGGCATTCTGTTCTTAGAAAGTTTGGTGATTGGTGGGTTTCTTGTACGGATTCTGTGTAGGTTGGAGTGGTATCGAAATCTGAAGCTATTCGGATGGCTGAAGAAGCTGAGCTTGATTTGGTAATGCCTCCTTGAGAGAAAAGAAGCTTCTTTTTTCCTCCATTTCTAGAATACCTTTCCTCATTTTGATCCTTATTATGGTGGTGTTTGTAGGTTGTGTTGTCTCCAGAAGCAGATCCTCCGGTCCTCCGAATAATGGATTACAAGTATGTACTATTTCACATTTTTTCCCCCCACTTCATTCGATGAATGAGATGAAATTGCTCATTTTGTATCATTGAGGTTTAGCTTGTAGAGTCATCAAGCTGTTAGTTATGTTTGAGAATTTAGACCCACTTTGAACTTCAGTTAGTAGTAGTACAGTGCCATCTATGCTAGTGCTCAACAGTTTTGGTCAAGAGGGATCAATGTCAATATGAGTTGAGAGTTTTGTCAGGATTCTTCGTCTCTATGATGAAGTTTCGTACCTACAATATCGTTCTGTGGGTAGGGGTTGTTTCCTTATTGTCGAAGTAGTTTAATGACTAAAATGTTGAGTGTACTTTGAAAGTTGTGAAGTATAGCTGGTTGGAAAAGGTAAAGATGTTTCCTTTGTGGGAGGGGAAAGGAGGCTGAGCATGCTGTATGTACCAAATTCTCGACCATAACAAGTCATATGGTGAATCGGTTCAGGAACTGAATTGAATAATGACTCTTTTCTTTGTTTCCAGCAAATATAGATATGAACAACAAAAGAAGAAGAAAGATCAGCAGAAGAAAAGTGCAGGTGAATCTCTATTCTTATAAGATATATTGTGGAGCTTTTTCTGATTGATGTATAAAACCTTCGGCATGGGTTTGATTCCGAGTTTCTGACCAAATTGTCTGTCTCCTCTGGTAAATGCAGCGAGTCGAATGGATCTAAAGGAGCTTAAGATGGGGTATGTTGGTATTGGGATATGTTCGTTGAATCATCAATGCTTACTTTTGCGATCTGTAGCATGTTAGCAACTTTGGGTACTTCAAAGGACCTGCCTTTGTTTGTTAGTTCAACGTGGAGGTGTTAATTTTTATTTTTGCGTACTTTATTAACAGTTATAGCATTGATCAACACGATTATGGTGTACGGCTGAAGGCGGCTAGAAAGTTTTTGACAGATGGTGATAAGGTCCTCATTGTGATTGGTGTATTCTCACCCGTTTATGCAGTTCACATGTGCTTGATATCTTAGTGGCTGTCCTTTAAACTTCTCTCCTTTCAGGTTAAGGTGATCGTAAACTTGAAAGGTCGTGAAAATGAGTTCAGAAACATTGCCATCGAGCTTCTCAGACGTTTCCAGAATGATGTTGGGGAGGTCTTCAATTTTCCATTTTTACCTCAATTCAATCTTTCCTACAATGCTACTATTCTCTATTATCCATTTCTCTGAAAAGTCTGTCTTTTCGGTTTGCAGTTGGCAACTGAGGAGAGCAAGAATTTGAGGGATAGGAACATATTCATTACCTTGGTTCCCAATAAGGCTATTCAACAAAAAGGTCAGGAACCTCCCAAGAAGAAAGATAAGCCAGCTGCTGTAAATGAAGTGTCGGCCAATGTGTAAGTTGACAGTAGGGAAGAGTTTTTATCTATGAAGCAGATGCTAAAGGTTGTCCTCGAATCCATCAGCTGGGTGTAGAAAACTCAGGAACTGTACAGCTACTGTACCATAGCACAATTTGGATCAACATGGCAAGTTCAAGTGCATAACTTCGCCGAGATAAATAGAAAGCCTTTGAAGCTTCCCTCCCTTCTTATAATGTATCTTGGTGGCGGGTTGCTGTTCAGATAGTGATTTCCGTGGCTGACAGCTGAGGGGTCATCGGGGCTTTTCAGCGCTGCAATGTGTTCATTAAGAAACATGGTAAGTGGTGGCACTCTCCCTTCCTTTTATTCGAAGTGATAGGACTCAGAAATGTAATCAATGTACTCTGTGTACCATCTATATCACATGCCAATGTAATCTTTTCCCACCAAAATGTTGGGTTCATGTTAAATGCCTTGGTTCAGGTGTGTCAACATAAGCTTGCGACTCGTCGGTTCAACGCCTTGTTGATGAACGCTTTGGTTCGGTGTATTTGAAAACGTGTCATTTCTTGCAATCGAAACTTTTCATGTATATTGCACGTTGATCAGCGTGTTCTTTCAAATGATGCATTCGTTTCATTGCTGTCAACATAGAGGGGAGTAGGAGAAGGTGATCCATCTGGATGGGGAGACTCCAACTCACTCAACAAACGAAACGACTTGGTGAGTTGAGAGTTTGGGAGCACTGACTTGGCTTTGAAGTTGCTCCATCTCCAGTTAAAATTGCCTCTCAGCACTTTTTGGTTTCTCAGTTACATTCACGTTGGTTTTCCTTGATAATACGTCTCCACAGCCTGGAAAGGGAACATTTCGATTTCTGTTGGTAAAGTCTACTTTCCTTGATCTAGGCTTATTTGGGTGATTAATTCAAATCTAAAGACCAGGAAGGAAACGGCAAAATGGTTCTCCAACCACGACCCTACCCCTTTGGCCGGACTGTAAAAACATGAATTTGGACAAGTAGGGAGGGCAATTTTGATTTGACTCGCTTAACTTGATTCGAACTTGTCCATCTTTTGCGATTAGACGAACATTATCTAATTTATGAGTATTGAAGGGTTACGGGCCTTCTTTTTCTGTTGCCTTTTCTCAATCATTTATTTCAATATTCTAGTATCTTTTATTTATACTTTTCTTAAGTAAAATTTTCACTTCTACTCAGTATGAAGTGCGACTCTCCATTTTAATAGACGGAATTCAAGATTTACCATAATTTCCATTTTAATAGACGGAATTCAAGATTTACCATCATTTCGATGAACAAATGAAAGAAAAAGCTTTTTGATTAAAATTCACGTAACAAGGATCTCAATTCTCAATCTACTGCTAAGCTTTATGGAACTTGAAAGTAAGACTTCAGGGGCTGAATATGTGTAACACTTTAAAATATGGGACTGGAAACTTTACCAGGAAATGGACAGAAACAGTAAGAAAGGAGCCGTTGTAAGAAAGAGCTTAGCAGTAGAATAGAATGAGAGAACAGAGAAACCAAATGGTAGTTGGCGCCAAAAGAGAGAAAAATAAAACGAAAAAATGGGAAAAAAAACAGCGGAAGCTTAACTTGACGGCAATGGCGACTCTGCAACCAACTGAAAAAACTCATCCAACATTAGGTGAGGAGCTAGAATTCCGCACATCTCTTTCACGCCTTAAAGAAACCATCTGATAACATCCACCCCCTCACAATCTTCATCTCCATTCCACGCACTTCCCTGGCTCTCCCTTGAAGTCGCCATGGAAGCCAATGCTGGACTGGTGGCCGGCTCCCACAACCGAAATGAGCTCGTCGTCATACATGGACACGAAGAGGTAAACAAAGATGCCAACTTTACAGTGTTTCGATTCTGGGAAGACTTGGTTCTCTTGGTTTGTTTGTTCGAGTAGTTTTGGTTCCCATTTCGCAGATTAAGCCACTGAAGAACTTGGATGGACAATTTTGTGAGATATGCGGTGACCAAATTGGGGTTACTGTCGAAGGAGACTTGTTCGTCGCTTGCGACGAATGTGGGTTCCCTGTGTGCAGGCCTTGCTATGAGTACGAACGAAGGGAAGGCACTCAGAACTGTCCTCAGTGCAAGACCCGCTACAAGCGCCTCAGAGGTAAGTCAAACTGCAGAATAGGATTTCTGGACGATTTGAATTCTGTAAATGCATAGAAATTCTTGAGGAGAAGCATAGAATGAGCGATCATATAAAACATGAGAGTTACATGGTTCGGTTAGTGTACTTACGTCCATGGAGTTGCCACATGTAAGCTATTCTTATGTCATTTGTGTCTACGTAGGGAGCGCCAGGGTTCCGGGAGACGAGGATGAAGAGGATGTGGACGATATCGAACACGAGTTCAACATCGAAGATGAGCAAGAGAGGACCAAGCATCTTACTGAGGCAATGCTTCATGGCAAGATGACGTATGGAAGAGGCCACGATGACGAGGAAAACAGCCAGTTCCCACCTGTCATAACTGGCATCAGATCAAGACCGGTAAATGAACCCAAGAAAAAGGAGCCCATTCTACTCTTGTTCTTGCTCAGCATTTTGATTGTTCAAAGTTACAATGATTGTGAATTCTCCTGCTGTTTGATGTTCAGGTGAGCGGAGAGTTCCCAGCTGGAGCATATGGAGATCAAACGGCTTCTTCACTCCACAAGAGAATCCACCCATATCCTGTTTCAGAAGCTGGTAAGCAATAAGCTCTTTACATTCTCAAACGACCTACTATATTATCATAGGATTTCTGATACAAACCTGCAAGAACAACAAACAGGGAGTGCAAGGTGGGATGAGAAGAAAGAAGCCGGATGGAAAGACAGAATGGACGACTGGAAGCTGCAGCAGGGGAACTTGGGACCTGAACAGGAAGATGATATAGATGCATCCATGTAATTATAGATACATCTGTATTCACAAAAATTCAACATACTCTGTCATATTTGAAGCTCAAAAGTAATCCATGGCTGATAAAATGCAGGGTCGATGAAGCAAGGCAGCCACTTTCAAGGAAAGTACCGATTGCTTCGAGCAAGATCAACCCTTACAGAATGATTATTGTCGCTCGTCTAGTGATCTTAGCATTCTTCCTTCGTTATCGAATTCTGAACCCTGTCCATGATGCTATTGGTCTCTGGCTGACTTCCATCGTTTGTGAGATCTGGTTTGCCTTCTCATGGATTCTCGATCAGTTCCCTAAGTGGTTCCCTATCGATCGAGAGACCTATCTTGACCGCCTGTCTCTCAGGTAAGAAAAAGCTGATACTAATTCACAAGATTCTAAGGGTCATCTGGAACCTGTAAATTTCATATGATGTATTTTGAGAAAGCATGCATTTGAAACTGAAAATCACGTTTTTCCGCATATAACTTAACTTAAAATGAAAAGATGGATTCTGAGAACGAAAGCATTTCTAATAGGATGGTGTCTTACAAATACAAGATTGCATTTGTAATCTGAACTCCCCCTCTCCAGTTATAGTTGTTATCTATTAAAAAGAAAACACTGCAAATGGAAACATTTTGAATTCACTAACGAATTCCAAACAATATTGTATTCTTACAATCAACAGATTAACTCGATCCACAGATTTCAAATACATGCATCCTTGTACAGTCATACTCACCGGTTTCCCTTCACAGGTATGAGAGGGAAGGTGAACCAAACATGCTCGCTCCAGTGGACGTATTCGTCTGTACAGTCGATCCAATGAAGGAACCTCCACTTGTCACGGCCAACACGTTACTCTCAATCCTGGCTGTGGACTACCCTGTGGAAAAGCTCTCGTGCTACCTCTCCGACGATGGTGCTTCGATGTGCACATTTGAAGCCATGTCCGAGACAGCTGAATTCGCTCGCAAGTGGGTCCCATTCTGCAAGAGACACAGCATAGAGCCCAGAGCACCTGAGTTTTACTTCTCCCTGAAGGTTGATTACCTGAAGGACAAAGTCCATCCCAATTTTGTGAAGGAACGTCGAGCTATGAAGGTTTATAAAAGTTCTGATCTTTGGAGGATATTCACTGTCTGAAGCAGTTCATGAACTGTTCAAGTAAAGCTATTGACCTCCTTTTTTCCCCTTGCTTTTGACAGAGGGAATACGAAGAGTTCAAGGTGAGGGTCAATGCAATAGTATCAAAAGCGCAGAAGGTACCTGCCGAAGGCTGGATCATGCAGGATGGAACTCCATGGCCTGGAAACAACACAAAGGATCACCCCGGCATGATCCAAGTGTTTCTTGGTCATAGTGGAGGCTATGATGTCGAAGGAAATGAACTACCTCGCCTGGTTTATGTATCTCGTGAGAAGAGGCCTGGATTTTCACATCACAAGAAAGCTGGTGCCATGAATGCCATGGTAGAACCATGATCTAAAATCACTCTTCATGTCTAACTTTTTCTGGTTAATCTTCATGGCCCTATCTTGATCTTTGTGGTATAATCTTTCAGGTTCGAGTCTCTGCCGTGCTGACCAATGCTCCTTTCATGCTGAATCTTGATTGTGACCATTACATAAACAACAGCAAGGCCGTGAGAGAAGCTATGTGTTTCTTGATGGACATCCAGACTGGAAAGAAAATTTGTTATGTTCAGTTTCCTCAGAGATTCGATGGCATTGACAGAAATGATCGTTATGCCAACAGAAACACTGTGTTTTTCGATGTAAAAGATCCTTGAAACCTATTCATTTCCAGCTTTCTCATAATTTCATGCGAAGGATGAAAACCAGACCTGTGTTTTCTTCTGCAGATAAACATGAAAGGACTGGATGGGATTCAGGGACCGGTTTATGTCGGTACAGGATGCGTGTTCAGGAGGCAAGCTCTGTATGGCTATGATCCTCCAAAGGGTCCCAAGAGGCCAAAGATGGTTAGCTGTGACTGCTGCCCATGCTTTGGACGTCGCAAGAAGAAGCTGGCAAAGCCTGGTGCAAATGGAGAAGTAGCCAGCTTAGAAGGTGTACCAATGGGATCTTTACTGATGGTGCTTTGTATTGCTTCTTTCTCTCTCTTCTGTGTTCTGATATGGATTCTTTCCCATTTACAGGAGTGGATGATGATAAACAGCTGCTGATGTCCCATATGAACTTTGAGAAGAAATTTGGACAATCAGCCATTTTTGTAACTTCAACTTTAATGGAAGAAGGAGGTGTCCCTCCTTCCTCCAGCCCTGCAGCCTTGCTCAAAGAAGCCATCCATGTTATCAGTTGTGGCTATGAAGACAAAACAGAATGGGGCACAGAGGTAAAGTCCATAGCCCTGCTCCCTACAGGCTAAGTTGCTCTTTTTGTGAGCAACACAATAACATTCTTTCTTGTGTTGTTTCTCTTGGCAGCTTGGCTGGATTTATGGTTCAATTACAGAAGATATTCTTACTGGATTCAAGATGCATTGCCGTGGCTGGAGGTCCATCTATTGTATGCCGAAGAGGCCAGCATTCAAGGGTTCAGCACCCATTAATTTGTCCGATCGGTTGAACCAAGTGCTTCGATGGGCTCTTGGTTCAGTTGAAATCTTCTTTAGTCGGCATAGTCCTCTCTTGTATGGATACAAGGATGGAAACCTCAAGTGGCTTGAGAGATTTGCATATGTCAACACAACTGTTTACCCCTTCACCTCGCTACCACTTCTGGCCTACTGTACTCTTCCAGCCATCTGCCTGCTCACAGACAAATTCATCATGCCAGAGGTAACAAAACAATTCTATTTTAAAAAATCTAAGCTCGATTTCTTATATATGGTTTAACTTGGAACAAGAGAATGTTACAATTTACAGTCACTAAAACGGAAACTTTGGATTTCAGATTAGCACCTTTGCAAGTCTCTTCTTCATAGCTCTCTTCCTCTCAATCTTTACCACGGGTATTCTCGAGCTTCGGTGGAGTGGAGTGAGCATTGAAGAATGGTGGAGAAACGAGCAATTCTGGGTCATTGGTGGTGTGTCAGCTCACCTCTTTGCAGTTGTGCAAGGTCTCCTCAAAGTTCTGGCCGGTATTGATACGAATTTCACTGTCACCTCCAAAGCCACAGATGACGACGACTTTGGAGAACTTTACGCCTTCAAATGGACGACCCTCCTCATACCTCCAACCACCATCTTAATCATTAACCTTGTAGGAGTTGTTGCTGGAGTCTCGGATGCCATAAACAACGGATACCAATCATGGGGGCCTCTGTTTGGGAAGCTGTTCTTTGCCTTCTGGGTTATCGTTCATCTCTATCCTTTCCTGAAAGGTCTTATGGGAAGACAGAACAGGACTCCGACCATTGTAGTCATCTGGTCTGTGCTCTTAGCTTCAATTTTCTCATTATTGTGGGTTAGGATTGATCCGTTCGTCATGAAAACCAAGGGTCCTGACACCAAGAAATGCGGGATCAACTGCTGAAAAACTTTTCTCTTTCTGTAACCTTTTGATACTGGTGCCAGATTTATTCACACAAGCACTTCACTTTGTCTTACAGGAATAAAGCCATAGTGAGAAATTTTTGTGCCGCAATAGAACATGTACCCAGTTTTGTCTTGAAGTCGGAGTGATAGTGAAGTGGCTGTCATGATGATATCTCCACACCTTGAGCCAACTGCTTAAAATCAGTTCTTCTCTTCTTCCAAAAGCAATAAGCATAACAAATCATGTCCACAGTTCCAGTGCCTCAGGGATAAGTAATGAACAGAAATGTGATAGCAGTCGTGTTATGCAAAGCTTTCACTAGCATGAACATATCTGTTGCATGTTCAATTGGGTAATAGATATAGAAGTTAAAACCCGATTCAGAACTCGGAAGCTTAACTCGACAACCACTAGCTTTAATAATATTCAAGTCAAGTGCAAGGCAGGGCAGGAAAATCCAAAAAATACCACCGTTCAGGCTTCTTGGCCATGCTGAACAAACTTTCACCAGTAATCTCCACAAGAACACACACCATCCTCGAAACGATGAAATCGATTGGCATCCCTTGCGACGATAACTCTCTGAGTAACCCTAGATATATACTTTGACGCAGTATGGCAGTCCAGACAAATGCGGAGGTTCTTGAAGATCCTTATCTCAGTTCCAGGCTCAGTAGATAATAGACCAAAAGCAATGGCTAGCTTCTCACTGTGAACATTCACCATCAACTCCTTCTCTTCCTCCTCCACATCATGCAATGAAGTCATAGTCTCTGCCTGATACCCTGCTTCCTTCATCTTTCCATTCAATCTCTCGAGCTCTGCATATATAGCTCTCGATAGTGGATGAGACCAGTCGCCCGCCTTGAATACATGAGGTTTCTGATGAATCTCAATCAGAGTACATCCTGGAGTCTTTGAGAGGTTTCTCTTCTTAGCTACTTGCCTAACAAATGCAGCTCCTGGGTAGTTCTTATCAGACGAGTATATATTTGACATCAGAACGTAGTATCCCATATTTCCCGGATCCGATTCGAAGAGCTTCTCAGAAGCCATACGGGCTACATTAGTATCTTTATGGACCATGCAAGCGCCGAGTAATGTTGACCATATTGGAGTTCCAGGGTCCCCTGGGATCCCCTCTATGAAGTCCAATGCTTCCTTCAACTTTCCAGCTCGCCCGAGAATGTCAACCATGCAAGCATTATGCTCTGATATCGGTTCAAATCCATGGTCACGTTTCATTGACTTGAAAATCTGTTCTCCTTCTTTTACCAAACCGGAATGACTGCAAGCGTGTAGTATGGAGAGGAAAGTTATCCGGGTTAAGGGAGTGCCAGAGCTCACCATCTCATGGAAAAGCTTCAGTGCTTCCTGCCCATGTCCATGGAGGCCATACCCAGAAATCATCGCATTCCAAGTCACATCGTTTTTATTCGGTATCGATTCGAATAACCTCCGAGCCTCCACAATGCTGCCACACTTTGCATACATGTCGATTAGAGCAGTTGAGACATAGATGTTTGAGTCAAATTTGTTGCTCTTAATCAAACCATGAACCCACTGGCCAAGACTCAATGCTCCAAGCTGGGCACAAGCTGAGAGAATACTTGTGATGGTGACAGGATTAGGACTGACATTAGACATTTGCATCTCTTGGAAGAGAGAAACTGCTGCTTCTGTCAAACCATTCTGAGCGTAACCTGAAATCATCGCATTCCAAGAAGCTAAAGTTTTCTCTGATGATTCGTCAAAAGTTCTTCGAGCAGAGTCCATCTCGTTTAATCTAATGTAGATTGTGGTCAATGCAGTTGAAACAGATGGGTGGGAGACCATGCCTGATTTGATGCTGAAATCATGAATGCAATTAGTAAGAAGCAAGTGACCAAATGGAGAATGGACTGGGATCAATCCCACAATAGTGCTTGGATTAACTTTTTCCCCTGACTGGAGCAATTCTCTGAACAATTTCAGTGCGGACTCAGTTTCATCGTTGCAAGTAAACCCTGCAATCATGGCATTACAAGATATCAAATCTCTCCTACCAATCTGTCCGAATAGCAGGTTTGCTGATCTAATAGCCCCGCATTTAGAATACAAAGAAATCAAGCCGGTGAGTACAGAGACATGAGAATAAAAGCCAAGCTTTATTGCCAAACAATGAACTTCTAATCCCAATCTCATATCCTGCAACTCTGCAACAGCAGGTAGAACTGATATCACAGTGGTGCAGTCAACCTTAGGTCCATCGCCAGAAACCATCCGCCTGAAAATCCCTATGGAATCTTCGAAACGAGAGCTTCTCCCCAAGCCTGACACCATCGTGTTACACAGAACTGCATCTCTCTCAGGCATTTCATCGAACACCTTCCTTGCCATATCATCCCGCCCGAGCTTGAAATACAAATCTATAAGCGCAGACCCAATAAACAAATCCGAACAAAACCCGCCAACTATCACCTGCCCGTGCAACGAAATACCAACCTTCACATCCCCAACACTCGCCGCCGCCGGAATGACGAAGGCGTAAGTGAAGTTATCAGGTCCAAGATCGATACTTTTTCTCTCCCTCAAACGTTTGAACGCCGCAATCGCGGATCTCGGAGACTCGTTGCTCGCCAATCCCTTGACGAGAACGTTGCATAGAAACCTGTCGGGTTCCGGGAAGCTGAAGAAGAGCGAGCGAGCGTGGTGGACGGCGCTGAAATCGAAGAGACGGTGAGTGAGCTTTGTCGTTGTAGCAATGTCGCTCTGGAAACCATTGTGAAGGAGCTGCGCGTGGAGCTCGGTGAGGTGAGAGAGAGTGACGGCTTTGGAGAGGAGATGGAGGAAAGAATCGCGGGTTCGAGGAACATAACTGGCCGCCACCGTCGTCACGGCTCCGGCCGCCGCCATCTCTCGATCTTACTAACTGCTTATTGGCGGCTAGAGGGAGAAAAAGGGGTTTCCCGGAAAATCCTGTTAATAGGCGGGAATTTTAAAGTTTAAACACCACATTCGTTTCATAGTGACATTTTAGTCCCTAAAGTTCAAATTTTACACTAAATTTTCAGCTGACCATTTTGAATTAGCTACCATCATCAAGCTTTCGGTTAAGAGTCAAGGAAGCCAAATCTCCATGAGTTGTTTCCTTCCCATATAACACAAGCATTGAACCGTTGGATCTCAATGTTCAACGAAGCGGTTCAACTTTGTATTCACCGTTCTTTTTCACTTTCTGGTGTCTGCCAAATCTTATGCAGTTGAGTTTATCGATAATCCGAACTACATGTGTTTCGTTTACAGTTACCAGGATTCATTTAGGAAGAAGCCCTACTCCATGGTGTAGAGGTATCTATCTCTCTGCACTGTGGTATTCTTCCTTTCCATCCTGTTAGAATTTGGTTTTGAAAAAGGTTACTACTTTTGCCTGCAATTGGGGAATCAATCCTCTTTTGCTTTGCTTTCCCTCTTTGCAGCCTGTTTTTAGATCCAGATCATGGCTGGAAAGACAGCAACTTTCCCTTTTCTTCCCACATTTGCAGAGAATTCAGAATCCTTTCCATGGCTGCTTTAAGAAATCTCTAATCTCCCAAGAGGAACCACCCCCAGCTTTGCCATGGAATCAGTGAAAGATCAGATTAGCCAAAATTGTGCTGGCAGCCTAGCTTTTTTTTGGTCACTTTGCAGCCTGAGTAATTAGAAGTCTGTAAGAGACCCTTGAAGCTTTCATCTTTTCTACATTGTTTTTCTGTGTTCGAATCATTGTAAATTTGTAACGCGACACATGGGAATCGTGACGATTTCTGAGCATAGCCTTAGTAAAATGCCTCCTGTGATCCAACAGGCAAGGTTCCAATGTCTCACTTGAGAGCAGAATGCTGCAGTTTGATTGAATCCAGTACAAGGGAAGTGCAGGTGCAATGTTTCCAGACAAATGCAGAATGTGTGAGAAATAATTGAACATGTCTTATTATGATCAATACAATTTCTCTTCTTTTTTTCTACCTTAGATCCATAATTAACATTACTAATAATTATTGAAATGTTGCATGCAATATATATATTGAGTTGTTTTCTAGTTCTTCTAGGGCAGTCAAGGGAGAAGATTTGGGGCAAAGATCAACAAGAGCATATCTTCTTTGGGGCAAAAATATAAAAATTGAATATGTTCTAAACGAAGAAATGCAAGAGCATGGCATAACTTTTGGGCATGGGCTTGACCACAATCATTGATTTGCACATGCCCTCAAATTCTATCTTCTAATTGGGGAAGAAATTATGTTTGGTTTTTGTTCTTTTTCACTTAGTTTAACTACCTATTGGCTATCTAGGGCTTGAGATATGATGAATAATTTACCAATTGAGTTATAGAACCGTAAGATTCTTATTGCCTAAGAAATGTGTTCTTTTCGATCTTTGTTGACATCTATGTGTAAGTTTTGTATTAAAGCGAGAGGATAAAATTGACACACACTAATGTTCGAGTCTTAGGTTGGTAATCATCTAAAAAGAAATGAAATTTTTCATTTTTTTCATCATCACTAAATCATCCACCCTGAGTTACATGAACGAATAATTATAAAACGTAATCAAAATTTAAAATCAATGAGACTAACATTTCAAAATATAGTTGATGCCATAACAAAATCGTGCATAAACTTTATATTAATAATAATATAATGATAGTATAACGCATTGGAAAAAATTTATATAATTCTGCTGGTAAAATCGAATCAATATAATGTGATATCACAAAATCCACATTTACTTTCCACAATGGTAACCCATTCTATTGAATATAGGTTAAAAGAAGAGACAACTATTAACTAGATTTAAGATGATAGCCCATAAATCATCAAACTTTTCAGAAATCAAATTAGCTAGATGTTAAAAGAAGAGACAAATTTTATCCTCCCCCCTAATTCACTAATGAGAGCTGAAAATAATTAAGCAAACAAATGGGCAATTAATATGACAAAAAGAAATGGGGAAAGAGGCACAAAGCAACATCACCACATGATATGTCTAAAATGCTCTACAACATCATTCTCAATACTATTAATCTGGCGGGAAAATCAATCAAAATGGAACCCTAATTCCTGATTTGTTCCTGAACTGTTCCCCGTAGACTGTCTAAGTTAGTGGGAAATGCATTTCTTTTTTTCAAAAGAAAGAAAGACCCACAACCAATTATTTCAAATCTTTTGAGAGGTTCTTCACATTAGTGAAATTTGAGTACTATTCTCCTTTAAAAATTCAACTTGTGTAATGGCTTCAGCATTTGCAAGGTCAGAGTCTATCTCAATTATAAATGTCTAATCACATTTTGAATTAAAAATGAAATTAAGATATATTACTTTGTATTAGACTTCTGGTCTAGTCTATTTAGAGTATTGACTATCTCTCAAGAATAGTAAAAGTTTCTCAATCAAATACACACATCGTTCAAACCATATTCATATTCAGTTGAAAGAATGACAACTATGAATTCGAGTAATTTGAATTTATTTGAAATTACATCGATAAGCTGAAACTAGTATTGAAAAAAAAAACACTTACAATGTTTTTAGCTTATCGACCAACATTCAGATGAACCCAAATTTCATGTCAATCACTTATCGCATGTATATAAAATGAAGTTTGACGAATATACATGTTAAATCCTCTAAAAAAGTTTGAACTTTCTCCCACTATTAATTATCAATTTATGATTTGTGAATAGTGGTTATATGCAACTTTTATCAAAGGTGAAGGTAGAGTACATGACAATTATCTCAAGGTTGGAGCATACAACAAACATACCAAAAATCTGAAGTGGTCTTTCTTATTGTCTCACCATAACTTGTTCCAAAGATGTGGGAAAGAATCATAATTGTTTAATTAGGATGAAAATTTGGAACATTTTATATATATTTGTTCTGTCAAAGAAATGAGTTTGGTGGAGTTTGGCTAACAAAGACCAAACCTAACAAGCAACAATTAAGTGTGAAACAAGGAGATGTAAATAGGGCAGATAAGAACAAGGATGGAGTCAAATTGAGACACATAAACAAACAAAGAAACAAAAATCCTACATTGAAATATCAACCCAATTAATTATATTTTGTCTTAATTGTTTATCCTTGTACTTAGGGCCTAAGGGCAAAACACTTACTAAAATGACATCTATACCATCAACTTAGATGTATGTGCATTGTTTCATCGTGGGAAAATGTAATAGAATTTCCATCCTAAACTTCTTTGTTTCTGAAGCTTATTTGGTCTTTGTTTTTTGTAGTAAGCTTTATTTAGTAGTTCACATTGAAGAAAAATATGTGATAAAATCCAGGGAATTAGGGTTGATCCCTATGAACCTCAGGACCTATGTTGTTACTTGTTAGTATCAGGTTGTTACAATTTCATCGAGAAAAAATGCACGATAATAATAATTAATATAAATTTATGCACTATGTATAAGACAAAAAATAGTGAATAGAATTTTGAGAAATAAGTTACATAGGTAGACCAAATGTAAAGTATGGGGAATGTGAGGTGGATGGATCACTTGGAGGGATTGGGTAAGTTCCTTATCTAGGGTAAGACTTGAGCTCCTGGTGTGCCCAAAAGCCTTTAGTTTACGAGTTTGAGTTTAGAAGCGTTCGTTGGATTGTGTTATGGGTCTTGGAATCGATCTCGACACCTCTAAGCTCCACCCTCCTTCTCGTCAAGCAAATTGAGTATGAAGGAATAAGAAATGGGGATCTAATAGTAAAAGAATTTGTCGACTTGTGTAGCCGGTCATCGACATACAAATCAACCACTTCAGCAATCTCGTGCCCATAATCTATCGATTGTCTAATTCAACAACTTGATTGACTTGACTGATACACTGCTACATCCTTTCTCCCGTCCGAATCTCCTGTCCTTCCCATTTTGATGGATGTACATCTCAAGCATCTAGTTGAAATTACAAACTCTTTTACTTCAAGTAGTTATTGCTTTCAAGAAACCTTTTGTATGTTATAGAAGACATGTTATCCCATTGGAAGAAGATGAGTATAATAATCTATGTAATTTTTTTTATATAATGTATATTAGCATCATCCATCCCTCTTCTACTAAACCCTAATTATAATAAGTTTGTTTTTGGGAAGTCGGACACTTAACATATGTGGCCAAAGCAATAGCCTCCAAAGCTCTCAACAAAAAAGATGAAGGCTAATCATCTTCATTCAACTTTAATCAAAGCCTGGTCCATGATGTCCATGTTAAATTGGCGACCAAAAGGGTTTTGTAATGGAGGCAATGAGAAGTTGTCAAAGTAAAGAGAATGAGCTCATGTCATCATTTTGTGTTTTATATAAGAATGAATGAGCTTGAAAAGATGTAATTATGACTTTTGATAGAGTGACTTTAATTGATTACAACTATAATTATAGCTGCAACTAATCTTCATCGTGATCTAAATAGATGTCTTTCTGATTAGTCTAACCCAGTAGCATCGGTCGAACTATTTTATATACAGGATGAATCAAAATACATATTTTGGATTTCATACTAATTGCATAGTTTAAATATGGTCATTTTCATCTCCGTCTTCTTCCAATTTCTTGAGATTATTATCAAAGATGACTATGTCAAGCGGCTTTTGTGAGTTAGGATGTTAGGTTTCAATTCCATTTCTTCGGGAGCATCACCTATTTGTGTCATCTCTAAACGATGACAAAATTTAGGATGATTCATAAAACTTTCGATTTGAGTGATGACGTACAACCTCTTTTCGGTTTAGCATGAAATTGACATTTTTTTTATAATTGTGTTAGCTATATTGGATTTTAAAGGGGTAGATTGCCTTGTTGGTGGAGATATAACTTCGTCTCTTTGGTATTATTTATGACGAACAAAGGACCAAAAATAAATTCCACAATGAAAGGCAATTAACTAATATGTTCTCACTGAATTCCATTAAACAAAAATTAGGTGGCGCGAAAATAACGTCCTTCTCAACTGAAAAACCGTCCACCTCCGCCCCCTAACTTCTCTTCCTTCCTCCTCCTCTTCCAAGTTCCAATCTTCCATTCAAACTAAATACAATTCTCTCTCTCAGCTCCCTCTCTCTACCTTCAACCTAATCGCTAAACCACCGTCATCGCCGCCGGCCGCCGGCGTATCCGCAAAATCCTCTCCGGCTCTCCCCGCCCCTCCAAACGAAAAAACTACCGCCGACCCTGTTCGTCCTTCTCTTCTCACGGCGAGATCTCGAATCCTTTGCGTCTTCACCCACGATTGAAGCAAACCCGAACACGCCAGCGATCAAATTCACAAACTTTCCAAGCTTCCACCCAATTCCCAGGTCTGAACTTCTTTCAAATCTTCTTATCAATTTCCGTTTGAAGTTCTTCTGTATAAATTCTTTAAAGTACTACGGCCTCGATTACCTCGATTAATTTGAATTCGAATTCGAATTCGAATTCAAATTCATGAGTTAACAAATAGCAACTGAACATTAAAAAAAAAAATGTAACAGAAGCTGCGGTGAATTTAGTGAAACCCTTCTATTCTATCTGTCGGTCTCTGTTTTCCCCCCTCTGTAACAGAGGCAGAGAAATTTTAAACATTAAAAGTTCATTAATGGCGGGGGGTGATTTCTTAATGAAGCAGAAACCCATTGTTAATTCATCGATTTTCATCCCTCCCAATTAAAGAACTCTAAAAAAATTGTCCGTATTTGAATCACAGAGAGCTCTTAATCAAATAAATTAATCCCGTCTTTCATTTTTCGAGGAATCCATTGTTGGGTTTTTGTTTAAAAAATAGAAATTGCAGTCACTGTGAGTTCATGGGGATGGACAATGATCTTTCCTCCACGTGGTCCATCCACGTCTTGCTCAAGAACAATGGCATCATCTGCAGTCTCTGCAACTTCAAATCTTGTCCATAATATATCATTTCTGTGTTTCCCAAATCAACAAAACAAACAAAAAACGCCACATTATAATTTCGATTCCATCCCCCCTGCCTTAACTTTTTGGGCCGTTCTAATGATTAACTTTTTGGTTTTCTGGGTTTGATTAAGGAGCTCGTAATCTCGTCAATAATGGTGATCTTTGTCAGTATTTTGCTGCTGAATTATGGAGCAAAATGTTTCTTTTCTAAGAAGCATGGAGCAAATTGTTTTTTTTTTTAATTTGATAACAGGGATGATGGGACTTCATAGTTGAAAAACTCCCATGTACGAGACAGATAGTAACTGACTGATAAATATTTTTTGATAATGAACTGCATGACAAATATTGAAGGTCAAAAATTTCTTGTCCATTAATAGCATTTATAGAAAGCTTTTTGCTTTCCATTAATTGTGGACTGGGGAGGAAGAGAAGATTTTATAACATGGGAAGCAACAAGTAACTTCTCATCTTTGCGTGATTTCACTTGAGTGTTTGATTCGAGTTTACGTGATTTACTGAAATCGAGTAATACATTGTCAACTATACAACAATGGGAACTCAAAGAAGTATCCTTTCTATGGTTTACAACACCGGTGCTGTTTTCACGCTTGATAGATTCGAGTTTTACTCGATTTTTTCGTGACCAAATGAAAAGACAAGAAACATGGAAGAGCGATTGAGCTAAGTAACATGAGAACTTATCTATCATTTAATCGAATGGTTCGTGGAATTCTTACGTGGTGCTGAATTCGAGTTTACGTGACTTTTCGTAACCAAAGTGAGAGGGTAAAGAACAGGGAAGAGTGGGCAATTCTGCTATGTGTTGGTAGTAGATTCAAGCTGGAGAAATTGCCAGCCCAGCCAGCCATGGAATGCCCGTGAGAGAGTACATTACAAAGTATGTCAGGCAGGCAGGCAGGCAGAAAGAAAGGAATAAAAACAGAGTAATTGACAAAGGAAGATGTAAAACAAAGTAAAAACAGAGTAAGAAAATAAAAGTAAAAGGAGGAGAAAGAGAAAGGAAGGTCTCTTCCATGTCCACTCTCTTTCCGTTCCGTCACTTATTATCCTACGCACCATCTCTTCTTCCCTTTTTTTCACTTTACCTTGACCAAAGTAGCAGAGCATTTGTAGTGGTCGCTAGCTAGTTGTTAGTCACTTCTCTTCCTTCTTCCTTCTTCTTCCCCTTCCCCACCATTTTCTTCTCGAGAGGGACCTTTCATTCCATTCCTGCTGGGCTAGCCAACAAAGGCCAGCGATTTTGATTGCTACCAGAACCGGAAAAAAACAACCCCAAAGAAAGCAAAAGAGAGTTTTTCCCTTAGACCGTTAATTCCACACACGTTCTTCTTCCACTCCCCGCTTTCTCTACAAACAAAACTGCCTCTGCATTGCCGCCAATCGTTTCACTTCTCTGGTTTTCATCGCTTGATCGGGCGGTTTGTAGACGAAATTCGGGTACCCAATTGGAGTTTTGATCGTTTGCAGATCTGGGTATCTATAAAGCTGCAATCTTTTTTTCTGCTCTGCTTTTCATTACCCCCTTTAATGGCGATGCTCCTCTTTCTTCTTTTTTGTTGATGGGTATCTCTCCTTCTGTTGCAGATTTGCTTCCGGGAACTGGAAAAAAAAAGGAGCTTTCTGAAGTTTGATTCTTCTCTGTTCCAATGCGGGAAGCTTGAAGAAATTTCCCGATCAATGTGGGTTCTGATTAAAGGGAAGTTGCTGTTGAAATAATAATCGGAATGGACGTTTACGAATCGCGGAAGAGCGTAGCTCTGGATTCGGCCAAACGGCTCCCATTAGCTCCAGCAGAAAGGAACCGCAACGCGCCACCGCCACCTCCTCCCGCCGCCGTCGCCACTCGCCGGCCGAGGAGAGATGTAAACGCCAGGTACAAATCACCGACCCCATCGTCTCCTTCTGCCACCACCGCCGGCGCCGCACGCCGGTTCCCATCCCCAAATGTCCCCGCCGCCAGAGTAATCCCTTCATCGTCTCCCAAGAGAGCCCAATCCGCCGAGCGCCGGCGGCCATCTCCCAACCCAATTTCGCCCCGAACGGCGTCCACACCGGTCAAGGATTCCGCCGTCGTCGAAGCTCTGGTGATGCCTAGTATTACTCGGAGGCTGAGTACAGGTGGTGGTGGGGCTCGGTTGCCGGAGAGTTTGTGGCCTTCCACGATGAGAAGCCTCAGTGTGTCATTTCAGTCTGATAGCATTTCAATTCCGGTCAGCAAGAAGGAGAAGGAGAAGGAGAAGGAGAAAGAGAAGCCAACTGATCGAACATTGAAGCCATCGTCCAATGTAGCTTCTCCGAAACATGTCGAACCGAGGAAGCAGCAGCAGCAGCAGCCTACGCCGCCGGAGAGGAAAATGAGTCCTCTGAGAGGTAGGAATTCTACTTCTTCATCACAACATGATCATCAATCTGAGAATGCTAGACCAGTAGTAGCAGCAGCAGTAGATCATAGCTTCCGAGCGGCGAAGATGATTGATCAGCATAGATGGCCAAGTAGGGTTAGTGGCAGAGCGAATTCAATGTCCATGAACAAGAGTGTTGATCTTAATGATATCAAGTCAGTAAGAGCGTTAGCTACTCCTCAAGTTGTTTCAATCGGGACCTCCACCCTCAAGAAGATGCCTTCATTAGGACTACCTGATGATGGTGGTGACAGGCCATTGCAGAAATCAGTTAGCGATGCTGCGACTCGAATGTACTCGCCCGAGGATGAGAAAGAGAAGCCCGGGATGAAGGCGTTCGATGAGGTTCTGGAACGGTTGTCGAGAGCTGAGAAGTTGGTTTCAGCGAACTTGCCTGATAGAATGGCGTATCTGCCATCGGTGAGGACTCACTCGTCATTGCCTAGCCCTAGATCTTCGAGGCCAGCTTCACCAAGCAAGGGTCTGGGGAGTAGAGGTGGGAGTCCGTGTCGAACGAGACCATCCACACCCCCTTCTTCGAGGGGAGTTAGTCCTTCTCGGGGGGCAGTGTCCAGTCCTTCATCTTCATCGTCAGCCTTTGGGTCAAATTCAGTGTTAAGTTTCATAACGGATTACAAGAGGGGGAAGAGGAGTGCTAGCTACATTGAAGATGCACATCAGTTGAGGCTGCTTCACAACCGGTTCTTGCAGTGGAGGTTTGCTAATGCTCAACAAGAGGCTGCTCTTTATGTTCAGAAAGTGAACACTGAGGTAAGTTACTAGATTTCTTGCTGGTGAAGCTTACACAGACTGTGTTTCTTAGAGCTCAAGTTTTTTGTTCAAGAATTCAGACTTGACTAGAATGGATGTAGGCGTAGCCAGGGAATTTTGAGAGAAAGGGGTCAGTAACTAATTCCTACTGACAAATCGGTCAGTAACCCAAGGAAAAGAACTAAACTTGTTTATGAGCCATGGCTGAAAACTCGTGCATTCTGATCTGTTGTGACACTTGAAGTTCTCATGGACCTTGTTCTGATGTTTGCAGAGAAATCTATACGACGTATGGAACACTACCATATCGCTGTGGGATTCAGTAATTAGTAAGAGAATCGATCTACAGCAGCAGAAGTTGGAGCTCAAGTTAAATGCAATTTTAAGCGAACAAGTACGATCCCGTGATCGAATGCATGTTTTTGGGCCTGCAAAAGTTCTCTAGTTATTTCCACATTGTGACTGATTGGATGAATCATATTATTTTTCTTGCAGATGGCATACCTAGATGATTGGGGATTACTCGAGAGAGACCACGTCAGCTCTCTAACAGGAGCTGTCGACGATTTGGAGGCGAGCACTCTTCGCCTTCCGGTGGCTGGAGGAGCAAAGGTATCATCTTTTTTATGCAAACAAATAGATGGCTTTTTGTGTGTGACATTTCTAGGGACCAGAGTTACCAAAACTTTGTTTCCTCCCAACTTTCTTACAGGCGGATATAGAATCCCTAAAGCTTGCTGTATGCTCAGCCGTCGATGTAATGCAGGCAATGGGATCTTCCATATGTTACTTGCTCTCCAAGGTACGCTACTTTAACTCCAGTTCCTTCCCATCAAAATCTCTAGCATTTCATTTCAATGATGAACACATTTTTGTCAGATGAAGCCCTTGGAATAGTGTAATTAAAAATATGGTTGGGGTTACTTGCAATGCAGGCGGAAGCAATGAATCGATTTGTAACAGATCTTGCGATCGTAGCAGCACGAGAGAAATCAATGCTTGCTGAATGTGAAGCCCTATTGGAATCAACAGCAGCCATGCAGGTGAGAGTTCGGACTTCAAACGAATCGAGCGCCCACATAGTTTTTTTTATTACTTGCAATTGATTCGTTTTTGAAATTGTTTTGTTGGTTTTATAGATAGAAGAGGGCAGCATTAGAACGCATTTGATACAAATGAGGCAGGCTCTGGAAAACCAAGCAATGTTGACTACAAGAAACCATCAATGGTGGTCCTGATCAAATATCAACCCAGGAACAAACTTCAATTACTAACCGACACTTCCCTCCACCACCAGGCAGAGATGACATCGATCGATAGTATACTCCGATCGCATCTCAGTAAAAATGTAAATTGTTATTAGTTTTTATCACTTTTGAGTTAAAATCAGGAGGGAGTTCTTTGCTCCAGTATGTTTCTTCTTCTATTCTCCATACAACAGTGAGCTGTTTGTTGGCTCCTGTCTTTCTTTCTTCAAGTGTAAGCTCCTTTTGTTCTTGTACCACGCACATGGAAGATAGAGAAATGAAAAAAAGAAATGGAAATGAATCAAGAGGATTCAGAATCTCAATCTCATTGTAGCGACAGATGAAATGTAGTAGCAACTCGATATCTAGATACATCACACAAGTGTAAATGCGTCATGGTAGTGCAACTGTATCTCTGCCATAAACCATATCCTTCGAGTTAACGACAAATCATGAGCTTAAGCAATGGAATTAGAGCACCTGAAGATATCAACGAACATCTATGAAATGGGTGCATGTTTTTCAGCTGATTCTCGCTACATTGATATTGCTCCTAGATTGACAAAATTAATCTAAATTTTTGGGGAGTATCATGAAATGCATTCAGGGGCAATGCCAAAAGGAAAGTGTTGGGCCATAGCTGAGCGGTATTGGGCTTGTAAGCCCACAGAAAGCCCAAGGAAAAAGGCCCGTCGGGAGGCCCGAGAAGCAGACATGGGGAACAGAGAAAGGAGGGCGGCCGCCCTAGGATGGGACAGGTAGTAGGCCGCCTGACACAAGGAGCCGTTGCTCGGTATAGGGCGAGATCTCCCCAAGATACTCACCTCGAACACCGCAGGACTGAGCATTAATTGCCCGCCGTAGGCGGTCTAGATAAAGAAGGGTCGATCTAGGACGCCTGACAATGGCATTTAATGCCCGAAACCCAGACCAGATCACTATAAATACATTCATATCTGCATTGATGGTAAACCAACTACTCTCTCTCTCTCTAACCATAAACACAAATTCTCTATTCCATCTCTAACTTAAGCATCGGAGGGTGTCCAGGGCGACCGCCCAAGGACCCTTGTTTTGCAGGAGCATTGGAGTGCCCCATCCTCTAGAACAGACGCGTCGCTCGTTCCTCTCAAGACCGCCTAGAACATTCTAGGCTCAAACAATTTGGCGCCCACCGTGGGGCGAGAGATAGCGCTGAAGAAAGGATGGATGGGAGCTCCAACACCCCTGTCAAAGACATGATCGGGAGAAGCAACCCTCGCGGTCCAGATGTGCAGGCGAGTGGCATCCGAGGATTGGAAATGCCCACTGTGGAGGAAGAAATGGAAATGGAGGACCGCGTGAAAAGCCAGAGACAACAAATATCGAGCATGCAAGAGAGCCTGGGCCAGATTTTGGCCATGCTCAAAGAGAAGGAAAGCGAGACGCCTGGAAGCTCAGGAAAGCGGCTGAACAAAGGAAAGGGAAAAGAAGGCGATCCCGACAGCCCTGCTCGGACAGAAGGCGGGGAGTCCGATAAAGAAGAAGACGCCGAAGATCCTAGCTTGGGATTCTTGGAGGAGCACCTCAGACCCACATATGGCCGGACCAAAGGGCCCACCATCCTCCAAAACCCACTGGCTAGGAGCTTATTCAAAACTCAAGTTCCCTCGAACTTCTCATCACTCGGGCTACCCGTGTACGATGGAAACTCGGACCCGGCTGATCACCTGAGCGCCTTCATGTTAAAGATGCAGCTCATCAACGCCACGGACGCGGATTTATGCAAGGCGTTCCCAGTCACATTTGGCGGTCAGTGTAGAACTTGGTACACATCCTTGCCAGAGGGGATAATTGAAGACTTCGAGCAGTTCGCGACCCTTTTCTCTTCGAAGTTCGCGTCCCAGCGAAGGAGGAAGCTGACGGTATCGTCACTGATAAACTGCAAGCAAGGGGGAGACGAGCCGCTTGCGGACTTCTACGATAGGTGGAACACAATAGCTGGTGAAGTGCAGGGCATCTCACCAAGTGTGGCGGCGGGAAACCTGCGTATGTCCACACACAGCCATGAGCTGCGAAGAGCGCTTATCAAGAAGGAGCATGCGCTAAAGGAATGGCCTGATCTCGACCGCTTAGTGAGAAAGGCAATCCTGCTGGAGGAAGCTATGGTTGCGGAAGACGCTAGCAAACGCGCCAGTACAAGAGGCGAGAAGAAGAAGGGTGGTTCACCCAAGAGGAGGGGGCGGTCCCCTGAAAGGCGGAATTATAAACCCCGGTACACACACCGGGACAACAGGAGAGAGGTTTTCACCACTAGCCGAGAAGAAAGAAGAGACAGCAAAGGCGAAGGAAATGCGCACCAGACGCACAGGAGGGAGGAGGACCGGAAATGGTGTGACTGGCACCAGATGCCCACACATGACACCACAGAGTGTCGGGAGTTCAAGGCAAGCCTGAAGTATTTAGCGCCCGGCGACCTCAAGAGCCGTTTGGACACAAGACCGCATCGGCACGAGCAGAGGCATCAAAGGGAAAGGTCGCCAAGTCCGAGGCAAAGATCCCGAATGCCCAAGAGAGGAAGGTCAAGATCGCAAAGGAGGAACCGCTCCCCAAGGCATGACCGTTCCCCAAAGCGTGACCGCCTTCCTCCACCGCCGAGAAGGTCCCCTCGTCGGCAGCCACGTGTGAACGAAGATGACATCGAAGTCATAACCATTGCAGGAGGACGCAAGAGACCCAGAAGTGAGGGGGATCGCTTAGTCCAGTGTCTAAATGTCAATAGAAGCGAGCAAGTGGACATCAACTTTTCACCCTCTGAACTGGCCTAGGGTGAAAGCGCCGAGGATCCACTAGTTATCTCGTTGAGGACGAGAAAGTTTAAAGTAACCAGGGCATTGGTGGACAATGGTAGCTCAGCAGACATACTATTCTACTCTACCCTCAAGAGCATGAAGATGAGCGACCAAGACCTCAAGCCCTCCACTACGAGCTTAGTAGGATTCTCGGGTTCAAAGATCAGAGTAATGGGGGTGGTCACGCTGCAGGTGACGATCGGAGAGGCAGACATAACAAAGACGCGCACGATGGACTTTCATGTGGCTGATTGCCCGTCAGCGTATAATGCGATCCTAGGACGCGGTTTCCTGTCATTATTTTCAGCGGTCCCCTCCACTTGCCACCAATTGCTAAAGTTTCCCGTGGGCGGAAGAGTGGGGCAAGTCAAGGGAAATACCGAGCAAGCCAAGGAATGCTACCAGGCAACAATAGAGAGCCTGGAGGTGGATTTGGTGGATACTAGAGGAGGACACCCGCGCCCAGAAGCAGTAGAAGGAGACGCAGAAGTCTTCCTTGACAGTGAGGAGCCGGAGAAGAAGGTGAGAATCTCCTCTCATCTCACGGAGGAGAAGGCAAGAGAGCTCTTGGCGCTCCTCAAGGAATACAAAGATCTATTCGCATGGACCTCCGAAGACATGCCAGGTGTATCAAGAGAACTCGCTGAGCATCATTTGGCGGTCAAGAATAAAGCAAAGCCTATTCAGCAACGAAGAAGGAACGCCTCCTTGGAAAAGCAGATGGCATTGGAGGAAGAAGTAAGGCGGCTGCTCAAGGCCGGCTTCATAAGGGAAGTCAAATACCCAACTTGGCTGTCAAACCCTGTCTTCGTCCGGAAGGCTTCAGGACTTTGGCGGATGTGCATAGACTTCACAAACTTGAACGCGGCCTGCCCCAAGGATGCATACCCTCTGCCAAGAATCGATCAACTCATAGATGCAACCGCCAACCATGAAAGCCTGAGCTTCCTCGACATGTTTTCAGGTTATCATCAAATCCGTCTATCCGAAGAAGACCAGGAGAAGACCGCATTCATGACTCACATGGGAAACTTCTGCTAAACGGTCATGCCTTTCGGCCTCAAGAACGCGGGCGCAACATACCAGAGAATGATAGACGCGGTCTTCAGGAGCCAGTTAGGAAGAAACGTGGAGGCGTATGTGGATGATGTGTTGGTCAAAAGTAGGAAGGAAGAGGATCACCTGAAGGATTTGAAGGAAACTTTCGAAAGCTTGAGGAAAGAGCGCCTGCGTTTAAACCCGCTTAAGTGCGTGTTTGGCGCCAAGGCGGGGAAATTCCTAGGGTTCATGATTACCCGAAGAGGGATAGAGGCAAACCCAAAGCAGATAGAAGCTATCGCAGTCTTGAGACCGCCCCAGACTGTCAAAGAGATCCAAGCGTTCAATGGAAAAATGGCCGCTCTGAGCCGTTTCATTCCCCGAGCCGCAGATAAGTGCTCGCCTTTCTTTCAAATGCTCAAAAAGTCTGCCTCTCGTTCCCAGTGGAGCGCAGAGTGTGACAAGGCGTTCTTCCAGCTGACGGAGCAGCTCACCTCACCGCCAGTGCTGAGCGCCCCGCAACCGGGCGAGCCATTATATCTTTATCTGGCGGTCTCGGATCAAGCAGTTAGTTCAGTGTTGATAAGAAGAGATGGGGATGGCTCAGATCGCCCCATCTATTATGTGAGCAAGGCGCTCCTCCCGGCGGAGAAGCGATACATGCCAATAGAACGAGCGGTCCTAGGGTTGTCACAGCCGCTAGGAAACTCCGCCCATATTTCCAAGAGCATCAGATCATCATTCTCTCAAATCTCCCCTTACGAAGAATCCTGAAAGGAATGGACGTGTCGGGGCGAATGACCAAATGGGCGGTCGAACTCAGTGAGTACGATATAACGTACGCCCCGCGACCCGCCATAAAGGGGCAGGTTTTAGCAGATTTCATCGCCGAGGGATTCAGCCTAGGAAGTGTGGAGAATGCGGAAGTTTGGCGCCTGTTCGTCGACGGGGCAGCAGGAAAAGGAGGAGCAGGAGCGGGGATAGTCATTGAAACGCCCGCAGGAGTGGTCCACGAGATATCTCACCGTTTCATTGAGTTGAAGACCAACAATGTTGCAGAGTATGAAGCGCTTCTCAGCGGATTGAAGATCGCGGTTAACATGGGGGCATCCCGTGTCCATATATACTCCGACTCATTGTTGGTAGTCAACCAGGTGTTGGAAAGTTATGAAGTCAAGGAGGAAGCGCTTGCCAAATTAGCAGGGGCAGTAAAGGGCATCCTGTCCCAACTGGACTCTTGGAAACTGGAGCATGTGAAGAGGGAAGAAAACCATCACGCTGACGCCTTATCCAAGTTGGCAACCGCCATGGATTTTGAAGGGGAGCGACGGATAACGATAACTAAAGAGGGGCTCCAGGCGTGCGAAGTAATGGCCTTGGGGGAGGAAGACTCCGACTGGCGGTCCCCGCTGATTAACTACCTGCAAGATGAAGTCGTGCCAAATGATGCCGTCTCGGCCAAGGCGCTCCGGAGAAAGGCCGCCCAGTATACCATGGTGGGAGGACAGCTGTGCAAAAGGTCTTTCTCAGGTGCATATTTAAAGTGTCTCGGTCCAGAAGAGGCTAAGTGGGTGGTCAAAGAGATCCACCAAGGAACGTGTGCAACGCACTCTGGGCCGCGGAGCCTAGAGCGGACGATACTGTTACAAGGATACTATTGGCCAACGGTGAAGAAGGATGCATTGGAAGTGGTTCAGAAGTGCCACGAATGCCAAGTCCATGCGAGCAAACAGCACCTGCCAAGTGAACAACTGAGGAGCATCACTGGGCCATGGCCGTTCGCGCAGTGGGGCCTAGATCTCCTCGGACCGTTCCCCACAGCTCCGCTAGGCAAAAAGTATTTAGTTGTAGCGGTCGACTACTTCACAAAATGGATCGAGGCGGAACCGCTGGATACAATCACCAGCGCCAAAATCCAGAAGTTTTTGTTCAACAACATAATGATCAGGTTCGGAACACCTTACACCATTATAACTGATCATGGCACACAGTTTGACTGCAGACCGTTCGAGAACTTCTGTGCAAGGAACCGCATTACCTGCAAAATGGCATCCGTGGCGTTCCCCCAAGCAAACGGGCAAGTGGAATCCTCCAACAAGCTCATATTGCGAGGACTGAAGAGGAGGCTGAAGGAAGCAAAAGGAGGGTGGACCGCAGAGCTCCCCCACGTGTTATGGGCGCACCGCACAAACTATAAGAGGGCCACCGGGGAGACGCCATTTGCTCTGACATATGGCTCGGAAGGGGTCGCGCCAACAGAGCTAGTGCTACCATCACTCCGCGTCCAGGCATACGATTCAGAGGACAACCACAGGAAGCTGCTCCACCAGTTGGACATGGTCGAAACAAGAAGGGATGCGGCTTTAGCGAGAACGCTTGAAGAGAAAATGAAGATAGCAAAGGCATACAACACCAAGGTGAAGCCAAGACCGCTGGAGGAAGGAGACATGGTCCTAAAAAGGAACTTCGAGCAGAAGGAAGGGCACGGAAAGCTGGCAGCCGCATGGGAAGGTCCATACCTCGTAGGAGAGAAGCTGGGCGCGGCAACTTACATTTTGGCTACGATGGATGGAAAGCAAGTGTCAAAAACGTGGAACGCCATCCACCTGAAGAAGTACTTTGAGTGACAAAAATGACCGCTGAGTCTTTTGAGGCAGATGAGCCTACTCTGGTAGCAAGCATCCCCTTTTGTTAAGGAACCCATGTAGGGCGCCGATATCATAATCGGATAGCCCAAAAATCTATTAAGGAAATCGTCGCTGAGCGTCCATTCTCTCAATTCACGACTAACTCAAAATGCTTCCCTAACAACCGCCTCTGAGTGTTGTATTGTGAAAATAGCACTTCTAAGCCAAGAAACTACCAAAAGCCACTACTCAGCGCTGGTAAATTAATGGCAGCTCGCGGGCAGAACCTAAATGCATGCTTAAGCGCTCCTAAGCGGGGGCACAAGTCTGTTAGAAACGCCACTGAGCGCCCACAACGCGGTCGTAAAAATCGAACGTTACTTAGCGTTATCAGGTCAATACGCGATCGCCCGCCGTCATGCATAGAATAAGCATACAATCGCCGACGCAGGCTTCAAAGCAGAAAACGCCGACACAGGCCACACCGCGAAGCGGTGGAATGCCTGATCGCTACTCAGCGTTTATGAGTAAACATGCAACCGCTAATGGAATTCCTATCCTAAACATGCATAACTTAGCAGCCCAAGGCATGAGCGACCGCCCAAAATATGATAAGGATAATCCAAGCACGATACGATAAATAAACAAAGCATCCCATCAAAGGCTTCTCGGAAAGAAGCCAAAAATATCCACTGCCCAAGGCAGAATGTTTGAAAGATAGAAAAAGACAAGGCAATTAAACGGTCTCCACTTGAGAAGCACCGTGCTGGTCACCATCTTGCTCCGCGACATTCTCGACAACGTCCACATTCTCGGCGGTTCCCGTAGGCTCGACAGCAGAGCTGGTAACGGGGCGATTCTCGTCAGGTGCCTCCGAGTTGACGTCGTCATCTCCCCAGAACTCGACCGCATCCCATATCGAGTTAGTGTCCCACACCACCTCGGGATATTCACGGCGGAACCAGTGGCGAATGGCAGCCACGGTGTCGCGGAGCAACTTCTGGTACTTCTCATCGTCAGCAGCCTGAAACTCTTCGGACGCCCAAAATGACTCCCTAGCTTCTTGGGCGGCCTTCAGCATATCCGCCTCTCGGGCGTCCTGCAACTCAGATTTTTCAAGCCGAAGTTTAGTCAGTTCGGCCTGAAGAGCGCTCTCCCGAGTCAAGGACTCGTTGAGTTGAGATCTCAAGCGGTTGACGTCTTCCAAGGCTTTCCTTGTTGATTCCTTCCCCGCCTCAATCTGGGCGTCCTTGTCCTTCATCAATTGCTCCTAATCCTTCAAAACCTCTTCCCGCACTTCCGTCCTTAATCCTTCGCGGCCTTCTTTAACCTGCTCCTCCAGCTTAAGGACCTTGGTCCTCTCGTCATCAATGTCACTTAGAAGGCGGTCGTTGTGCAGCATCATCTGGTTTAAACCAAATTGGGCCTACAAGGAGACAGTTGCAAAGTTAGTCCAAATTTGGTGAAGTGCAAAGAAAGCAGGCCAAAAGTTAAGCACAAACCGCAAAGAAGTAACGGGAAGTCGTAGCCGCCAGATGCTTGGTCTCTGAAGTCAGCACAGGGGTACCAGCGACGTGAGTGAAGTCCTCGGGAACCGCCAAACCCTCAGCGATCACGTGCATAGCACGTTTAGCAGCAGAAGGGTACAAGGACGCATTCGAAGAAAACGACACTGAAGTGTCGACGGAGGTCCTCTTTTGCTTCTTCGGAGCGAGGTACGCATCGATGGCAGTGACCGGCTTCTCAAACGCGACCCCCTTCAGCCTTCCCTCCCCAGCAGCCGATCTCAAGTCCTTGGAGGTGGTGATATCCAAGGGGCGTTTCACAGAAGTCCTCTGTGAAGGCTCGGACAGCTTCAAAACCCCTGAGCGGCTGGCGACCAGTTGCTTCTGGGAAGGTGAAAGAGAAGGGGCGGCGACCGTCGCGGGAGGTCCAGAAGGAGCCGTACTTGAGGCTGGGGCAGAGCTCCCGGGCTTAGGCGGTCGAGCAGCAGAAGCATATCGCCGAGCACCTGAAAAGTAAATACATAAGCGGAGCACATGAGAGATTCGTCTAACACAAGAAGGAAATAACTAACCGTGAAACCGCCGAATAATCTCTAGGGCATTATCGTCGCCCTTCGGGGGGAGGCGAATTTGTAGAGCGCTCACAAGCCGCTTCAACAGCGGTTTGAAGGGCTCCAGGCCGTCGGTGTCGTTATTCCAATCCTTTTTGTCGCCAAAAGCGAAGCCGGTCGGCGGTTCAACTTCCCCCAGATACCATGTACCCTGGGGGCGAGCAAAGAAATACTCTTTGAACCAAGGAGAATCTAGCTTGGGCGCCCCACTGACAATGCCGACGCGTGACTCTCGACGATAGCAAGACCAGCAGTTGTCCGAGCCCCTCATCTTATATAGCTGACGGAACGCATCAAACGAAAGCGTTTCACCAATCTTTTCGCAAGCGGCCCGGAAGGCTATGGAGTGGAATATTATACCCGGAGATAGCCTCCCTAATGTACAGTTAAGAAAGAGGAGCGTCCGAGTAAGAAGGTTGTCAATGGGGAAAGTCAAACCCATTCGAAGGTGCTCCACATGTATAGGAATCCAACCGCCCGGACAGGAACCAGACCGTCCCTTAGGAGAAGGAGCCGCATAATCCCACTCGGTAGGGAGCCTGTGAGCCTTTAACTGTCGAAGAACCTGGTGGGGCTTGTATGCAGCCTCGTTGGGCGGCCCCTGATCGTACGCGCTAGGGGGAACAGCCCCTCCTTCCCACATATCCTCGTGCAGCCTGACCCGGTAAACGTCATCATGGATGACTTGGAAGGCCTCCACGGGTCGTGAGTCGGACAAGGTCAGAGAAAAGGACGATTCCCCTTCTTCCTCCTCGCGGCGGTCTTCATGGGCGTCATCGGTAAGGTCAATACGAGACGGGTTATGTGGCGGTTCGCTCTCGGCTTCGGAATAACTAAAAGCCTCGAGGTTATCGCCAACCCCAGAAGACGCCCCACGCCGAGCGCCGGACATACCCGCATCAGGAGCCATTACCAGTTCTACTCCTAAAAGGTCATAACGAAGACCGTCTAAGAATCGCTACGGGAACCGCACCAAACTCCACGCGCTCAAAAAATACTAAAGTCCTAGTGCTGAAATCATATGTGCAATAGCGAGAGGAAGACTATACCTGGAGCTGTTTGCCGGGTCCCAGATTGCGGTCCGCCGGAGCCGCCCCCGGACTTCGCCGACGAGCGAGGGACACTCACGCTAGAAGTCCTAGCGTCACCAGAAGTAGCGCCGGCGTCGCTGGAAGTCAATACGGCGACCACGTCGCCGGAAAGATGCTGGTTCTGGCTGTCGGAAGGAGCAGTGCTATGCGAATCCATCGTCAGTTGCCGCCGGAATTTCCTCTTGGCTCGCTTCTGACGTCGCCGGAGTTTGGCGAGGAAGTCTGCTCGCGACGGAGACAGAGAATTGCTATCGCGCAAGTAGGAAGAGAGGGAAAAACGGGAGCACCGAGCAATCTTGGCGAGAGAGAATGAAATGGATTTTCGGGGAAAGTAGAAGAATGAAGAAGGAAAAGGGGGCAGGTATAAATAGGCAAGGCAAGAAGGTAGCGAGGCGACGGTTGAGTAGCCTAGGGCAAACCCTAGCCTACGAAATTCAAAACGCGGGCAGATGATTGGACGTGATAGCTGCCCGATGTCAGGGCCCGAAGCCCAAGGCCGACACGTGGCAGAGGAAAAAGGCGGTGCGACGCAACGCAGAAGACGAGGCGGCAAAAGGCGAAGCGCAAACAAGCGCGACCGCCTAATAGTCGACTGGCGGAAGGTGCGCGGAGCAAGAAGAGGGTGGACAGCGGAATCGCCTAAAAACCAGGCAAGAGCACAAGTAGACAACAGCGTCGTTAGGCGACCGCCCAAAAACAAAAAAAACAACAAACAAAAAGGGGGGTGAGCAGCAGAATCGCCCGACATTTAGAGCAGAGCGCACTTCTCCGCTCAAATCTACGGACGATTAGAAAATAAACGTCGACCGCTTAACGGGTAGGTAACGAGTGAGCACGAGGAAGAAAATAACGCAGGGATGAGACCAGAACAGCTGTGAAAAAGCAACTCTGTGGCGGCCAGGGGCAGAAGGGTAGACAGCGGTTATTACGGGGACCGCTCAGCCATTCGGTGTAAAGAGTAGCCGCCAAAACCCGCTGCTTTTCACGACTAAGGGGCAATTGTTGGGCCATAGCTGAGCGGTATTGGGCTTGTAAGCCCACAGAAAGCCCAAGGAGAAAGGCCCGTCGGGAGGCCCGAGAAGCAGACATGGGGAACAGAGAAAGGAGGGCGGCCGCCCTAGGATGGGACAGGTAGTAGGCCGCCTGACACAAGGAGCCGTTGCTCGGTATAGGGCGAGATCTCCCCAAGATACTCACCTCGAACACCGCAGGACTGAGCATTAATTGCCCGCCGTAGGCGGTCTAGATAAAGAAGGGTCGATCTAGGACGCCTGACAATGGCATTTAATGCCCGAAACCCAGACCAGATCACTATAAATACATTCATATCTGCATTGATGGTAAACCAACTACTCTCTCTCTCTCTAACCATAAACACAAATTCTCTATTCCATCTCTAACTTAAGCATCGGAGGGTGTCCAGGGCGACCGCCCAAGGACCCTTGTTTTGCAGGAGCATTGGAGTGCCCCATCCTCTAGAACAGACGCGTCGCTCGTTCCTCTCAAGACCGCCTAGAACATTCTAGGCTCAAACAGAAAGAGATGAACGTTATAAATGTGAATAAAAATGTATCTCTAGGTCCATGATTTCATTAGCAATCAAAACATTGTCCATTGCTCGACTCTCGAGTATATAAACTTCCTAAATGATTGATGCATTCACTCACCAGAAACTTGCCTTCCAAGTCAGTAGTAACACACACAAACCTCCAAGCCTGTGGCATCACATGTGAAATCTACATCTCTAGACCTACACTCCTCGCATTAGAAAGCCGAGCAGTTCTTTAAAGCCAAAAGCCATTGATGGGTCACCAGCTGCCACCTTCTGCATCACGAGACTGGCAGAAATCATCTGGGCGGACAATGTTGACTTCTTCAAACTTGTTGTCATCTGGACCATAAAGGATCGAACACAATCAAAAGCCCGGTCCCTCAAAGCCAAAGGTGAAATCCCCTATATATAACAAGAAGAAGTCTAACAAGAGGTGTGCTAAGGGTATAGACAACAACCTTTCCGCAAGGTGAGAGCCACTACAGCATCATTCTCAACCTGTTACAGAAGCCATGGAATGCAGAAACCTTATTTGAATGTCGTAAGCAAGATATCTGAACAACGTAAGCAAGATTAATTAGAGATCATGGGCTACCTTCTGATCAGCCAATGACTTGGAGTCCTCTAAAACTTCCCCCGACGGCATATGGGTCAGCCTCTGATCATTAACTGGTTGGTCAATGAGGACATTCAGTTTCTGCTTAATCTCAAGAACTTTCTCAGTTGGATCACATTGAATGAAGTACGTTGTCTTCATCCGCTTAACCCGAATGTACATAGCCTACAAAAGAGAATCACAAATCACTCAAAGAAATCCATAAGCTCGAATTGGCAGCTCTCTATGAATGAAGCAGATGTCCCCATTCATTGGAAGTCCTAGAATATCATCCTGGAAAGCTCATCAACTCATGCCTACATTCCCAATTCGATCCACTGAAAAGGCGAAAACTATCCAAGGACCCCAATCAGGTGAACTTAACTATATTGCTCCTAATTCCTCAATGCTACATTCTTCAATGCAACTTCCCAAAATCCAACAGCTAACTGGCACTGCCTGTCTTCCTAAAACCACACACACCAAATTGGTACCATTGAACATTTCAAAATACCAACATTCAAATTTTAGCCAAAATCCACCAAAGCTTACCATAATTCAAACAGGGCTCTTATTGAGAGAGAGGTCAGGAGCTGGCCGAAATCCCCCCCGCGCCTGCAGAAATTCAACAGGGAAAACCAGGGAATTGAATTGAATGAAAAGCAGAGGCGAAACAGGCAAAGATCTGAACTTTATTGCCACACTAGAAGAAGAATCCACTGGGACTCCGATGAGGAAAAAATCTCGAAGCAACTGCCTACTACTATTCTCATCGAAGTGAACCAGAGAAACAGGCGGACTGACCACTCAACGCCGACGGGGTTATCGCCGGGGAATCGATCTTCCGAGAGCCCTAGCAAGTAGACGCCTTTCTTTCCGCTATCTCTTGCTCTGGTTTCTCCGATGTAAATGATCTTTTCTGACGAAAGGTTAGTGGTATGTTAAAAAAAAAAAGGTTAGTGGTGAATGTCATAATTCTCTGTATTTTCATGTATTTTCCCCCTTTTTACTGGGAATTCTTTTGGCCGCAATGTCAATATATCGGGTGAATACAATATATCGAAAAAATATCGTAAAATATCGCGATATTTAATAAAATATCGTATGTCGTCAATTTCTCTTTCTCGCCAATTTATCGCGTTTCGGTTTCGGTTTTGAATGTACGAAACGTTTCGCTTTTCTACGTTTCTTCCGTCTATTTCTCTTTCTTCTAGCCGTTTCGCACGTCTGTACAGCTTTCTCCCTTAGGGCCGAGGGTTGGATAGTTGGACCCGTCCAGCATGGCCCGAATCAGGGATGAGGCCCAAAAGCTCTAACTGGGCCTGATCATTTTGACCTTACTTATCCACAGTTGTCTGGGGAGCTAGCTCTTTCAGCCCATTCAAATGCTGGCCCAGAGGGGACTTGCTTCAGAGGAACAGAGAAACCCGTTAAAATAACGAAGAAACGTGGAAGGTAGACCGAAACTCGAAACGTATTGGATCCTCAAAACCAAAATCGAAACGCGATAAATTGACGAGAAAGAGAAATAGACGATATGACAAAATATCGCGATATTTACGATATTTTGTCGATATATTGATTTCCGGCGATATTTTGACAACCATGCTAGTTCAGAACCCCAGAAGCTTCTCCGGAGAGCGACCATCTCCGTTCTTTCCCTCCCTTCCGCCGTTCCAACGGAAACGGTGATGGTTTCGAGCCTTATTGCCCTCCAATTCGCCTCAGCTCACTTAAACTGAAAGATTCAGAGATTAGTTCTTCGCTGCTTGTTCGTGGTCTTTGCAGTCTGGAAATCGCGATAGGATTTGCCCCCTCCGTAAAGCACCTCCTCAAAGTAGGATTCTTTCCTATTCCTTCGAATCAATTCAAATGATTGGATTTCTGGGTTTTCTTTCATTGTGCTGAATCGTTTCTTGCTATTCTGAATCTGGAAAGGTGATAATCCCTCAAAAAGTTCCAATCTTGTTGGTTTGCTGGTGTTTTGTGTGGGTGGCTCTGTTATGCTGATTTTGATGCTTTGAAGATGGTGTCTGTGTTATTCAATAGGGATGTAGGAGTGTTGACTGTTCAGAAAGGCAATGCTGCAGCTATGAACTTCTGCACTAGCAGACTTGGTATGTATTTTCTCCTACTCTCTCGTGAACACTTCTTATTGGGATTTAACTGGTAGTATTTGATTCGTCTCAAGCAGATGAAACTTACAAAACAGCCTCACTTCTTGACTATCAAGACCGACTTTTAACGAACTTTCCATGTCAACTTCAAAAGCTTCTTCTCAACTCTATTTGAGCATACAAAACAGCCTCAACTTCAGAAACTTCTTCACCAAGTGATTCCATTTTATTTGAGCTTATTGCTATATGACTCTATTTGAACTTACAAAACAGCCTAAACTTCAGAATCTTCTTCACCAAGTGATTCCATGTTATTTGAGCATATTCCTATGTGCTTAGCTATCTATTTCTATTTTAAACTGTCATGATCTCTATCATGATGCCTCGACGAGAATATTTGATTATTAAACTTGTGCTTTGTCTCTAATCATGCCTTATCAGGGCTCTTGTTTGTGTGACTAATAAACCTCCCCAGGTACCATTCAGAATCTGGGTGGCAGACATGGTTGGAAGTAATAGCCGAGCAGCATTATGGGCTTCACGTTGATCAGTCCACTATCACCTTTTTTATGTGCTTCATTCCTGTTGTCATTGATGCATGTGTGAAGCTTTGGGTATGTTCTAATCTAGACTCTTAATCTTTTTCATGCAATAGCTGTGATAACTTACTTGTCTGGTCTTTTCAATAATTTATCGTCAAAGCTGTATGTAGCAGTATTCTCTGCTTTACAAGTTTTCAGTTGTCATTTGATCCATTTACAATTCTCCATGTTACTGAAAAGAATATATCATTTAGCTGGCTTTTAGTGGCACAAAATTGTTTATTCTTGTGATGATAAAATGCTTGCTTTCTGATAGTGCGTCCAAATTAGAATAATGGTCTGCATAGCCGCCTAGAAACGTGAAGAGAATCTGAATCTGACTAATACTAAGATCAATAAAGCTAGTCTTTTGTTCTTTTTGTTGTTGTTGAGAGCTGCGGTGGTCTGGCTCTTCTGGTAGAGGCCAAAAGGGAGCCCTAACAGCAATTCAATCTGTATTGCTGAAGGTCTCTGGCAGAGCATCGCTTGACTCTATATGTATTTCACCCTTGTAAACTGAGAGCTGAAAACAAGAAACTAAAGGGTATTTTGCAGAGCAAATATTAGAGCATCGCTTGTTCATACATGTATATAGTGCTTTCAAGAATTGTGTGTTCTTTTCCTCTATATGATGATTACAATTATTTCGGTTTCCATGAGAATGTATAAGCTTTGATGATTTGGAAACATTGTATGAACAACATTGGTGGCGCAAGAGTTGTACATTGATATTAGTCTTGATCCTGAGGTATTTCCTCTACTGTGAGTAAATTGGTTTCTGTTTTTCTTTGTTTTGATATTGTTTTTCAATCCTCGGAAACAGAAACACTCTTTTCTCACAAGTTGGTAAGCAATGACAAGGATGCATGCAACAGAAGAACTAAAATTAGGGTTTACCTTCTCCCACCAAAAGAAAGAACTAAAATTAGCCCTGCCTCTGTTGCTATAAATAAAGCTACACATAATAGTTTCATCTCACAAGTCATATCCTGCTTTCAGATTATCAACAATACTTTCAATCTTTTCCTTTTCCTAATGGCTTCTCAAAGAACATCTTTGATCATTGCAGCCATCTTTTTCACCCTCAATTTTCATTTTCTTCCACAAACAACTGCGGTTAGAGTGCCGACCGCAAGCTCCCCATCCGAATTAATTGAACAAGTATGCAAGAAAAGTAATGACTCCAATTTGTGTGCCCAAGTTCTGCAATCTTATCCTGAAGCATCATCAGCAACTGACATAAAATCCTTAGCTAAAGCTGTCCTGGAAATTGCCAACAAGCAATCAACAACTGTGGGCAACCTCTTTACTGAATTAAGGAACAATGGAACTACCGACCCATCAATCAAGCCATCATTAGATCTATGTGCTTCTCAGTACAATGATGCAGCTGTGTTTTTCTCCCCTGTTGGCTTAGGAAATGTTGCAAAAAGTTTGGAAGTTCATTCTGCTTTAGATAATTCGGAAGGTTGCCAAACTGAATTAGCTGCAAAAGGTATCCACATTGAATCAATTGCACCTGCAATTCAAAAGTGGAAGGAACTTTATGAAGTTTCTAGTTCTGCCATCTTATATGCTGAAGATGTGTTTGGAGGCAAAGCTGCAGATGGTCAAGATGAATTTTGAATCTTATTTTTGAAACTTCAGTTGACTTAAGAAAAGTTTAGCAGAATCTGCATGTGTGGATTGTTGATGGCATGAATCTCCACTATAACTGTGTTCTTAATGGTTGTCTTGGCAGTTGCCACAAAAAGTGTTGTAAAAGGAAAATTTCCTTTAATGCTGTTGTCTTCTCTAAAGATCGAAAGATAGTCTCACCAAAAGAAAGGAGAAAGACCAGAATATATTAACTGAGTGGTTTTGTTCAAGTGGCTTCAACTTCAGCTCTTCTCATCCTTTCTACAACAAAGTCTCTTTGAATTTCTGCCTCCGACTAACGCCAGTCTTCCTCTAGATTCGGTTTCTTGCACAACCTTCTTAATTTGTCTATGTGTTCGGCTTCTTCAAAATCGTTTTCTTCACAATGACCGAACTTGGTTCTGCTATGGATGTTTGACATTATTTCATTCATGGCCTAGAAGAAATCTATGTAGATTTGTTCAAAATGGAATTATCATTTTCTACGCAAGTGTGTCACTTTCTGATGAATTAAGATTTCTCGGCCAGAATGATGATCCAGTTCTTGGCAGTCCTTACATGTCATTTGTGTTCGGTTTCTTATTATGGGACATGTTGCAGCTAGACTCAGCGAAGTCATGAGTATTTTGTGCTGGTTTGATCTTTCTGGAAGTTGAAGTAATTATTTGGAAGTTGGTGCAGAAATTATCATCGGGGTTTAGCAGACTTTGAAAAGGTGATAATATTATGATATATTGCATTGCTCTGCCATTGCACCAGACTAGCTTTGGAGTGGTGGTCAGAACCCTAGAACCTAAGATTGAGTTGCTGGTTTGTGGCATTTGTGGGTTAATGGTAGGGAATTGCTTGATGTAACGAATGTAGATGGCAGTAGTTGGTTCTCAGTAGAATTAAGGTGAACATTGGAGTTTCCATTGGACATTTGTCTCTGTGGAATTGAAAAGGCCAAGGATTTGGAAGCATTCAGGTAATGGAGAAGGGAAGAAAGGCTTCATGTTCGACACTCCATGCTAAATCAATTCATGGGTTTATGTTCTACAGTTTGCATAATCGATGATCAGCAAAATGATTTTACTTCCTTCTAGACAGAGACGACTGATAACAGTAATATCATTGTCTATTCCTTGATGACTCATTTAATGCTCCTGTAAATGCAAATCATGGGCAACTCCTATTCCTTCAATCTGATATGTACAGATCTCCATTTCCTCTGCACCATACTGATCTTCTTCCCCATCGCGTCTTCAGTTGCTAAAGAAGAAAATCTTCCATAAAAGCTTCTTGGGAAACTCAGTTAGCTCAGTAAAAGCTTCTGTAATGTTACTGAGCAACTCTGGTGGCAGACGAGAGAGAGAAAAACACAGCAGCAGTCATAATTCTGCTGGTAACTGGTAAGGTAAATCTGGTGTCATCTTCGACCTCCATTAATGTTTTCTGGTTTTCATTGTATCTTGTCCATGGAGAGCTGTACAGGGTAAGATTTCATACCGACTGATACCCTTTTGGGATCTCTTCATATAGGCCTCGGATCACATTTCAAGACCTACTTTTGCTGCCGTCTGGAACTGAGATCATGCAAGGTTTCTTCCCCTCCTTCCTCGTTGAAATGGTAAACTGTAAATATGGTGTCAAATCAAACTATTACATATTTCCTCAAATTGCTCAAGTTTGACTCTTTCACTATGCAACTTTTCATAATTACAAAAAGAAATCTTTGGTCGGCCAGTCTTGTTGAATCCTGTGCCTTACGCGGTTCTTTTTGCACTTGGTTGGTGATGCAATTAAGTTTCTTTTCCCCCCAAACAGGGTAAAGTTCATGAATAATGATTTGGTCGGTTGGTTGTCTGATTTAATGTTCTGAATTCAATCTCTAGTGAAATTAATCATGAAGCTTTCAATTGGACATAAGAAGAGTACAACCATAATAGAGCGTGCCTTTGGAGCCGCCCCTGAGAATAACAATGGAGCGTGAAATTTTCCCATCATATAAAGTATTAACTAGATTTGGGTTCGATCTCTAGTTTTCTCTCAGCTTTGGATGCTGGCAATGGCAGTAGCAGCAAAGTCCACTGTATATGGTCGTGTTTCATGATGATGGAAGTGGCCCCTTCCCAGTAGCCGTTGAAACCGCCATTTTTAACCGCTTTTCTTACCAAAATTCATTAAATAAATATGGACCCACATGGCACTGCTTAATTTATTTGCTCGCCTAAAATATTGATTGATTAGCTAATTCATTCATTTCTTCCTTGAATTGCCAGCCAAGTTTGCTAAATTCTTTTTCCTTTTCTCTCTGCTCAGTTGAGGTTTCTATACAGCGACCTTTGCACTAATCTCTGTACCACTTTCTAGGAAAGCAATCCAAGACCTCTCTCTCTCTCTTTCTCTCGGATTCCTTGTGGGTTCTTATACCTGGGAAATGATGCAGAATTCTTCTTACCGTTACCTCTGTAATCAATGAACAGCTACAAGACAAAGTAAAAAGCCGTTTCCTTTTGCTAGGCCGCTCTTAAAATACTCGTTTCTCTACCAACCCCTCAAAAAAGTGCCCACCTTTCTTGTTTCTGCCTTCTGGGTTTCAGTTGGATTCTGAGAATTTTGCTTGCAGTCGAAGAGGGTTTGCAGATTTTCAGACGACTCCTCTTCCCTCCTGCAGTTCGTCAGGTAGGTGGTGTGTTCTCTTCCTTTGTGGATCTTTGATTTTGGAAGAATCCATTCAGTTGGCCTTCTGCTTGTGTATGTGATTGAGTAAATGTTGGGGGAGATTCAATTAGCTGATTTACTAAGTTTGATGTTATGGCCAGGGATTCCTTCTCTGTTCTGTACTGTGTGAGCATGGAGAAAGAGTCAGAATCAGTGAGTTGATCAGGTCTTAAAAAATCCATTTTAACCATGGCTGAAGCTGATGACACGGTTAGTCTGAGAGAAGCACTCCACGCACAGCAGCAGATCCTGCATGACCTCTACCGCGAGCTCGACGCGGAGAGGGAAGCTGCTGCAACTGCAGCTAGTGAAACCATGTCCATGATCCTGCGCTTGCAAGGGGAGAAGTCTGTGCTGAAGATGGAAGCGAATCAGTACAAGAGAATGGCGGAGGAGAAGATGTGTCACGCTGAAGAAGCACTGGCATTGTGTGAGGACCTCATGTTTCAGAAGGAGATGGAGATTGCTTCCCTTCAGTTCCAGCTTCAGTCGTACCGAAACAGGCTCGTTGGCATGGGACTTAGTGATGAACCAGGTCAGTTGATGTCTCACAAAAGCGATACTCTGGTGGTGGAGAAGTTTGTCCATGGGAACGTGAGGAGACTCAACTCATTGCCCCATTGGAAAAGAGGTTTTGATAGAGAACAAGATGGTACCACTGCTAGAACGATTGATGAGGGAGCTGAATTCCGAGAGATTTGTGAACCGGAGAAGAAATTAGCAGTAGCTCCGAGTGGCGGAGATGCAAATTCGTACTGGGAAAAGATCAGAAAAAGATTGGACGAACGACTGAAAGAGATCCCCGGTAGAAACAAAGATCATGACGAAAGCAAGGGTACAATTTGGAGAGGTGGAACATGGTCTCCTTCGTTGTATTCACAACTTAGAGAAGGGAATGGTATTGGTAATGAGCAAGTGAAGACAATGTTGCATTGTTCAATCAATGAGAAGAAAGCTCCGAAAGATGCACCCATTGATGATCACCATGGCTTGCCTCCTCCTCCTCCTCCTCCTCCAGCTACTGCTGTTGCTCATTCGTTGGTTTCTGCGGCTGATTACCAGAAGCTGATGCGAAGAATTGAGAGGCTCGAGAGGGAGAGGAACGTTGGTGGGAGGCAGCAGGAGATTGTTTCTTGTGGAGGGCCAATTGCAGAGGAAGAAGAGACTCAACTGTTGAAGGCTATTCAGGAGCAGCTCAGTGGAATACAGAGTGAACTGAGAAGTAGAAAAGCTGAAAGAATCCCAGATGATGAACCATGTCTTGACGTTCTCCAGGAGGTATGGCTCCCCCTCTTACAACTTGTCCTTTTCACACACTAGTCAAGATTTCCATTGGCAGGTAACTGGAAGTAAATGTGTGGTATTCGAGTTGGGTCATACTGGGTCAAGTCATAAGCTGTAGCTGTTCATTAGAAACTGAGTGGCACATGACTCATCGGGTTTGGATCGGATTGTGGGTGAGGGTTCGACGAGTTAGGTCTTGATGGATGTTTGGTTGTAATGAGTTGGGTTCGAGGTTAATGGGTTTGGCCAAAAACACTAATCTCGACACACAGGGTGGGTTTGCGTCGGATCAGACAGGTCTGAGTCATTTCGGTCAGGGGGTTAAACAGGTCGAGTCTTGACGTATGTTGGGGGCATCATGTGTGACAGGGTCACTTCTCGACGGGTCGGGTTTGTGGGTTGGGTCAGAAGTTGCTTCCCCTTAATTGGAAGTGCTGCCTAATGATGGGTTGTTTTCTGTATGTGCACAGGCAATGCTATACTTCTGGCTATGAAGCAATCAAAAGGCTTCCATACATACATACTTCATCAGGTGTTTGCTTTGCTACAAGTTTCTGGTGAGAAAGTAGGGTTTAGTAGTGAAGATAATAATACAAGGGAATGATGGTGATGGTCACATTTGCCCCATACAGAAGGCATTGACTTTTGTATATGATTTATTAGGTCATGACTGATCTGTTTTGTGGTTTTGGGTTGTTGTTGTAAACAAGGTGGTGCATGTTCTCTATAGGGATTTGGCACAATTGGTTTGTACAGCTTTTGTTTGGTAATGAAATGTGAGTTCCTTTTCAGAATCTTCCCTTTTTGTATTGTCTCATTTATCTTGTTCTATTTCCTTTATTATGGATTTCTTCCAAATATGTTATTTGTGGAGTCAATTCATGCTTCACAAGTATGTCTTGATGGCTGGCTGGCATATGTATTGTTCGATTTTTATCGGATGTCCGCGAAGGAACCATATATGTTGGTCGAGAAACTTATCCAAGTATCTATTTTGACTTCATTAATGATGGATCATTGTGAAAGCTATATGAGTTTCGAATTTGGAAATCGAATTAAGGTCCTAAACTGAAGTTTTTGGCATATTTTCATATCAACCATTTAATGCGAGCTTACTAAACAAGAATTGATCACAGAAATTTAACAAATATACTAAAGATGGACAAAAAAAATAATAATACGAAGATGTGTATGTCGCAATCCATAGCGTGGATAACATGTTTGTTAAACAACTATGCAATGCAAGATTGTCAAATAGGCTCATCTAGGTTAGGCACCAAGAGCACATTTATAGACCATGTTGTTGGTTTACTTTTTTGTCATTCGTAGAAGACAAATAAGTATGTTTTCAACCGATAATAGATTGGATCGTCATAAGTGGTGTAATGAATCATAAAAGGTGAATTTGCAATGTCGAATCAAATCATTGGGTCGCAATGAATAGTGTCTAGTAACTATCGATTGGCCATACCGATCACAAATAAGTTTCTATTATCAAGCATCTACTATCGATAATAGTAACTAGTTTCTTGTCACCATTGATCATACAGATCAGAAATAAGTTTTATTATGAGGCATATACTGTTGAGGATAGTGACTACTGACTAGTTTATTGTTGCTCTTGATCGCAAAACTCTGGCCAACTTTTGATTGGATCGAAATCGGGTTGGGCCAAAAATTGTCCACACTCCTCCTGCCTTTTGCATTTGGCCCAATGGGTACATGTAAAAGCCCAGAAGCGAGCCATCTAAGGAATTTGTTTCCCTCTCCTCTTCTTCTTCTTCCTCCCTCTCTCAAGATCAAAGAAACACCGGCGGAAAGGAATACAGTAATACACATTTCGGCCCTAAACCTCTCCACAGGTCTGTCTCCATCGCCGGACTCCTCTTTCTTCTTTCTATGCCATCTATTGTCTAATTTACTTTCTTCTCCCACAGTGAAAGAACTTCAATACATTTCCCAAATTTTGGCAGCTTTATCAATTATCAATGGATTCGTTAAACCCTAGCCCCCCCAAAAAATTTAATCTTTCCGTGTTACAGAAGCACCATTCTTCATTACAAAGTGAAATCGTTTGAAGAATGTGATTCTGATTTCAGTTTTCATTGTTCCCATCGAATGCTTCGTAGATGATCATTTCTCATGCGTCTCTGTTTTGCTATTACTGGGTTTATCGGTGGCATTTATCCTTGTGTATTGTCATTTAAATGAACGTGTTCCGCTAAAGCGATGTCCTTTATTCTGTTCAGTAATTTGATTTTGACATGCCGGTCTTGGTGAATTTTCAGATGGCCTTAAGAGGTGTTTGGCAGCTGAGAAAGCTGGTTGTGAGTTACTCTGATTGGGGTGGAAGTAGCAGAGGCATCAGGTGAACTATCTCTCTCGCTGTCATACGGGCTTGGCCGAATTGTTCTGATTATGGATGATACAAATTTTCATTGCCACAGCTTCTTTGTTCTAATAAATTGAATGCTATCTGTTATGCTATTCATCTTTTGGTACAAGTGGGTTTATTGGTTTGCTCGATTGATGTTAAAAGGGCATTCATGGAGTCGCACCTTCCTTCGTTCAAAGAGGCGAATCCCCATTTGGAGCTTGAAACTGAGCTCATTCGAGGACAGCATCCTCACTTGAAGGCCTTTTACAGTAAGCCTGCTTGCTGCTTCCTCTCTTTCTCTCTTTCTGGTTCTCCAAGGCAATCACCTTGGAAATATTCTCCTTGTGTTTGTGTGTGAAAAGAGAACAACAACGACCGAGTGGTATGTGTGAGGAACATGACCCCAGAGGAAGTACTGCTGCATGCTACTCGGCTGAGGAATGCCTTAGGGAGGAAGGTGGTGAAACTGAAGACGAGGCAGGTGACCAAACACCCGAGTGTGCAAGGCACATGGACGACTGCAGTGAAGTTTTGATCCACAGAGAGAATCATTTCGAGTTCTCGAACTCAGAATCTCCCCAAAACGCACTCGTGATCGATGTTCTAGGTTCCAATATAGGACACTGGAATCATAACTACAAGTACTATGGTTGTGTTGTAGTGTCGATGATAACCTTGCAGAGGATCGATTTCCCTAGTTCTTGAGAACTCTCACCTGGGCTGGTGTGGGAACGATGTGCAGCATTGCTGATTTCTCTTTGATCAATAACCAGCCTAGTGTGTGATAATCTCAAGCACTACTTTGGATTTCATTTATGCAGATGGAACAAGGGTTTCTATGGTGTCCTTCACTGTTGTGTATCATTCTTCATACGATGTTAGAAAATTGGAGGTATTGTGTTTGCTGCGTTGTTGGTTTCTTGTTCATCGTTTTGTAGGCACGAACAAGACCCCAGATGATAAAGACATAAACTTTAAGCAAATCGTCAACATAAGTAACTGAAATAACTTCTTTCAATCAGAAGTAGACCTAGCTAGTAGCCCTAATCATTTCAAGAATAGCCGGAACAGAGGAGGCACTCATGTCTCTTTTGTACACCACGCGCAGCGCGATCGACTGATCGACAAACGAGATGAACTCTCGCATCTCCCATGGCGTTCTCTGGGCGCCTTGGCCGCCGCTGGCAACATAGTAGAAGGCATATGCAGCCTTGGTTGCGACTCCCTCTCCTTCGCTGTTTTTGACGATCTTGCTAGGAGCATGGGGCCTCCAATCCCTGTTTGTGGTCTTCAGGTTGATCTTGTGCATAGGAGGCGGTAGCTTGACGAACATGTACATCCCCCTGTCGCAGCCGTGGTGGATGCATCGGTCCTCTTTTGAAGCCTGCAAATCCTCTGGATCGTACTTGTTGAAATCGAGACAGGGAACGTCCGCCATTCTGCGTTCCAACAAATCCACCGAGCAAGTATCCCGAGTACCCATATTTCTTCTCCGGTGTTGCTCCCTTGATCGATGCAGAATCAAAAGCTTTCTTCTCCGGCAGAATCAAAAGCCAATAAATACTAGAGGCGCAGAGGAAGCAAAGGGATCTCGGTGAGAGGGTAGACTGATCAATATGATGGTATTTATAGATAAAGAATGACGGACAGAGGCTCTTTCATTTTGGAAGAATCCATTCAGTGGGCCTTCTGCCTGTGTATGTGACTAAGGAAATGTTGGGGAGATTCAATTACCTGATTTATTAAGTTCAATTTTTCTGGCCAGGGATTCATTCCCTGTTCAGTAGTGTGTGAGCATGGAGAAAGATTCCGAGTCAGTGAGTTGATCCAGACATAGAAAATTCATTTTAAGCCATGGCTGAAGCTGATGACACGGTTAGTCTGAGAGAAGCACTCCACGCACAGCAGCAGATCCTGCATGACCTCTACCTGCATGTGTCATGCTGAAGAAGCACTGGCATTGTGTGAGGACCTCATGTTTCAGAAGGAGATGGAGATTGCTTCCCTTCAGTTCCAGCTTCAGTTCCTTTTTTAGATTGCTTCCCTGTTTTAATCAAGAATGCAATGAAATTACATTGCCACCAACTAGTTTGGTTCCTTACCTTCTGTCCAAACATGCATTAGCAGTTTGGTGAAACACGGATGCATACATGATTCATTTCTCCATTCAAAGTTCTTTGCGAAACCAGCTATTGTTTGGATTTTATATGGGTGCCATAATTTGAAAAATGTTTATGCTGGACTGTCGAAACTTCACTTTTTAATGACTGTTTGCATGTGAATGAGAATTTGTGTAGTTTGGATGCTGTGTCTTGTACCATCTGTCCTACTGTTGACAGCTACATTTCATTCATGTAATTGATGGAATGGATGATGTTTCATGTTTTCATAATGAATATATTTCAGTTGCTCTACTTCTATGGATCTAGTGTATTGCTTACTCAACGCACATAGTTGAGATGTATATATCCTACAACGGTGGGGATTGTATAAAGAAACTCCTTGAGGTTTGTGCTGCCCTGATACTAAATGAAAATGTCATATTGGTTTACAATCCATTCACCTTTTTTCTGGATGTGATTTTTTCATATCTGTGATCTGAAATGCTGTCTTGCCATTTTTGTTTGTATCTTGGTGTTTGCAAAGCTGGGATCTGAAATATTGTCTTGTTTACATAGATTGAGGCCTGTGTTGGAAGTGTTAATGGACTTGCCTTATCCTAACCCAACAACCAATTTTGTGTACTCAATTGCAGAGAAGACGGAATGATCAAGTTTTCATGACTACTTAGTTCATTTCTGACAAAGTTGGCGAGTCCAAGAGGGCATATTTTGGTGTCCTGAACTCTACAGGCGTAGGATGCAGCTGCTGGTGGCAATCAGAACTTTACTTTTGATGTTCATGAAGGACCCATATATTCTATCTGCCCACAACACAAAGCAAATATCGAGGTAATGTCAAGTTCAATAGATCTATGTTTTTATATTTGCTTGAGATTGGGTTTTGGAATGTGGTGTCTGACCTCTTCCTTTTCATTTCTTCCATTTTAAATCCCCAGTTTATACTCTCAACTGCAACTGATGGAAGGATTAAAGCATGATTGTAGGATACCATGGGTTCGAGAGCTCATTACGATGATTCAGGACACTCGTCAACTACAATGGCCTATAGCACTGATAGAACAAGGCTTTCTGTGGTGTCCTTCACTGTCATTGTCATTTTGAAGCCGAGTCTTTGAGTCGTGATAGTAAAGCTGGATTGTTGTGATAACATCAAGTTGTTACATATATTTGCAGATGCTAGTTTCTGGTTATAGACTGTTGAAGTCCTGTTGTTGAGCTGGAATGCCCTGACACTCTGTGTTTGCTGTCTTGGTTTCTTGCCATCATTTTACAGGCCACATAATACTCTGCTGCTGTTGAACGGCAAGCAAAGTTGCTTGCAGGCTTCTCTTTGTCTAAGATTGCAGTGAAGAAGGAATTCCGTTAGCTGTCTAGACCAATGACAATGGTGTTAAAAGTCCTTGCAAATTTTATGGAATTAAGCTGTTAAATGCTGGACAATGGCACATCTGATGCTTCCATAGCCACTTAAGCAGCTGTTGTGAAGGCAAGAAGGGTTTCTGAAGTTGGAAAATGCCAACAGCGTTAGTTCCTTCTTCCCTTGCTTGCAAACAGAAGTATATTTCATACAGGCCCCCTCAATACCAACTTTTGCTGCTGCCTATCAGAATCCTGGAACGAGCATTGGAAATTCAGTTGCTCCTTTGTCACCTATGGTTGGAATGGTACGTAGGCATTTCATGTTTCAACCCAGATGTGTATTGAAGCAGTCTTCTGGAGCTGAGTTCTTACGTTCATGTCTTCATTGATACACTGGGTGATCACTACCTGTTGTTCGTATGCTGATACTGGGCTCCTGCCTCTTTTTAATTAGGATGTACTTGTAATGTATTTCCATCTCATAAAACTGGGCTCTTGCCTTCTGGTATAAGTGAGGTTATTGATTTGCTCAAATTGATGTTAAAAGGGCATTCATCGAGTCGCACCTTCCTTCGTTCAAAGAGGCGAATCCCCATTTGGAGGTGGAAACTGAGCTCATTCGAGGCCAGCAACCTCACTTGAAGGCCTTCTACAGTAAGTTTGTCTACTGCTTCCTCTCTTTCTGGTTCTCCAAGGCAACCACCTTGAAAGTTTTCTCCTTTGTGTTTGTGTGTGAGAACAGAACAACGAGCGGGTGGTATGCAAGAGGAAGGTGGTGAAACTGAAGACAGGGCACGTGACCAGACACACTGCAGTGAAGTTTCGATCCACGGAGAATAATTTGTAGTTCTCGAAGTCAGAATCTCCCCAAAACACACTGTGTTTTTAGTTGACTATAGGACGTATGAATCATAACTACAAGTACTATGGCAGTTTGTTGTAGTGGCGATACACTTCACAGATGAACAATCTCCTAGGACGTTGGAAATGCTTTTTGATGTGCAACATTACTGATTTCGCTTACCAAAAACTACTTGGACTCATTTGTTCAGATGGAACAATGGTTTCTATGGTGCACTTCCCGTCGTTGGTTTCTGACTGTTGTTGAGCTGGAATGCAGAGACACTGTGTTTTGCTGTGTTGTTGGTTTCCAGTTCATCATTTTACAGGATGAAGAACAACGGCATTCACTCTCTTAGCTTGTCTCGACCAGCGACAACATTACATAGTGTTCAAAGTACAAAGCAAATTCTGATGGAATTAGGCTGTACAATAAAGACACTAACTTTAAGCAAATTGAAACAGAGGTAACCAAAACAAAAGAAACAGAGGATCCTTCCAAAGAAGGAAAGAAACAGGGGAGGCACTCCCTAGGCCCTCTTGTACACCACGCGCAGCGCGATCCTCTCGTCAGCCACTGAGGCAAACTCGTGCATTCGCCATAGCGTCCTCTCGGAGCGACGGCCATTGATCCCACTGCCGTCGTCGGTAGGCTTGAGATAGTAGAAGGACAGTGAAGCCTTGCTCACCACTTCTTCTCCTTTGCTGTTTTTGACCATCTTCCTCGAATCATTGGGCCTCCAATACCCGTTCCCGGTCTTCCTGTCAAGGAACGTCATCGGAGGCGGGCGTTTGACGAACATGTACATCGTCCCGTCGCCGTCGACGGAGACGTCTTCTTTTGCCGTCGCCGATAAATCCTCCGGATCGTAGTAGTTGTAATCGAGGCCAGGAAGATCATCTCCGCCGCTCACGGCAGCGATTCTGCGTTCCAGCAAATCCACCGGGTAAGCATCCTGATGAGTAGCCATATTCTCTGTCGCGACTCTGTTCTCCTTTCGCTCCCCCTCGATCGATCAGAAAAGGCCAAGAACAAAACCTAATCGGCTAATCCCTAGGTTGAAGAAGAATGCACTATTTTAATTTATTAATTAATAGTGGGGTTGGGCTTGGGCTGGGCTACGGTTTTAATTCTAAGCATAAAATCGAGTGGGCTTTTTTTTATTCATTGTTCGGCCCACAAAGGTTTACCCGGTTTATTTCACAAACAGAAAGATTGGAAGTGAGTAGTCTGCTGGAAAAAATCCCAGAATACACCAATTATTAAAAAAAATTACCAAAATACAGTACTTATAAAAGTAATTCCCAAAATACAGCAGTTTCAACATCACTGTCTTTGTCTAAGACAGTGATGTTGATCACCGCTTTTGTCCAAAGCAGTGAAGCAGCGGGGTACGCATCACCGCCTTGGACAAAAGCGGGGAATGCATCATCGCTGTGGTCAAAAGCGGTGATACGTTCCCCGCTTTTGTCCAAGGCGGGGATTGTATCCCTGCTTTTGACAAAAGCGGGGAACGTATCCCCGCTTTGGACATCAACAGTGAAGCCATCACCGCTTTTGTCCACAGCAGTGATTGCCCCCACGTTTTACACAGCCCTGGTAGGTGGACAGGTAGGTAACAGCTACCTAGCCATCACCGCTGTTGACTAAGGCGATGATGGTTCACCGCCTTTGTCCAAAGCGGTGATTGCCCCCAATTTTTTCCTATAAAAAGCCACGCCCTCTCTTCCCTCCTGCTGCCAAACACTCCTGCTGCCAAACAGAAAATTAGTACCAAAATTATCGTTTTGTTAAGTCGTTTTCGCAGCTGGTTCCTCCGTAGTTTACTGCTCAAGAAACTCGTCGGGATTCGGTATGTTAGAATTATGTATTGTTTACATTTTGATTATGTGCTAGAATTAGGTATGTTAGAATTATATATTTAGATTAATGATATATGTTAGTTAGTTAGTACTGAATTTAGATTAATTTGTTTAGTTATCATGATAGATCGGGATTGAGTATGTTATAAGTATGTATTTTTTACATGTTGATGTGTTAGTAATTATACTGTCTGTATTTAGTGAATTGCGGTTATTGGAAAATATGTTATGATATTATTTAGTTTAATTATGATATGATAGATGTTAGTTAGCTAGTTATGAATTTAGATGAATTTGTTTAGTTTTCTCATAATAGATAAATTAGTTGCATTTTATTATCGCTTTGGATGATATTGTTTTTGTATCCAAGATGTACTAATTATATACTATACTTAATTATTATAAATTGCAGACATGGGTAAATTTAAGAAGTTTCGGCTTATTATTTATTGGAATGGTCGGGTGACAAACTCGAACATTGGGATCGACTATGAAGATGGCGAATCCAGTTCGCTTACAATTGAGTCGAGATTCTCGTGGCAAGAACTCCATGACAGGTGTGCAGAAAGGACTTGTACGGATGGGCAAATGAGAGTTCGTCAAATTACTTACCGGTATCCCAACATGAGTGCTGACGGAGTCATGTACGAAAGAGTTGACATAAATGACGATGACGACGCGAACATGATGACACAGTTCATATCTGAGAACGGGGTGCGGCTTGCAGAGGTGTATGTCGAGACCGAGCCGGTCGGTGAAACTCATTCTCACCAGTATTCTTATGATGATGGTTTTGCAGGAGGGTATGGCTGGGGTGGTAGTTCAAGTAACTACGGAGCAGGTTCTTCTGCCGGAGGGTATGGTTGGGGAGGTACTTCAAGCAACTACGGAGGAGGTAGTTCTGAAGGAGGTGTTGGGTGGGAAGAATACCTGCCACATGGTGGTGAGACTGCCGTCGATATCGTTCAGCCCGACGGTGATCAATGGCCTGCTTGGGGTCCAGAGTGGGGTGACATTGAAAACACCCTTCGAACTGGGCGTACTTCGCATGACCAAGAAGGCGATGCTGGTTATGCTGCTAACGATGACCCTCCTTCGCCGAGCTATCCATTCGCCTCCAGTGACGATGAAAGTGAGGAAGATTTGAGATCAGTCAGCGAGGAGGAAGATGCGGACGATAATTAGTAAAAATTATATCCACTCCACCTAATAAATTGAAAATCATGACATTCAATATTTTTACCTGGTTCCACCAAGGCTTATCAAATTCAGCACGATAAAACAGTAAAGAGTGCTCGGCCTGGTGGTCGTTAGTATTTGCTCCGATCCACCTAATTAAGCAAAAGTACATATATAAGCAATTTTTAAATTAGCTAAATACGATTTGGTTAGAATAAATCCAAATTCACTTACTTGGAAGATATCTAAATTCACTAAAATACTAGAATTGCAGACCTAAAATGTCTCTAAATTCGCTTAGTTGGAAGATAGCTAAGTTCACTAAAATACTATAATTGCATACTTAAAATTGCATACTAAGTTCACTAAGTTCACTAAAATCTAAATTCACCTAACTAGCTACCATTGCATATCTAAAATAAATTCAACTTAAATTGAACTTACTTGAAACCATATGGGGGATTTGCTACAAATCGTAGCTCATCATCTGGCAACCAGAATTCCCGAGGGTCTTGAGGTGCGAGAAACGGAAGATGCTCCCATGCCCAGAGTTGAAGTATGAACATCGCACCACCAGCTTGTTTCGCTCCCAACCTCGAGCAAGTACACAACTCTCGGTAGATTCCAGCCAAGACGGCCGACCCCCAACTTTTTCTCCCGATCTCGTCCCAGTCACCGAGGAGCATAGGGAACCACATGCCTTGTATCCACTTATTTGACTTGTCGGGGAACAGAAACCCACCAACCAAGGCAATTAGGTATACACGTGCATACCGCTCCACCTGATCTTCAGGAGTATCCGGGCCTATATTAACCTCCAATTGGATGTGGTCAACAAGCCACGGGATCGATACTTGCCCCGCATTCAGTGGTGGATGTCCAACCCCTTCGACGGGCGTGGTGGTCGGCATGTTGAACCCCAGACGTTCCTGAATCAATGGCCCCCAACCATCTTCTGGTTTTCTCGAGCTGTCGATGATGGCATCTCCGGTGATCGGGAGCCCGGTGAGGATGGCAACATCTTTGAGGGTGATCGTCATTTCACCCTCGGGAAAGTGGAAGGTATGCAGCTCAGGGCGCCATCGCTCTGCCATTGCCGTCAGCAGATCGTTGTCAATATCTAGCCTCATAAAGTGCCTCAAATTGTGCAATCCCGCCCTCTCTAGATAGGGATGCAGTCGAGGATGCCAACGGGGCAATCGACATGTACCTCGATGACTGATGGGAATAAGTGATTCCTACAAAACAAAAAACACAATATTGTCAGTCAATAGAAAGCAAAATAAAAACTTAGAAAGCAAAATAAAAACTTTAAAACTATTGAAATAATTGTAGTGTATCTACCGGATTATTGTTCCAAATTGAACGAGAGCGATGTTGATCTTGCCCGGTTAAATACCTTCGATCCCTTGGGCCAGGATCGATATACAATCTAGGGTCGTATATCTCAGCACCCATCTATAAAAAAATATGAAATCAAATCAATTTAAATTTTAGCACCCATGTAAAAAAAAAGCACAAAAGAATTAAATAAATTTACGTACTCTCAAAGCCTCTTCGTCCATTTTTTGCCGAAAAGCTAGCGAGAGTATCGACAAAACAACAAAACAAAAACTCTAGTAATTCTTTCTGATGCGGAAGATCGGACTTAGCCGCAACCACAGAGCATACTTAGAACGAAACTAGAGTGAAAAATGGAGGGAGAAAGAAGTATGAAGTGGTGGTGTGGTTTGGAATGAGAGGGGGGATGGGTATTTATAGGGTTTGGGGCTGGGAAAACACCTGGCCAGTTATCACCGCCCCAAACAAACACAGGGCCATCACCGCCTTTGTTGGACGCGGTGATGGGCAGGGATCGCTGACGTGGCCTCTCCTGATGCGTCGTATTGTGGAGAAAAACCACAATCCGCGCATAACTGCATCCGACGGCAGCGGTGAAGGCGCGGGGTGGGGCGCGGATCGCTGACGTGGAAAGCGGGGCTATCACCGCTTTGGTCTTCAGCGGTGAAGTGCCCGCGCGCGTCCACGTCAGCGATCCGCGCCCCTTCACCGCTGTTGGATCCAACGGTGAAGGCTTCACTGCCTGCCACATCAACGGTGATGCCATCACTGTCGTCCTTGACAGCGATGATGGCATCACTGCTTTGGTTCAAAGCGGTGATAACATCACTGCTTTTGTCTAAAGCGGTGATGTATCATCGTTTTAGACCAAAACGGTGATCAACATCACTGTCTTAGACAAAGACAGTGATGTTGAAACTGCTGTATTTTGGGAATTACTTTTATAAGTACTGTATTTTGGTAATTTTTTTTAATAATTGGTGTATTCTGGGATTTTTTCCTAGTCTGCTACTCGATCAAAGACTCTGGAAATTTTCGTTCTCACTTCTTCGTTTCTTGAATTCTTCGAGGTGTTTAGGGGTTTACAACATGTCGAAGAAAAGGAAGAGGGAGGATGAACAACTGGACCTTGTGGTTGCCCCGCCGAAGACTTTTCCGGTGGAATTGGTTGAGAAAATTTTGCTCAGCCTGCCGGCGAACAAGTGGCGAATGCGTTCCCTTGGGATCAGCAAGTCGTACAAGAATCGTCTGTCAGAACCGGATTTCTTGCGCGACTTTCTCTTCCAGAATTCCGATTTCTACAACGATTCACAGCTTGTCATCCAGCGTCAGAGCAATGATCGCACTCTTCACTCATTTCACTCGTTCCGCTCACTCCGTCTCATCGATGGCAAACCGCCAGAGGATATGAAATCCGCTGGGCATGCAGGGGGATTTTCTGCTTATGTAATGGCAATGCCGGCGGCGACATCTCCACCATTGCTTTGTGGAACCCTAACACGGCCCAGACCAAGGTACTTCCGGATTCCATCCTGACTGATAGTGTGAAGCCGTATGGCTTGAGCTTGGAGAGCATTGGGTTTGGTTTTGATCCAAATTCAAACGACTACAAAGTCCTAAGATGCATGTCTTGCATTGATGATGATGAAATTGGTGGTGAGTATGAGCACTTTCTAGAGCTGTACAGCCTAAGGATGAATTCATGGAGGCTTCTTGATATGGACGGCTATCATTGCCCATACAATATCCCGTATTCTGTGCCATCCAATGATGGGAGATGGTTCCATTGGTGCTGTGAGGATTTCGAACTTGCTCGCTTTGACATGAGCAGTGAAGATTATGACTGGTATGGCTTCGTATCTCCAGTAATGATGGATCCCTCACCTATGATATCCTTCTCCATGGTCAAAGGTTTGTTGGTCGTCATGTTTATAAAGGAAGATTCCTTGGAGACCTGGATATCCGTTGATTACGAGAAAAGGATGCTGCAACTGTCCTCCGTTAAGCTGAACCAGTTGGATGCGTGTCCTGTGAATATATGGAAGGATGGAAGGGGGTTTCTCCAGAGAAGTGGCGACGGAAAGCTCGTGGTCATTGATCTTCTCAGTGGGAATATTATTCCCACAGAGCTTCAAATTGAAGGAGATTGGACTTCTTTCAAGTTGTTTCCATATACTCCATCTCCAGTTTCGTTGGCATGATGGGTTCTAATTGACTAATTGTAGTAAGTGCCACTTCTATCCATACATTAGAGGGTTAACGCTTGGGTTCTAGTTCAATGTAATTACGAACTGATCTCCTACCTTTCTTGGCTGCTGCCGATTAGTGAGGAGCTGTTTAAGAAAAGTACGCTGTTGCTGGCATTTGATAACTTTAGGTGTGCGTTGCTGTTTACTGCATTTTGTGGTAGTTTCTTGTTTGATGGAATTATTTATAATTGTGCGTGGGATAGCCTTCATACTTAGGATGTGCTTGTCATGTGTTTCCATCCCATGAAACTGATCTCCTACCTTTCTTTCATGTCATTGAGTGCTACATTCTTGTTGCTATTTTTGCAATTCTATTGGGTCAATAATCTGCCTACTGCATATGCAAGGGTTCCTTCCTAGATGATCTACCTAATAATTTTTGTGCAATGAATCAAGGGTCTGTAGTGAAGAGTATGGACTTTAATCCATGGCAGCAGATATTACTTCTAAAACAGATGTGTTTACTCCCTCCCCGAGGGAATTTATTCATATCTTTAGGATGTAGGTGATTTGAAGCTTTGTTCAAGAACTTGGTTCCTGATGGAGTTGAGTCAAACCACTACACATGTCACTCCTCGTTGTGGCAGTAAAGATGGGAGCTTTGGAAATTGATCTTGGCCGTTATAGGTTGCCAAATCTCCTTCAATTCAATTATGCAATTGAAACCTTTCTTTCTGCAAGTGTTTTGAAAATTGGTCATATTCTGATTGTTCTAAAATTCGAGCACAAATCACCACTTCTTTCCTTTCATAATCATCTTGTTTACTTGAAAGTCCTGTTTTAATCAGGAATGCAATGAAATTGCACAGCCACCAAGTTGTTTGGTTCTTCTTACCTATTGTCCAAGCATGCATCAGTAGCTTAGTGAAACTCGGATGCATACATGATTCATCTTTCCATTCAAAGTTCTTTGTAGGTGTTTGAGTTTCTCTACTGCGAATGGTTTCAGTTTCAAGAAATTTGATAAGCATGAGAATTTTGATGAGATCAGATGTTTAAGATAGTTTCAATAAGTTGACGAACAATGTCGTCATTCGAATGATGACACCATGGTCATAGAAGGAAAGATGAATAGAGACAAGTTTCTGAGTAGCTATATTGTGGCATAGTAGCCTTTATGGAGCAAGAAAGGTTGCCCATATAGAGACAATGGATCAAACATGGAGAGAGAGTTATCATTAGGGATGTAGACGATGAAAGAATAAGCATCCAAAATCAGGGAGGAATTTGTAATCAGATTGAGTCTGAAAAAGCTGTGTTCTTCTCAGTACAAGCAATCAACAACTGTGGGCAACCTCTTTACTGAATTAAGGAACAATGGAACTACCGACCCATCAATCAAGCCATCCTTAGATCTATGTGCTTCTCAGTACAATGATGCAGCTGTGGTCTTCTCCCCTGTTGGGTTTAGGAAATGTTGCAAAAAGTTTGGAAGTTCATTCTGCTTTAGATGATTCGGAAGGTTGCCAAACTGAATTAGCTGCAAAAGGTGTCAACATTGAATCAATTGCACCTGAAATTCAAAAGTGGAAGGAACTTTATGAAGTTTCTAGTTCTGCCATCTTATATGCTGAAGATGTGTTTGGAGGCAAAGCTGCAGATGGTCAAGATGAATTTTGATTCTTATTTTTTAAACTTCTGTTGCCTTGAGAAAAGTTGAGCAGAATCTTCATGTGTGGATTGTTGATGGCATGAATCTCCATTATATATAGCTGTGTTATTAATAGTCAAAACAGGAATCAGAATCTTCCAAAATGAATTTTCAAAACAGGAATTATTATTGGATATACAGGATTTTGGGAATAGCTTACCTTCCCTTCTCAGCAATCCACGTACATTTTGAAATTATGTCTATGATAAAAGTTGTATTCCTTAAAATTTTATGCGAAATAAAAAAAATTTCATGCCGTTTGGATTTTGGAGCACAAAGTTATGGTTGTCCAAAGCTTGACGAAATCGGAAAAACGATCGTTCGGGGTAGCAAACGACATTTTTTGGGACGAAGGCGGGACCAAACCACCTTCGGCAGTCTTCGGCTTGCAAGATCTCAAAAGGTTATGCGGAATCCAAAAAAATTCGTGACGATCGGATACCCGAACACAAAGATACGTTCGTTTGAAGTTTCCACCTAGGTTAGGATTTTTCAAAAAAAAAAAAAGACCGCATGGTGGGGGTGCGGTCTTCAAAATCGCCCCTACCAGTGCGGTTTTAATCGAAAAACGCGCCCCCGGGTGGCGGTTTTGCAGAAAGGGTGTTGTCTTTGGAATTTTTCGAAATTGTGTGCTATTTTTGAAAAAAAAATAAACAATACTATTTTTGAAAAAATTCCTGAGGATGGATAGTGACTAGTTTATTGTTGCACTTGCTCTTGATCGCAAAACTCTGGCCAACTGATTGGTTCGAAATCGGGTTGGGCCAAAAATTGTCCACACTCCTCCTGCCTTTTGCATTTGGCCCAATGGGTACATGTAAAAGCCCAGAAGCGAGCCATCTAAGGAATTTGTTTCCCTCTCCTCTGCGCGCTGCTGCTGCTTCTTCTTCTTCTTCCCTCTCTCAAGATCAAAGAAACACCGGAGGAAAGGAGTACACACGTCGGCCCTAAACCTCCCCACAGGTCTGTCTCCATCCCCGGACTCCTCTTTCTTCTTTCTATGCCATCTATTGTCTAATTTACTTCTTCTCCCACAGTGAAAGAACTTCAATACCTTTCCCAAATTTTGGCAGCTTTATCAATTATCAATGGATTCGTTAAACCCTAGCCCCCAAAATTTTTAATCTTTCCGTGATCCAGAAGCACCATTCTTCATTACAAAGTGAAATCGTTTGAAGAATGTGATTCTGATTGCAGTTTTCATTGTTCCCAATGAATGCTTCGTAGATGATCATTTCTCATGCGTCTCTGTTTTGCTATTACTGGGTTTATCGGTGGCATTTATCCATGTGTATTGGCATTTAAATGAACGTGTTCTGTTAAAGGGATGCCCTTTTCCTCTTCAGTAATTTGACTTGGTGAAAATTTTCAGATGGCCTTAAGAGGTGTTTGGCATCTGAGAAAGCTTGTTGTGAGTTACTCTGATTGGGGTGGAAGTAGCAGAGGCATCAGGTCAACTATCTCTCTCGCTGTCATACGGGCTTGGCCGAATTGTTCGGATTATGGATGATACAAATTTTCATTGCCACAGCTTCTTTGTTCTAATAAATTGAATGCTATCTATTATGCTATTCATCTTTTGGTACAAGTGGGTTTATTGGTTTGCTCGATTGATGTTAAAAGGGCATTCATGGATTCGCGCATTCCTTCGTTCAAAGAGGCGAATCCCCATTTGGAGCTTGAAACTGAGCTCATTCGAGGACAGCATCCTCACTTGAAAGCCTTTTGCAGTAAGCCTGCTTGCTGCTTCCTCTCTTTCTCTCTTTCTGGTTCTCCAAGGCAATCACCTTGGAAATATTCTCGTTGTGTTTGTGTGTGAAAAGAGAACAACAACGAGCGGGTGGTATGTGTGAGGAACATGACCCCAGAGGAAGTACTGCTGCATGCTACTCGGCTGAGGAATGCCTTGGGGCGGAAGGTGGTGAAACTGAAGACGAGGCATGTGACCAAACACCTGAGTGTGCAACAAAGAATCATCTGCAGTTCTCGAACTCAGAATCTCCCCAAAACACACTCGTGATTGATGTTTTAGGTCTCAATACAGGACATTGGAATCGTAACTACAAGTACTATGGTAGTGTTGTAGTGTCGGTGATAACCTTGCAGAGGATCGATTTCCCTAGTTCTTGAGAACTCTCACCCAGGCTAGTGTGGGAACGATGTGCAGCATTGCTGATTTCTCTTTTTATCAATAACCAGCATAGTGTGTGATATTCTCGAGTACTACATTGGATTCATTTATGCAGATGGAACAAAGGTTTCTATGGTGTCCTTCACTGTTGGGCATCATTCTTCGTACTAGGGGTGTTCAAATGGTTACCATTGTTATAACCAAACCAGATAAGGCTAAATTCCATTAACCATGGAATACAATATCATAACCAAATCGTCCAAACTAATACAACAACCAAATTGACCAAACTAAAGTTTAATCAGTTTGGTTAATTGGTTAACCAGATTAACCAATATAAAATCACATTATCATTGACGATGAAAATTTTCCGGTTAATGCAACAATTCGGAATTTATATAATGAATAAAACATAACAATCAACACGTAGTTATAGTTGACAATACCTTATTTTGGCCCAAACTATGACCATATAATCAATTTTGGCCCGTGGTTTCAGAAATTAACATCCTGGCCTCAACTATGTAATATCTAGACTCAATTGTCCTGACACATAGTTTGACCATTATTTTGGATGGTCAACACCATTAACCGTTAGTCAACACGCCATGTCATTGTCTCGTCAGCATAAAAATTATTAAAAAAATGCAAATTCAAATTAATTTTCTAATTTTTATTATTTATGATCAAATTAACCAAACAATTTTATAAAAAACATATAATAAATTTAATTTTTTAACTTTTGGGTAATTTGAAAGATAAATATTATAAATTAACCAAAAATCATCAAATTATTTATATTTTTAAAATTACCCAAAAATAAAAATATCATTATATCATATTTTTATACTTATAAAATTTAATTTTATAAGATTTGGTTAATTTATAAAATTTATCATTTTCAAATATCCCAAAAAATAAAAAAGTAATTTTATTTATATTTATTAAAATTAATTTTTTGGTTAATTTGAAAATGATAAACAATAAAAATTAGGAAAATAATTTGCATTTGAATTTTTTTAAAGATTTTTAGGCTGACATGGCGTGTTGACTAACGGTCAACGGTGTTGATCGTCCAAATTGACGGTCAAACCATGTGTGGGGCCAATTGAGTCTATATGCTGCATAGTTGATGCCAGGATGTTAATTTCTGAAATCACGGGCCAAAGTTGATTATATGGTCATAGTTCGGGCCAAAATAATGTATTAACCCTTAACGAAAATACATGCAACTAAGACAATTATCTTACGATTAGTATAGAAGTATTCACCTAACAAAAATTTATGACAATGGTATGGGTTAATGAATTGTTGTGTTTGTGTAAATTGACTTAGTCTCTTAGCAATTATCATAGGCTGAAAATGACCTTCCTTTCAAGTTTTCATCCATCATAATGTATGAAATTTATCTAAATTAGGCGTCCATATGTTGTGGTCTACATTTTACATATACAAATATACACTATATGAGCAATATTGAGCTTTATATTTTATGAGTCTAAAAGGATGAACGTTAACTCTTGAGTGGTTATGCAAAGTATTAAGTATGTGTATATAATAAATGTTAGATATATGACTAATACTTAACTGGTTAATTTGGTTTGACTGGTTAGGAGTGCCTGAAACCAAACCGAACAACCTAAACCAAACAAGCTAAAAACTTTAACCAAACCAAACCAATTATCCAAATTAACCAAACCAAATTATCCAAATAGTATTGGTTAAAACGGTTACCACGGTAACCAAACCGTTTGAACACCCCTACTTCGTACTATGTTAGAAGTAGGCAAATGGCATTGTATTGTGAAAGAGACGTTAAAGCATACATAATAAAGAAAATAACAAGACCCCAGATGGAAAAAGACATTAACTTTAAGCAAATCATCAACATAACTAACTGAAACAAAGCAACTTCTTGTTGCCTTCACTTAGAAGTAGACATAAGCCCTAATCCCTTTCAAGAATAGAAGAAACAGGGGAGGCACTCCTGTTTCTGTAGGTGACCTGCAGCGCGATCGACGGATCAACAAACGCGACGAACTCTTGCGTCTCCCATGGCGTCCTCTTGGCCCCGCCCCTGGTGTAACAGTAGTAGGAATATGAAGCCACGGTCGCCACTTCCTCTCCTTTGCTGTTCTTGACGATCTTGATCGAACCGTGGGGCCTCGATTCCCCGTGGGTCTTCTGGGTGATCTTGGGCGTAGGAGGCGGTTCTTTGACGAACCTGTACATCCTCCCGTCGGCATGGATACGTCCACCGAGTAAAGATCCTGCCGTCGGCAAACCCTCTGGATCGTACTTGGCCGCGATTTTGCGTTCCAGCATATCCACCGAGTAAGCATCCTGAGCAGACATATTTCTTTCTTTCTTCCTTCCGCTCCCTCGATCGATGCAGAATCAAAAGCAGGTAATTACTACTAGTACAGACGCAGAGGAAGCGATGGTTTATATGGAGAGGGGAAAAGCTTCACTCGCAATTTGAATTTAGGTTTTGCGTGATTCGATACGGAATTGCACTGTCCAGTCCAGTGTCCAGAATTCATTTTGTCTTTCTTATAACGGACTGCGGGCCTGGAAATACGTTGGGCCCACTTTGCGGTTGTTGGTTAACTTGGGCCCGCTGAGCGAGACGCTAATATGTGATTTTCACGTCTGAGTAAAAAAAAAAAAAAATTTGGTGGTACACGCTTGGTTCAAACTTATGCAGGTCGCAACTTAAGGTTGGATTTTGGAATTGGAGATAGAACTTTGAGGAAAAGAAGTCAGCGGTAGAGGGCTAGACTTCAGACTTCAAAGGGCTTGACGAATACAGGGGAATAGGATCTTAACCTCAAGGTTGTAACGGGTTCGGTTGGAATCCGGGAATTGGTTTCTCTGTTCTTTCTTCACATCATTTCTTTCTTCGTTTTAGTTTGTGCTTGCTAGGAGAAATCGTAATAAAAGTGTCTCCCAGATTAGCAGTGCTATCCCCGGGATGTGGAGTAGCTATAGTTCTTAAAAAAAAAAAGGAGTAGCTATAGTTAGTGAACCACGTTAAAAATATCGTGTTCATCTCTTTACCTTCCTTGCACTCTGTTTCTGTAGCTTTGTTTGAGTCAGGCTCTTTCTCCAAAGGGAGAAGACGAGTTCTGCCAAATTACTTCTTGTGGGCTTTCCATTTCCCTCCAAGCCTATTGTCTTATAGGTGTTTTAAGTTGGTTTATAATTCTGTTTTTATTAGTTGGGCTTTTGTGTTGGTTAAGCCCATATAGTCTGGTAGAAGAAATCAGACTAGCTCTCTAGCCACCTCTCTCAATCGTCTTTCTTCCCAAGTGCCTAAACTCTTCCACGTCTTTCCTCTCCGCATTGCAGAGTCAAAATCCCCGTTTGCTTGTGAGATTTTAAAAAATGAAGGATTTTGGTAAAATCTTGGATTTTGGGATTGAAGAATTATGTTGGATTTTGTTATGTTGGATTTTAAAAATTGCATGTTTGCTTGTTGGATTTCAAAATGGACTTTACTATCTTGGATTAATGGGTTAAATGATTAGTTTACCTTCTTATCCTTCTTTCTATCATCATAAAGTTTTTTTTTTGTTAAGGATACTTTGGTCATTCATTGTTACTGAGGTCCCGGATTTTGGCACTTCTCAAAATCATACCTCATGAGGTGGGATTTTATAATCCGTGGGGTCCACGGATTTTGAGCAAAAGAAAATCCCACATTTGTGGGCTCTACGGATTTAGGCTAACTTCATTTTTATCAACAAACATAGATTTGAACCATAATCCAACACATATGGGATTTTGAGGCAAAATCCCTCGTCAAAATCCTACAAGCAAACAACCTCTAAAAATCAAAGCCAAATCCCTAACCCACTTTCACTTAATTTAATCAATAAAGAAAAAATAGATTGTTCTTCATCCTACTCCTCTACTACCTCTATCTACCTATTCAAACTAAGGATATCAAGTGTTTGCGACGATGAAGAAGAGTAAGGCAGAGGGCCATGTCGGGGGCTTAGATAGAGATGTTTTTGGTGGAGATGCTAAACTCGTGATTGATAAGTGTCTAGCCCGAGACATGTGGGATGTTATGATAATTCACCTCAGTTCCATCTAGCCATTGTAGATCATAGGAACAATAGGACAGGCGACTCACTTAGTGGCCTGTAAAGTTCTATATTTGTCGCCACAAAATCTTCGAGGATTCGACTTCGTTTTGTGGTTTCACAGGTAATACTTCTTCGTGTATTTGAATACTTCCTTTTAATATTTTTTTGGTAGAACTTCCTTTTAATCGAGTGATCCCTTGCAATTTTTTTAATATTTTGACGTCATTATTAATAAAAATAAAAGGCCTCGATACTCATTGAAAGTGGGCAAGTTTTCGGCTGGACTACGGTTTCAATTATAAACATAAAATCAAGTGGGCTTTAATTATAATTTACTGTCGAGCCCACAAATTTACCCGTTCATTCCACAAACAGAAATCTTGAAGTGAGTAGTTTGCTACTTGATCAAAAATGCAGAAAATTTTCCTTCTCGCTTGTTCATTTCTTGCATTCTTGATTCTTGGAAGGTTTAGGAGTTTACAGCGAAAAACATATATATTCTTCCATTTCACAATGTCGAAGAAAAGGAAGAGGGAGGATGAACAACAGTCAGAGGAGCTTGCGGTTACCCGGTCAGTGAATTTGCCGGAGGATATCATCAATGAAATTCTACTCAATCTGTCGTCGACTAAGTCGCTCGCTCGCTTCCATGAAATCAACTAGTCATACAAGAGTCGACTATCCTCTCTTCCCTTCATACGCGAGTTTCTGTTCCACAATCCTGATTTCTTTAACAATTCACAGCTTGTAATTCAGCGTCGCAAGAAGGACCGGGTTGTGTACTCTTTCCACTCCTTCTGCTCCCTCCACCTCATCAATAGTGAGAAATCAAATGAAGGACAAATCGATCCTTCCATTTCACAATGTCGAAGAAAAAGAAGAGGGAGGATGAACAACTGTCTGCAGAGGGGCTGCGGTTACCCAGCTAGTATGTCGACGGGCTTCATCCAACTCGGCGAATATGTCATCCATCCTTACAAGTGATGGATCTCGGCGGCCGTGGAGTGTTGAAGCAGACGTATCATTACTGGCGACCGTGGAGTGAAATAGTAGAGGAGGACCGGGGGGGATACACTTTCTATTTCATCTGTATTGTCACTTTCCAACCAACTATTTTGCTCCTTCCCCATACAGTAAATAACTATTAGGCAAAATTCATCTGTGTAGCCAAAACTTTGACGTTTGTGACAATAATAGCCACTTTTGGGGAAATACCAAAAATAGCCAAAAATTAGAAAGTTTGATGACAATAATAGCCATTTCCGTTACATAGTTTGACGGTGTCAATGACACCGTTAGTCAAATTAACAGAATGCCTACGTGGCTGCCAACTCATCGGACACATCATCGACAACTCTACACATAGATGCCATGTCATATTTTAATTTTAAAAATAAATAAAAAATAAAAAATTACTTTCTCATCCTCTCTCCTCTCACACCATCGTCGGCGTCTTTTGCATCCAACACCCAATATCCAAAAGTAGAGATTTTCCCTTTTAACCCTAGCGTTCTCGATCTGCTACCCAAGCTCCCAAATTAGTAGATCTGCTCTGTTCTTCTTCACGGATGAAACTCAAGGGAGCTGTCCCCAAATCAATAGATATGTCTCGGGAATTATTGACCAGTGGGTTTAGCAGCCGAAAACCTCCGATTCGGGAATCGTTTCTCTTCACCGCCGGCGCCATCCTCTTCGCTTCATCTTGTCCGTGACCAAAACCCAAAATCGGAGATCTGCACTGGGGAAGAGAGAGCTAAAGGAGGGGGCTTTCATCTGATTTGGGGCTTTTAATTGAAATCGTCGCCGCTGAAGCTCAGCCATCGGAGACGAAGAGAGATGGAGATGAAGATGAGTCGTCGGCGCCCAACACATCCCTCTCCCCCGTCGTTGCCTCTCCGATCAATATGACCTTCAATCCCTCTTTTCTTTCCCAAAAATCCCACCTCTCTCGTCAAACCCAGATCCACAAACTAGAAAACCCCTCTTGGCCCCTTCCATATACTTTTCACCACAATAATCACCTAGAGATACAGCCGCTGCATGCAAGCGATTTTCCTCCACCGTGACGGCGATCGAATCTTTGGAGAAGAAAGCGGCGAAGAGATCTGCAAAGTGAGCGGGGGAATTTCGCCAACAATCAGATACAATCAATTATATCTTTTTTTTTATTAAGGGTCGTCGATTGATTGGTTTGAAGATCGATGGGATACTGGGATTTTCTTCTCGAAATATTAGGGGGCAGGGAGTGGGATTGTCCATGTGGGATCAGAGAAGATGGAGAAGGAAGTTACGGAGAGAGATCTATTTTTTAGTTCTTAATTTTTTTTATTTCCTTATGTAATTAATAATTAAAAAGATGAAGAAGGAAATTAGGCGGTGGTGGTGATTGCTTACGAGAAGTGATTTTTTATATATTTAATTTGATTAAAATAAAGGATAAAATTTTGATTAATTCCACCTAATATTATTTTTGAATAAAATATGCAACGTCATTTGCTGCTGTTAGTCCAGTCAGCACGTTAACTAACACCGTTAAACAATTGGACAGAAGTGGCTATTTTTGGTATTTCGTCAAACGTGGCTATATTTGGCCAAACCGTCAAAGTTTTGGCTACACAAGTGTATTTTGCCTAACTATTATGAGAGTTGAGGCTTTCCCAATTTACAAGATTACCCAAAAAAAAAACTTAAATTAATACTTGCCAAATTATTAAGGAGAAAAGTGACCAATGAAAAGGAGGGTGTCAAAATCCCAACTCCTTTTGGGGTCGTCATATTATCCTACCCGTCTCATAGTCTCTCTTGTTTGTTTCTTGCTTTCTTGGAGAACGTTTTAAGGTTTACAGCGAAGAACAGAGCGATCCTTCTATTTCGCAATGTTGGAGGAAAGACGACGGAGGAATAGCAAGCCAGAGGAGGTTGTGATTGCCCCGCTAGGGGAGCTTGTTGTTGTCGCACCAACGAATAACTTGTTCTTTCAGGCTTTCAACCATTGTAGTTGATGAATGTCTTGGAGCAAAATATGAACTCAAAAGAATCATCTCAAACATGAGAGTAAAGAAAGGTTTAGAAACAAAATGTCATTATGAAAACTTGAAACAACATTCTTTCCATCAAAGACATGAAATGTAACTGTCAACAGTATCTCAAATGGCACAAGAATTAGCATCAAACCGAATGATTTTACAATTACATCGAGCTAGAACAAAAGTGTTAACCCTCTAAGATATAGATCGCAAAAGGCACTTACATCGAGTTAGAACAAAAGTGTTAACCGAATCATTTTGCAATTACAGCAACCCAAATGGCACCTGACTTAGCATCAAACTGAATCATTTTAGAACAAAAGTGTTAAACCTCTAAGAAATGGATCGCAAAAGGCACTCAGCTACAATTAGTCCATTACAGACCATCATGTCAATGAAATATGAGATGGCGTATACGGAAACAATTTGAAAGACTGTCAATCCCCTTGAATGCGAAGCTCTTTGGGAATAGTATTTCTTTTCTGAAGATCGATGACAATGAGGTTCCTGTCGTCTCTTCGCTGGAAAAAATCATTTTCATCCTTCCACACATCCATTGGACATCCCAATAACTGGTTCAGTTTAATAGAGGACACTTCCACCATACTCTTCTCATGATCAACTCTCATCCATGTCTCCAACGATTCTCTCTTAACACACATGGCAATCAGCACCCCTTTGATCATGGAGAATGAGACTAGAGGGGAGGGCAACAACGCTACTGAAGGTTTCATGACAAAGAAATAGTGATCTCCTCCTGTAGTGCTCGTGTCAAAGTGAGCAAATCTAAAGTCTTCAGACCACCGGTAGAAGGATCCCTCATCATAGGACGACACGGAATAACGGATTGTGCATGGGAAATTACAGTCGTTCCAGTCAATAAGCCTCCACTCATCGGTCATCGGCTGTACATCTCAGTGAAGTGTTCATACGCACCATCACTATCACCACTAGCATAATAATGATCGCCGTCATCATCATCATCATCATCAGGATGAATATATGCACATGACAAACAACAAATGACTTTGTAGTCATTCAATTGTGGACCGAAACAAAACCCAATACTCTCAACAATCGCGCCAAACTCATCGAAAGGATCATCAACCATAGTGGAAACGAAGAGTACTAAGTTTGAGAGATTTTAAGGTTCCACAAAGCCACATTGGAGATGTCGTTGCCGCCATGAGTGTCACTTAAGCAGAAGAGTCTCCTGCATTCCCCAAAGATTTCATAGCCTGGACCTAGAACAGAGTCCAAACGTTCCTCGGGCTTCTCGCCATCGATGAGACGGAGTGAACGGAAGGAGTGAAAAGAGTGAAGAGTGTGGTCGTTTTTCCAATGGCCGCCAAGATCCATCACTTGCAAAGATGAATGATATATTCGCAGAGTTGGATAAAGCCCTCCAGCAAATGTTGTCGCCGACACTTAGGGTCGATCGCATCTCTACTGTGGAAGGACTGTGGTCAATGGGAAAAGATCAAGCGCAGACACCCGTGGATAAGAGGAAGTCGTTGGAAGGTGTGGGTTTGGGATGGAAGACGGAGGACGACCGACGACATAAATGAAGGGAGCTATGTTGTAAGGGTGGCGGGGAGGGGTTACGGAGGGGGATTGCAACGTCGGTATGACCTTTTTGCTACGGCGCCGGGGGGAGGGGGTATCAAGCTAACCGATCCCCCATCAACGCCGCTGTCTTCATCATTGGTACTCTCGAGATGGTACAAGGAAAGCGAAGTCTTGGTTGCCCCTTCCTCTCATCTGCTGTTTTTGATGATCTTGCTCGCATTATGGCCCCTCCATTGCTCGTTTGGAGTCTTTCGGTTGATCCTGAACATTGTTGGCTTGCGTTTGACGAACATGCACATCCTCTAGCCATCGTTGTCGATGTAAAAGTCTTCTTTTGTCGTCTTCGCTAAATGCAGAAATTGTGACTGGGAAGATCATCTATGCCGCTTACCACGATGTTTCATTCCAACAAACCGACCAAATAAGCGTCCTGACTATACATGTTTTGCTCGAGAGGTCGATGCTTTCTTTCTTTATTTCTCGGTATACACCGGGAGAGAGCGAGTAGAAACAGAGGAGCGACTGGTTCTTATTTATAGAGAGTGGGGAATGGGTGCCATGGGGGTTAAGGCAATGGTTCTGTGTCCGATAAAGAAACAAACTATAATCGGGCTTTTCTCACTTATTTTTGTTTTCATTTTGGTCAAAGGCCCATTTCGACAAGCTCTCAGACTACCGGCCGGAAAACACTTTATGCCGCTTACCGCGATGTTTCGTTCCAACAAACCGACCAAATAAGCGTCCTGACTATACATGTTTTGCTCGAGAGGTCGATGCTTTCTTTCTTTCTTTCTTTATTTCTCGGTATACACCGGGAGAGAGCAAGTAGAAACAGAGGAGCGACTGGTTCTTATTTATAGAGAGTGGGGAATGGGTGCCGTGGGGGTTAAGGCAATGGTTCTGTGTCCGATAAAGAAACAAACTATAATCGGGCTTTTTCTCGCTTATTTTTGTTTTCATTTTGGTCAAAGGCCCATTTCGACAAGCTCTCAGACTACCGGCCGGAAAACACTTTAAGCCCACTTTGTGGCTGTTGGTTTTAACTAAAACAAATAACTAATCCACAATTAGTTAATTACACAAAAATTTGAGACTGCTTGGATTAATGGGGTGTTTTAGCTCCAGTTGGGTTAAAATGGCTTGGCTATGTTAGGCAATTAAGAACTATGGGGGTCAGTCTGTTTATTTAGTTGAGTTATCACACTAAGTTGAACAAAATCCTGACAAAAACATGATGATTATTATGTTAATTATTCTAAATTTAAACACAAAATAGAGGATCTAATTTAGTGGTAAATCATTTTAGGGGCCAACGACTCAACAAGTGTTCATACCGAACTTTGAGTCGTTCGATTTGTCGAGATCAACATATATGATTCATCCAAATTAATAAAAATGAAGGTCATATAGGCGTTCTTAATTGGTTCTAAGGTAAGGGGATAAAGGCTTTATGGTGTTTCTAAGTAATGTGAGTTTGGAGGGGGTGGATTAATGAGTTTATTTTAGCTCGGGTATGAATTCAAATGGCTTGCTACGTCAACTTTTTTAGAATTATGTAGTTTGTTCATTTATTTGAATTGTCATACTAAGTTTAACGAAATTCTAACTGAAATATATACGATGACAATTAGTTATGTTACCGATTCTTTAAATTGAGTTGTCATAATAGGCTGGAGTTGGACGAATCCCGATAGAAACAGACACAATGAATATTATGCTAGTTATTACAAACTTGAGTTATAATTGACAAAAATTACCGCATCAGATTTATTGGTAACTCATTTTACTTTATTCACACTTATGATAGATAGCTGCCAAGGTCAAAATCCTTCTTCCAAGTCAGTGTGATCTAGTGCAAGATCTTGAGCCTAAAACCCAATGAAACTAACTGACAATAGAATATGAAAATATCATTTGCTAGAAGATTGCATATCTCGGCAAATGCAAAGTCAAATCTTAACATTTTAGCTTATAATAATCACTAGTGTGATAGTTAGGAAAAGGAAAGGGAAGGGTAGGAAGGTTTATGATGATAACCATGAGCATGGTGTTGGGATGGAATGTGTTTCTCCAAGTAAGCAACTAAAAAAAAGTTTGTTTATGTAGTTTTTCCACAAATGTCACAAACTTCACAATCATTTCGAAGATGAATTTTTCTTTCATTATCATTTTAATATACATAAAGAATTCAGTTATGAGTCTTAGAATCGGATATCTTCAAGCGCACTAAAAAATGTATGATTTTGAGTTTTTATAAGGTTAATTTTGGGATTTCTGATTATTGAGACGGTGTATTTGAATCGTAGTTGTTAGTTAAGATTACTTATATAATGTAAGCTTGTCTTTCTTTATACTTTTCTCACAATCACACTTTCAAAAGTTGTGTATTTTTACAATTAATTGAATCCTTAAAATGGCTCCGCATCATCTCCCCCAAAGCTACATATATACTAAGAATCATGGGTTCAAAAAGTCCCCAAATCATCTCCCCTATCTGCCATGGATGATACTACTCTAGGTCACAACAAGCTCCAAAGTTGACTTTGGTGCTGTTCCCAACTCAACCTTAACCATAGGGCACAAGTTGACCTAGTTGCAGCTAGCCCAAAAAAGGCTATGCTCACTAGGGCAAACTTGATAACAATGGTTTAGGCAAGCTCCAATCATGTACACAGACCAAAAGTAGGCAGAAAGGGGAACTTCAATAGTGGAGGGTTCTGTGAAAACCAGCACAGCATGCTGCTGAGCTCAAAATTGCAGGTGGCTGTGTGGGTTTTCAGGAGTGAAGTGGACAGTTAAAAGAGAAACAGAGAGAGAGAGAGATTGGTCTCTCAGCCATGGATGGCTTGTGGTTGGTTTTTGCATGCTTAGTTGAACCATGATTCAGACATCACCAAGCTGCTAAAATATTGTGTTTATTGGAGAGACATCAGCAAAGAGGAAAAAGCCAATGGTTTGGTTGGCTGATTGAGGTTTTCTTATAGGGTTTTAATCAACTGATAAAGGAGGGGAATGTTTGTAGGAATAAAGAACTCAATTGGACGGTGTAAAAGGTGACCATCTTTTGGTATATGGTTAGGCAGAAATATTATGGTATCAAAATCTTATCTAATGAAGCTTGTGAAAATGACATTGCAAGTGTAACCCATTGCCTTTGGCAAAAGATTAAGGAGTTAGGTGGGGGGTGAAGATGCATGATCCAACTAGTAAGTTCCAAAATGTAAAATTTTTGTTATTATAATGGAATATTAGAAGAATATTTGACGTGTTAGAATGCCGATAAATGAGGTATTTTCAAGTTTTGTTGATATAATGTTGGAGGGTTGTGTGAGAAGTTTGGTCATGAAAAATGAATATATACTTTGTATTTTTAGTTAGGATTAAACCTGATAATATTTGATCAGATTTATATTTGGATTGGAAGGGATCCTGCTTTGGTTCTCTATGAATTATCTTGAGCACAAAGTGAATGACGCATATGATTGAAATTGATTATTATGTTTTTCGTAAATAAAGATTAATTTTTATATTTTCGGGGTAGGGCGAGATTGAATTAGAATTTATGTTTGTTTTATCAGGTATATAATCCTCATTTTTCCTTCATTTTTTTATTATGTACTTACTTGATCAATATGATTCTCAAACGATCCAAATTCTCCTCACCCTCAAATGTAACTCAAGAAAAATCATGATAAAAAGCAATCGATTCGTACTAACATGACACAAATAATAAACCACTTTCATGTTATGTCTTGTGTGTTGTTACTCATTTTCCCTCACGCACTTTTCTTCTTGATAAACAATTTCGGAACCCAAATCATCGAACAATGTCCTATTCTGCATATTTACAGCAAATGTAACACTCAGACAAAATTGATGGTGGAATCGCTCTAGTGGAACTTGGGACGAACAACAATGAAACAAATAAATTACATCACATCACAAGACTTTTTTAGAGGAACTTTTCATAAGGTAACTGGACTTTTTTCAGAGGAAACTTCATAAGTTAACTGGTGCTTTGATCGATGATGCAGCAGCATCAAGTTTAGATTGTGTAGCCTGAATCAGCAACGAAGGAGGACTAGTGACATAGTCCTTCAGCTTACCCATCTCATGGGCTACATCCACCATGGTTGGCCTTGTTGAAGGGTTGTATTGGGTGCACATCAGACCCAAATCGATCATCTCCAGGATTGCATCTTCCCAAACCGAGTTCAGAGATGAAGGCAACGCCATTGCCGCGTATCGAAGGATCGCCTGCTCAACAATGGGGCTGAGCTTGTGTGGGTACTGGCTCTTCACCCATTCATGCAAGTTTGAACCTTCATGGAAGAGAACATCAGTTGGCCTCCTTCCTGTGATGATTTCTAGTAACAGAACTCCAAAGCTGTACACATCTCCTTGGGTTGAAGCCTGCTTCCCCATTCCATACTCTGGTAGTTTGAATTTTGACATCAAAATGGGAGAAATTAGTTCTATGGTGAAATGTGATTCAATGAAAAGTTCTATGGTGATCAATTCAATCCATACCAGGAGCTATGTAGCCGAGCGAACCACACAACAGTCCATCAGTCGACTCGAATGAAACCGAATCATCAACCAACTTCAGCTCATCAACACCATTAACCAGCTTGGATATCCCAAAATCAGTGACCAAAGCGGTCATATCATCATCCAGAAGGATGTTACTAGGCTTGAGATCACAGTGCACAACTCTAACGAGTGAGTGATGGTGCAGGTAAGCCACCCCTTCTGCGACATCCCGACAGATCCCAATCAACTGCACCAAACTTAAACCAGGATTCAAACCATGGCTGGGGTACAGATGCCTCTCCAGGCTACCATTCGTCATCAGAGGGAAAACCAAAGCATTAAAACCCGGTCTGCTGCACGTCGTAATGATCCTGATCAAATTCCTGTGCCTCGTTCTTCTCAGGACTTGGCATTCCCTCTTAAAGCTTCCTCCTTTGATTTCCCCTGCTGTCTTTGAATCCAAAACCTTGACAGCTATCCTTGTGTTATCCTGAAGAACTCCCTTGTAGACCTGACCAAACCTGCCCGAACCGATCAGGGTTGATGGGTTGAACCCTCCGGTTGCTTGGATGAGTTGCTTGTATGAGATTCTTGGGTACTTGTGATCATTCTTCTTCCCTTTCTCCTCATCATAGTCCATATCATCCTGTCGACTGAATATGCCCAGCTGACTTCTGAGCTTGGACTTGGAAATGGACCGGTAGACGAATAGGCATAGGGAGAAGACAGCAAATAGTGAGACAATGAGAGGCATGGTGATGGAGTTATAGGGATGCTTCTTCTTCTTGCAGCTGTGCATTCCTTTGATTGTGCCACAGAGAGCTTGATTTCCCATGAAGGATTCCATGGTTAAGGAGGAGAAGCTTCCGTTGTTCGATATGTTGCCCGAGAACATGTTGAAAGAGAAGTTGAGTTGCTTGAGGGTTAGAGATGTCTGCAGTGTCTGTGGGATTGAACCATTTAACTGGTTTGAAGAGACATCCAGTGATTTCAGGTAAGGCAGCTTCCCTATAGAAGCAGGAAGAGGACCTTCAATGGAGTTTCCTGAAAGGTTCAGAAACTCCAGAGCAATGCAGCTTCCAAGCTGCGACGGAATCGTGCCAGAGAGATTGTTCGACGACAGATCAATAGCTAGCACCATATCCATCTTACTCAGCTCCAACGGCAGAGCCCCGTCCAGATAATTCCCGGACAAATTCAAGTACAGCTTCAGGCTCCTCAACCCAGCAACTTCACCAGGAATCACCCCAGAGATCTCATTCCTCGACAAATCCAGAATCTCCAGATTTACACATTCACCCAAACTCCTAGGAATAGTGCCCGACAGCCTGTTCTCATAAAGCAGCAGCCTTCTCAGCTGAGAAAGGTTTGCAAAGCTGTCAGGAATCGAACCTGACAGCTCATTCTTCGACAGGTCGAGGAGACCCAAATGAGGCAAGTTACCAAACTCCGCTGGGATCTCGCCATAGATCGAATTATTCGAGAGATAGAGCCGCTCGAGCTTCGCCATTCGACAAAGCTCCAATGGAATCGTGCCGTTGAGAAGGTTAGCTGAAAGGTTCAGGAGTGTTAAATTGAGAAGGTTGGAAATTTGAGGTGGGATTGGACCGTAGAGAAGGTTCTGATCCAAGTGAATCTGTACAAGGTTGGTCGAGAGATCGCCAATAATAGGAGGGATCTCTCCGCCGAGACCATTCCCAGCCAGCTCGAGCTCTTGCAAGTTTTCAGCACGAACTAAAGCAGACAGAAATGGCGAAAGATTGGTGTTTCCATCCTGAGTGACGAACTTGTTGTAGGAGAGATACAGAAACTGCAGTTTAGGCATCTTGCTTACAATCTCTGACGGCAATTCCCCTGTAAGGTTATTCGATTCCACGTCCAGCCATTCGAGGTCTGACGATTTGGACAGCGACGGAGGAATGGTCCCCACGAGCTTGTTAGACCAAAGTAGTAGGAACCTCAACCGAGTAAGCTCACAGCCATGGCCCTTCAGAGGGATTTCTCCTGACAACGAATTGTTGGAGAGGTCGACATACTCCAGAGCCGAAGACCCGTTGCAGAAAAGTGGTTGAGGAATTTCGTCGAACAGCTTGTTGCTGCCCAAATCGAGGTATACGAGCTCCCTGAGAAACCCTAACTCCGGAGGGATCCCGCCATCCAGCAAGTTCCACGACAGGCTCAGCTGCTTGAGATGGGGAATCCGGCCCAGCTGCCATGGAATCCTGCCTCGAAAGAAGTTGTGAGACAGATCAAGGACCAACAGAGAGGAAATGTTGGACAGAGAAGCAGAAATCGTGCCGTGGAGTGACATTCCACTGAGATCAATCTGCACGATTTGGCGGGAATTTCCGCCATTGTTGCTGCACTCCACTCCAGTCCAGTTGCAGACGGGTAAAGCAGAGGAACTTCCCCAGCTCGCCAGGCGGTCTACAGGGTGCGAACTGACGACGCCGGACTTGAACTCCAGCAGGGCAGCTCGCTCGTTCGAAAGCTCGGAACTTTCGTCGCCGGCGACCAGAAATAAGACAAGGGTTAAACAGAGGAAGAATTGGCGGCAACCCATTTGGTTAATCTTTTGTGGGGACTCAGAAAGGATCGAACTTTGCAGATTGGTCGCTGCAGTTCATTGATTTGGTTTGGTTGAAGCAAAAGATGAACTTTGGGGCAAATTTTTGAGTTACTATTATAAGAAAACCAGATACATTGTTACAAGCAGGAAAATGGTAATAATAAATATAATTAATTAATGTTTATCTTGTTATAATATTGATTTTGCGCCTAACTACCGTTTGAATATGGATAAACGGAAAATGTTATGGATTTGGACACAATTTATGTTAGGACGTGGTTGGCTAGATATGGAATTTGGTAACCCTTTGCAAACCAGAAGAATATGAGCCAAGTATATATCCTGGTTCGGGATTATCGTAAAGTCTCTTCGTATTGTAAACGATTTTGTGTTTCACTTACTTGATAATAGTTCTTATTTTTCAAATCTTGAATAGAACATGTGTTCGATGATAATTAAGTGAGTGTCGTGCAGTTTGGTGTTGTATAACTATGAGCGGGTTTTAAGAATAGAGAAATATGCGACTTAATGTATTACATAAGTATATAAATGTATAGGTACGATATCCTTATACAAAATTGACGTATTCAACATATCACAAGAAACCGTTTCTTGAGATTGCGACGAGGGAAGTTGATGAGATGGGAGGAGATGGTGGTGTTGCATGTCAGCAACTCATGCCTAACAAAATTTGATTTAGGGGTAGAATTAAGAAATAAAGGGTGGGATTAGTGGACTTGTGAGTTGTTAAGGGAAGAAATATAATAATAAGATGATAAGGTAAGTTAATGGAGTGTGACAAGTATAAATGGGAAGGTTGTGACATTAGGTGGTTGAAATACGTAAATATTGGTATACCTAAGGTACATTTTTACTAATACGGTGTATAGTATAAAGTAAATATGGTTTTGTTATAAGTTACTTAAGGGGTCGTTTGGAAGTTGTGATTGTTAGAGTTGTGTTTGTTGAATACATGTATTGTGCATAATACAATGTTTGGAAGAGCCAAAGTGTAAAACAATGCATGCATTGTTTTAGGTAGGTCCCACCAACAATCACAAAAAATGATGCATTATACAATCTCAACTAAAAGTTGAGATTGTTGGTTTTAGATTTGTGTCAACTTTTTCTTTCCATTTATATCCCTAATAGTTTTTGTCTTATTCTAAAAGTTGAGGGTAAATATGACATTTCCCCATAAATGTAACTTTATGTAAATCAATGCATAAAGTAGAATCTCAACAACCAAACAATGTATTGTTAAAATGCATTCATTGTATCAATACATGCATTTATATTATGGTGATTCATTACAATGCAACGATTTAACATTCGCAACTTCCAAACGACCCCTATTTTATCTATGATATCATTTGAAATTATGGCTCTAATACAATTAGAATAGAAATTCTTATTTTATTGTATGTTACTTGGAGATTGACCATCAATAGTATTGATTAAGTGCCGCAAATAATCGCATTAAATAATAAATAACGAGCTTATATTTCAGTAAAAAGAATCAAACTTCTGACCTAACAGTTTAGTCACTAAAAACACTTTGGTCAAGGCATAGTGCAACAACAAACATGAACATAATCTTTCTTGCCAAAAGATCATTCAATTTAGAGATGAAAAAGATTCATATACAAACGGTTTACAATAACCGTAACCATGATTCAAAGTCGAACCTTTTGAAACATTGGCGACAAAAATAGAGAATTTCTAACTATCAAATAAGCTTCCTATAAACATGAACAAAATCCGAACGGATAAATTGCAAGTTTGGTCACTGGAATTACTAAAAAAATTCACGTTTGCCACCAGAATTAGTTTATTCCATTCATGGTCACTAAGATTAGTTCAACAGTTCAAGTTTGGTCACTCTCCGTTAACTTTATCTGACGTGGCAGTCAACTCTAAAAGTTGACCGTTAAATAAGTGACGTGGCAATTTAAAAAAATAAAATTTACACTTTATAATTTCCACGTCATTATCACTATAAATTATAAAAAAATAAAATCTGAAAATTATAATTATAATTCCGCTCGACGTCACTGACCGCTTTCTCCGATTCCACATCTGCGACTCGGGAAGCTCGAGTCTAACCAAGCTTTCTGTTCATAACCAACGCTGCCTTCTCCATCGCTCTACCTTCACCTCCATGAAAAAATTCCGGCAGATTCGACATGGTTTTCCCTCTCTGGTCCAATTACATGTTCGATTACGACACTCAACGAGACGCTAGCAGAGTAATTGACCGGGTCTCGGAGTTCATCGGGAAGGAGGTCGTCCCCGTCGGCCCGCTCGTGCGAGATGACTCCGACTCCGACAATAAAGTGGTGAAATGGCTGAACGAAAAAGACCCCTCGACGGCCGTGGCGTACATTTCATTCGGGAGTGAGTCGTATCTATCGGCAGGGAGAGGGAGGAACTAGGCCAGGCTCTGCTGATTCTGGTGACGAAAGGGCTGAATTTCATATGGGTTCTGAGGTTTTCGGAAGGGGAAGAGAAATGTCCGGCGGAAGCGCTGCCGGAAGGTTTCCTGGAGGCGGTGGGGGAGAGAGAATACGTGGCGGTGGTTTGGGCTCCGTAGCAGAGGATATTGAGGCACCGGAGGGTGGGCGGGTTCGTCAGCCACTGCGGGTTGAGCTCGGTATCGGAAGGGATGAAGTACGGAGTGCCGATGGTGGCGATGCCGCTGCAGAACGACCAGGGGACGAATGTGAGGTTGGTTGAGGAAGTTGGGGTCGAGATGAAGGGTTGATCGGATTGACAGGGGAGAGGTGGCGAGGGTGATTGAGCATGAGCAAGTTGTGGTGCAGAAATTGGTAGCGAAATTAGGGATAAGACAAGGTAGATTAGGGATTGTTTGGTGGAGAACGGGGATGGACTCAAGCTTCCTAAGTCGCAATGTGGAATGGAGAAGTCGGTGGTGGTCGAATTATAATTATAATTTTTAGGTTTTATTTATTTTTTATTTTATTGTGATAATGATGTGGAAATTATAAAAAAAAATATTTTTTATTTTTTTAAATTTCCACGTCACTTATTTAATGGTCAACTTTCAGAGTTGACTGCCACGTCAGATAAAGTTAACGGAGACTAACGGAGAGTAACCAAACTTGAACTGTTGAACTAATCTTAGTGACCATGAATGGAATAAACTAATTTTAGTGGCAAACATGAAATTTTTTAGTAATTCCAGTGACCAAACTTGCAATTTAGCCAAATCCGAACAGTCCGCTTTGAAGATGGTCCAGCCCATTTTTCACTGTGAGGCCCAAACCATAAATTTCAGTAAAGCCCACAACTCCTCAGTCAGATTCCCAAAACCAAAAATTACACAGAATTCCAACCGGGAAAAAACAAACCTAAACCAGCTTTCCCTCGCTTGCCTCGTTCTAGCCGGCGCTCACGGAGCAACCCTAGCCGCCGCCGCCCGCCGCGCCGTCGTCGTCAGCCACTCCACTCTCCGGTCACCGCTGCCTCTCATATGTACCGTCAGATCTTCTCTATCTCTCTCATTTTCCGTTTGTACCTTTCCTATGAATCACAAAGGGTTTATGAATTGGCTTGATATCCTAAACTATTCGCAGTCCTTTGTTTCTCTATCGAATGCATGGCTCCTCTGCTTGTTGGTCTTTGAATTGTTTCAAGCAAGCTCGGTGGCGATTTGATGGATCTTTCAACTTTGATTGAACGACTGAGGATGAGAATTACTAAGAACTGTTCTGTTTAGGATATCAATTTGAAACCTTTTTTGTTCTGCAGAAAATCATCATGACGGCTGTCAATGCTGAGTTAACCCGAGCGATTGGAGCAGCCATTAGGCCATCTTCGAGAAAAATCGATTTCTCCCATCGAGCTGTAGATAGGTGTGCGTTTAATCCTTCCTTCGAGCGACGCTCACTCCAAGCAGTAGGAGTTACTGGTGCAGCTAAAAACAGAGCCTTTGCCATGGGAAATGGAAGTGGGAGCGTAGATGGGTCTAGTGGCGGGCTGACTTACAAGGATGCCGGTGTAGATATCGACGCTGGGACCGAACTCGTGAGGAGGATTGCTAAGATGGCCCCTGGAATTGGTGGTTTCGGTGGTCTGTTCCCCCTCGGTAAGGATGATTTGTTGTCATCAATAGAGCTAGCTTTACATGTGATTGATTCTCTTCAGCCGCATTAAGTTTGTTTCTGATAGTTTGAGTGCTGATGGTGTTTTACAGGGGATTCATATCTTGTTGCTGGTACAGATGGAGTGGGTACCAAATTGAAACTTGCTTTCGAGACAGGAATCCATGACACTATTGGCATTGATTTGGTAAACCTTTGAGTGAACCCATTTCACTGTTTGATTAAGGGTAATGGTGGTTTAACTGACTCCGTGGCTTCTGCCCTATTACAGGTTGCAATGAGTGTCAATGATATAGTCACTTCAGGTGCAAAACCTCTCTTCTTTCTTGATTACTTCGCAACTAGTCATCTTGATGTCGACCTGGCTGAAAAGGTAGCTATTAAGCTTTACTTAAACATTCATCTGATTTACCTGAAACGTTGCTGCGGATAAATAAAAGTGTTTCCTTTTTGAGTCTGGGGTAGGTTATTAGAGGCATTGTGGATGGCTGCCAACAATCTGATTGCGCGCTATTGGGAGGAGAGGTGAACTAAAGCCTATCTAGCTCTTGTTGGTTGAGCTATTGTGGGTGACATGAACCAACGAGCCTTTTGTGTTTCAGACTGCAGAGATGCCAGATTTCTATGCAGAGGGTGAATATGATCTCAGTGGTTTTGCAGTCGGCATTGTTAAGAAGGAGTTGGTCATTGATGGGAATAACATTGTAGCTGGGGATGTTTTGATCGGATTACCATCTAGCGGAGTCCATTCTAATGGGTTTTCTCTTGTCAGAAGGTTGTCAATGATTTAGGAATGCTTATAAACTTTCGAGCCAATGTTTCCCTGGATAACATTTTCTAATAAGATATGTCCTCTTTGAACAGGGTGTTAGATCGAAGTGGTCTTTCTCTGAAGAACCAACTTCCTGGAAATGACCTTACTTTAGGTGAGGCTCTAATGGCCCCTACTGTCATATATGTCAAGCAGGTAACTTTGTTCTCTCTCTCTCGTCCCTTCTCGAATGTGCACACTTACATTTCCTATACTGATATGCTATATTCAAAATATACATACAGGTGCTGGACATAGTTGGCAAGGGAGGTGTAAAGGGCATTGCCCACATTACAGGAGGCGGTTTTACAGATAACATACCGAGAGTATTCCCCAAAGGTCTCGGAGCTGCTATTTACAACAACTCCTGGGAAGCCCCACCCGTCTTTAAATGGATCCAAGAGGTAAGATCTAGTCCCGCAAATCCATTTCTCGAAACCTTTATACCCATTTTAGGTCTCCTTTTGGTCTCCTCTTTGCTCTCTCATCATGGCCTGCTCGTTTCAAACAGGCTGGAAACATAGAAGACGCAGAGATGAGACGAACATTCAACATGGGCATCGGGATGGTCCTAGTGGTGCCTAAGGAAGTAGGAAGAAGAATCGTCGAGGATGGAGAACACAAGGCGTGCCTAATTGGCGAGGTCGTAGGGACCGAAGGAGTAAGCTATTTATAACCGCCGGTGATAAACTCTTCGAGATTCCCTTCCACCTTGGATTCAGTTTCTTCCTTTCGAGTGGTTTCTGAAACGGGACCAAGATACCAAGAAGTTGCAGGCTGTTCGTGTGCTTTGCTCGTACCTGAGGGGAATGCTCAATGATGTGTAGGGTAGCTAGATCTCCTTCACCTAGAATTTTGCATGTAGCTCAACGGGAGAGTTTCTGACTTTCTGTAACAAGTCTTGAGGGGTAGAATGTTATAATTCTGGTTTTTGTAACTGTACCTGAGGTCCTATCGAAGGAATGAGTTTTTAATGATGCAATTGTGGTTCAAAATAAGAATTGCCGCCAAAAGAGAGAAGAAGAAGTTGTACCATTTGTAATTAAGGCTTGATGAAATCATTATCATAAACTGAAAAATTCTGAAACAATATCCTACAAATTTAAACATATTACAATCGAAAGATCCCTTCAAATTCTTTTCATATCCCCTGATTCCTCTTCTAAATTGTTTGTTGCTTTCCGACCAGGACATAAAGGGCGTATACCATACCAGGAATGTATCCAAACATGGTCAGCAACAAGTCTATCCAGAATTCCACCTGCATCATCCCATTAGATACATTTTCAAACGTGAGATCATCGAAGAATCGAGACAGATGACACGAATGTACGAAAATGATAAGGATGTTGTCGACTCGAACGTTAAGCAAACATATATAGAGCATTAAGAGAATTAGAGAAGGAACGAATAGCGAAATGAGTCAAACTTACGCACCCCACAGCCAAAACGAAGGAAGACGCCAACCGGTGGTATCAAAATGGCCAATATCACCTCTAGGAATGTCATTGAACCCATTCTCGCCGGTTTCTGTGTTATGTTCTTTGCTAAGGTGAACGATATTTTGTGCTATTAAATCTGTTATACGGAGATGATGTAATGAACTTCTTGACCTATAAGAACAAGAAAGATGAGAGGTAAAGCATGAGGGAGGGTAGGAAGGAATGATGGAGGGAGGGAGGGAAGAAAGATAGCCAAAACCTCTCATTCTATGTGACATTGTAGATTGATAATATAGATTGTGATGGTGTTTTCCTTTTAAAATAGATTGTGTTGTCACGATTGTGTTTGTTGCGATACTATTTTGTGTTTTCACGTTTACTTAGTATGCTTTAGAAAATTTCTCGACGCTTCCTTAATAGGTTCATTATAAATGATTCTTTCGGTTATAATATTGTCTATTTCGTGATATTGCGTTACACGTTTGTTCTACCATATAAAAATTTTTAGGATCGAGAAGGCCTTTGAGAATGGTACTACTACATGACGTCTACCTTCTTTATTGTAATTTTTTAAATGTAATTTTTTTTAATTGACCAAATTATGGGACCAGAAAAGTAAATTTGAATACTGTAGAGGATTGATTGAGAAAAGTGTACAATTTGGGGGATAAAAAATAAATTGACCCTTTTAAAACGAATATCTTATCTTTCAGCGAAGAAAGAAACAACAAAGTAGCAGCTCTCCTGCCGGCAAGTGCCAATGGCAGAATCTGAGGTTTAACAGAGGGTTCTCTCGTAGGCCGTACTGTTCTTCGACACCCTCTCCCCTTTTCCCTTCACTCTCTCTTATCACCCACAAAGCGGAAACAAGTAATGGCTTCCACAGCGCCATTCTCAACTACATCTCAAATTCAGTACTCGGCATGGCCATCAAAACCCCCATCCAAATCCTCAAAACCCCACAAAAACCTTCACTTCCTCTCCAACCAAGCTCCCCTCACTCCTCTCTCAGCTTCCTCATCTTCCTCTTCTTCATCCTCGTTCCCGGCTTCCCTCAATCCCAAATCCTCCAGGAATCTACATCTATTCAACCCATTAAACGATTCCAGCCACGACCATCTCCTCGAAGACCGCCAGTCACTCGAGAATCTCATGAATTTGGAATTGCGGGAAAGTGATCAAATTGAAGGGGGGAAAGATGAAAAGAGAGTGTTCATCCAAGACCCACCATGGATTTCAGCTCTGTTCCTGAAAGGTATGCAGAAATTAGCTCATCGGGAAGTGAGAGTGGCGTTCAAGGATATCGAGAAGAGGAAGTATAATTTGCTGAGGAGGAGGCAGATTAAGTATGAGACGGAGGCTTGGGAAGGAATGGCGGAGGAGTATAGGGGAATGGTTAGGGAGATGTGTGAGAAGAAGCTCGCGCCTAATTTGCCTTACGTCAAAGGTTTGTTCTTGGGATGGTTTGAACCGTTGAAGGAAGCTATTGAGAAGGAGCAGAAGTTGCAGAGGGGGAAGAAACATAAGACTGCTTTTTCGCCGCAGATTGAATCGTTGCCCGCGGATAAAATGGCGCTCATTGTTATGCATAAGATGATGGGGTTGCTGATGGTGGGGCATGAAGATGGGTGTATTCAGGTTGTTCAGGCTGCTGTACAAATTGGGATTGCCATCGAGCAGGAGGTAGGGTCCTTGTTCTGGGATTCCAGCTTCGACTAATACCATTTGCATTTTTGAATGAATAGATGCCTGTTGTATGTTTGATGGTTGAAGGCTTGAAGAAGTGAGTTTGAGGCGAGTTTTGGCTTTCTAGGACTGAAAAGTGTAATGCTTTTACTCATGTCATGTATAGTATGATAGAAGTGTTTTGAATTTTGATCCCCTGATCATAGGGTCCATATTTGATTAACAGAAGATTCCTACTAATGAGTAATGGCACATACTAATAATGACTTTTCAAGTTCTTGTTGTTAGATAGTGAGTAAGCTGTGTCTGTTTTGTGTAATTTCAGGTCAGGGTTCACAATTTCTTGGAGAAGGCCAAGAAGTACCAGAGGAACAGGACAGCTACTGATGATGAAGATGGCCAAAGAGTAGAGAACGAGATACTTAGAAAACGTCTTAATAGCTTGATTAGGAGGAAAAAGCATGTGGAGGTGCAGAAGCTGGTGAAAAGCGATGAAATCAAACCTTGGGGACGAGATATACAGGCTAAGGTATGCTTCTTCTTCATCTTATTTATGTTCTTCCCCCTGAATGATCTGTTTGAATTCACTTCCCTATCGAGCCTTTATGACAGTTTAAGTTGCGAGTAGGACTTATTTTTGCCTGTCATGTTGCCTTTTTTTACGCATGTCTTGTTTGTGCAGCTGGGAAGTCGGCTCATACACCTCTTGACTGAGACAGCTTTTATACAAGCTCCAGTTGACCAGTTGTCAGATGCTCCACCAGATGTGCGACCTGCCTTTAGACATAGGTTCAAAAATTTGCCAAGGAGCCCAGGGTGAGAATCCTTATGTACTTTGCACGACCATCTACCAATCCATTTTGAAAAAGTTCATCGAAATGATCTTCTCTGATGTCCATGAATTAATCATTGTAGGCAAAAGATTATGAAGAGATATGGTGTTGTAGAGTGTGATCCGCTCATTCTTGCAGGGCTTGATGGATCTGTGAGTAAGATGACATTTCTGTTACTGAATGGTTGATTCTTGTACAGATCTTCTGAATGTGTTTATTTCTATGAATAGTGGCCAAAAGCCACTTCCATTAATAAACCCCACCAGTAGATGGTAGTTGAACTACTGCATTTGGTGAAGCACTTATAACCGTGTTTTCATTTGTATAAGACAATTTGCTCTAGAGTTCTCTATTATGGGTTTCTACTTCCCGGCTGTCAAATTCGGAGGCAATCTTGAATTACCAGGTCCTTGGCTGGTACCTTCTCTGTCACTCAAACTAATACACCATGCTTGTCATAATTCAGGCGAAGCATATGTTGGTTCCTTATTTTCCCATGCTGATTCCTCCCAAGAAATGGAGAAGGTATGTCTGGAACAGTTGTGATAATTGGTACAATATTGCAAATTATCTCACGGGTGGCTTATTCTTAACATGGTGTTTGTTGTTTCATTATGTAAGTCAAACACATTTACAGTGATATGTTTGTGATCTTCTTGCAGTCATGACAAAGGCGGGCATTTGTTCTTGCCTTCTTATGTCATGCGCACTCATGGATCAAGGAAGCAACAGGAGGCTCTTAAGGGGGTGCCGAGAAACCAAATGCAAAGAGTATTTGAGGTTAGAATCATTATCTTCTTTATGTTTTGGTTTAAATAGTTCTTTATTTCTCAGAGGTAAATAATCTTTGGACGAGTACCAAACTGAAGGACTAACAACATTTGTAATCATTGAAGTCTAGGTCCACCAATCAATCGATTCTACCATTGGATGTATTCTGCTACTTTTTACTAGTAGTATTTTGTGCTTTCTTATGTGGAACTTTGATGTTATTGGTTCATCAACAGGCCCTGGATACACTTGGTAACACGAAGTGGAGGGTGAACAGACAAGTACTTGATGTGGTAGAGACCATTTGGGAAAATGGTGGCAACATTGCAGGGTTGGTGGACCGGGCAGATGTGAGCTTCCTTGAACTTCCTTACTGTTGAAAACTAGTGATGGTGAAATGATTTATTGCTGCCTACTTAATGTCAGCAGCCATCAACTTCCTCAAAAGTTGGTCATCAATCTACCAGCATTCTTGGTGGAAAATCGGCCTCATTTTCTAGTTGTAGTTTTGCAAGCAATGGCTAGACTTAGCTTTCTTGACAAATAAATGATTTATAACAGACTGTTTAGATCAGAAACATCTGGCTAGCTGTTTAGAGCATCTTCTTGAATGGGACATTACTTGAGTTTCAGGTTCCCTTGCCTGAGAAACCAACCTCAGAAGACCCAACAGAACTTCAGCAGTGGAGATGGAGCGTGAGGAAAGCTAAAAAGATAAACCGAGAGAGACATTCTCAACGCTGTGACACTGAACTTAAACTTTCAGTGAGTTCCTCTATGCTCCCTTTTAATTGTTTGCTATGATAAAAAATACTGAGCATCGATCTACTTGAAACAGGTTGCTCAAAGACTGAAAGAGGAGGATGGCTTCTATTATCCTCACAATCTAGACTTCCGTGGTCGAGCATATCCAATGCATCCACATTTGACTCATCTGAGTTCTGACCTTTGTCGAGGAGTTCTTGAATTTGCTGAAGGAAGGCCATTGGGGAAGTCTGGGTTAAGTTGGCTAAAAGTCCATTTAGCAAACCTATATGGAGGTGGAGTTGAAAAGATGCCTCATGATGCGCGCCTGGGGTTTGTTGAGAATCATCTGGCTGATATATTTGATTCAGCACAGAACCCTGTTGATGGAAAGCGCTGGTGGTTAACCGCTGAAGACCCTTTCCAGTGCTTAGCTGCTTGTATTAATCTGTCTGAAGCTTTAATGAGTGAATCACCTCATTCGACAATTTCATACCTGCCAATTCACCAGGTAGATCCTGCATTGAAACCTGAAACAAGTTTGCAATATCTTGGGTTTCAAGCTCTTACAATGTGTGTAGTATTTAGACTTCTTTGTCGTGATGTTCCTGGATTCGTTAATTTTCTAGTAACCAATTTATTGCAATTTTTCTGAAGGAATTTTTCAACGACTTTATCAAAAAAATGGAAAAGAAAGTGACTTAATGCCGAACCAGCTAAAAAAAGAAAGTTCGCGTTTTTTGTCCTTGTTACAAATTGTACTATGAAGTTCATTTGTTTGTTTGTTTATTTTTCCAGGATGGCTCATGTAATGGCTTACAGCACTACGCAGCTTTGGGAAGAGACACTGTATGTTTCCTGTTGCTGGTTATCTCCTGCATTTATTCTATTGATGATCATGTAGAAATCAAGTTATTTTCTCTCATCATGAATCTGTATTATATATGCCTTCTGGATGTACTACATTCTCTGCATCTGCATATGCTCTCTGGCCCAATAATTTACTATTTTCATTTCCCCTTCTTTTCCAGCTGGAAGCAACAGCAGTTAACTTAGTAGCTGGAGAGAAACCAGCAGATGTTTATTCTGAGATTGCTGTTAGGTATTACCGATTTCACCATGCCTAAAGTTAATGCCTTTCCATTGAAAACAACACTGGCTTAGTTTTTTTCCAGAAATATGAACTGAACAATTGCTACTGTAGGGTCCATGAAATAATGGAAAGAGACAGCACTAGAGACCCTGCTACATATCCAAGTGCCTTATTAGCCAAGGCCTTGACGGGTCAGGTTTGTGTTTTTCTTACTCTTTGCTGTTCTGCATCATACTTTCATCATTGTGCTTTTGACACTGAAAATAGTTGATAGTATGCTAACTTTCAGGTAGATAGGAAATTAGTTAAACAGACAGTGATGACTTCTGTCTATGGTGTCACTTATGTTGGAGCCCGTGAGCAAATAAAAAGAAGATTAGAAGAGAAGGGTCATTTTACAGATGATAAACTGCTATTCAGCGCATCTTGTTATGCTGCCAAGGTAAGCAGCTTACTGCCCGTTAAATATCGTGTTTACTTGCTGGCTGAGTGAACATGGACCTCAGGACATAGCATAAAATAATTAGGTAGTTGATCATTGAGGTGGTTAGTTTCGTTTGGGCTGGTAGTCTCGGGTGGGTTAGGTCGGGTGTTACGGGTTTTCAGGTTTTGGTTAATTTTGGTCATTGCGATTCACTTTAGCTACATCTGTGCGTTAAGTGAATCATCCTCAAGCTTCCAACTGCTTGTGCAGGTGACATTGACTGCCTTAGGTGAGTTATTCCAAGCTGCACGTGACATCATGGGGTGGCTTGGTGATTGCGCGAAGGTGAGGTTCTTACTGATATTTCCGAGACGAAAGCTAAACAACTTTTGACTGTCTCTTGAACACATAAGATGGTGATTCTATCCTATTAACGATGTAGGTCATTGCTTCAGATGGGCAACCTGTGCGGTGGACGACTCCCCTAGGTCTCCCTGTTGTGCAACCATACTACAAGAGTGAACGTCATCTGGTGAGCATTATTTCTCAATTTTGTTTGTGTTTCTTAATGCTCATCCTGCTGTCATAATAATTTTATTGAGATATGATTGTACAATTAGTTAGATGGTGCATCTTTTCATGACAATTGAGTATTGAACTTAATATTGCAGATAAAAACTTCACTCCAAGTTTTGGCCCTGCAGCAGGAGGGTACCACAGTGAGTGTAGACTATTATCACATTGATTTCGTGACTCAACTTTCCCTCTTAATGTTTATGCGAAATCAGCTGAATGCATTAATCTTCTGAATTTTGACACCAGGTGGAGGTACGGAAACAGAGAACTGCATTTCCACCGAATTTTGTGCACTCCCTTGATGGGTCGCACATGATGCTGACTGCTATGGCTTGTAGAGATGCCGATTTGCGTTTTGCAGGTTTACTTGCTCACTGTCAAGTGTTTGAGAAAGGGGCTTATGATTTGCAAATTTAGGAACACTTATTTCTGTTTCCTGCAATTTAACGCCTCATAAATCTGTTGTTTGTAATAGGGGTACATGATTCCTTCTGGACACATGCCTGTGATGTGGATTTGATGAACCGGCTGCTTCGTGAGAAATTCGTGGAGCTCTATAGTATGCCCATACTTGAAAATGTGAGTTGGTCATCAATCAAGATAATTTTTACTTGTCATTTGTTTAAATGCTTTTTGTATTCTTTTTCTAATTCTATTGTTATCTTTATGTTGTGCAGTTGCATGAGAGCTTTCAGACAACGTATCCAGGACTGAAGTTCCCACCTCTTCCCAAGAGAGGGAACTTCGACTTGAACGAAGTGCTCAAATCACAATACTTCTTCAACTGAAATTCTTCCCTGGTCATTGTAACATACCGGGCTAACCTCAGATGAATTGCTGCTCATTCATGCAAAATCCCTATGAATGGCTCTAGGTTGTTGGCTGGAAACGATTCTTTGAACAGAATCAGGGTTCAAAGCTGGCAGTGGGAATCAGGAAAGGCATGGAGTGCTTCAACAGAAGCATGATGCCAGCTTTGCTTCCACTATCTTATAAAGGTTCCTGAGGGCCATAGGTTTGTTCTCATGCTTTGTTATGATCCAACAGGATGAAAGAGGGCCGACTCGCTCTCGAAATAGGCAGATTAAGAGAGATCTTGAGAATCTGAGAGCTTAGGACCTTTCTTCTTGAAGGTGAACTTCCTCCTCGGAGGACGGAGGGTGCCTTTACTGGGACCGGATATACGAACTAATGAACAGCGCCTGATCAACAGCTGAGTTTTAAGGCATGCTGTCGGGTGAGAAGGCATTGTGAAGACAGTAAAACGAAATCATACCAGATCAATAGAGTCAAAGATTAGTCTGCAGAGTGTTTGTAGCATGATTTTTGTTTCCAGTTTTATTTATTGGGCGGGCTAGAATGTAAATGAATATGGCTGTGAGCTTAGAAGCCACATTTTTGTAGCATAGCAAGTTTGTTCATTGACTGATTTGTCTCAACTATGCCATTAACTTATGAATGATCAAATTGGAATTGAAAGGAAATCTTGTATAAATTGCAGTCCTCAACTTTGTTTGAGTGCTCATTTTATTGGAATCATTTTGTGTTGTGGTTACACTGAGCTACATTCCTCTGAGATGAGGATTAAAGATTGACTGTACAAAGCAGTAAAAGCTACATCTTTCCATTGAACGTTTGGCTTCACAGCCCCATCTGCTTCATCCACAAAGACCATTTGACAGACTCCAAATACTTATCATTCTTCTGCAATGCAGCAATCAAGTTAGTGTATGTAATCTTATTAGGTTCTACCCCATTGTCCCTCATCTCCTTCACCAAACTGACTGCATTCTCAACCATTCCAGCAACCCCATAAGCCTTAATCAAAGTGTTGTAGCTACATATATCTGGTCTGAGTCCGCATTGTCTTAGTTCGGTCAGAACTCCTTCAACTTCATCGATCCATCCTCGTTCTCCATAAACGTTCAACATAATGTTGTAAGTGTAAGCATCTAATGAGCAGCTCGATTCTTTCATCCTTTGCAACACACTCTGAAAGCTCTCAGTCTGACCTTCTTTCCCGTATGCATCCAGCATGGAGTTGAATGCTTCAAGGGAAACTGAGAACCCGTCAAGCTGCATTGTCCGTACTGTTGCAGCCATCTTCTTGAAGTCTTTACTGCGGCCATAAGCAGCAATGATGGTATTGTAAGAGATGGCATCAACCAGACCTCGTTTCCTTGCCATTTGCAGCATCTCCTCGGCCTTTTCAAACTGCCCTGATCTTCCATAAATATTGAGCATAACATTGAAGGTGACGGTGTTAGGAACAAAGCCTTGGCGAATCATCTCGTTGAAGAGCCTGGAAAGCTCATCGACTGGTAGAGCATTGGCACAGCAGTTTATGACGCAGTTGTAAAGCTCCTGGTCCCAAACGATATCACTTTTCAAAAGGTTGTAGTACAGATCTTTTAACTTGCTCGACAAGCCAGTTCGTTGGTAGATTCGCAGCATGTCTAGGTAAAGATAAACATCTGGAACTACATCCTTTTGTTTCTCCATTGATTCCAGAACATCACAAGCTTGTTTTAAGGACCCAGATTTCACATACATCCTCACAACAATGTTGAATGCAATCAGATCCATGGCAATTCCTGAAGATTTCATCTTCAGATAAAGCTCTTCTCCTTCATCAAACCGACCCATTGTGGTGTAAATATCAATCATGGTGCAAGAAATGTGCAAGTTTGGCTGATTGATATCAGATTTAGGCATCAGTGTATATATCTCAACAGCATTCTCAAGATTCCCCAGCTCCTTGCAAGAGCAAATCAGCAAATGATACAAGTTATCCTCAAAAACCCCATCCTTCCACCTCTTCTCTCTTAACACTTTCATGGCTTCATCCACCATATTGTTCTTCACATAAGCCATTACAACGATAGAACAAGAAGTTTGGTTTACCATAATATGCTGATAAAATGAGGAATGCAGAAGAATGGGGACTCTGTTCATCCTTCCTACTCTCTCATATGCTTTCAGCACAGTGCCAATGATCGAGGAATGCTGACATCTCATCTCCAGCATCTCGTCCAGAGTTCTAATTGCTCCTGCTTCATCGCCATGTGCAGCCTGCAGATTGATCAAGGTGTACAAATTTGACGAGTTAGGCCTGAAGCCCAATCTCTTCAGCTCATTGTAATACCATTTTGTCTCTTCATAGTTCCCCATTCGACCCCATCCTTCAATCATGGACCGATAGGTGGTCTCATCGGGCTGTAACCCTACATCTTCAATAGCTGAAAACAGGCGTTGAGTAGCAACCATGTCAGACACTTTCCCGTACCCAGTTATCAACGTGTTATATGCAATCACATTAGGAGGAAAACCAGCTTCCTGCATCGATTCAAACATCCGTTCAGCTTCTTCCAACTTTCCTCTTTGACTATAAGCATTGATCACCACCAACCAGTTCTCCAAATTCATCACCACATTGTCTTCCTTCATCATGAAATAGATAACTTCTTCCGCTTTATCGTACAAGCTCAAACGAGTATAAATTGTGATCATGGAAGAGTAAGCAGACTCACATTTGATACCAAAGCTTCTCATTTGGTTGAACACAAACTCTGCCTCTCTAACATTCCAACCCTTCTGATAAAGCCCCATGAGCATTCCAAATGTGGCAATGTTAGGCCGAATTTGAAGCTCCAGCATCATCTTGAACCATTTGCTGCCCAATTCGACATTGCCTTGCTTGCAACAAGCATAGATGAGTGTGTTGAATAGCCGGAAATCGAGGCGGGCCCCACATTGATCAGTGGCTTCCTTGATTGTGGTTGATGCAGCTTGCCAATCTCTCCTTTTGGTGAAAACTCGGAGGACTAGATTGTAAGCAGACTGATTATACTCCAGCTTCTTATTCTTCCTCATCCACTCGAAGAAATGCAGAGTTTTGTCGTCGGTGCTCTCTTTCTCAAGCCTTTTGAGAACGAAATTGCAGCTTTCTAAGCTCAAATCAGACTGAACAACACTGTAATTAACATCCAGCCCATCATCATACACAAAAAGATCATACTTCCCTTGCTTGCCATGGTTCCTCTTCGAATCAGGACTAAACCCAACATGTTTCCTCCTTCCTTTGATTCCTTTCCCAACTGCACGATTATGAACACTCTCCTTCACCTTATCCTGCAATTCAGTCCCGATTTGGGGAACTCTGGAAGGAGTGAATCTACTCGACGAAGCGGTAGTAGAAGCTCTATTGAAGCTGGTCACGTATAAGAATGAGCAAATAGCTGGGAACTGAAGTGGGTTTTTGGAAAGACTTGATCTTTCGGAATCGAAGGGCTCTAAGCAGATGGGAAGTTTCAGGGACGCCATTGTTAGAAGACGAAAAAGCTTTGGGCTTTCAAGGAAGATAATAGAGAGCTACAGATAAAGATGAAGATAACGAAAAGTAACGTACTTACCTTTGAAGGAGTGGGAAAGAAAGGAGGGAAGGAGGGGAAGAGATAATAGAAGTGGTGGACTTGGGCGAAGCAGTGGAGGGAAATCGCTCTCTTCAACAGTTGGGGGATATTTTGTTTTCTTTGGCTGTTTCCTTTTCAGCACACAGTGGGAGAATAAGACCAAAACCTCGAGAGTGGCAAATGGCAATCACGTCACACCGACCAACAATTCCTTCGTCTGATTTTAGCAATACTGCACTATTTAAGCAGATTGTATCGCTTAAACCACATAACGATATTCAAGCTAGTAAGTTTTTGCTTGTGCGTCTCTAATATACTTCGAACTATTAACTTCATCGGTTTGATATTTGGTGTGATTTTACAATGGGTTTTGAGTTTGACCATCCAAAGCAAAACATTGGCTTCCATGGACTATGTACTCTGCAAAAAAAAAAAAAAAAAAAACGTTCTTCAATAAGTGGGTTCCTTAATTTTTATCTGTAGCAAAAAATATATGTTCTTGCGATAAAGAAACAAAACTGCTCGAAATTTTGCATTTGGCATACAAAGACTATTCTTTTCACACTATGCTTATTCACCAATAATGACAGTGAGACAAGGTATAAGCTTGGATAACTCAAGTCGTAACTTCAGGAAAGAAGCCTTGGCTCTCTCCAGAGATATCAACATTCATAATCATATGCCATTCACCAGTCAGCAGATCAAAATTTCTTCCATTTCACAGATGAACAAGCTGGTAGCCCTAGTGGAAGATAACACCATACTCGAAAGAAAAGGAAAAGGGTAGTCAAAAAGGAAAGTCAAATCCAGATGGTGGTGAAGGCTTCCTCAAGCGACCTCTTCCTGCTAAGCTCGGCAGTCCACCCGCCAGCTCTGCTCCCTCTTTCTGCTCGTAGCCTCATCATCTCTTCATCGTCGTGCCCGTCACCCCAAATTGAGCCTGGTTGGCCCATTGGTAGCGGCTGCCCAGTAGCCATTATTGGCGCGTACTGCCCTGTCGTCTCTATTCCGAGCATTGCTTGAGAGTTCTGGCAGAATTCACAAACAAGATGGGTTTTCATAAAGAGTTAACCCACATATACCATGGAATGCTTTCCAAAGCTTGTGGCATTCATCTGGCATCTAATAAAGATGTTCCACAGAATCAAGAGCATTAACTGAAGATTACCAAATGTACCGAAAGGAGAAGAGATCTAACTCACCAGTTCAGTATCTGTTTGCTGTGGAAGCCCCTTACATGCTGCAAGAGCTTTAGCATATTCCTCAGCCTGTTACAACAGGGTATAAAAACCAAGAACAAGATCAATGACTGCAGGCAAGGAAAAACACAAGAAAGCTTTTGGAGAACTGAAACAATTGGAACTTTTTACAAGACCTTCCGTGCTTGATTGAGCATTATTTGCTCCGCGTTCTCTATCTTGTATTCTTCTATTCTTGCTTTAATAGCTTCAGTAGCTTGGGTGTCCGGGTTTGACACCAAGTTAAAAACTTCCAACAGTAAACTTCCATCTTGTTAGGCCATGATAGTCACGTCTCAACCAACTAACCAAATAAGTACACAAGAGCTTACTCATGTCTTCCACTTCTTCCAAGTAATCATTGTACTCCGTCAGAGACGGGAAATCCTCTTCCCGCTTATTAAATCTGTTAGCAACAGATGCAAAGGGAATCAAATTAGTGTTTGAGTAGCATTCAGCAGCAACCAAATACAACTTTCCATTTGTTTCGATCTTTGCCTTATACAGACATGAACAGTGAAGACATTCCAACAAACGACACATGCTAACCAAATATCCCTATGAATCCAAATAACAAAAAGTTTACTTCTCAAGCATACATATCAAGGCCATCCAATGTGCAATAACAAGAGCCGGCACAAGTTCTGAGTCGATGTGCAAAACCAACAACGCAAAGCTAGAGAAGGAGAACGTAGAACTCACATGCTGGAGATGTTTCTTCTAATGGCAATCTCCTTAGGATTATTATTTCCAACACCCATTTAGCTAGGTTCACCAGGGCTCTCTTTCCCTCTCCTGCGTCTCAATCAAGGTTAGTTCCCCTCTCTGGATAAAGCATAGCAAGCAAACTACTGGTAGCCTCATAAGTTGATTCATAAACCATGAAAAAAGATGGAGATGCTACCCATAGGGTAGACACTAGTACAGTTAATTCAAATCACAACTCAGATCAGATACCAGTAACCAAGATGATAGCTTGTATGAAATATTCATTGTTTTCCATTCATGAGGTAAAAAGCTTTGGTGGGAAGTGGGAACTGAAAGCTACAGTTCATCATTACCAAACATTTGAAAAAAAATCGAAAAGCCATTAAATTATGAGGGGTTTTCATCATTAACCCAGAGCAGCTTCAGAAAATCCGAGCTTAACGAGGATTCTAACCTTGTGGATTTCCGGGGAAAGATGCAAGCTTTATCAAGTTTTAATCAGTGCCCATCTTAGACATCGTCGGCAGAGAAAACCCAGAGCCCGGTAAAGAAGAATCTCGAGCAAAGAGATTGCTCTGCTGCTGCTGCCGCCGCCGCACCAATGGCTGTAATTGGGTCAGCGCCTCGCTTAATTTTCTGGAGAAGGAACGGTCACTGGAAGGATTCGGCACGGATCGCATATTATTCCATTCCCGAATCGGGAGGAATTTCAGAATAAGAAGAAGCCGGCCTAATATGAAGAGACAGCGACCGTGGCGGTGGCGCGACGGAGAGATAACCCGGCGTATCTAAACAAGCCGAGTGGGCCTATGATCACTGGGAACCGGATATGAGATTTGGGCTTTGCTGGCCCAAAAATGGGCCACCTCGGGCCCGTTAGAGGATTAGCTTTGCCAGTAGCCCTATAGCTTGACTAAGGCCTAAGGCTGTCTAATCAAATCGTATACCCCAAAGAAAAGTGTTCAATTTTCACAAAATACTTGTGTTCAATTAAGTTATGAGATTGATTAAATTTTACTGCAAAAATCCATCGTGTTAGTTGTTTGTATTAGTTAAACCCATATTGGAATCAACATGATTTAACTATAATTTTTTACGGTTTAAACTATTTAGTTTCATTAAAGATTATATCAATAAAATAATCATTAAGAAAAAATAAAGAAATGGTAACCTCACCCTATGGTAGAGTGAGAGTGGTGTTACAAGTATAAAAAAAAATTAACTAAAAAATTTTGTTTCATTAAACTTTTTTACCTCCGTGCTTTGTGACTCATGATCATGCACATCGTCACTATATTTACTCAGTCGTGATCCCGAGGTAAAAAGCGACATTCTCTCACACAAGATACACTCTCTCTGTTTCAATCTAATTAAATTCACATTTTTCAGGCGAGAGATCAGATGGCGACGATTCGATGGGCTTCAACATTCAGACATTTCACCGCCGTCGCCATAGTACTAACAACAATTTTACTATGGGGATCGAAGACGGCAAATGGGCTACGGTTCGTGATCGACAGAGAGGAATGCTTCGCTCACAACGTCGACCAGGCGGACACGATCCACGTCTCATTCGTCGTCATCAAATCTGATTCCGTCTGGGATTACACCCAGGAGGGCGTCGATTTCAATGTGAGATCCCACCCACTCCAAAACTCTCTACTTAATCTTGATGCCTCTACTCTCTCCGATTTCTTGATCTAATCGCGTGTGATGTTTATTGTATTTGTTTACTTTAAACTTGCTCGTGTTAGTTGATCATTAGTGACGGGTTTTCCGCATGGTGGCGATTAATTAGATAACAGCACCACCTGGAATTGTCGTCCACGAAATGAAAGACAAGACAAGTGAGAAGTATGAGTTTGTGGTTTACTACACAGGGGTTTACCGTTTCTGTTTCACCAACAAGTCTCCTTATCATGAAACCATTGATTTCGACGTTCATGTCTCTCACTTCACTTTCCATGACGAACATGCCAGAAATGGTACAACCTAACTAACTAGCTATCTATGTATGTATGATGTTACAAATTGATTATATTCTTTGGAAATCATGTATTCTGCGCGTTGTTGTGGTGTTTCAGAGCATTTCTGGCCGTTGATGGAGGAGATAACCAAACTCGAGGAGGCGCTCTACAACATTCAGTTTGAACAACACTGGCTTGAGGCCGAAACAGAACGCCAAGCAAGAGGTAATTTCAAAAAAAAAAAAATACACGAGTATATAATTATACAATTTCCTTAAATCGTGTTGTCGTTCATTTCGTATCAACCTCTACTTTCACAAGTCGTTTCGTTGATTCAAAAACCAAAGTAAAGTCGTTCATCGTTGTACATATATGAAGAATTGAAGATCGCATATTTGCCGACATGGAGAGTATTACTATGGTTTTTGGAGGTTCCGATATCAAATCTCATCACGTTCATCCAAATTAAATAACCTGTTTCTGACTCATGCAATGTGTTTTTCGATCTAAGCAGTGAACAATGACTTGAACCGAAGAGCAACTCATAAGGCGATGTTTGAATCAGTTGCACTTGTTGGATCGAGTTGCCTACAATTTTATCTTTTGCGGCGCTTGTTCGAAAGGAAGTTCGGTTACTGTAGAGTTTAGTCCTCCACATTAGAGATTTGTTGTAGTGTTCACCTCTTCAGTAGCTTTGCTTACTGTGGCTGCAATGTACTTCGATCCTTTTCGTTGTTATAAGAGGAACAATCTAGTCCGACTCGATCTAGACGTTTAAAGTCGATCCAGTTTCGATTTAGCCAATTGATACCCGGCCCTAGAATTAATTGCAGCATACCAATCCGCAACAGATAAGGAAAAGTTCTGTTAAACTTCTTATTTCTAGTTCAAGTACATAATTCGTGAGTAAATGACATCCTCTCTAGTGTCCAAATCTGTGTGACTTCAGGAATGAAGTGCTGGGAAACAATTTGTTCTGCCATTTCCCGATGAATCGTTTCCAAGACTTCAAGAATCACTGACCAGTTCAAGAGAAGCAGCTGCCGGCATCGACGATCCAGCTAAGAAAGACTTGGCCAACGTGAGGGCTAGTTTTGGTCTGTGCAGGGGGACTTCATGGCCAGCTCCACGAACAGCAACAAATGTAAGTCCATTATATTCTTGAGTCCATCCTCCAACCTGCTAGCACAAGGGTTTCATTCGTCATAAAAATGGTGTGGCCAAAATCGAGGAAGAAGATACTCCGAGTGCGTGGAATGTGGTTTTACCTCTCCATCGTCATACCAAGCGCGCCAAGGTTTCACCGTTTGAAGCTTAAGAGCATCGATGGTGTACCGGGTGGATGTGACTGGGATGACTGTATCAGTGTCGCCACTGTTTACATGCAATGAAATAATGGAGGTTTAGATGATAAGAATTTAATGCTTCTGGGAAGCAATGGGCCATTAACATGACTCGATTTCCCGTAACCCAATAAACTCAACACAAACTCGTCCCAACGCTCCCATTCGACACCTCTAGGCTCTAGGACCATGGTCAATCTCCAAAACACGAACTGACAAAACAGGATCTTGAAGTACCTGAACATCCATATGCGAAGCCCTGCTTGGATGAGCTCCTTATAAACATCAAGCACTGAACTTGGAGAATCCTTCCAATGCTCATTTATCAAGTTACTGCAAGAAAAGCACAAGAACATGACCAAAATATTGATAATGTCCATTAAGGCTTTAGTCACAATTGGGTTTCTACTGTGTCCTTAGGCTATGAAGCATACTTGCAAGTCTCCCATTTGGATGGTGCAAGTTCAGCTGGAACATGGAGAGCCTCCTGAACCTCTCGCAGGTTGAAATAAGCAGTAGAGTGCTTCTCTGTGCAAGGGTCATACCTCTCTCTAACAGTGCCGATTACCTATCAACATTCAAACGATAAGGTTTCTTCTCTCTTTACTATGAAAAACACAGTAGGAAGGAGAGAAAAAGAATATCGAAGGTTTTACGAACAACTACAGAGCTATATGTGTACTTACACGCCTTCTTTTGAGCAGCTGGTTGGACTGGCTGATATTGGGAGTGCAGGGAGGGGTGAAGGCACTGTAAGGATCAATGTGTCCGACTTCTTGATCCGCAATATCAAGATATCGATTACAAGCATGTGACGAGTGGATGAAGGAAACGGAATCACAAGCATCATTGAGTTGCTTGTAGGTCTGATCAGAGATCATTCCAGCTGCCCATAAGAACTGGAAGACCCCCAAATGGTCGTGGTAATCATCTGTCAAAGCATTTCCCACCTGCATTATGCAAACCAAGATCGACCGTCATTAGAAGTGGCTTATGATCAGAAAGATATGTTGCATGGCATTCATTAGGAGTGAGTAATCATTCCATACCATATATCCCTTAAGGTTAATTGTCTGGGACTTAGTGGCTTTGTTATGCCACACAACAGCTTGGCTTAGCTGAGGAACATAATGCCCTGGATCAAAGAGCCACCACATTCTCACAAGTTACATCCACAGACTTGGCTAGTAAAATGTAGACTAGAAATCAATGTACAACATTAGGAAGAGATATATGAAGTCATTCTACCAGCATAGCTCTCTCCTGTAATGTAAAAGTCCCTTCCTTTATACTCTGGGAAGCGCTCAAACCAGTTGATCAGAAACTCTAGGGAGTCCTCAGCTGCCAAAATGGAAGGACCATATTTTAACAGTGCACAGATTATTTACTTATGGTTTTGCAGCAGACCACTTAAGTACAAGAGAATTGAAACAGTACCAGTCCTTTTATCTCCACTTGTCACCATATCTGAGGATGTGTTTGAATATGAGTAACCCACTCCAGCAGGAGAATCAAGGAACAGAATGTTGGCAGCTACAAGGGAATAAGACGAGAAAGTTAGATAGACAATCACATGATAAATAACTGGTCAAGGAAGCCTCAAAATTTGAATGTAAACCCAAAATGTCTGTGTTAATAGTATAATTGGGGAAATAGTGCCATGCAAAGGGATGTTCGCTACCAACAAAAGATACAGATCATAGATGCCCCACAATGCCACCGATATCGTGCATTTTGGAGGAGCCAGTTCTTCGTAATAACTCGAGTAGTTGGAAGATACCCGAAAGAATTCCACCTTTATATTACACAGGACACCAGAAACGAACATTATTTACCTTGATTCCAGGAGTAAGGGTTGAGATAAAGTGAGGCACCATCAGGCTTCACATGAAATGGGCCAATTTCTTCAGCCAGACCATAAGCAATGGAGGAACACCCAGGTCCTAGAAAGAAAAAAAAGAAACAGCCTTTCTGAGTCAGAAGTCAAAACCCACCAGCTAGAACACAATCAATCATCTCACTACCGTAAAAATGAAAACAATTGAACATTTAGAAGCTTGATTCACCTCCATTGAGCCAGAGTATGAGAGGCTTGGACTCAGGATCCTCAACAGCTTCAAAGAACCAGTAGAATAAAGCCCTCCCAGCCTTCTCATTCACTGTAACATACCCAGAATATTGGGCGAAGCCAGTGGCGTAGCCAGGATTTCGTTTAAGGTGGGTCCACCTCGAAAAAAATAAATATGATAAAATAGTTTTTTTAATATAATCTTACGTTGAAATTTTTTGATAAATTAAAATGCATTAGTAATCGAAAATATTAAGAATATCACTCTGCATATATACCAAACAATCATTGATTTAGTTAGTCTTAGTGTTTCAAATGGTGTTTTTTGTTAAGAACTGTTAGTATCAATACCTCGAGCTGTTGATAGAGGTTTAATAATAAATCTTATACCAACCAATAATTCATGAATTACCTAGTCGTTCGCTTTCGAATGATGTTCCTAAACAAATATTTAGTATCAATAAATCGAGGTGTTGGAAGATTTCAATAATATATTATACCACCATGCTCCCTTATAAGAAAGTCAACTTATACAAAATTGATATTTGCACAAATCTGTATACTGTATGTTTAAGAAATGAGGTCGCCAAGATTCAAACACAAAACTTTTCGACCAACTATTCTCAATTAAATGCGACCTAGTTTTCAATATCAATTAACTATCGTACATAATTTAACCATTTCTCCCGAACCAGGGTGGGCCCCGGGACCCACCCTGTTACCCTCTCCCTCCGCCACTGGGCGAAGCTGACATCGAAGTCTTGACCTGGTAGCTCCAAAACCTTGTCTAGCTGCCTCTGGGCAGCTGAGTCCCCAAAATTTGCAGCAACAACAGCAGCATAAAGGCTAACTGCAACAATGAAGGTTTTGAGCCAGCCAATCCCCCAGCTGAGATTGGCCATGTTTTCAGAGAAAGAAGGGTACTGAGGTTTCCTTTGGTTGGGGAGAAGACTGACTCACCACTCAACAGTGGGGTGTTATATAAAGAGAAGACTGTTGTTTGCAGCGAATGGCATTAAACAAAAGGGTATAAAAAGAAAGAACTCTCGAAAGGATGAAAACCCCATCAATGATCAATCCACTACTTTGGGGAAAGGAGCCAACTTTGTTTGTTTTGTGGTCAGCCTTAAAGATGACGTCTTTGTCGATCTCTTCGAGCTTTTGCAAGCATTCCTCACGTGTTCCGCTGTTGAATGAAATGCACACGCTACTGGTAAATTGCAAAAACAGCTACTGAGTTTTGGAGATACTAACAAATTGGTCACTTATTTTATTTGATAAATTTTTATCATTGAATCTTGAAATAACTGAGATAATGGTCATTTTTTTCATTCTTTTCTACTCACCTTGTTCATATATGTGTGGATTTATCCAATTAATAATGAAAAACAGTTATATGGACCCTGTTATTTGTTATCGAGTAGGGCGAGAGAGGAATTTTGATGTTTTGAGTAATATAAATTATAATTAGGTTGAGTATTTGACTTGATTTAAATCTTGTGCCGATTAAAATGAGTGCTTTATACGAGATAATTAGAAACTTATATTCTGTTTTATGATGAAATTTGGAATTGACAAGTCAATTTTGATTATTTAAGTAGAATTTCGGAGGACATGTACGGAGAGATTATTGTACTAATTATTCTAAATTTATGTAGAAGTTTGTTGAAAACTTAAAATCTTATTGCTGATTTTTTCAGCTACCCCAAAGTATAGGGACCATTTATGTGATTAACCCTCTTAAAATGCAATTTGTGTGAACAAACTAATCATCAAAACACAACAACTGATCATTGAGGTTGTTCCAAGTTTTCAATATATGTTAGATTAGTAGTCATGCAACTCCCTAATAAAAGTAATAAATGAGAAAAGCCAATGTACTATTAAAATACAAATTAGCTCTAGTGACTTTTTTTGGATCAACGAAATGAGAAGGGTGTTACTATTAGTCTATTACTCGTACCAAAATATCTTATTCTGTCATTCTAAAACAAACATATACAATTACATCAAATAACAAAATACAATCTACAAAACAACACCATATAAGAAAAACAACTCACACACAAAAACTCTTCATTGCTCACTTGTCGTCAAACTCCAACGATTTCATCGGAGGTCCCAATCATCGTCGTCATCACCACACAAACACCCTTCAATGTTCACTCGTCAATCGAGCTGTGGGGTAGGGTTTTGGGGTGAGGGAGTTAGGGATTGCTTGTTTTAGTGTTTAGGTTAGAAATTCACACTACGGATAAATATGTCAATTTATAGTATTTTAAGGCGATAAAATTTTAATTTTAATGCATTGATTCTTGTAATACTTCTAAATATCAGTTGAGTTTGTACTATAACATTAAAAATATCGCTAATCCGATCTTGACCACTTAATCCCCTATTTTATCAACATCAGAGCACCATGCCAACTACTCTTAAGAGTCCGACTCCTACTAGGACTATTATTCTTCATCCAAAGGCATAAATCTCAGAAACCTTCTTGTTAACCTACTCCAACTCTCCCTCCTTACCCTAACGGCTCGCCGCCTCACCCGCCAAAAAAAATAACTTCCGCAGAACATCAATGGAAGACGGAGGAATCGCAGAGGACGACGGCTTCAGCGCACATGACCTTTTCAACCACCGCGCCAACGGCCCATCCTCGTACGAGTACGACGACGTCGTATTCCTCCCACCACCTCTCTCCTCATCCGCCGCCGCCGCCGTCTCCATCGCCGCCGCCGTATCCCGCAACGTCCCCATCTCGTTCCCCTTCGTCGTCGTCGTCGGCCGTTCCACCGAGCTGATACGCTCCCTGAAATCCCTCCGCCGCCCCGAGAATCCCGCGCGGCGGATGGTCGCGGCGGCGATTGGGACGGAGGACGAGGCAGCGGAGAATCGGCTGGAGGAGTTGGTGGAAGCGGGCGCTGACGTGGTTGTTCTGGACGGCGGCGACACTCGGCGGCAGATTGAGATGATTAATTACGTGAAGCGGAAGTATCCCGATTTAGACGTGGTTGCCGGTGGGGACGTGGTGACGGCGAACCAGGCCCGGAATTTGATCGCCGCCGGCGCCAATGGGTTGAGAGTTGGGTCCCGGCGATGCCAGGTAATTTATATGTTCACTAATTCATTGTATGCGATGCAATCAAAATTGCGCTTTAAAACTTAAAAGTTATAGACTTTTACATTTCAAAAATCACCAAAAGGTCTGTTTTTTATGCATCAAAGTTATCCGAACACTACTTCTACATAGAATCGCGATTTTGACGGTATAAGTTGCAGGCAAGTGCGGTGTACAAAGTGGCTGCCGTAGCAGCGCAAAGTGGCATCCCAGTAATGGCAGATGGGGTGGACATATCCAAGCCAGGCCACGTGGCGAAGGCTCTGCTTCTAGGGGCGTCTTCTGTACTGATCAAGAGCAGAGCCACTGGTGGTACTGATCATGAAGCAGATGATCAAGTGGTGGAGAATCAGGAGGAGTTGATGCTCGCCGCCATGGAAGTGGTGAAGCGAAGCCTGCGATGGCTGGGCGCCTCGTCGTTGCAATCGGCGCATCAGCGGCTGCACTCGCAGGATCTGAGGCTGGAGTTGGTCACGCTCGACACGCAGAGAAAGGAAGAGTTGATGAGGTTAAAAGCATCAGCATTTTGAAAGGAGATCTAAATAAGAACGAATCGTAGCTTCGTTACCAACAATTCGAGTTATTGACGCGAAATCGTTAGTTAATGTGATAGGTGTGGATTGTCATCAATTGTGTGTCTCAATATGGATAGTAGTTTGGAATGCTTTTGCTCCCCTGCCTCCGGGGACTCTGTTTTCTTGCTTGAGATCAAATTTCTTCAATTTCTCCTCGCTTTTGATAAATCTCTGATTTAATTGACAAGGTAATTACACATACAAATCACGATGGAACGGGACGACTTTGATTACAACACCAAGAGTTGATCAATGAACATTACAGGCGTAATCACGAACGAACGAAAGGGCGCAACGATAACAAGCAGATCACTCTCCGGGTAATGCACTGCACAAATGTGGAAGAACTCTGAAACACATATGAGGAGAGGTTTGGGGTTGGAAGGTGAACTGCCCATCAAAGGAGAAAGGAGAATTTCAATATTTGACCCTTTACCCCCTCCAACCTTTTTCATTAAAGAGGGACACTAGCTTCTGCTGGTCTCAAACACATCTGAAGGGGGAAATCTGCAGCAGATGAATACTCTCAGGCGAGAGATTTCCCATAAAGCTGAGCATAGACGCCTTTGGTCCGACGAACCACAACCAAGCTCACAACCATCGCGACAATGCAGAGACTACCCATGATCCCGAATGTCAAGGAGAAACATATTGAGCCCATGCACTTGAGAGGTTCCTCCTCCTGGAGAGGCTTTCCAAGCAATGCAGCTGAATTAAGTGTGTGGAGGCCAGCCTGTACCTCGGCGTAGTAGTCGTATATCCTGCTGGCAATGACACCGGAGAACACAAGAGAACCGGCAGGAGTCGACAGATTAAGGAAGTTGTACAAGGCGCCAAAGCTCTTCAGCCCGAATAGCTCGGATACTGCTGCAGGCACGATCGCCCAATTGGCGCCGTAGGTGAGCCCTATGACAATGCTCACCACATAAATCTGTCCCGGCCATCCCATGGCCGAGTAGAATAGTCCCATTGCCATGGTGAACTCTACCACAGCCATAGCCACCACTCTTGGATATGCAAATTTTCTGTACATGAAAGCATAGTGTCCAGCTTTCGATTAGAAAACAAAAGGACAGTTGGAGAGAATTTGCATGTTTAATCAGAAGAGATTAGCATACAACCTTACAACGACTTCCGAGAAGTAGCCACCAGCGACACGACCGAGAAAGTTGCAAATGCTCATCATTGAGACATAGATATTGGCATCATCATAACCCAGAGACTGACAAATCTGACCCAGGTTGTCAATGACAGTAAGTCCAGATCCAGCAGCAAGAACAAGAGAGAACCAGATAAGCAAGAAATCAGCCTTCACTAATGCCTGCATTAATGTGAAGTCTTCCCCTCTACGTGGGCCTTTTCTCTGCTTCACCCTCACAGCTCCTTCTGCTGCAGCTTGGTATAGCTTAGCTTGCAAGTGAGCCATTCTTTTATTCCTCTCCGATATTGAGAGAGAACCCCCCTCGCCGTTGTCATCTTCGCTTTCACTTAAGACAAAGCTCCCTAATCGCTCTGGCGGATGTCTAGTTGCTACTTGTTTTTCTACCTTGGAAAGAAGGGGATCAACTATTGAGGACTCTGGCTCAGAGAAGAAAACCAACTTGATTGGAATCAGAACAGGAAGTAACACGATAACGAGCAATATGACAGTGAGCAACGTAACCATATTGTGGCTCAGATCATAAATATCATTCACTATCAAGATGCCAAACAGATATGCTGCAAGAACAACGCAAACAGCGTAGACAAATGAGAAGCTTGAACCGTCTGATTCTCTCGCTTGCTTGTGGCCCTCAACAGGCCTAACAAAGAACATCAGCGCAATAGCCACCATGGTTGGGCCAACTGCCACCATGAAGATCAACGACGAATGGTCGGGAATATTGATCATGGCATACACCTGAGTCAGAATTGCACCACTCAACCCAGCGAATCCTTTCAGCATCCCAACAACAGGACCACGGTGCTTGGGGAAGTTCTGGACACTAGAAACCATATCTGCTGTGTTGAAGTAGGTCTCGCCATTCGTTCCAACGAATATAGCTGCACACAGCTGCAAACCAGAATTCTTACTGTCAGCATTGCTGCAAAAACAACATGAATCCCCAAGCAGAAACCCTTTTTCCCACAAAGCACCATAACCAAGTCAACTCTGAATTAGGCCTGCACTAAACTTCAAGGTAGATAGAAACTACAGAACAAGTGAATCATCAATCAGACGCATCATTTACAACAAAGTTGAGCTCCTGTTGCACAAACCCAGTAGAGAACATCTACTCCTAACCAGAACAGAAACCAAAGGAACAACCATCTTCCAAAAGACTTAGCCCAGCCATACAAAGACAAATTAAACAAACATTTCAAAAATTCGGTGGAGGGTCAACATCACAGTGGGGTACAGCATTAGAATACCAGTTGGATGAATCTCCCCGGATGATCCCACAATTAACTCATTGACTCCATAGAGAAGTTCATCTTCAAATTCCCCACGCAAGTCATTAATTGAACTTGAGACAATTCAACATGAACCACTAATTCACAAACGCCGCCGGAAACCGAAATGAATGGAATAGAGAGACAATCACACAACCAGAGAGAAACTCACCACCCAGAGAGGGAGAGGAGGCAATCTGTGGGTGACAATCAGCCAAACCAAGCCATACCCAAGAAAGCTCTGGACAGCACCAATCAGCAGCACAACCCAGGCGGGCAGAATCTCGATCAAACTCCCGGGCAAAACCCCGATACTGTCACCCAAATCCTTCGCGACTCCAAGCAAGGCCACCTGCTTCTGGTTGTAACCCATGGTAGCCTTGATCACAGGCGAAATGCTCCCAAACATGTACCCAATCCCTGCGCAAGATTGTACCACATTGAGCAGACGAAGACCATCCATCTGTTGTTGGCAAAGGCCCTGAATTTCTCGTTCACAGAGCTGCTCCCCCTGCTGCCTTCCCCTCCTTCCATGGTTTTCCCCCTTTTGGGCAGAAGGGATCGGTGGAGAGACGATGGTGGGTGTAAAGCTCTGTTCTTTTCTACTTCTGCTCCTTCCTTTTTTGTTCTTACATGGAGTGGTACTTTGAACTTTGATGTAGGACGGGAGAGAGAGGGAGAGAGGGAGGAAGGGAGAGATAGGATTCGTACGGTAGAGAGAGAGATAAACACCCAACCCACCAGCTAAGTTGGCGCGGGTCTACTCTGTCTATTCTATACCACTGCTTATAAACAACAACCTGTGAAATTTTGGCCACTATGAATAAACAAGAGGACTTTTTTTTTTTTTTTTTTTTGAGGGCACAGAGTCGTGTTTTATTGATAAATCAAAATATCTCGGCCTTTGCTGTTACTACTCTCAGCCAGAATCGGAAATCAAATGCAGAAATAGAGGATTGTTATAATGTCATTTTCGTTATAAAGATGTGCAGTTCTATTTACACGTTGAAAGATAAAAATTGAACGTGATGAAAGCTGATTATGATGGTACTGTAACAATATGCGCAATGAGGATGGTGTGAGAGTTGTTTGGTTGTTGAATCAGCGGATTAGCGAATCACTTGAGAATCTCCCTCAATAATATAGGAATCTGACAGTACCAGACTACTTGCCCATCACAATCCCACCAACGGCCATCCACCCTCCGCAAGTAGGAAAAACTATTGACGAGCTCCGGCGGCACGCTCCGGCAAAGAATCCCCGGCGGGTCCCTCCTCTGCTCGACCAGACCCAAGATAGTGAGTCTCTCAACCGCCGTCACGAGGTTGTGAGTGAGCTCCCCGCCGAATCCGTGCACCAACACGCGCCCGTCGTCGTACAGATTCCAATCCTTGACCTCCGCCTGCACATTTCTCCAGGTCCCGATCCGAATCTCGCTCTCTCTGCCGCAGGTCCGCCGGACGGATCCGTGGCTCAGGGGACGGCCCCGTTGGCCGAAGGATTCCCGATCCACCCGTGACGTCACGATCCGGACCCCGGGCCGCTCCGATTCGCAGAACCGGTAGGTGGAATCGTCCCGCGGGACGAACACGGTGATTTCGCCGTCGATGCGGCAGAGCACCTCCGCCGCCGCGAATTTGGATACGAGGTCGGGGACCAAGGCGGAGTAGTTTCCGCGGGAGAGGAGGGCGTCCACGATTTTGGACACGGTTGGGTTGTTTCTGTTGGGCGGGATCAGGCCACGCGGCGGAAGCGGCGGCGGCGGCAGTGGAGATGAGGAGAGCTCGGGGGAATGTTCGGGGAAGACGATCAATAGATGGATGCAGCAGCAGCTGAGTATTATGAGGGACAGTCCCAGCATTTCGTTGTTGCCGAAATCCGCCATCGTCGTGATTGGATTGATGAGAGCTCTGTTCGTGAAAATTTTTACCGGCGGAGCTCGAGCTTATATAGGAGTCCGAATGTGTTTCAAATTGGCGTTTTCCTTCTTTGACTGGAATTCCTCCTGACCCAAATAAACAAAACCCAAACCCACGGGTATCCACCCGAGTCAACCCGGTCAACGCGGATAAAACCTGTGTTGATGGGTTTTGAGGCGGGTTTGGGTTTAAACCCGTTTACTATTTACCGGGTTGGGTTTGGGTTTAGGTAAACCCACCCCATGGGTACCCGCCCACACTCATATAATTAATTTTTCCGGTATATTTAATATTCTAAACAACTAATCTTCTTTATGTTTGTGGAGATATGCCTAATTTTTTCTTTCTAATTGTGTAGAATGAAGTTGATATTATCGAGTAGAGAGTGAAGAAGTTTAATTGACAAGGAGGAAAAAGCTTTCAATTAATTATGTTGTTTATGGATAATTTGTGATTTGTTTCAAATTCATGAGTTTTCTAGATTGGTGTTGAACAATTTGTATGGTTAATTTGTGGTTTGCTTGAATTTTCTAGAATGGTGTTTTATATATGGATAATTTGTATTGAGAGATTGATATTTGACTTTTATTTTGATAGGAACTTGTTATTGTAAATTTTTTACGACAAAACCCCATGGGTACCCATGAACCCGCGGATACCCAGCGGGTTGGGTTGAGTTTGAGTTTTTCAAACCTAGTGGGGTTTACCCCGGGTTTTTTTCACGAATAAACCCATGGGTTTGGGTTTGACAAAACCCGACCCATTGCCATCCCTAGACCCAAATCAGTAGGGGTGACTATACGGTCCGGTCCAGTTAAATTGGCCCAAATTGATCTGGTCCAGTCCGGTCTTTTTGAAAATATAAGGCCAAAAATTGGATTGGATACAATCCGGTCTTGGCCCCGTCCGGTCCCAATTCGGTCTTGATTTTATATTTAGCTTGTGGGGATTTGAGTGGCCTAAGGCCTGAAAGGGTGAGTAGTTGGTTAAGTTTTGTACTAAGTGCAAAGGTTTGTGACCGTTTATACAAATTACCCTTAAGTTTTGGGTGTTGAGCTCTCTTATCAGATCTTTATTCAGTTTTCGATCCGGTCCCGAATGGTTTTTTACTTCAAATCTAAGCCCAAAATTTGGATTAGATTGTTTACTATCCAGTCTCGGTCCAGTCTCGATTCAGTTTATACGATCCGATTTCGGGTAAAACCAATGGAAAGGGACGACGTAGGACAGAGAGGAGACGAGAACGACAATGGAAAGGGACGACAGTAAGCATCTAACCGCTATTCTAACTCATTCCTAATTGTATGCTTTCGTTGAACGGCAAAATCTTAACACCGTTTTTGTTGGCAACCTCTTGGACAGGGTCAGATATCGACCGAGATCCGACCGGTGACGTAGGCGTCGGAGTGGACAGTTCCGAAGGAGGTGGGAATGGAAGCTTCTGTATTGGTATTTGTTGGAATATTATTGGTAGTTCGATTAGCATTGGTATTTCCTATATTGGATTGGTATTGTGGCGTACTTTGTCATTTCACATTGGTAGTGGTTCTATACTTCTATTAGTATTTGTATTACGTGGGTGCATGATGGTGGCGTGGTTTCCTATCAGTTGCTATGGTAGTGATTAGTAATTGCAATGGTAGTTACCACACTGTAGTTATCAGATACTGTAACGGTAGTGTTTTGTTTGTGGTAATATGACCTACTGCAATGGTAGTTATTCATTGTTTCTTTCTCTTTGAAGCCCCACGATTTGGGTTCTTGGTTTTCGCCATTACTAAAACCAAAAAATGGAAGGTAGCAACACTAACCAATGTTAGTGATGTATGAAAAGGTAACCACCACTACTACTGGAACTGAACACTACCATACCACACAAAACTACTACCGTTGCATAGAACACCACACTACTACTGGAACTGAACACCACCATTCCACACCAAACATCACAGGTATGCAGGTCACTACCAATGCGAGAAAAAAAAAACTTACCATTCCAACTAAACACTACCATTCCACACCAAACATTACAATTCTGCAGATCACTACCAATTTATGAAAAGAAGCTACCATTCCAAACAACATGAAATCTACCATTCTAACTAAAAACTTCAATTCCACACCAAACTTCACAGGTCTGCAGATTACTACCAATGCATGGGAAGAACCTACCATTCCAAACAACCTAGAACCTAGATCACTACCAAAATTGACCACTATCTTTGCAAGCAACCTAATACTATTCAATACCAAACGACCATATACCAATCCATGCCAAACAAACTATCACAATCGCACATATACAAAAACGCAAGAATATCATTCCACAGAAAATAAAACTCAGATTTATACGATTTGAAGAACATGCAATGTCTATACAATAAAGCGCGCTATCACAACACGTTTACAACACGATTTGAAGAACTCCCGCCGATCCCACAACAACGAAACAACCAGTTGCCGAAACGTCTCTCGCTGCGCCGGAGGGGGACTGCGGTGACGGGAGAGGGATTGCGGCGACGGAAGAGAACTTCTGGCGCCGGAGAGGGACTGTGGATGGCGGGAGAGGGAATAGGAACGACGGCGATCTTCCTCAACCGTTCTTGGGAGAGGCGCTGAGGAAGAAAAACAAAAAAGAATGAAAGATTCGAATAGGAAAAAAGCCCATTGATTTAGCTCCTCCAGCAAGATGGCCCATCAGATTCAATTCACTTAATCTCAATGGCTAGATTTAGGGTAGCCACGATGATTACTTAAGAAAGAGTAACCAGGTTAACGCATTCCCATTGTACATATGTAGTTTGAAAGAGGTGGGCATAGTTTACATTGTCATTATGTGAACAAAAACCATCGTTATATGGATCGAGCGACTTCCCGTTCAAGACTTTCCAAGTATGAATCAAGATTCATGCATTGATCGTTCTGAGTTCTAAACTATCACATGGAAAGTAAGCTGTTGTTAAGGCTAATTATCTTCCTATAGAGATCTTTTTATTGATTCGCTAATCTCAATTAGTTCTACAATTCTTTTGTCCTCGCATAACCAAGATGGATTTCATCAAATCTATTCCCTATATATAATTACCTTAAATTCAAAATTATTTTGTATCAGAATCTTAATGGGCATTACTCATTACCATTTGGGCATTCCTTAATGAGGGAAACAAAAGTCAGTCGGTGGGACATTTTATAGTGAAATCGTGATTCAACTGCTAATACTATCACCTATCGGTTTAGCCTACAATACTAATATTTCACGGTTGAACTGTTAGTACCGTACGGTTTCACAAACCATATAGTCAACACCAGCTTACAAAATTGCAAAGAAATTTTCTATTATTTCATTCAACAATGAGAGCTCTACATCTACTCATCACTCTCTTCCTATTCCTTTCCACACCATCCGTTGCCCTCCGAATCACCACTCGCCTCATCCACCGCGACTCGCGGTTCTCTCCGCTCTACGACGCCGCCGCGACCGCCGCCGACCGAGCAGAGAGATCGGTGCGAGCTTCCCTCGCCCGCCTCCAGCTGGCGTCGTCCCTGTCATCAACGACGTCGGATGACGATCAGGGCGCGGCAGCTGGGAATAATGACAATATTGAGGCCCCACTGGTTCTGGCCGTCAACCAGAACTTGTTCTACGTCAACTTCTCCATCGGCGACCCGCCGGTGCCGCAGCTTGCCGTCATGGACACCGGCAGCAGCTTCTCGTGGGTGAAGTGCCTGCCTTGCAATCTCTGCTCCTCGCCGTCGCCGGGATCAGGGGCCACGTTCTTTGATCCGTTGCAGTCCAGGACTTACACGCCACGGCCGTGTACCAAAGAGTGCAGGAGGTGCACTACAGGTAATTAATTGATTCTACCAAACACTTGATATGTATGAGACGTGCCATAAGACGTGACATTGATTCTTGTTCATACACTAACTAACACGTACACATCATTAACACACATCATGTTAGTGAATCACGTGTGTCTTATTTAGTTTTTTGCTTTCTTTTTCTTGCTCAATTTTCCAATTCATTGAAACAGTCGTGACAAGCGGCTAAATCAGTAGAGCTCTCAAACCAGTTATGTTAGTGGGTTTGGTCTGTTTGTTTCGCTGGCTAGGAAGGGAGCTAACGAGTTTTAACGGCTGGACACGAAATCAGATGAATCAGCTCGGTTTGAGTGATTCACTGGTCCGCTATTTTAACCGTAAAATCATTAATAAACAAAGATACTTAATTTGATGTAAACTAAGACCGTCCAATATGAATCGTTAATTTTATATATGTTTTATTTATTTATTTTTTATTTCATTTTCCAGCCTCCTTGTCGATTTTACATAGCTCTACTATCAATTGTGACTCTATTTACTAATTTGAATTTAATAAATTTTTCATGAGACGGTTTGTTACAACTTTTTAATGATGAAGGATATGAATTTGAAATTATTTATTGTTAGTAATAAATTCATTTCCTAAATTAGTGTATTGTATATATCTTTTATACTTTGACGCATAAACGATCGTTCTCATAATAGGATGGCCAAAAAAACCATTTGATTGTTCCCTAATTTGATAGGGCTCGATTTTCGTTCTTGGCTCTGGTCGACCAACTGACTCTAGTTTATCTCGATTTTTTCGTTCAATACGAAGTATCTTTTTGAAAAAAAAAAAAACCCCACAAACAACTAACTTAGTTCTAAAATTTACTAAAGAAGTTAATTTGCTAATAGGAACGGGACCCAGTTACTGCATGTACGCAATAGACTATCTCAGCGGCCATTCCTCCTCCGGAGTCTACTCCACCGACCAGCTGACCTTCCGCACCTCCGACGACGGCGTCACCACCGTCCCCGACGTCCAGTTCGGCTGCTGCCACAACCTGACCGGAATCAAGAAGCCCGACCAGCACGCCACCGGAATCCTAGCACTGAGCGGGAAACGAAGCCTGCCGTTTGGAGAGACGCCTCTGGTCGTCAGACTGGGTTCAGTATTCTCGTACTGCATCGGCAGCATCTTCGACCGCTCTTACCTTTACAACCGCCTGTCCATCGGCGCCGGCGATGCAGACTTGGCCGGCGACTCGACGCCCTTCATCACCGACCACATCGGCCACTACTTTCTCCAACTTCAGAACATCAGCTTGGGAGGCCAGGTAAGTAGCTAAAAGGGGCTATTGCCATTCTCAAGTAGTTTTGATTTTTGATTTTAGGTTATAATGTGTATATTCTTATTTTGAGATATCATAGAATGTGGTAGGATATTTGATGAAAAAAAAAAAAGAAGAAAAGATAGGATGGAGACTATTAGCTCTAGGACTATAAGTCAGTTCAATTGGGTCAATTTATCTACAGAGTCAGCTTAAAGTCTGGTTAAGTTTTGGTCATGTTGTAAGGATCGAGTAGGGTCGAGTCAACTTTGGTTGGGTCAACCTTTGGCTCTACGACTCATAGCAACAACTAGTGGTTTGAAATTATGCATACTAACAAAATTGGAATTGTTCATAGAGTTTTAAAAGTTCAGATACTATAACGCACGGTAAAAATATAAAGTACGAAAACGTAATTTTATCATCAAAACTTTTGAATCTGTTGTAAAAAAAAAGGTACTAAATTATTAAAAAAATATATGGGTACCCAAAAAATTTAATTTTCCTAAACAATTTATCGATCGAACTGACCTATTGACTCGGTTCGACCTGATCCAAGTGGGTCAGGCAACTAGTTCAAGGAGGAAACAGAGATGGGACGGGTCAGTTTTGTAAATCGATCCTACATGAGCTTCCCTCTTTCAGTCCACTCCTCACCCTAACATTCCTAACTCCGCCATCACAGGTACTCGACATACCGAGCCAAGTGTTCACCAAGATCTCAAACCAACAAGGAATCACTCTGGACAGCGGATCGGAGCTGAGCTTCCTGTACACCGACGCCTTCGACGTGGTGAAGTCGGAGGTGCAGAAGCTGGCCTCCTCGGTGCTCACCGAAGTTCCCGGCGGCAAGGGAGCGTACGAGCTCTGTTACAGAGGCTCTGTGACCGTAGAAGCGCAAGGGTTTCCAGTGCTGGGGCTTCACTTCGCCGACGACGCGGATCTGGTGGTGGATAATACGGGGATGTTCTATCAGGTGGAGGAGGATGTGTTCTGCTTGGCGGTTCTTAGGTCGAACAGTGTTAGTATCGTTGGGGTGATGGCGCAGCAGGGTTACAATGTTGGGTACGACTTGAATGCGTCTAGGGTTTATTTTCAGGACATTGATTGCCAGCTTTTGGAAGGGTAGTAGATTGAACATGACTACATATGATTTTATTTTGTTTGCTCCATAGTGCAATTTTATATATTTTATATGTAGTGCAGTGATCGAGTGATCAGCATGTCAAGAACCAGTTGATTCCAATAACTCGAGTTGTTAGGAGAGGTTCAATCGTGGATCATATACCGTTTACTAACATAGCAATACAACACATGTGATGCGGTTACAAGTTTTGGTTTAGATTTCAAGGAGAAAAAAAGGGTTTCCCTCTGATTTTCGGTCTAGCATACCAGATAAAATGTTCATTTTTCACTCAATATGATTTGCATTGTATCGGACCAGGCCGCGCATGTCTAATCTGGACCATATCATGTTTGGTTTGCTTTGATTACGTACGTTCTAACCACTCAACTTGGACTATAAACTGTGCATATATATGATATGTTGTTGACAAATTTCCAGACCTAGTTATGATTTCATGAGATTAACCTTCTATCTCGATTTCACATCGTCAAATTCTCGAAATATTTTTTTAACTCTTGTAGACATACTACAATACAATTCAATTATAGGCTCAATCGAGTCAAAATTACCATCATGTAGACTATCCTTTATTAGTAATCCTCACTCCTGATAACATACGGAAAAGAAGTTCTTTAGGCACATTGTTTTCAAGACTTTCCATGTCTATATGAACCAACACTATATTCTAGGGGTGGCTATTTGGACCGGGACCGGATTAAAAACCGGAAACCGGACCGTATAACCCGGACCGAGACCGGACCGGGACCGGATAGTAAACAATCCAATCCAATCTTTGGGCTTAGATTTGAGGTAAAAAACCGGATAAAGACCGGATAAGAGAGCTCAACACCCAAAACTTAAGTGTAATTTGCATAAACGGTCACAAACCTTTGCACTTAGTACAAAACTTAACCAACTGCTCACCCTTTAAGGCTTTAGGCCACTCAAATCCCACAATCTCAATGTAAAATCAAGACTGAATCGGGACCGGACCGGATCAAAACCGGACCGGATCAAGACCGGACTGTATCCAATCCAATCTTCGGTCCTTATATTTTCAAAAAGACCGGACTGAACCGGATCAATTTGGGCCAATTTAACCGGACCGGACCGTATAGCCACCCCTACTATATTCTTACATTGATTATTCGAATCTTAGACTATTCACATGGAAAAAGTAACAAACTGTTCAAGGCCAATTCATATATTCCTGAACAGCTCTTTTCATGACTTACTCATTAGTACATTCGTGCCCTTTTCCTTACACTCATGCAAACAAGGAAAAGAATTAAACCCCCCCACCCCCTGAAAGCTCACTATATATAACGAACGTAACCATTCTCGTTATCGATCAACGCCAACTCTTAACTTTGCACCAAAGATATTCTTTCATTCAACAATGAGAACTCTAAATCTGTTCATCATCCTCTTCGTACTCATCGCCTCATCGTCGTCGTCCCACGCCCTCAAAATCACCACTCCTCTCATCCACCGCGACTCGCGGTTCTCCCCGCTCTACAACGCCACCGCAACCGCCGCCGACCGTGCAGAGAGATCGGTGCAGGCATCCCTCGCCCGCCATGCATATCTCGCCGGCCATGCATCACTGATCTCGTCGTCGACGACGACTTCGTCGGACGAGGATACCGTGAACATCGAGGCTCCGCTGGTGCCGGTCATCGACCACGCCTCGTTCTACGTCAACTTCTCGATCGGCGACCCGCCGGTGCCGCAGCTGGCCATCATGGACACTGGCAGCAGCTTCACGTGGGTGAAGTGCCTGCCTTGCACTCCTTGCTCGTCGGGCTCCGGCGCCGTCGCGCCGTTCGACCCGTCACTGTCCAAGACCTATAGCGCACGGGCGTGTACCAGTCAGTGCCGGAGGTGCACTACAGGTAACTAACTAATTCATTCTACGTACGTAGACTAAAATTCGATAGCTTAGTATGGGGAAAACGTACAAGGGAGGTCGTACCGGAAAAGTCAATGATAGTTGATCAGGGTTGACTAATGTAGTGTCAATGATAATTATGTTAGTTGATTCAATCCTATATGATACGATGAACTTTTAGCGTCTAATTGTTTGATTATGGTGGTGATTCGTTTTAATTTTTTATTTAATACTAGTGCTAGTAATTGCTCAATATTGTCATCTATATATAAACAAGAAATTCTTAACGGATTAACGAACGATGATTTTTCTGATCAAACTGACGATATGATTTTTCAAATTACACGCCGATTATTAGATGGAAATAAAATTTACTGACTCATTCCTTCGTACGTTACGTAGGAAAGGTGCCGAGTCACTGCATGTACACTCTAGACTACCTCGGCGGCGACCACTCCGAGGGAATCTACTCCACCGAGCAGCTCACCTTCCGCACGTCCGACGACGGGATCGCCACCGTCCCCGACGTCCAGTTCGGCTGCAGCACCAACCTCACCGGAACCAACCCCTTCCACAAGATCCTCACCGGAATCTTCGCACTGGGCGGCATCCAGAAGATGTCCTACGGGGAGACCCCTCTCGTCGTCAAGCTCGGCTCCGTCTTCTCCTACTGCGTCGGCGACGTGTTCGACCACTCCTACCCTTACAACCGCCTCTCCATCGGAGCAGGAGACGCCGACCTGGCCGGCGACTCGACCCCCTTCCGCACCAACGATCTCGGCCACTACTTCCTCCGGCTCCAGAACATCAGCCTCGGAGGCGAGGTGCTGGGGATACCGAGCCAGGTACGCGTATTAGAGTATGGGTAGTACGAGTCAGTAGTATTACGTTATTACTGTCCGAGTACTGTTACGTAATTTGACAGCGGTATATTCCTTATCAATAGTTGTAGAAGTTAGGTAGTTTTTATATTGGTATTATGATTAATGTATTCGAAAGCATGTTTTTACGTCATTTTTCTGATGCAGAAGTGTAAACGTAAGCTTTTAACTTTTAAAGCGCGTTTTTAACTACATTAGTCATAATAACTATGATTTTGCATAGAAGTGTTTTGGTGAACTAGAAGCGTAAAAACATGAATTTTAAATTTTAAATCGCGATTTTCACTACATTCGTTAATGTTATTATAAGAGTCAGTCATTGTGGTCTATATAAATTCTATATGATTTCGGTCATGATACGCAACAGTTTTCACCGAATTCTGATTTACGTGCAGGTGTTCGCGAACATCTCCGACGTGCAAGGGATCCTCATCGACAGCGGATCGGAGCTGAGCTTCCTGTACTCGGCGGCCTACGACGTGCTGAAGGCGGAGGTTCGGAAGCGGGCTTCCTCGGTACTTACTGAAGTTGGGGGACGGAGGGGGTTGGAGCTTTGTTACAGTGGGTCGGTGAGTAAAGAAGGTCGAGGGTTCCCGGCGTTGGGGCTTCACTTCGCCGACGGCGCGGAGCTGGTGGTGGAGAGTAGCGGGATGTTCATTCAGGCCGGCGATGGAGTCTTCTGCTTGGCGGTTGTTAGGTCGGAGAGTTTTAGCATTGTTGGGATGATGGTCCAGCAGGGTTACAATGTTGGGTATGACTTGAACGAGTCTAGGGTTTATTTTCAGGACATTGATTGCCAGCTTTTGGAAGGGTAGATTGGACGTGGCTGCATGTTGGGTTTAGTAATTAGTACTAAGGGTAGATTAGTATTTTGGTATGTTAGTTTGGTTAGGGTTTAGGAATGAAGATCATGTTATGTGATTTAGACGTTTCGTTGGGATTATTAAGGAATTGATTTAGACAAATTTCTCTTCTCTAATCCCTAATTAATTCTCTCTCTTAAATCCCTTTCATGGTTCATAATTGTTTTTTTTTTATGAGAAGGTCAAAAAGGTGAAGGAACTATAGGACAACATTGCTGCCATGAATTTTACTCCACAAAGCAAGTTTCTTAATTTCAATCCCCTTAATTCTGCTCAATTCTCCTTTAATCATATCTTTGTGTTATCTATCTTTGGTGCCAAGGAGCGGTCCTCTCATAGGATGCATAGTTTTATGTTAGAACTTGTTATTAATATTTGATTCATTAACTTTTTGCATGGATTAATAGACTGTTTTTGTGCTAATATTTATTTTACCTAGATATCAAAATGTTACTTTCTAACCCATGACTTACGCATAATATAAGTTTTATATATCCTAATAACGAATTATTTGATGAATAATAATTAAATACTAGATAGTACCCCGGCCCGTTGGCCGGTTGCAATATGATAACAGTAATTAACAAAGTTCCAAATTTAAATTTCTGTAATTTCATCTTCTCTTATGTGTCACGATTATATGTCAATGCCATGCAAATTAACAAACAATTATATATTTTTTAGTAAATAGCAAGAAATCTTTTTAGTTTTTACCATCAATGAAGTTAAATATTCAATTGCTTGGGAAATAGAAAAATAGCATCCATCATAAAAGATTACTAACGTTGTAATCGTTGCCTTCTATTCATATTCTTGTTGAAATTTAAAATATATGACTTATGCAAGGATATACCAACTCATAATAAACTTAGCGACACGATATTATAAGTATTTCAAAATGACCAGCATCAATACCTCTTTACTATCAATAATATCCATCATCAACTGCACTACCTTCATTATTTACATGCAATTTTCACATTTTTTTGTGAAGCAAATTCAAAAAATAAAACATAATTATCATATATGAAATATCATTTTCATGACAAAACAGTTTACCTCATCCTACTCACAAATGTTTCTTGGAGATTATTTTTTGCTATCATTAATAATCTTCGAAACTATTACTTCGGTTACGAAATTTGTGATGTTATACACTAAACTTAATATGAACTTCAACTATATTGTCACCTTGAGTGAAACTCAATCACTTCATGAATATCAAAATTAGGTAACATCAAGATAGCACTAATTTACTTTTCAAAAAAATAGCTTTGATTAAAGAGAATAGTTTTTTCACCGGCAATTCCGACTAATCACCAATAGATGAACATTAACAACTCAAATACTACTAAACTAATAAAGTAAGAAATTTTTATATAGCTTGACGTTCATATACATAGAAGAATGAAATGGCTCTGATGAACATAGCATCAATAGCTTAGCAAGAATCTTGTTGAATTGAGTAACGGTTCTTCTTCATAAAGTTGTCTTCAAAACACATTTTCTATACTTGAACTAAAACTGAAAACTTTTAGTAAATCATGCAATTTAAGAAGCAAAAGTTATACATGTAAATTGGTATTGTCACGATGTACATAGATGATCTGAATTTTTTGAACAAATTTTTTTCCCAAAAACAACTTGTAATTGCTTTTTGCCATAGTGGCTTTGAACTTTACATGCGCTTATCATTTCTTTGAGAAAAGAGCAATGATATTAGTAATGGATTAGAAATTAAAGTTTAGACCAATATTTTATTTGCACGCGCTAAACATATTCCTTTATCTTTGAATGAATATATATCATATTCTTGAATTGTTAAGTTAAAGATCATATGGAACATCATTTTTCTACGACATAACCGAATGCATGTCTAAGGACCCCAAAATAGTTAGTAAAAATTTGATCAATATCCATCTAATACATATGTTCTATTAAATGTGTTTCAAATTTTCATTAACGTACTATTATAAAGTTGGGTCCTTATTTTCTGTTTTTTAATAGTTTCAAGTATTAAACATGTATAACACGTTTAGTACATGTATTTTAAGGAGTTAGATTGATAATTTGTTAATTTAAATTTATATTTATTTGTAAATTATAAATTTCTAAATTTTTATTATTAGTATTAAACATGTATAACACGTTTAGTACATTATTTTAAGGAGTTAGATTGATAATTTGTTAATTTAAATTTAAATTTATTTGTAAATTATAAATTTCTAAATTTTTATTATTGCTACCAAACTTTTAGCCATTATATTAATTTAGATGAACGTATAAAATTTCATACATATTAATACCGCAAGTCCGCAACACACCAATAACTTTTTTATTAACAAAGTATCAAACTTAACAGAAGTCATTATTATGGCTATCATATATAGATAGAACGCTAGCCAATGGGGGGAGTATGGGAATTTTATTTTTTTTATGGAAGGGGGATTAATAATATCATGAAGAAGAAGATTAAATTGGCCAATCAATTAACTATTGCGGAACTATAGGACAACATTGCTGCCATGAATTTTACTCCACAAAGCAAGTTTCTTAATTTCAATCCCCTTAATTCTGCTCAATTCTCCTTTAATCATATCTTTGTGTTATCTATCTTTGGTGCCAAGGAGCGGTCCTCTCATAGGATGCATAGTTTTATGTTAGAACTTGTTATTAATATTTGATTCATTAACTTTTTGCATGGATTAATAGACTGTTTTTATGCTAATATTTATTTTACCTAGATATCAAAATGTTACTTTCTAACCCATGACTTACGCATAATATAAGTTTTATATATCCTAATAACGAATTATTTGATGAATAGTAATTAAATACAACGTATAGTTAGTATATTGCTTCTTTATATATACAAGGTATAGTTAGTATATATATTGCTTCTTTATATTTACCATGATCTGGATCCAAATAAACTGGGTTCCGACACAATCCAAACCCATTAAGAGAGCATAAGAGTTTATTATTTGAATATGATCCAATACACACGAGTCTTGACAATTGAGTCAAATTACCTAACTATGTCAACCCAGCCATTATGATTCCTACTTGGGGTGTGGCCAACATGTAAAGCGAATGAAGAGATTATCGGTATATGATGCTCTCGTGCTTAATGCTATTTTTGATTAACCATAAAATAAAAAACTTAAAAGAAAAAATTATAGTACATGTACCAACAATTTCATGGAAATAACAACACATAAATTAGAAAGAATATTAATACTCAAGATATTGCGTACCAATTTTCTTAAACAACACATATCATCCTTGGAAAATTTACTACTTTTGCCTTTTTCACTAGATGCAAAATTTGAAAAAGATTTATCTTACAAATCAAAACCAAACAAATCCCTCTTTCACTGAATTTTCATTTCCCTTCTCCCCCGCGCCATGGCAACAACACCATTATCTCCACTCGTAATCACTCTCTTCCTCCTCTTCTCCATCTCCCTCAGCTCCCACTGCTTCAAAATCACGACTCAGCTCATCCACCGCGACTCCTACTGCTCTCCCCTCTACAACGCCACCGCGACCACCGCCGATCGTGCTGCAAGGATCATCGAAGCTACCCTCGCCCGCTACGGTCACCTGATCTCATCGTACGACGACGACAGGCCTCTGGCTGTCGACATCGCGGCCCCAGGGATCTGGGGGATCAAGTTCAACATATTCTACGTCAACTTCTCCATCGGCGACCCGCCGGTGCCGCAGCTGGCCCTGATGGACACCGGCAGCGACTTGCTGTGGGTGAAATGCCCGCCGTGCAGTCCTTGTTCCACCAGCTCTGGAGCCACCTATTTTTACTCCTTCAATTCCAAGACTTACTCTCCGTTCCCTTGCACCGATGATTGCGAAAAATGCACAGGTACGCATCCATTGTACAAAAAACGAGTTTTAACAACCAAAAAGTGGTCATCAAAAGATATAAACAATAAAAAAAACTGACTTTTTGCGACAGCACCGAAGAAAATTCGTCGCAAAAAGATGGTTTTCCCGTAAAGTTTGTGGCGGAAAGTAAACCTTTCGGCGAGGAATATCTTCGTTGCAAAAGCTGATGTGTTCTTGTAGCGAAATAGTCGATTTGGTCGCATCGTTTTTCTTGTAGTCACGCCTGCCACGAATATTTGTCATTTTACAGCATTTACATCTTAAAATTTTCAAATGTCAGTAAAAGAATTCACTTTAATATATGATTTGACAGAAGCAGAAGGTTCATCTATACTTGTTTTGATTAACCGCGGCTACTCGAACTAGAAATTATTAGGTACTTCTGAAGAAGTCTCTACTGAGTTTTTTTCGAATTTTTTACGTATTCGTATTTATGAATTTGTCGAATTTTCATGTGCGTGACGAAAAGGGGGTTGGCCATGGTCGCCAAAGCACTGCAAATACAAAATAGACTACGCGGGCGGCCACAGTTCCGAGGGAGTCTACGCCACCGAGCAACTGACCTTTCAGACCTCCAACAATGGATTCGTGACCACAATCCCAAAAGCCTTCTTCGGTTGTTCTAGCAAGCAGAGCGGGCCGGAAGGTCTCGACCCGCACGTCAACGGGGTTCTAGGATTGATGGCCGGAGCCGGCGATCCTGATTTCCCCGATGGCCAGTTCCCTTTGGTTACCCGATTGGGTACCAGCTTCTCGTACTGCGTCGGTAGCCTGTCCGATCGTTACTACCCTCACAACCACTTATCCTTCGGCGATGCCGTCGACCTGATCGGGGGATCGACTCCCTTGTACCTCGAAGACGGCAGGTACTTTGTTCACCTCTCCGGCATCAGCTTGGGTGGCAAGATGTTGGACATCAAGAAGCAAGTGTTCGCGAAGATGGCATTGAGGAAGAAGATTGAGATGGACAGTGGGTCGGAGTTGTTTCTCCTGTACATCGAAGCATTCGAGGTTTTGAAGGCAGAGATCGAGAGGCTGGCTTTCTGGGAGCTGATGACACCGGTCTCATCTCCGCCGAGACCTTTCGAGCTGTGTTACAGAGGAACTGTGGAGAAAGAGGCTCGAGGGTTTCCGGCGATGGGGATTCGGTTCGTCGGCGGGGTGGAGTTGGTTGTGGATCGTTTTGGGGTGTTCTTGCAGGTTAAGGATGATGTTTTCTGCTTGGCTATTGTTAGGTCAAAGGGTGTGACCATTATAGGGATGATGGCTCAACAGAGTTACAATGTTGGGTATGATCTGAAAGCAATGACTGTGAGTTTCCAAAAAATGGATTGCCAACTTTTGGAACGATGATATTTGATAAAACACATATATAATATTCGCGTTGTACTTGTGTTAGATGCTCTTATGAGTTTGTCGGGTATACATGATGATTATATTTCGTTGTGTAGACGAATTTTCTTTGTAACGAATAGAAAAGAAGATTATGTATATCGATCGGAACTTACATGTACTTATTTGGTTAATTGTCCTGATGTGCAGGTCGACCAAGCTAGTTTTGGAGATCGAAAGGTGCACCATGCATAAACCAATGATGTTATTGATCAACGATACATATATATTAACTCGCTAGACTCCAAGAGTCACCATAACTTGAAATTTATCTCACTTAGATATTAATTGTTGTACTTGCGACTTTTTGAACAACAATTAATATTAACACGTTTGATTCACATCTCTCTAAAAAAAAATTCGAACGAGAGTGTTTGATATTGTCGATGACTTGTAGAACAAACTAAATTAAGTTACTCTACTTCTATAGAAATTCTGTAACAGCTCTAAAAACTAAAAATTAAAACTATTCCTACTTTGCAAAAAAATTTGACATGTCAAATTTGAAATGTACCACAATTTCATGGAAATAACAACACAAAATTGGAAAGAACTGTAATACTTAGAAATTCTATATCAATTTTCTTAAACAACACATCTTATACTTGGAATAATCTTCATCACTTCATAATCATTCATTTTCCTTTTTCACTAGATGCAAAATCTAGAAAGATATCCAACCCAACAATCTTACAAATGAAAACCAAAAGAAATCCCCTTTCACTCAAAATTTCCCCCTCTCCAACGCCATGGCACCAAGAACAACATCTCCTCTCATCATCACTCTCTTCCTCTTTTTCTCCATCTCTTCCCTCTCCCACTGCTTCAAAATCACGACTCAACTCATCCACCGCGACTCCTACTTCTCTCCCCTCTACAACGCCACCGCGACCATCGCCGACCGTGCCGGAAGGATCCTTGAAGCGACCCTCGCCCGCTACGGTCACCTGATCTCATCGTACGACGACGAGCCGCTGGGTGTCGACATCGAGGCCAGTGGGACGTGGGGGACCAAGTACAACATATTCTACGTCAATTTCTCCATCGGCGACCCGCCGGTGCCGCAACTAGCCTTGATGGACACTGGCAGCGACTTGTTGTGGGTGAAATGCCCGCCGTGCAGTCCTTGCTCTACCAGCTCTGGAGCCACCTACTTTTACTCCTTCAATTCCAAGACTTACTCCCCACTCCCTTGTACTCATGACTGCAAGAAATGCACAGGTAACTTGAATTTTCAACTAGGTTCATGTTGATTTTTCCAAGTTGTTTCCGTCAGGAAACCGTTTAATTCCAATAGCTCGAATTGTACGAAGAAAGTTAAATACTGATCTTATACCACTCTCCAAGATTGTTTGGAAAAAATTTAACTATTGATCTAAATACCATTCTCTGATCCGCTTTCTTAAACGAAAATCTGCTCATATAGCTTTGAAGTTTGCACAGATTCAACATACCTTGTGGTTAGATATAAGTCATTAACATTTAACATTGGAGGTCTCCGGGAGTTGAACGCGTGACCTCATGATCAACCCAACTTTGATATCATTGTCATAAATTGTTTGGTCACAATAACTCGAGTTGCTGGGAGAGATTCATGTATAGATTTTAACCACTTACTAACATGTTAGAGAGTGATATAAGATACATATCAACTCGGGTTGTTGTGATCAAAATATTCTTACCATGGTGTCAGTGCCTTTGATGACCCGTCGACCGAGAGGTCTTGTGCTTAAATCCCAATAACCTTCATTTATTAAGCACGTGATATTCGAACAAGTGCGAATTTCAAAGCAATATGAGTTGGCTTTCATTTGAACGGTGTGTAGTAAGTGGTATAATATTCATAATCGAACACATTCCAGCAATTCAAGTTATTGGTTCCGAACAAATTATACTTGTTCGTTAAAGACGTCGTGTTAGTAAATTATCTAATATTTATAATTGAGCATATTCCAACAAATCGAGTTATTGATACCAAACATTATTATACATATTTCATTTTAGAGGCAGTGTTAGTAAATAATATAATATTAATAATTGATATTTTTCAACAACTTCAATTATTTCTAGCCAACTGTTTATAACATTTTCACTTACTCGTTTCTACAAATTTAACCGATTTTCTTGAGCCAAACTTCAAAAAGGATGGTGGCCATGGTCGCAAAAGCACTGCATGTACACAATAGACTACAGAGGCGGCCACAGTTCTGAAGGAGTCTACGCTACCGAGCAACTAACCTTTCAAACCTCCAACAATGGCTTCGTCACAACCATCCCAAAAGTCCTCTTCGGCTGTTCCACCAAGCTCACCGGCCCCGAAGGCCTCGACCCGCACGTCAACGGCGTTCTAGGGTTAATCGCCGGAGCCGACACTCCCACCATTCCTTACGGCCATTTCTCTTTGGCCACCCGATTGGGCACCAGCTTCTCGTACTGCGTCGACAGCCTGTCCGATCGCTACTACCCTCACAACCACTTATCCTTCGGCGACGCCGTCGACCTGATCGGCGAGATGACTCCCCTGTACCTCCAGGATGACGGTAGGTATGTACTATTAGAGTATCTGTAGTACGAGTAGTATTGTGTTATACGACGCGAGTACTGTGTTATGTAACTGGACAAAGTTATATTACAGGTACAGTGTTCACCTCTCCGGCATCAGCTTAGGTGGGAAGACGCTGGACATAGACATCGACGTGGTCGCGAAGATGGCTTTGAAGAACAAGATCGTGATGGACAGCGGGTCGGAGTTGTTTCTGCTCTACACAGAAGCTTTCGACGTGGTGAAGGCGGAGGTAACTCGAGTTATTGAGAAATTATATGTTAACCTTTTTAATCTCTTCTTACACGCCTCTTCAAACGAAAACCTACCTTTTTTTGGGTTTCCTTATACGGTTTGCACAGATTGAACATATCATTCCTTGTGCTGTTAAATCATTAGTCTTTTAGTTTGTATAGGTTCAGCATATCATTTCTTGTACTAAACTATTGTTTAAATTGGGGTCGAAGGATTCTAAACCACGACCTTTTGGTTCTAGACTCTAATACCATTTTGGCAAACTAACCACTTAGTCCCAGAGAGTTTGTTAAGCTTTTTAATCTTTTACAGGTTGAGAGGTTGGCTTTCTTCGAGCTGAAGGTGGTGGCTCCGGTGAGGCCCCTGGAGCTGTGTTTCAGAGGGACGGTGGAGAAAGATGCCGGAGGGTTTCCGGCGCTGGGGATTCAGTTCGTCGGCGGGGTGGAGTTGGTGTTGGATCGGTTTGGGATGTTCTTGCAGGTTAAGGATGATGTTTTCTGCCTGGCTGTGGTTAGGTCAAAGGGTGTGACGATTATTGGGATGATGGCTCAGCAGGGTTACAATGTTGGGTATGATTTGGGAGCAAGGAGTGTGAGTTTCCAAAAAATGGATTGCCAGGATGATTATTGATCTAACACATATGTAGAGGTTAGAGAGAACTTATATGGTTAGTGAAAAAAGTGTTCAATATCCGCATTGTGGTTGTGTTAACGACTCTTGTGAGTTTGGTGGGTATACATGAGGAATTGAGGTTTGTCGTCATTTACGAATTATCTTCGTAACGAATAAAAAAGCAGACTTTTCATGTATGTCGTAACTTATAGGGGTGGCTATACGGTCCGGTCCGGTTAAATTGGCCCAAATTGATCCGGTCCAGTCCGGTTTTTTTTTGAAAATATAAGGACCGAAGATTGGATTGGATACAATCCGGTCTTGATCCGGTCCGGTCTTGACCCGGTCCGGTCCCAATTCGGTCTTGATTTTATATTGAGATTGTGGGAATTTGAGTGGCCTAAGGTCTAAAAGGGTGAGGAGTTGGTTAAGTTTTGTACTAAGTGCAAAGGTTTGTGACCGTCTATGCAAATTACCCTTAAGTTTTGGGTGTTGAGCTCTCTTATCCGGTCTTTATCCGATTTTTTACCTCAAATCTAAGCCCAAAGATTGGATTGGATTGGATTGTTTACTATCCGGTCCCGGTCCGGTCTCGGTCCGGGTTATACGGTCCGGTTTCCGGTTTTTCATCCGGTCCCGGTCCAAATAGCCAGCCCTAGTAACTTACATGTACCTATTCGATTACATGTACCTACCCGAGTCGAACTTCAAAACGGCCTTCAGAGAGCTCCCAGTCTGATTTCTAAAAGAGGGGGAAGAGAGGAACGGAGGAAGGGAGATGGTGGGTGGATCATGTAAGTTAGGTAGATTTATTTTGTGGAAAATAAGTTTTTAATAGATATATGTAAGATAAATTTTATTTCAATCATTAAATCTTTAATTACTACCTTATTTGTACATATATTTAGAAAATGTCTAAAATGGCTCAAACCGGCCGAACCCCAATCAGACCATTAAACCTCAACCCCTTGCTTAACCGGCTCAATGACTTAACATGTACATGGATTATTTGTCATTCTTCCATAATTATTTACCTCCCTTTTTTAGCTCAATGCAAAAACTAGAAAGATCATTAATTCGTGTAACGCCCCACATAGGCACATACCCAAAATTAAAAAAATCAATACCAAAGTGAAAACACTAACTTTCATTTTCCCCATCTCCATGGCCGCAAGAACATAAATCCCTCTCTCCCCTTTCTTCATCAATTAGTGAACCATGTAAATTGTGTAATCTTGTGTCGAATCCTCTAATTTTTTGATCCGTAGAGAAACAGTCGGGACATCATATTTGTCGTAACTTACATGTACCTATTCGATTAAGTGTGTTTCTAGAGATTTAATATCCGGAAGGGAGTGATATAAGATCCATAATTAGTCTTCTCTCAATAGTAGGGGTGGCTATACGGTCCGGTCCGGTTAAATTTGCCCAAATTGATTTGGTCCAGTCCGGTCTTTTTGAAAATATAAGGACCAAAGATTGGATTGGATACAATCCGATCTTGATCCGGTCCGGTCTTGACCTGGTCCGGTCCCAATTCGGTCTTGATTTTATATTGAGCTTGTGGGAATTTGAGTGGCCTAAGGCCTGAAAGGGTGAGGAGTTGGTTAAGTTTTGTACTAAGTGCAAAGATTTGTGACCGTTTATGCAAATTACCCTTAAGTTTTGGGTGTTAAGCTCTCTTATCCGGTCTTTATCCAATTTTCGATCCGGTCCCGAACAGTTTTTTACCTCAAATCTAAGCCCAAAGATTGGATTGGATTGTTTACTATCCGATCCCGGTCCGGTCTCAGTCCGGGATATACGGTCCGGTTTCGTGTAAAACCAAAAACCCCGGACCAAATAGCCAGCCCTACTCAATAGTTTGAGTTATTGGGACAAAATAATTCATGACACGATATCAAAACCTGATCTGACCCAATGTTGGTGCTCGAATGTTGAATCTCCACGATTCTCAACCATGACCGTTTGATATGAGCATAACAGACGGTGGATATATGTACAAATTTCAAGTTCATGAATTCGTTTTATTTGAGGAGATGTGTAAGAGAGAAACATATATACAATCCATAATTAACTTTTCTCCAACAACTCAGAACTATTGAAATCACATAATCTATGACGATTACTTCATAAAGATGATCTAGCAAATACAATCCCACCAAATCTATGTTTTATATAATTTCCTTAAAGTTCAAAGGTGTACATGCACTATTGAACTTTATGCATGTACATGAATCACTTGTGCCATCCTTTCATTATTATTTACCTCCCTTTTTTACTTAATGCAAAAACTAGAAAGATCATCAATTCGTGTAACGCCCCACAATACCCAAAATTAAAAAAAAAATAATAAACACCAAAGTGAAAACACTAACCTTCATTTTCCCCCTTCTCCATGGCCGCAAGAACATCAATCCCTCTCTTCCCTTTCTTCATCTTTCTCTTCTTCTCCATCTCACCACTCACATCCCACTGCTTCAAAATCACGACTCAGCTCATCCACCGCGACTCCCACCTCTCCCCTCTCTACAACGCCTCCTTAACCGCCGCCGACCGCGCCGGAAGGATCGTGGAATCCTCCCTCGCCCGCCGCGCCTACCTTTCGGCGGTCAACGACGACGAGCCGGAGGATAGCATCGTCGGCGGGATCGAGGCCAGGCTGGTATGGGGAACGAAATACAACATATTCTACGTCAGATTCTCCATCGGCCAGCCGCCGGTGAAGCAACTGGCGCTGCTCGACACCGGCAGCGACTTGCTGTGGTTGAAGTGTCCGCCGTGCAGTCCTTGCCCCGTCGACTCTGGAGCCACCTTCTTTTATTCCTTCGAGTCAAAGACTTACTCTCCACGGCCGTGTACCACCGCCTGCAAGAAATGCACGGGTAAGCAATATAATGGGGTTTTTTTAATGTTTTGCGACGATATGATTATTAGTGACCATTTCATTCTTGTCACAAAATCTCATGTGTTTTTACAAAGAATTGTAAATTCGTATGGTATTGGAAAAGCTAGTAGTAGGGTATTTTATATTGAAACCGTGGTTATATTGTGTCAAGCTGCTAAAACCTGCCTATCAATTTAGACTCCGTTAGAATGTTTTCCGGATCTCGCGAATCGCCGATATAATACGATTTACAAACACTGGTTTTCACTAGATATGGTCTCTTGATTTTGTAGGGTCGAATTCAGTGGTTGAGATTAAATAGTAATTTTAATTTCCTACTTATTCAATCTACTTATACCTCCCATGTTTTTAATCGTATTATTAAATAATTTTACACAGAAAAAAAAACAGGTTCATCATAATCCGCAACAATGATATTCATTTTTGATATATTTAAAAACAAAAAATTTGCACCAATTATACCACCTTCTATTATCGTTCGTTTTTAACTTGAAAGTGAGTAAATTTTATACAAAGACAACAGATTCATTATGTTCTTCGAAATGATATCCAATTTAGACGTATTACAGAAGGGGGAAAAAATATCATCATCCTATTACCATTGGATGAAAATTTCTATTCCCCTGTGACGCAGAATCGTGGTGGCCAAAGTCGCCGAAACACTGCATGTACACAATAGACTACCTCGGCGGCCAGACTTCGGAAGGAGTCTACGCCACCGACCAGCTGGTCTTCGGGACGACCGACGGCCGGTGCACCGTCGTCCCCAAAGTGCTCTTCGGCTGCTGCAGCAAGCTGACCGGACCGAACGTCCTTGACGGTCAAGTCAACGGAGTTCTGGGGCTGGCCGGAGGCAGTTATAGCAGTCTGCCTAGAGGGGAGGAGTCGATTGTCACCCGACTGGGCAGCAAGTTCTCGTACTGCGTCGGCAGCCTGGCCGACGTCACGTACCCTCACAATCGGCTGTCTTTCGGGGATGCCGTCGACTTGGTCGGAGATTGGACGCCGTTGTACCTCGATCATGGCAATTACTACGTCCAGATGTTCGGTATCAGCTTAGGAGGCAAGGTATTAGCTCGACTTCTTTTTTTGTTTTATCGCTCTACTTATAGTTAGTTGTTAAGTGGTGTATAGTATAAGATTCATTCCATGATATTTTGCATTATTTAGGTCAAAAAATAGTTATTAGATGTGTTTGCTAAACTGTACTATATCAATAGTTAGATGGAAAATTTGTTTACTTGAGTTCAAGTTGATATAGAATTTTTTCGGTTTGGAACGATTAGAATCACGGTTTAACCATAAAATATCAAACATTAGGTGTGATAAATATCCTCAAACGAAAGTTTGTTCACTAGGCTTGATAAATTTCTACAAATATATTAAATTTTCATACTTCAATTTTAGATCAAAGATTAACGTTGGGGTTAATTAATTACCAATGTTTGAAACTTTGAATGCAAAAACTTTCATTCAAGACTCTGATATCCTGTCAAGACATCAAATCATGAATTTTTTTTCCTCAATCAAGTAACTCTCACTACTAAAAAAGGGGTCTATGGCAAGGGTTTTTTCTACCTATAGCAAGGGTTTTAACCCCTGCTACGAGTTGTAGTAAGGGTTTTACCAACCCCTGCATGAACCCTCGCCTATGCTGCCCTTGCTAGGTGTAGCAAGGGTTTTGATCAACCCACGGTGAAAGTTCCATGCAAGGGTTATAGCAGGGGGTTTCAAACCCTTGCTACTATATCATGGGTTAAAACCCCCGCTACAAATCAATATAAAATCCAATGGTCATATTCGTTGTTTTAACTAGCAAGGGTTAAAACCCCTGCGTAATTTGTCGTTATATCATTTGCCACCAACTCACACCTGTCACTAAAGAGAGACGGATAATTTTTTTGAACAAACTAAAACCCGTCGCTAAAAGTAAATTACCTAAATTGGTGACTATAACTTGGTTGCAATTGCTCTAGTCACTATAGATAAATCCAGAACCAGACTTTTTTTTTTTTGCAAATTTTTCTGTAAATATCATTCTTCATAGCCAAATCATACAGTACATTATACCATCAATATTTCATGATTCATGATCCAAGATAATATTATTTACATGGTAAAATGCTAATAAATATAAATATACAAACATAATCCAAAGAAATATAGTTTACTACTCACAACATTGTAAGTACTCAAAAGAAGTTGAACAAACCACTTGCATAGCATCTGCAACAACACAAATCAATCAGTTGGTCATGGCCTATACGCTATAAAGCATCTAGAGCTATATTCAAAACACTATAAAGTATCTAGAGTTGCACCTTGATGATCGGTATACCTATTAGACAGCTGGGTGCATACGAGAGCCTAATGAACACTTGCACCCTGACTGGAAGGAATTTGCCACAGCTACTGTCACACTTATCTGCTTAGAAAATCCATAAAGTAACAAGCTTAGAACCATATTAAGCAGTTCAAATGCTCAATAATATGTGCTTGAGAATCCTCATCTACTGTACCTTATGAACAATCATTGATGAGTTTGGTAATCTACATTCAAACACCTCCTGGAAACAACACACATTCTGTGTTCAGATTCTGTAGAGTACATTATCAAAAGTTACTTGATAATTTTTAATAGTATTAAAATAGATTGCAGCATACCAGCAGTAGGGAATTATCTTTGATTACTCTAACCAGCAGCAGAGCAGCTATGAAGAGTTGATTTCCAATCTAGAAGCCCTGAGAAATAAGTAGAGGAAAACGTATAAACCCCAAATGAGGAAATGCAGAGAAACCCAAGTAGCAGCAGCTCAAAACCAGCTGAAAAAGGACATAATCAGTTAAGCAAATACAGAAAAGGATTCCAAATGAAAAGGAGGAAGAATGAGAACCTTAAGCAGGAAGAAGGATGCCACATCTATTTATCTTGTTTATCAATCCTACTATATCATGCAATAGGACACATACACAGGGGTTAAGTGTACAATCCTTCTAAATTGTTATTGGCTTGTTGTATCCCAAATCTGAAGCTCAATCATTTTTGGCCTTAATAAAAATGTTAACTGAACTCCTGGCTCATCTAGATCAACAACCAGACCAAGAGAAAGAAGAAATAAGCGCGCAACAAGCAATAACAAATCACACTTCACTTATAGAGGGAGCCACTTCTAATAAGGGCATTAATTTAGATGGTTCAAATGGAGCCATAACCGAACACAATAAAGGGCATGTAAAGCGGATTCTAGATTATTAGCATGTATTGTAGATGGTTCAAACGGAAGTGAACTGTTTGAAAGTTCATACAAAGTAAATATCAAACCAAGTAAAATGTGTTAATTAATACCAGAAGTATGGATTCAGATCACCATAGTTGGTCCTCTAAAATGCTTTAAATCCCCATTTTACTCCTTTGAGCTTCCTGTAAAGTAATATTAAAAAGGTGATCAGTGATAATTTTAGAAATTAACAATTTTTACGTCTATAAAAATTTCAATGCCATTGTGAGCTTAAGCTGCAGAAGTCAATCGACTTGAGTGAATTCAAGTGCATTTGCATAAGGATCACGGGTCAAGATTACAGGCCTACCGGACCGGTTAAGTGTGTAGGGATGTCCTGCACGAAAATACACCAATCTGACCTCAGTCCACAAGCCACACAAATCAATAATTAAATAACACATAGAAAGGAAACTTTAACCATGAAACCACACAATGAAAAGCCAACAGATTCACCTAACAAGCTTTACCTGCTGACATAATGGCTAATACAGGCAAATTAATTTCTTGGAGTTGAACTCAACAATCGTGGCTTCCATCATATGCACCTTGGAGTTTTTCGTAGTTTGGACTTAGTAAGGAAGTCTTACCTCCCCGGTGCTTTCAGCCCGAACCAACCTTTCCTTGTTGGCTGGTTTTCTGTAGTCGGCCTTGGTAGTCCTTTTAGCTCGCTTTCTGTTCCCATACTTGTAATCTGGAGCAGCCAAGAAATAACAAACTGCCTCCTCTGTATCGACCTCTGTAGATGGTTGTCATGCCCACATCAAACAACAGTATATATTACATCTCATCATTACTCAATTGTTCATTTAGCTACATCTGCTTCATGTATAAATACCATCTCAGTTTGGTAACTGGTGTTTGATCATATACTCAAGAATTACTTGGTAGCTCCCAAGATTCGAACTTGTTGACATTAACTTCGGCAATGCAGCGAACTTCATCATCACGGCCCAACATCTTCTGCTTCAAATAGTAATTCACCAGTTATTCTTCAGATGGGTGGAACCTGTATCCAACCATCTCCTCATCGTCGCCTGCTGCTGATCCTGCACTCCACATTTACCTTTAGTTAGCTCTGTTTTTCTAGTAACTATCTTATCCCTAGAAAATTACTCTACAATTGCCTGCAATTTACTCTGTTTGGTAAGTTTAAAAAGGGGATCACAACTTCACAAGGACATGATTGTGCTACCTTACTTAGCACTAAGCATGAAAGCCAAATTACTTCAGCCACTATGATTTATAGACTAACACCAGCACTAAACTAGTACATCAAACACATCAACCAACAATAATTGCCAGAATCCGGTTCTATTAAATTTGCATCTGACATACAGAGAATTGGAAAGCATAGTGTAAAGGAGCTGAAGTCTTATATATCATAATTTGAACTCAAACAAAGGAGAGTTTAAATAGAAATGTTGTCATCCGTATGTGAAATACCCAAAGCAGGCAAGCAAAAAAATCTTTCTAGTAAGGCAGGGGGAAAACCCAACCATAAGCTGCAATATCATGAGGCAGGGGGAAAATCTAACCATAAGTAACAACCCTATTATCACCTAGAGCTTCAATGAGCAATTGAAGAACCACGGTATAAGCTGGAATATCAAGGTTCATAATAAACGGCAACTCTACAAGATCCCTATTGCATTCATGTAACAATACTTGAGTAAAGATTATATACTCACAACAGGTAGAAACAAGTCTCAGTTCAATGATAGCAGCAAACTATGTAATTCCCAATCAAACCGCCTACAAGATTAAGTACTTACCAATCTAAACGGTTTTGCAGAAATCCAATGAGAAACTCTAGTAGAACCGTCTAACCCTGAACACTGCAAATAATCCATTTAACCCCAAACTCCAATTCATATAAACAGTTTATTGAAACAAGTAACAACTTAATCTTAAACATCTCTAATATGACTGGTTGGTACCTCGGCTCTCGGTTGAAGACGGAGCGGTATCTTCTAGAGCCAGAATTGCACTCGTAATGCTTCCGAAAGCTGTCACGGCCGCAGCCGAGGTCTCGTCGGGACATGGGGACAATATGAAGTTCTCCCCTGACGAAGGAGGGAGAATCGAACGGAGCTCTCCAAACCCTAGATCTACTACTTGCCTATTGGATCGTGCAAGATGTCGTCCCCATAGTCAATCTCCATCCTCTCCGCCTTCTATCCTCCAGTGCAGGGGATCTTCAACCATCTAATTAAGCAGGTGAAATTGTTAACCCAGGCCTGGTCCGCGTCTCCGCAATTCGAAGCTTAGAGCCGACGAATAACCCAATCGCAGCTCCAACATTTTTCGATTTTCCCCTTCCTTTGATTTTTTTTATTCTATTTGAAGATGGGAGTGGTAGATGTTTTGATCGTATTTGTCTTTAAACGTAGCAGCGGTTATGCAACCGTTGAAAGTACCCGCTGATATGACAAGTTCAGGAAATTATAGCAAGGGTTTAATAAACCCCTTCTAGGGAACCGCTGGGATAGCCACAATATTTTGTAGTGTCTAAGGGTTCGTTTGGAGAACAAGATTTGGATCATGAATTTATTGAATTCATAGATTTAGCAAAATGTTATGTTTGTTTTCTACCTTTTGTATCATGGATTGTAGCTACATAGATTTTAAATCTCTAAAATCTAGAGATATCAAATCTCTCATAATTAGAGAGATTCTACATCTTGATTTTGAAGATTTTCTCCCTCATACTATATCTTTTTGTTTTTCATTTATCCCGCTAAATACCCTTACCAATAAATTCTCAATATTTTTCGAGCCCATCTAATTATTTTGGTTAATGATAAACATGTCATTTAATAAATAAAAAATAGAATTTCTTTTTTCATTGGATGTTAACAATCGTATTTACAAAACAATGAACATTTTCAAATCTTTTTTCAACAATCCAAAGAATTAAAATCTTTGAATTGTGTAGAATCTGTAGATTTAGATTCAAATTCCCCAAATGAGCCCTAAGTTCTATCATAAGCCAATTAGTAATAATAATAAATCGAATTGTTGGAAAATGTTTATGCATGGATTTTAATCACTTTCTTATACAATTCCTCAATCTTAAGCCAAGTTCTGTTACAAACCAGCTGATCCCATGAGGACTTGAACTACTTGAACGCACGATCAGACCAGTTATCATACAATGTCATAAGCACATCTTTCTCAATAACTCGAGTTATTAATCAGTTCGTTATAATTCCTTTTGTTTTTGCCTGGACCAGATGTTGGACATTAAGCCCTATGTCTTCAGAAAGATGTCCATAAGAAAGAAGATCGCCATGGACAGCGGCACAGAGCTGCTCCACCTCTACACAGAAGCTTTCGACGTAGTGAAGGCGGAGGTTCAGAAGCTGGCTTCCTCGGTGCTGACGGAGGTTCCTCCGGTGAGCCCTCTGGAGCTCTGCTACAAAGGGACCGTGGACAAGGACGCTACAGGGTTTCCGGCGTTGGGACTTCACTTCGTCGGCGAAGCGGAGTTGATCACCGATAAGTTTGGGATGTTCGTGCAGATGGACGTCGACACTTTCTGCCTGGCCGCTCTCCGGTCGGAGAGCCTCAGCATCGTCGGGATCATGGTGCAGCAGGGTTACAACGTTGGGTTCGACTTGAGGGCGATGAAAGTGTATTTCCAGAATATAGATTGTGAGCTCTTGCAAGGGTGAGTGGATATGAAGTACATTGAGAAAGCGGTATGAAAGGGTTGAATCACAGTTAAATCACAGGTTTCGTATAAATTATTCGCATATTGATTTTTTCTGGTATAATCTTCAGTATGGTTCGTAGTCCTTACTTTCTATGATTGGTTGAAAAGGTAGCACGTCGTTATTGAATTCTACAGGTCAAGTAACGAAGATGGTACTTTTAGTGATGATAATTTGAATCTGATCCGCTTCTCAACTAAAAAAATTCAATTAATTCAATCCACTTAACTCCGAATTCATTTAATCTGAATGTGACGCATTAGTGGATTTATATGGATTGGTGGAAACATAAAATCAGTATTGTATATATTTTATATCTATAATTTAATACCTAAACTTCGAATTGTAAATCAAAAATATACTTCATATGATACATTTTTTTTTACTAAACTTTTTAAAAATTTTATAAAAGCCCAAAAGTTATATGTCGGTTGGATTCCTGAATTCAATCACGAATGTTTTTGTAATATGTATCACACACTAAAAAAAAGGGGAAAATCCATAATTTTTATGGAAATTGTATGGTAATGATATATATTAGATAAATTACTATTAGTTGATGTACCTTTTCTATTATATGCAAAAAACAGAATATAGTTAATAAATTGTTATATATTCATTTTTGTTGATTCATACTACCAAAATCATGCGTATAATATTCTATGTATATGTGTATAGATACATTTCTAAAGTATAAACTTCCAAAACAATTTTAAGCAAGGGAGAAGAACATATATTATGCTTAACATTCTTGCCTTGTATATAATCAGGAACAACTATAGTATAAACCTGTAAAGTGTAAACCACTCTAGAAATAAAAATCATTCTGCCAAAATTTCACTAGTGTTTCAATTCTTTTTCGAAATTATTCTAGCTATGGCGACGGCAACTAGACCGTCGCTAAATCTTCTTCTAACATTCGTCCTTTTCTTCATCATCTTCTCCTCTTCCATAACACTCATCACATCTTCCAATGACCGCCCGACGATCACGACTCGACTCATCCACCGCGACTCGGTATTCTCTCCCCTATACAACGCATCCGAAACGGTGTCGTCTCTCGCCCGAAGAGCCACGGAATCTTCCCTCGCCCGCCACGAGTTCCTGTCGTCGTCGTCATCCGACGACAGGCTGCAGCCGGAGGGCGTCCAGGCCGGCCTGGTTCTGGCCACCCACCACAACGTGTTCTACGTCGAATTCTCCATCGGCGAGCCGCCGGTGCGGCAGTTCGCGCTCATGGACACCGGCAGCAGCCTGACGTGGGTGAAGTGCCTCCCCTGCCGTCCTTGCCTGCCCAACTCCGGCGTGACTTTCTTCGATCCGACCAAGTCCAAGACTTACTCCCCACGGCCGTGTGCTAGCTACTGCGAGAAGTGCCAAGGTAAAATCGATACTACTACCTTTTCGCGGATTGAGGATGGTTTGCTTCGTGGATTCGAGAAATGAAATTTGTAGTTAAAATTTGTGTTTAATAAGATCCTGGATTTACGATGGAATTGGTCTGTTGGTATTTTGTGGGAATTTGCGTTTTACAATATGTTGACGTGACTCGAATCGGACTATCAGATCAGTCGCTACGACGGAAAGTCACGGGGTCAATGTTATTTGGGTTCATGTCCTGGACTACGTTGATAACCGTTTTTCCTTTACTATATTGGTTTAGGGTTAGATCTTGGAGAAGTAATATAAATACTTCACATACTCCTCTCAGTCCTCTGAAATCTGTATCTGCTCGAAGTATAGTGAAATTGACTATATCCTGCACGTGAACTAGCAAACACACATTTTTTTTTAACCACGTAAATCATTTGTCGTATTTCCCTCGTGTTTGGCAGGATGGTTTTCGCACAAGGTGTGCATGTACACACAAGCCTACCTCGGCGGCCACTACTCCGAAGGCGTTCTCGCGACGGAGCAGCTGACCTTCATGTCTCCGGCCGGCCACGGAGCCACCGTCGCCCTTCCCAACGTCCAGTTCGGCTGCTGCAGTACGCTGACCGGCACCGAGCACCAGGACCAGAACTTCAACGGATTGCTGGCTCTGGGAGCCGGGCCGTACTCTCTGGTCGACGGGCTCGGCTCCAAATTCTCGTACTGCGTCGGCAGCGTGTCGGATCGCTCTTACGCCTACAACCGGTTGTCAATCGGCGCTAATGCCTACCTCACCGGCGACGCCACTGCGGTTGCAGTGAAAGAAGGGATCTACTACGTGTTCATAGAAGGAATCACCCTAGGAGGCCAGGTACATATACTAATGTCAAGAACCAGTTGATCCCAATAACTCGAGTTGTTGGGAGAGGTTCAATCGTGGATCATATACCGTTTACTAACACCCCCCTTCAAACTCAAGCCATTCAGATAGGCTTGAAGTTTGGACAGGCACAGGTCCGGACACCGTGTGCTTAACAGAAACGGAAACAGATGGGGGTTACCGGGATTCGAACAGAAGACCTCACGGTCACAGAAGGCTCTGATACCATGTCAAGAACCAGTCGGTCCCAATAACTCGAGTTGTTGGAAGAGGTTCAATCGTGGATCATATACCGTTTACTAACACCCCCCCTTCAAACTCAAGCCATTCAGATAGGCTTGGAGTTTGGACAGGCACAGGTCCGGACACCGTGTGCTTAACAGAAACGGAAACAGATGGGGGTCACCGGGATTCGAACAGAAGACATCACGGTCACAGAAGGCTCTGATACCATGTCAAGAACCAGTTGATCCCAATAACTCGAGTTGTTGGGAGAGGTTCAATCGTGGATCATATACCGTTTACTAACAACTAAACCTTCTTTACTCTAAAAGGAAGTTGGACAATTTCCCTACATAGTACATACAAGGTTGTTATAAAAAAAAAAATCACAATACCACACTTAACAAAATAATTTCAAAAATACTAGAGTTCGGCGTTATTCGCTTCAATGTCAAGTGAATTATGCACTGATTCGCTGGAGAGAGGAGCGATCTATAGCAATTCGTGTCAAACCAAAGTGAACCAATCTCAAACCAACACAAATAAAAGCAAATCAGCATTGAACCACCCGGATCGCGCCAGACCGAAGGGAACCAACCTTCTATCTACTAAACTAGCCTTGGTCGAAAACTTTGAATGACCGTAACTTTATACTCGGTTATTCAATCGTTCCGATTTTTTTTTTCCGCATAACTTTCGAGATCTTCGATCAAGTAACCGAGTGGAAAGTTACGATTGTTCAAAATTTTGACATAGATTAGTGTGGATCGTGGTTCGCTTGAGCGTGTCACGATCCATGTTGATTTGAGGTTGGCTTGGGACTGATTCGCTTGGATTGGCCACAATCCAATAGTAAATCGCTTCTCTCTCCAACGAACCATCATATAGATGGCTCGACACCGGAACGAACCACACCATCCTCTAGTATTATTTTGAGGAAATTTTAGTTATATAAGTATTGTATTTTGAGAATAAATTATAGTGGAGAAATTTTCCAACGAAGTTTTAAATTCAATTATATATGTAATGATGTATCTTTCTCAATGGTTAACCTTTCCTTTTTAATTTCTTGCTATAGGTACTGAACATAAAGCAAGAAGCTATCACCACAATGTCGTACAAGCAAGGAGTGGTTCTCGACACCGGAGCAGAGCTCTCATTCATCTACACAGAAGTCTTCGACGTGCTAAAACAAGAGGTCGTGAAGCTGGCCAACCCGATCTTGCAACAGGTTCCGGCGCCGTCACCGTACGAGCTCTGCTACAGAGGAGCCGTGGACAGAGAAGCCAGAGGGTTCCCGGCGATGGCGCTGCAGTTCGCCCGAGGGGCGGAGGTGACGGTGGATAACTTCGGGTTGTTCAAGCAGGTCACCGGCGACGTGTTCTGCTTCGCCGTTCTCCGGACGGGGACGATCAGCATTGTCGGGATGATGGCTCAGCAAGGTTACAATGTTGGGTATGACTTGAGAGCGAGGGAGGTTTACTTGCAGAGCATGGATTGCCAGATTTTGCCTGATAGTTAGTTTTAGTGTATCGTTGCAAATTAGTTTGGAGGGGTCAGATTTTGTTGTGTGGTCGATTAGTTTCGGTTGGATGATGTAACGACTAATTTATCATGAATAAATCATTTTGAAAATATAAATATGTTCAGATCAAAACTGTCGATTAGTTGGTACATAAAACTTTTGAGTAGCATCAATCGTCTGTAGAAAAAAACATAGTGACCTCTGTCCTCTGAGTCCCTTGTCTCGGGTATCATAACATCATAATCGAGGATGGATACTGCCAAACTCGTCATAGTATGAGTAAAATAGGATCTGGGTAATTTTACCGTCGCGAGAGATGCATACCCAACATTTTAGTGTGAGTATAAATTGGACTCATAATATTGAGTACCCAAAAAATAATGGATACTCAATTTTAATGTAATTTTTGCCTTCTTATAAAACAAAAAGAAATGTGCAAACACCAACGTTAATGGTATAATTATGTGTATAGTGTTTGAACCTAACTGAGTGTAGGAGTGAGGTTCGGGGAAAGATGTGGGTCAAGAAGAGTGAACAAAAGGGGAATATCAACGATCACGCGGGTAACAGGGATCGAGGAAACGAGATTGAGAGGATAAGATTGGGGGAAAGGAGTCGTAGAGAGAGAAGTTGATGTTTATAGAGATAGAATGCTCAAAATGCGATCCCCCTCACCCACCGTAGTAAATGCCATATTTATAGGCTTCATGGTGGTGGGTGAGTGGTTGACTCATGTGAGGATACAATGATGTGACTACTGACTGACTACGGATTTAGGCCATGCTTCTACCTAGGACGTGTCAGAGACCTATCTAGGGCCATGCCTAGGGCCCTGATGTGACTACCCCCTTGGGGAGGGAAGCTACGCTTTCTACATCCCTTTGGTCTGGTTTACGCTATGGTCTTCCAACATGCGTGCGACCCGCTCCGCGTCTAAGCTTCTCGCGCCGGGACGTGGTGGACCACGCTGAGGTGTCGCGCTCAGGGTCTTCGCGCGGCGTGTTCCTTCGGCATGGCAAGGCCCGAGTCATATGCCCAACAATTGCCCCCCATCAGGGGGTGTTCTGTGAACACCACCTGTTTGGATTTCCGCTTGACTGACTCGGGCCTGTGTGATCTCCGTGAGGTGGGTCTTTCGGGTTCACTTCGCTTGTTGCGATAGGTTGGACTTTACGCGCGCTTGTAGTTGGGCTTTTCCGTTGGATTTTTCGTTTGTTGCGCACGACACTTTGAGTCGACGATGCGTTGTGCTGATTCGCGCGCTACTTTTGCGTTGAGGATGAGTCATGATGCGAGTCACGCGCGACGGGCGCGGTTGAAGTTGTCCCGATAGCGCGGCTCGAGGCGTGTTTTTCCTCTCTCGCGGGTGTGTCGTGCCCCCCAGGCGGTGCGCGGCACTTGTGGCTGATGCGCGCGCTACGATGCGTTGTGGCGTTGTGCGCAGGATGAGTCATGATGCGAGTCACGCGCGACGGGCGCGGTTGAAGTTGTCCCGATCGCGCGGCTTGAGGGATGTGTCGTGGCGCGGTTGAAGTTGTCCCAATCGCGCGGCTTGAGGCGTGTTTTTTCTCCCTCGCGGGTGTGTCGTGCCCCCCAGGCGGTGCGCGGCACTTGTGGCGTCGCCGACTAGTGCCTATGATGGTAGGTGTCCACGTGTCGCTGTGTGACTAGGCTACTTGGGCGGGGATTTTTTGAATTTCGAACAGATTTGGTAGGATCTGACGGTTACAGATCCCTATGTAACTTTAACCCTTCGCATTCCGTTGGCCGACTTTAACCCTTCGCTTTCCCCCTGGCCGACTATAAATATGGGACTGCTGTGAGGAGGGAGTCTCACTTGTTTCCTTCGATTGTTGGCTAATTTCTCGATCCTTCTTTCCCTGATTGTTCTTTCCCTGAGATTTCTCTCCTCCTTCTACAACCTCAATCCTCCTTCTGCTGTTGCTAAGGTTCGAGTCAACATCATGTCTAGCATCAACAACAACGAGGCCGAGGTCGTGCAAGGCGAAGAAGGTAATTTCTCCCCTCTTTCGCACACTTCTACTGATCATTCTGGTGGTGGGAGCGGTGGTTCTGGAGATGGAAACGGTGGTTCCGGTGGTGGGAACGACGGTGGTGACGATGGGATTCCGGCGACACCGTCATTCGGAGTCGGGTCGGAGGATGAACTCGGTGGTTCTTCCGAAATGGGCGCGGTTGCCTCCGGGAGTGGGCAAGCGATGCAGAGGGGCCGGGGGGTATTGATTATCCGCCGTGATCGTGATAATAGGCCGGAGATTACCGACGATGTGGCACCTGAAGACTCCGGTACACAGTCTGAGCCGCGCGAGGTTGTACGCGTGAAGGAGGCCATGGCCCGATTGGGGCCTCAGGGTTTTGGCGCCGCGTACAACGTGATAGAGTGGGCAGAGATGTGGGGCGACCAGCCGGCGCCGCATGACAACCTCAAGCGCGGCCCCGAGCACGCCTCTATATACGATGTCGACGACGTGGCGGAGATAGTCCGCGGGCTGGGGTTGCCCCCCCCATTGGCAGTACGCTGCTCCCTCGGCGCGGAGCATGGTGGGCCATTGCCCCCCTGGGTGGTTTGGCGTTTATACAGAGTATTGGGTGATGGGGTTCAAATTCCCCATCAACCCGCTCTTATGCGCTTTGTATAGCCGCCTCAAATGCTCCGTCGGGCGGCTCTCCCCGTCAGTTATTATGCACGCGAGCTGTCTCCGCCTCGCGTGCAAAAGGCTCAACATCGAGCCGACGTACGGCCTGTTCAGGAAAATATACAAGATCAAGGAGCCCACGACCAGGAGCGACTGCCTTTCTATCAAGCGCCGCGATAACCGCCCTGACTGCTTCGTATATGGGTCGCCCAAGTTGAAGAAAACTTGGTTCGAGCGATTCTTCTACGTCAAGCCCACTCCTGGAGAATGGGCGAGTGATTTCCTGGAGGAGCCCACCACCTGGAAGAAGGGCAGCACGCTCGGGTTTGAGGCGGATGCCGGCACTTATGACGGGCTCAACGATGAATACGAGGCGTGCATGCCTCATCGGATGAATTTATACACTGGAGGAGTCCGTGAGGCTTGCTTGGAGGAGTTGTTTGGCGATGGTTAGTTATATTTTTTCCTCTTTTGCATTCTATCTTATTAACCGCTCTCTTACGATTTATTGGCGCAGGTGTTGATTTTTCCAGCCTCGTCAGCATGATGTCGGTGGACGACGTCGCACCGCGCGCTGACAACAACAAGAAGAAGAAGACTGGCGCGGCGCCAAGGACTTCCAAGCGGAAGGAGATCGAGCAGCCGCAGGCTCCAGCCATCGGGAGGCCCCTTAAGGCGGCTCGTTTGGCGGAGAAATCTGATCGGGCGGCGCAACAGTCGTCGTCTGCTGCGCGGCAGCTGACACTGGCGCTTTCGGAGCCAGAGGCGCCGATAAATAAGTCCTCTCGTCGCGATAGAGAGATGGCTGGGAGCTCGTCGGGAGCCACCGTCCAGCAGAGGTTGCCAGAGATGGCTGGATTCGGGGGGACTCCTGTTACTGCCACTCCCACCACAGCTACTGCCGCTCCCACTACTGCTGCTCCCGCTGCCGCGGGCGTCAATTATTTCCGTGATGTGCGGATTCATACTGGGGCGGCCTGCAACTTGGCGTCCGCAAACACCGCCCTTCGGGCGCTCGGGACCGTCCTCAGCGTTCCGCCACGAGTGGAGAAATCTGATCCTCTTCATGACCTGGCTCAGGTCCATTTCGCGGTAAGATCAGATTGAATTCTCGCGGAGTCTTTTGGTTGTACTGTTATATGCAATATTTTGCTAAGTCTTTTGGCGTTGTGATTGTAGGGGTTGCTGGCAACCTTCCGGGCTCAGCAAGAGCGCGCCTCACAGCGCGCGAAGATGAAGGCCGACGAGGCGAAGATCGTCCAGCTGGAGGGGAAGGTCCTCGGGGCGAATAATCGTGCTGACCTGGCGACTGACAAGGCGAACGAGGCGATGGAGGAGCTCGGCGTTTTGCAGAGCAAATTAGCCGCCGACGTGGAAGCGGCTAAGGAGAAGGTGCGGAGCGAGGAGCGCTCCACCATCCGGGGACAGCTGGAGGCCTCGTTCGCCGAGAAGTTGAAGCAAGCTCGCGCAGAGCTTCAGAAGGAGAAGGACGACCTGGTCCGCCTTCATAACGTCGCGAAAGCAGAGGCTGTTCGCGCGGCCGAGGCTGCGGCTATCCGCCAATTCAAGTCCTCTCCTTCTTTCGGGAAGATCTTGGCGGATGCCATGACCAAGGCCGTGATTGCGGTCGGGAAGAAGGTGCGTCCGGAGAACCCCGGGGTTAACTGGGACACTCGCGAGATGGTCCAACATGTGAAGATGTGGATAGGCGAGAAGCGCCCTTTGGATTCCGACTCCGAGTCTGAGGAGGAGGATGATGAGGAGGAGGGAGGGGAGCGCCAGGAAGAGGAGCGCCAAGAAGCGGAGAAGCGCCCGGGCGGGGAGCAGCGCCAAGAAGCTGAGGGCACGCGAAGGGATGGCGAGATAGCCTCCGATGATGACGAAGAAGAGGAGGAGCGCCCCCTGCTGCGCCGCAAGACAAGCCGAGAGGACGTACAGCCTAACACTGATGATGTTTGAAGTGTTATCGCGCTGGCTTGTTTCCTACTCAACTTTGTTGTTTTGCTGCTTTTGGTAGCTTTTCTTGTTTTTCTGCGTATTTATATATTATTATTTTTTTTTACTTTCGAACTGAATGGGCGCGAATAGTGCTGGACTATTCTAATTTTTTGTTCCGTGGAACTGAGTGAGCGCAGATAGTGCTGGACTATTGCTAATTTTTGTTCTTTCGAACTGAATGGGCGCGAATAGTGCTGGACTATTCTAATTTTTTGTTCCGTGGAACTGAGTGAGCGCAGATAGTGCTGGACTATTCTAATTTTTTGTTCTTTCGAACTGAATGGGCGCGAATAGTGCTGGACTATTCTAATTTTTTGTTCCGTGGAACTGAGTGAGCGCAGATAGTGCTGGACTATTGCTAATTTTTGTTCTTTCGAACTGAATGGGCGCGAATAGTGCTGGACTATTCTAATTTTTTGTTCCGTGGAACTGAGTGAGCGCAGATAGTGCTGGACTATTGCTATTTTTTGTTCTGAAGAACCATGTCCTTTTATTTCTTTGCGCTAATGCGCTATTGCTAATGAGATACACGCTAATTTTCTTGGTGGTACTTCCTTAGATTTTGCGCATTCCATGTTCTTGGAATCTTGTTGCCCCCCAACTCGCTGAGTTTGAATGTGCTGGCGCCGACCACTTCGCGGATTAGGTACGGACCCTCCCATACTGAGGCAAGCTTCCCGTGCCTGGGGTCAGGGCGGAAGTTCCGCCGTATCACTTGGTCACCAAGGCTCAACTTATGTGGAACCAGTTTCGCGTTGTGGTACTTGGCTACTTGCTCTTTCATTGCGGCCAGCCTGATGGCTGCCAACTCGCGCCTTTCTTGTGACAATTCTAATTCCAGCAAGCGCGCTTCGTCGTTCGCTTCTTCGTTGTACTCAGTGATCCGATAGGTCGGTGCTGTCGTCTCAATGGGAATTACCGCGTCAGTGCCATATGTGAGAGCGAAAGGGGTTTCGCCCGTTGCCACTTTATATGTGGTGCGGTGCGCCCATAGCACAGTGTTGAGCTCATCCGCCCAATTTTCCTTGGCCTCGCCCAGGCGGGTGTGGAGGCTTGCAATATCGCTTTGTTGGAGGATTCCGCTTGGCCATTGGCTTGGGGGTAAGCCACCGATGCGAACCTTGCGATGGTTCCTACTTCATCACAGAAGTCTATCACCTCCGCGCAGTCGAATTGTTTCCCATGATCGAAGATGAGCGCATTTGGGACTCCGAAGCGTGACAAGATGTTGTTGCGCAAGAAACGCGTTACCTGTTGCGTCGTTATGGATGTCAGCGCTTCGGCTTCGATCCACTTGGTGAAGTAGTCTACTGCTACGATTATGTACTTGCGCTTCCCTTTTGCTGTTGGGAAGGGGCCCAAGAGATCCACACCCCACTGCGCGAAAGGCCATGGGCTCAAGTTGCCCTGAAGCTCGGTGGCTGGCAGGTGATGCTGGCGCGCGTTGACTTGGCATTTGTGGCACTGGTCTGCGTAGCTTTTCGTGTCCTTCTTAATTCGCGGCCAGTAGTATCCATGCAAGAGGATGGTGCGCTCCATGCTTCGTGGTCCAGCGTGCATTGCACACAAGCCCTCATGTAGTTCACGCACTAAGTCGCGCGCCTCTTCTTGCCCGATGCATTTGAGGTAGACGCCCGAGTACGACCTTCGGTATAATTCTCCTTCAATGATCGTGCAACGAGCTGCCTTTTGCCTTAGCGTCCAAGCTTGCTTAGAGTCTTCTGGCACTGTGCCATCTTGTAGGTACTTCACGATTGGGTGTCTCCAGTCTTCGATTGACATGAGCTGGGTCGTATTGATTGCTACCTCTGGGCGAGTATCTTCCTCTTCTTTCTGGACAGACACGAGGCGCGTGGATTCGAAGTCAGTGGCCGTTGCCAACTTGGATAATGCGTCGGCGTGCGTGTTCTCTTCCCTTGGTATCTGCGCATACGTTACCGCTTCGAAGGCGGTGGCCCTCGTCTTAACGCTCTCCATGTAATGCGCCAGTGTGTCTTCCTTTGCGTCGAACACCCCGTTCAGCTGATTGACTGCCAGCGAGGAGTCGGAGAGTACCCGTATCGTTCTGGCGCCCAAGTCGTGGGCGGCCGTCATCCCCGCCAAGATGGCCTCATATTCGGCGGCGTTATTTGTCTTCAACGCCCTGAACCTGATTGCGATTTCGTGCACCACGCCAGCAGGTGTGCGCACTATAACCCCTGCTCCAGCGCCATACTTGCTCGCCGCTCCATCGACGTAAACTTCCCAAACACCCTCCGGCGCTGTGTCGAGGGTCACCCCTTATGCGATGAAATCAGCTAGAATTTGGGCCTTTATTGCTGGTCTTGGTGCGTATTGAATATCGTATTCCGAAAGCTCGACCGCCCATTTCACCATGCGCCCCGATACTTCCATCGAGGTCAGGATCTTTTTTAGTGGAAGGTTTGTTAGGACGGTGATTTGGTGCGCTTGGAAATACGGGCGCAGTTTCTGTGACGCGCTTACTAGCGCCAAGGCAGCTTTCTCGATCGAGGAGTATCTTGTCTCCGCGCTTACGAGGGTGCGCGAGGTGTAATACACCAGTTGCTCGGTTTTACCGTCCCTTCTGGATATCAGTACCGCGCTCACAGCCCTTGTTGACACAGCAAGATACAAGAAGAGTTTTTCATTAAGCTTGGGGGCAGTCAGTACAGGGGGGGATACAAGATACGCCTTGAGTTCTTGGAATGCTGCTTCGCATTCCGGGGACCATGTGAAATGCGCCCCATTCTTGAGCGTCTTGAAGAAGGGAGCACATTTGTCGGCAGACCTTGGAATGAACCTTCCCAGTGCCGCTATTTTGCCATTCAGAGATTGGATTTCCAATGCGTTCCTCGGCGCTCGAAGTTGTTGGACTGCGGAGATTTGTTTTGGGTCAACCTCTATGCCGCGCTTCGTTATCATGAACCCAAGGAATTTCCCTGCTTCGGCTCCGAAAACGCACTTGAGTGGGTTGAGGCGAAGGTTGTGCTGGCGGAGGGCTTCGAATGTCTCGCGCAGGTCGTCCAGGTGTGAGTTGCCCGCCTTTGTTTTGACGATAAGGTCATCCACATATGCCTCAATGTTTCGCCCGATCTGTCGGGAGAACACCGCATCAATCATTCTCTGGTACGTCGCGCCTGCGTTCTTCAACCCGAATGGCATCCCGACGAAGCAAAAGTTTCCGAACGGTGTCATGAACGCCGTCTTCTCTTCGTCTTCGATGGACATTGGGATTTGGTGGTATCCTGAGAACATGTCGAGGAAGGATAACGTCTCGTGGTCCGCGGTTGCGTCGATCAGTTGGTCGATGCGCGGTAGGGGGTAAGGGTCTCCCGGGCATACTTTATTGATCGTGGTGTAGTCGACGCACATCCGCCAGGCCCCCGATGATTTTTTAACCAAGACCACGTTTGCCAGCCACTTTGGATATTTCACGGGGCGGATCAATCCTGCTGCTAGTAGGCGCGCTACCTCCTCGTCTATGGCCTTCAGTTTGTCGCCAGTGAATATCCTTCGCCCTTGTTGCCTTGGTTCCGCGTTGATTGGGACCGCGAGGCAATGCTGGGCTATTTCTCTGGGCAGTCCTGGCATGTCTTCTGTGCACCAAGCGAACAGCTCCTTGTATTCCTTCAGCAAGGCTACGAGCGGTTCGATCGCGTCACTACTGACGTGAGTGGAGATGCGTATCTTCCTAGTCGGCTCGGCGGGATCCAACGCGACTTCGAAGTCGGAATCCATGGACTCCGGGCGGGGCTCTTCTGCTCTTGTGTCGACGATGTTGGTCTGGCGCACCTCATCGCGCTCTTCCCATGTCGTCCCTCGCGCCTCTCCGACCCCTGTTTGGGTGGGGAATTTGAGCTTTTGGTGGCACGTTGATGGGAGGGCCATGAATTTCGCCAGGAACGGTCGGCCAAGGATGCCGTTGTGTGCCGACTTACAGTCGACGATTGTGAATTCCACTTGCTTGGAGATGCGCGGCTCTTGGTCTCCGATTACTACTGGGAGGGTGACTACTCCAATTACTGGGACCCTCGTTCCGGAGAACCCGACCAGATTGCCTTGTGCGCGTTTGATTAAGCGCGGGTCGATGTCCATTTTGTCAATGGTGCTTTGGAAGAGGATGTCAGCTGCGCTACCTCCGTCTATCAGCAGACGGTGGATTTTGCATCCGGCAACCAGCGCGGTGATGATGAGTGGGTCTTCTGATGGGACTCCTCGTGGGAACTCCGCATCGTCGAAGCTCAGGTAGAACTTCGTCCGCGCGTCTACAGTCGCGCATTCCGTTGCGCGCTCTCGCTTGGTTTTCTTCTTGGGGCGGTCTCCTTCTACCGTTACCACCCCTATTTCTTTGCGTACCACGTACGCGCCACCGGCGTCATCGTTGTAGTTGGTTTGTGGTGGAGGTGGCGGGTTCTGGGGGCCTTCGACTTGTTCTTCCTTGACGTGAGTGAACTCGGTTAACAATCCTCGATTTATGAGGCCCTCGATTTCGTACCGTAGCTCGCGGCAGTCTTCTGTCCAGTGACCTGTTGCTCTGTGGAAGTCACAGTGCTTGTTTGGATCGCGCATGTGAGGTCGGGACTTCAACGGAGCGGGCCAATTAAGCTTGTAGCCCTTCTCGCGGAGAACGTGGAATACGTTTCTCACGGAGTCGTTAAGTGGCGTGTAGGTGTTGGACGCCCGTGTATCTGGTGATCGCCGGCGCTGAGCTTGCTCTTGCGGGGGAGGAGGGTGTATTTTTGGGCCGCTGTGCAGCTGTACCAATTGGTCTCGTGGGATCGGGGCCGGGGGTTGCCGACGCCCTTGTTCTTCGCGCGACAACTTTGCCGGTTCAAAGCGCCTGACCGATCCCGCCCCGAGAGTTTCTTCCAACGTGATTGCCTTCTCGATTTTCATTTCCAATTCCGTGGACAGGGTTACGGGCCTTTTTGCTAGCGCCCTCTTAAGCTCCATGTTGCTAGTGGCCTCCATGAGGTGGTGGGCGGCGGTTTCGGGGGTGAGGTCGCGGACGGCCATTGCCACCCTGGACCATCGAGCGTAGAAAGCCCTCAGGCTCTCTCCCTCCTTCTGCCTGATATCTATCAAGGCCTTGAGATGCAGAGGACGTATGAACTCTTCGAATGATCGGATGATTCCGTTCGGGAGTCTGTTGTACCAGTCAAGGCATATTCCAGAGAATGTGGATGGGAAGGTTCTGCACAGCGCCGCGTTGGATTTGGTTTGAAGCTGCATTCGTAGGCAGAAGGTGCTCACATGGTCTTCGGGGTCGGTCGTGCCGTTGTACGCCGGGAGGGTGGGTGGCGCTCCGCTGAGGTGCTCCGCCATAATTTCCGCGCTCAACGGCTGGTGGAGGACCTTTCTAGGTGGGTTGGGTCGGTATTGCGGAGTCAAGTGTTGCTCCAAGAAACTGAGGTCCGCCCGCCCAGGCGGCTCGGCTCCTCGCGTTTCGCACGCGAGGTGTTCCGTTTGCGCGCGTTGTGGTGGTTGGGCGGTCCCCGACGTCTCTCCCAAGGCTTGTTGTGGCGCGGCTGCCATCGCGTCCATTGTCGTCGCGGCTTCCTTGCTCATCATGAGCGCGATGACTTGGCTCATTTGTTTTTGCATGTCCGCTATGACACTGTTTTGCTTCGTCATCAGCTCCCGCACTTCTTTGGCTGTCAGCTCGGGCTCCTCTTCTTCGATGAGCACCGCATTGAGGTTGCTGGCTTCTGCGAACGCCCTAGGATCGGTCATCGCCTTGATGGGCGTCGCTTCGTCAGGTGAGTCGTGGTTGCGTTCTGCCATTGGTTGATTGATTGATGATTTTTTTTTTTTTTTTGCGTTTCTTCTTGGCCCCACGGTGGGCGCCAATTGTTTGAACCTAACTGAGTGTAGGAGTGAGGTTCGGGGAAAGATGTGGGTCAAGAAGAGTGAACAAAAGGGGAATATCAACGATCACGCGGGTAACAGGGATCGAGGAAACGAGATTGAGAGGATAAGATTGGGGGAAAGGAGTCGTAGAGAGAGAAGTTGATGTTTATAGAGATAGAATGCTCAAAATGCGATCCCCCTCACCCACCGTAGTAAATGCCATATTTATAGGCTTCATGGTGGTGGGTGAGTGGTTGACTCATGTGAGGATACAATGATGTGACTACTGACTGACTACGGATTTAGGTCATGCTTCTACCTAGGACGTGTCAGAGACCTATCTAGGGCCATGCCTAGGGCCCTGATGTGACTACCCCCTTGGGGAGGGAAGCTACGCTTTCTACATCCCTTTGGTCTGGTTTACGCTATGGTCTTCCAACATGCGTGCGACCCGCTCCGCGTCTAAGCTTCTCGCGCCGGGACGTGGTGGACCACGTTGAGGTGTCGCGCTCAGGGTCTTCGCGCGGCGTGTTCCTTCGGCATGGCAAGGCCCGAGTCATATGCCCAACATATAGTCATCTGCACTCAAATAGACACATTTGAATCGGACTCAAACAAATTCACTCATATTGGATCATGTTTAAACCCAACTCACAATCATTAAAATGATATATGAGTCCATTTGGATAAGACTCCCTGTATACCCCTATAGAATATAGACAGTGAAAATTAGGTCAAAGTATCTGACCAATTCCTATTTCTATTCATAATAAGTTAATAACCAGAGATTTAACTTCCATATATTTTTATGGAAAAGTGGTAATACTATTATTTTTATTAAAAAAAAATCATTAACACATATAATGTAATTTCCATCTCCATGCTAAGTAACTATGGCATATAATTAATAAAAAAAATTCTAAAGAAGAAAAGGAGCAAAGACTATTATGGCATTGTCTTGAATACCTATTAGGGAATAATTTCATATCAATTAATCCAACTTATATATAGGTGAAAAATTGGTGCTCCAACCTTTAGAATTAGCATCACTTTTTTTTCTTTCTCCCTCACAGCCATGGCACCAACAACATCATATTTCTCCCCATCACTCTTCTTTTTCTTCTTCTTCTTCTTCCTCTCCTTTGCCCTCACATCATCATCATCATCCCATGGCTCGTCGACAATCACGACTCACCTCATCCACCGCGACTCCACATTCTCGCCGTCGTACGACGCCGCCGAGACGGTGGCCGGTCGAGCCGCGAGGGCCGCGGAAGCTTCCCTCGCCCGCCACCGCTACTTGTCCTCGCTGAAGGAGGACATGCCGCGCGACGTGGAGGCCGGGCTGGTCCTGGCCGCGACGGTCAACGTGTTCTACGTCAACTTCTCGATCGGCGACCCGCCGGTGCAACAGCTGGCGGTCATGGACACGGGGAGCAGCCTGACGTGGGTGAAGTGCCTGCCTTGTAGTCCGTGCTCGCCGGGCGGCGGGGCGGCGACGGCGTTGTTCGATCCGGCCAAGTCCAAGAGTTACTATGCGCTGCCGTGTACCGACGACTGCAAGAAGTGCGATGGTAAAAAGAATACTCTCTTCAAAGCATCCATTTGAAATAAATAAAAAATACATCATTAAATTAAAATAAATACTGATATGCGTGTACATATTTTAATTTTTAAGTGATTATGTTGTTGAATATATTTCGTATATTATATATATGCGTAGTAAATGAGTTTAAAATTCTTGTCGCCCTATTTACGTAGGGTCGTTTGGATGATTGAATTAGATGAGTCCATTTAGCCAATTCGTCAGAAAATAAAGTAATTGAGTCAGATTGTCTCGTTTTGCAATATAAAATAAGGATGCAACAATTGAGCTGAGACGATTTGAATTTATTCATTTTGCATCAATTTAAATTGATAGTGGAAGATGTAAGTATATTGAAATGATGCATCAATTGTGGAACGAGATAATTTCGAAGCAATTGAGTCAAATTGATCATTTAAAAAACCTCATAAAATCGTCTCTTTTTCCGACCATATATAAAACTCTCGTTTTTTCTGGTTTATATATTTATGATGCTACACACTTGGATTGTTCTGTTTTCAATTGTTTTGTTTTGCATCAATTTGAACTAACCGTGAGAGGTACAAGTATTTTAAAATAATGCATATGAGATTATACAATTTCAAAACATTAGATTAATTACCCTTTTTTGAAATGCATCATCAAAATGACCGCATAGAATCGTCTCATTTTTTCCATCCATATACATAGTAAATGCATTTATAACCCCCTCATTTCCCTTATATTTACGATGGTTCCCACTTTTAAATCTACAAATTAGGCGAAAATTTCGTATGAAATCTCACATGCATTAAAATTATAAAGTACCCGTACCGTATTTAACTAACTAAAACATATTATATATTTTGTAATTTTTTTGGTGGCCATGATTGATCGTCGAAAGCTGAGCACTGCATGTACACAATGTCGTACCTCGGCAACCAAACCAGCGAGGGCGTCCTCGCCTCCGAGCAGCTCACCTTCCTTGCCCCCGCCGGCGGCGGGGAAACACAAACCGCCGTCGTGCCAAGCTTCGTATTCGGCTGCTGCAGCTCGCTCACCGGCGTCGGGAGCAGCGTCGACCCGAATTTCAACGGAATACTAGCCCTCGGATCCGGGCACTTTTCTTTGGTCAACCAGTTCGGCGACAAGTTCTCGTACTGCACCGGCAGCATCGCCGACCGGTCTTACCCTCACAACCGCCTGTCCATCGGCCGCGGGGCCTACTTGGCCGGCGACACCGCTAGGGTTTCCCTCAGGGACGGCGCCTACAACGTCTTTGTGAACGGCATCACCCTTGGAGGCCAGGTATATATATCTTTATAATTCAATTCCTCGTGAATTTTATTTGTTAGTAGAGAGATGTGCCCAAATCAACTAGTAATATTATAAAACTCGTTATGGATTTGCTCAAAAGTATCTTTGGAGGGAAATTTCGACATAATTCGTTTTACTAGGTTTGTTTGACTTGTTATGGGTGGTAAGTACATGGAACAAGACAGATATGGTTACACTTCTCGACCTAACTTACCCTGACTCGTCCCATTATCCATATTCACCTAAACTACATGTAATTTTATTTAAATTGCTTAAATTTTTACTTTTATTCCCTCGTATTTTAGCTACGATAAGTTATAAATACATGAGAATCTCAATTTATTGAATATTTTTAACTATATTTATTATGTTATAGTTTGTTTCTTAATTTTTGAAAAAATTTATATTTTTCTTGAAATTACATGTATGTTGAGTTGACCTACCCGACCAATATTCTATAGTAAATAATCCGACATGGATCTGACCAATCATGAGTGTACGAGATACCCATATGACTAGGGGTGTTAGTCGGTGCGGTTTCGGTTTAACCGCACCGAAATATCGGTTAACCGCAACCAAAATTGTCTCAAGATCACTAACCGAAACCGAAACCGACAGAGACTTCGGTTAACCGAAAACCGCAAACATCGGTTTCGGTTTTCCCTTGCGGTTAACCGAAACCGCAGGTTCTGGTTCACTTTCTCGATTTTCGTTCAGAAACCGACCACCCAAAACCGAATTTCAACCACCTTTTTTAATGATTCACCCTCAATTTTGAGTGACCTGCTTTTGTTTCAGCCTCTATAATCACACACCATAAAGTCATCTAAATCAATTGAACATAAAGCCTAAAGCAACCACAACTCCACAACATAAAGTCTACATGCCCACAATTCAACCACAAGTCACAATCACAACAAGACACAAATAACAAGTTCATTATCTCCAAATCATCAACCTAAATGATCCGAGGATCTCGCTCCAATTCATCTAGCCCATAGTCATCATTTACTCCAAGATCTTCATCTAGCCCATAGTCATCAACCTAAGGTTCACTCTATCGAGTGCAAAGGGGATTTAGAGAGGGGTGACTTTCGAGTTCTAACTCTTAAAAACATTTGAGACTCTTGATGGAGGGTTGTTTGCAATAGGTGAGAATTGGGATGTTTGGAATTGCAACTTTGATTGGTTTTGAATCTTACAACTTTTTCCCTTAGCCAAAGTAAAAAACCATGTAGTTACACTAGTAGTCGGTTATCGGTTTTCTTATCGGTTAACCGCTAACCGATTAATCGGTTAGCGGTTAACCACTAACCAAAATACTACTAACCGAAACCGAAATCAATAAGGAAGTAGCGGTTATCGGTTAACCACTAACCGACTTTATCGGTTCGGTTATCGGTTAAAACCGATAACCGACTAACCGTTTATCACCCCTACATATGACATTTCCATCGTCATTCCTATTTTTACTTTCATTCCTTATATTTTAGCTACAATAAAATTTTAAATACGTGAGAACCTCAATTTATCGTATATTTATCATGTTATAGTTTGTTTCTTCTTTCCAAAAAATTTAATATTTCTAATGTTTTCCCTTAGATTACATATCTATAGTAAATCGACCCATGTTCCTTAATAAGTCATCCGATATGGGTTTGATCAATCATGTAATAAATATGGATATCAAAATACCAGCCTGACAATGCCCATATTGTCATTCCTGTTTAACATTCTTTGTTATGAACAAACATAATTGTTTCTTTTCACTTTTTTGCAAGGCACTGAACATAAGCCAGGAAGTTTTCCTCAAGATGTCCGACATCACCCGAGGAGTGTTCATCGACACCGGAGCAGAGCTCACCTTCCTCTACACGGAGGCTTACGACGCGGTGAAGGCGGAGATCATCAAGCTAGCCTCCGGAGTCCTCACCGGAGTCAACCCCACGGCTCCCTACGAGCTCTGCTACAAAGGAACGGTGGGCCAAGACACCAAGGGGTTTCCGGCCCTAGGGTTGCAGTTCGCCGGAGGAGCGGATCTCGTGGCGGATAACAACGGCATGTTCAAGCAGGTTCAGGATGATGTTTTCTGCTTCGCCTTCGTCCGGTCGCCGGCGATCAGCGTCGTCGGGATGATGGCTCAGCAAGGGTACAATGTTGGGTATGATCTGGATCAAGGAGTGATTCACTTCCAGAGCATGGATTGCGAGATTCTGCCATCGAGTTAGGCATTAGGGTAGAGTTTTGTTTGATTTACTAGCTATAGTGATAACTCAATGAAAAAAAGGTTCAAAGTGCAAGAGGTGTAACCATTTTTATGGTCTCTGCTAGCTCTTCCAATAATTCGAGTTAGGAATGAGAAAGAGAACGAAACACAGATCGAGACAAATTAGATTTGATAATTTTATTTTCGGAGGTAGGTTCGTACTCCATTTTTAAGTTTGGGTCTGAATTATACTCATTCTATTAGATACCACAAAGTAAACTAGGTAGAGGGCAGTTAGTGAGATGGTTGATATTGTTTTTTGTGTGGAGAATCATCTGGTCCTAAATAGACTCAACTGGGTCCGACCCAAGTGAGCTGGCCCAATGAATACTAACACGCCTAATTCAAGTTGTCAGAATCATTCCCAACACTCCAAGACCGTATGAACAATAAGGCACTAGGCGTAAGGCGGGTGTCGACCTCTCGCCTAGCGTTTAGCTACCCTAGGCGTCCCTCCTAGATTTGAAAGTAAAAATATCAGTTTGTACTAGGTAAAATATATAAATTAGATAGTTGTTTATAGCAACTTGTATATAATGTTAATTTTCCCATTTTGATACTACCTAGTTCCGCTTCATTAATTACCTAAATGACAACTAGGTGTCGTCGTACTCCACCGACATGTTATGAATACATCACTCGCTGTGAAACCCTAAACGAAGTGCTTTGGTGTAGTCGGACTCCTATATGCGACTAAACCTAAGATTAAGCACGCTTTTTTCAACTAGGAACAAATGAGTTCCGATAAAACATCATAAATTGCCACATCCACTCCCTAACTATACAATCACAATGACATGAACTCTAAGCAAAAAACAGAAGCTAAAAAAACCCTAACACATTGTTTGCTAAGTACCAATTAAAACCTAGAACACAAATATTTCCTCCGTCAGATCCATGTTCCGCGCTTTCAAGGCATGTGTATAACCAGCCCGCCGACAACAATCACACAACCTGCCGTCCCGCGGCCGCTCGCAGCCGGTCATATCCACCGGCCGCTCCAACAGCCACCACCGGGCATCCTCCTCCCACTCCTCCCTCGGCAGGAAGATCCCTTCCCCGGCGATCCCCACCCCGCGTCTCGCATCCGTCAGCACCACGCGCATCCCCGACCTGTACGCGCCTCGGATCCCGTGCACCACCACGCGCCCGTCGTCGTACAGGCTCCAATCCGCCACGCGCGCGTGATCTTCCTCCACCGCGTCGCGGATCCGGGTCACCGTGACGGCGTCGCGGCTTCTCCCCCGCCGGAGTCGCTCGCGGCAGGAGGGCAGGGCGGTGCCGTTGGCGCGGTCGAAGTCACGGCGGCGGAGCCTCCCGCAGAGGACGCCCATCACCGGCCGGGGGCCGATGCCGCAGGTGTCGCTGCGGCCGACGCCGGCGGCGGCGGCGGCAGCGGCGGAGTCGGAAGGGACGAGGAACGTGATGGGGCCGCCGCGCTCGATGTGGGTCTGGATCTCCCACTCGACCAGGTTCCAGTCGCCGTCGCGGAGGATGTCGGCGACGGTGGCGGCGGCGAGGGAGTAGCCGCGGGACTCCATGGCGGATCGGATCTTGGCGATTACGTTGGGGTCGCGCGGGGAGGGCACGGCGGAGGAGAGTTTGGAAGGGAGGTGGGGTGACGTTAGGGCGACGCCGTAGAGGAGGAGGAAGTAGAGTACGGCTGAGCCGATGACGATCATGACCGTGGGAAAAGCCGGCGACTTAGCCATGGTTTGTTTGATGTGCTATTCTAGAATTGTTGATGTATGTATGTGTGTATATATGGGTAAGGGTTACCGAATTCTACACGTATACGTCGTTCGAAATAGACTTCGATTAAGGTTCTGGTCCATGGTCCTATTATTTCTAGGTCTTGTGATTTAATTTATCGGATCAAATTATGCATTATTCCGTTAACAACTCATTCAATCACTCTCCCAACTTATCAATGAGAGTCAAATATCAAACCTAGGTTTTCAAATCCCACCCACCTCATTTATTCATAAACCACACTCTGCAACAAAGTAGAGATGACTATGTCTCCATAACACCCCTCATTTATTCATAAACCACACTCTGCAACAAAGTAGAGACGACTATGTATGATATTATGTTAATGTTTATGGTGCAAGTTGGATTGCTTTGACTTCGTGTTTTTTGTTATTTACTTGCATTTATGGTATAAAAATTATGTATTTATATTGGAATTTATGTTTCAATGGTGGAAAAATTTCACAATTATTGATTCGTTTTTTGTGTTGTTAAATAAACAAATAGTTCATTTTCGCTTAATATGATATACATGGTCCAGAATCCAAACCGCATATGTGTTGTGTAGTCTGGACCGTGTAGCATTTGGTCTGATCCCTAGTATATCCTCCAACCTTATGTACGATCTAGTCTATCCCAACTAGGGATGTCAATCCAACCCGTAACCATGGGTACCCTACCCGACCGTAACCGGTCAACGAGGGTAATTACCCGCTTTGACGGGTTAAGGGGCGGGTACGGGTAATACCCGGTTTCAAAATAAAGGGTAGGGTACGGGTATGGTAATCGATAATACCCGCTCCGTTATACCCGCCCCGCTAACCAAATGGTCAATTTCCCTTGAGAAATTTAGATTAGCTTGAGAAATTGAGTTTATCTACCATTATTGATGATGAAGATGTAGACGATTATTATGTTTGTGTGGATTGTAGAAGCAAGAACAATTATTATGTGTTTGCTATTTTTATTTGTGTAGATTGTTGACGCTCGAACAGTTACAAGTATTGAGAAATTTTTTTTATAAAGAAGTATCGAGAATTTTTAATGGACAACAGTATGTATGTGCATATATGTGTATAAGTTCATAGTTTAGGATTCGTACCCATGGTTACCCGAATACCCGTGGTTACCCGGTGGGTAGGGTATGGTTATATAATTTTCATACCCGGTGATTTTTTGGTCGGGTATTTTAGAAAGCTCTACCCGGCGGGTTAGGAGTTGGTATAGGGTAAACCCGCACCCGACCCTACCCATTGCCATCTCTAATCCCAACTCTATAACCCTTGCGTATACCCTACGAATCCCCCCCCCCCCCCCCCCCCCCCCCCCCCCCCTCATCTTTCTTGCATCACACGCACTCATATTTCCAATTGGATATGAATGGAAAATATGCTGCATTTACATCAAAAGAACTCTTCATACGGTAAAATCGCAAAACATAAGATAATGGCACCATTGTTATCCTCTATTTCAATTGATATATCACAAGATGCAAAGATTAGAGAGTACATTGCAAAAATAGCAACAACACATCAAAGAATAGGAAACTACACCATAATCATAAACGTACGCCTGTAGAACAAAACAATCCGTGTAGATAAATTCCAGATTCGAGATTTTACTGTAAAATTTCTTGCTTTCCCCTTGTTTGGTTTCTGAGATGAGCTCAAAACAGGAGGGGTAAGACCTCAGGAGTAGACTAATAACAACAGTATTCCAACACTCTCTTCTACTACCCAACCCTCGAGAAAACGTTTGCCTCTTGCCTCTCTAACATTGTGAACTAACTTAACTAACAAGTAACAAACCCCATGTATATATCATCAATGTTCAGTCGATCTTTACGGACGAGTAAATGAGCCTCGTGAACCAGAAGCAAGCGTAGAAACCGATGGTACCAGTGAGGACGAAGAAACCGTACGACCCAATCAGCATGTAACCGAAGTACAAGATCCCCGAAACCGGTTTCGTGATCTCGAGCTTGGTAAAGAAGTAGAAGGCAGCGTATAGGAATAGATAGAGAGCGGACGAACCTGCTGTTAGGTACGACCTCCACCACCACAGGTAGTCCTCGCTGCAGAGCTGAAAGTAGCAGAGCACGACCGTGATCTCGGCGCAGGTGATGATGAGGATGACGAAGACGATGAACAGGAATCCGAAGATGTAGTAGAACTGGTGCAGCCAGATCGAGGTGAGGATGAAGAATAGCTCGATGAAGACGGCCCCGAAGGGGAGGATTCCTCCGATCAGGATCGAGAATGCAGGGTTCATGTACCACGCTTGTTCTGGGATCTGCCTCGGGATCTTGTTGGTCTTCACGGGATCTTCGATGGCAGGCTTCTTGAAACCCAGGTAGCCGCCGACGAAGACTAGTGGGACTGATATTCCAAACCATAAGAAGACCAGAGCGAACATGGTCCCGAATGGCACTGCCCCCGACGACTTCTCGCCCCAGATCAAGGCGTTCAAGATGAAGAACACGACAAAGACGGTGGCAGGGAACATGAAAGCGGTTTTGAGTGCTATCTTCTTCCATTCTGTGCCCTTGAACATCTTGAAGAGGCGAGTCGCAGCATAACCAGCAAAGAGGCCCATGAACACGAAGAGCAGGAGCATGGCAGTCATCAGCCCACCACGGTTAGAAGGTGAGAGGAAACCTAGAACAGCAAAGATCATGGTGACAAGGAGCATCCCGAAGAACTGAACCCCAGTTCCGACATAGACACAGAGCCAGTCGGAGTTTGATGGAGGCCTGAAGACGTCTCCATGGACCAACTTCCAGCCTGTCTCTTCTTGAGCTTCTTCCTGGGTCTCGAGTTGATTGTACTTGGAGATGTCCCGGTAAAGGGTCCGCAGCATTATCATGGCTACCATGCCTGAGAGGAAAAGGACAATCATCAATGAGTTGACGATTGAGAACCAATGGATCTGATCGTCGGCCATTAGAAGATAGGTGTCCCAACGAGACGCCCACTTCACGTCACTTTCCTACAAGGTAAACAGAAGGGGGGGTGTTAAAAAAAAATACTTAAAGATAGTACTAGTAGGAAATATTTTAGCTCATAAGAGATATTCATATATGGATTCACCTTGAACTCGACATCGTACGTGAAAATTATATCCTGCTTATTCTCAACCTCCTGAGGAGTTTCGGAGCTGGTAACTGCTCGTTTTGCATGAGGATCACATGTTGTTAGACGGGTGTTCTCGCCCTTCCATTCTCCCTCATACTCATGTTTGACACTGCAATGGGTAAACCGAAACAGATTGATGAAGAAGCTCCAACAGGAGGATAAACATAAGCAAAAAGTGAACAATAAGAATGACAAACTGTTACCTGTATGGTTTGACCTCAAACCCTACAATCCTTGCAGAATCGGTCTGAAGATCTTTGTGGTACTTGACGGTAAATGATAAGTGATTATGGATGAAATGCTTTTGATCCTTGGTCTACAAACAACAGAACCAATAAACAGGTATGCTCAGAAGTAGGTAAGAAGGTTAATTCTAAAAAACAGAGCATTGTTCAGCACACGGAAAGTTTCCCACTTACTCCAGCATACTGCCCTTTCAAACCAACATGAAACCCTTGTTGATACACTACAGAATTTTCCTGATCGAGCCTTGGAATCGGTACAACCAAAGGAAGATTGTCCAATATCCTGGATTAAACAGAATAAAGTGTCACCACAACAGCAGACTAATGCATCTCAACCTGCTCATAATGTCAAACTGCAAACAGAATCAGACACCCAAAAAGCCTTACATGTTGACCCGGTACTCGTCATCTATCTTTTCCTTGAACGCCTTCGTGGTCTTCTCGTTGAGCTTCGTGTGGCATACAATCTTGCACATTTGCGGCTCCCTCATTTTAAACTGCACCAGCAAAATGTACACCCGTCAAACATCCTGTTCTCCGCGCGCACACAGGCAGAACATACCATCAGTCCTTCTCCAACATTACAAGTAAACTTACCACGTAGGGAGAGTTCTCGATGCGATCACCGCGAAGAACCTCCCCGAGATTCTCAGTACTATCGACAATCTTCCCCGGACGGCACAATGGGAGGGAATAGAACGAGTACGGAAGCTGCGTCTTCGTGGAAGTCAATTTGTTTACTTTCACCTTCAATTCATCCCCCTGGGATTCACGAAAACAGTATAAAAGCAGAGCTCTACAGTCAGCATAAGCTACAATTCCAAGCCTACTAGCTCATAATCTCATATGCATAACGAAATCCACTGTTCTCTAAACGATTCAGTTCCGCGAATTCAACACAGCAACACAATTCACATCAGTTACTACAAACTAATCTGCAATCCATCGGAATTCAGCGAATTCCGCAGGAAAAATGATAACGGAGATTGATAATCCTTAACCGGAAAACGGACGGAGGGAGATTGGACGGGATCCACAAGAAGGAGGGGGATTGAAATTACCGTATGGAAATCCTCGGGGGCGACGCCGGGGAGGTAGAAGGAGCGAGCGGGGAGGGAGAAGACGGAAGCGAGGACGGAGATCCATAGGAGTCCGCGAGCGAGAGACGCCCTCGCCATGGCCGCCGAACTGGATCTGGAACGACGGTGGGGGGGAGGAGAGGGGAAACGCAGATATGGCGGATCGAAGGGAAGGAAGGAAGGAAGGAAGCTGTGATTTTCTGAATTAGTTGATTATTGAGAAGAGTAGTGCGCACGGGAATAACGAGAAAATGGAAGCGCCACTACTGTGTAAATACGGGTAAAAGGGAAATTAAAATATTGATTTTTGCCTGGGAGAAAGACAAAAACTGAAATTGACAGTTGCATATTTTAGTTTGTTTCGTCTTAATGCCCCCAATACTTTCTGTTCAGTTCATTTTCATCCTTATGAATGACAATTTGGATCACTCCAGGAAGGTGACATAGTTCTTGCTATATATCTGGACAAGCTAGAATATTTCGTGTTGATTAAGTATGAGATGAATATGAGAAACACTTGAGAGAACTTAACGAAATGAAAATTAATAATACTAAAACTATGAACACATGTTTATTATCGTTATTTTAGGCTAAAACTGTTACTTGACATGCATTTTGTCCTTCATAGTTCACTCAGTCCCTTTGCATTCGACACTCGTTCTTTTTTTGTTGTTGTTGTTGCAACGTTAAAACGTTACCATTCCTCGCAAAAGATTGTTTCTTTTGATTTGTTCTCGACGCTTCGTCGGACAACCTACTCACTTCGTTCTTACAAAACACAAAAGTAAGTTGCGAATGTTTGGGATGTGTTCTATAGTCTCCCTATTTTAGCTAAAATGGCCATAAAACTACAATTATGGGATAAAAGAATGCGCTGAATGAAACCTAATATTGATTTCTTTTTCGTGGTGTCACTTATATTTTATATTGTGTTGGTTGAGATTTGAAAATTCATTTGATGGGACAAGTAATTTGCTATTTTGCTGACTAATTTTGATCACTCCACCCCAACCACTCTTGTGATACACCTCCTCCTTCCACAAGGGAATCCAATCAAACCAAATTCTTCAGCAATTCTGGCAAAAGAAATTGAAAGTGGTATATGATCTATCCTAATCAAATTAATTAGGATATTGATAAGAGTTTATTCAAAACATACCATCTAATTTATTGAAGTTGTTAGCCTTTCTTCCTCCTAAAGTTATCATTTCATAATACTTCATGTACAATACACAAATTTTTAAAGGCTAGGAGATTATAAATATGCCCTTTATACAACATACATCACTGAGGAACCCAAAGTCTCTTTCAAGACAAACCAGCAGTCAATTTTCCAACACCAATTCAGAACCAGACTTGTTGAACAGGAAAACATCTCCCACTTCACAATCTTGATTATGAAGAAAACTACCCAAAAGTCTCTTTCCAACATATATTCAAAGACAATCAAAATCCAACAAGCAACATATAACAAGTTGGGAAGTTTCAAATTTGGTCCTACAACAACAAACAGTCCTTCTATATGGCCAGACAACAACCTAATTTAGCTAGACATTCCTGCAACAATCAATGAATCGAGGTATGAAATCGACAAAAAAATAAAGAAACTCAGGAACCAGCAAAGACCCCGGATTCATTATGCAGCTTGGTTTTTCTGCCCAGCACCTGCTGGTGCTGGTACTGGTGGTTGTTCGACGAGTCTCACAGAACGAGGAAGCATGAACTCCACGAAAAGAGGGTAATGAGAGGAAGGGTAGAAGCCATCGATATTGTCGCTCACCACTTCACATAAAGATGGGATCCAAGGACCTCCCTCTGTAGAGGATCCAATCTATGTGGAGGTCCTGTGTCTGCCTGTCCCAGCAAAGGCACAGTGCTCGGAAGATCAACTTCACAAACTCCAGGGCTCCTTGCTTGTTACCTGATAGCCGAGAAAAGTATAATGCAAAATGAATGTTGCATATAAGGTTATGGAGACCTTAAGCAAAGAGCAGCAGAAGTTTTACTAATTGAGCAGAACCTTTAAATCCATGGTAAGTGTGTATCAAGGAGACATTCTTCCTCACTCGAGCATTGGGCCACACGTCTTTCATATCTCCCATGGATCCATGCTCTCTGGATTATTTAAAGGGGTCGTGCTTAGAAGCAACGTGACGAGGAACTCAGGCCAATGCAAAAGACGTACACATACCTTGATCGACCGAGAAGGAAACGCCCTGTGGTTGATTCCTTCTTGGTATTGAATCCACCGCAGTAAACAACAGGGAGGCTAGGAGGTAAAGACGCGATGTGCTGCCAGGTGAGCAAAGCGCTTCGTCTTCTGGCACGAGGGCTCGACTCGTCCATGTTTGTGTTCACTATCTGGAATGGGAAGCCTGGGGGCTCAACTCCTTGGAGTTGGAATGTGTGGACACCATGTCAAGGAAAAGAAGCACACAGGTAAACTAGACAAGCCATATAAGGAAAAACTAGATGAGTTTGGAAGGATATCGCCCAAGTTGCAATGCATAGAACGGAAGCACCCCATGATATGCTGCCTGGGACAGATGGAGACTCCGATAACCAAAACGTTCCTCCTTCTAATAGTTATACCTTCATTTAACCAGGTACAAGAAGGAAAGAATGCAAATCAGACAACAGTTCGCTAGACCAAAGAAAGGGAAGGTTAATGAGAAAAGGGAGGTGATGATTTGCATAGATAAATACCTTTTCCTTGTTGTAGAAGATGTTGCAGTATTCGTTAGTACTATCCTCGAACCCTTTCCTTGACACGCCAAACTGATCATAACCTGATGGACCATAAAACAGTATCATTTCTGAATAATGAGCTCAATATCCAGGTTGAGAAGATACAACAGGCCGAATGTGAACTTCCAACAACAGAGACCAAAATCCATCATCCACAGGACTAAAGCAATGCACATATGATTAATCAACTATCTGAATAATGGAGAAGTATCCAATCTAGGTTCCACCATCATGTTCAGCTGTTGACCCAAGAAAAATATCATGGATCACTCTACATTCATATCGCTGCTGCACTTCAAGTCACTAGCTACTTCAACATTCAATATACATTCACATTGCTTCTGGCTAGCCACTGCATCTCTTCAAATACCTCGGATACTAACGACTCATACCATCTGCACATCAGTCTTCATACATTTCCATTACTGGGAACTTAATGAATTTCTAAAGTGGACCGTTACCAAGATTGAGTTACCAATTCCATCTAGAGTAGTTCATTTCAATACACACATAATACAACCCCAATCTATAAATAGAACATTGCATTCATTACAAATGGCAACAAGATAAACAACTAAATCAAAATTGACTTCGACTAGACTAAAATAAACCATGCAGCTTAAACAGAAGTTGATGAGGTGAAATGATGATGACCAAATCATGATTAAGGAATAGTCACCAGCTCACCTGGCAAACCTTGTTGCAGATATTCCAACTGTGACTTCACTCCTGAACCCCACAAACAACCCCAAATTGAAAAGGAAGGAAACAAATGACTTTCAATATAGTCGAAGAAACCCAGAAAAGAGAAGAGCTAAGAACACCCCGATCAGCAAATTTGAAGAAAGATCAAACCTTGTTGAGTACAAAGGATGAAAGGGGAGTAACTGGTAATGACACTCAAACACAAATCCCTCCTCTTCTCCCTTGAATTGGGGCTACTGCTACTATCCTCTGCTGCCTGATCTTCATCCAGATTGAAGGTCATTACAGTTACAGAAACACTCATACTTGCTTCTTCTTCTAAACCCCACTTCTTCTCTTCTTCGAGCTTAACCCACCAACTGATCAGAATCAGGGGAAGAATAGCGACACAAAGCCGCAAACTTTTGTTAAAGCTTCGATCTTTCCCATTCTTTTCTCTTCCTCGTTTTCTTTTCTCAGCTGTTTCTGGTTTTGATTGGAGCAGAGTTTGCCCACACTAGAGTGGAGTGTTGGGAGATCGCTTATGCCTTCCTTTCCTTTCCACTGGAAGCAAGTTTCTTTTCTTTTCCATTTTTTATATAAATTTTTTTTTTTTCTGAGCATTGTTCGTCTCGATTGTTTATCTGAGGCGGCGGTGTGGGACAAGGGTTAGTCTATTTCATATGTGAGTCAAAGCGTTATGGATATTTACCGTCCCTTCATTTCCCCTGTTTTTTTTTCTTCTTCTTTCTTTTGGAGTATCCTCCAAAGTCCAAATTCCAGTAATGGCGTAAAGCGTGAGATTCTCTTCGTTCGGTGGCGGTGTGAGTCATGGAGTTTGGCTCGACTCTACACGCGCGAATCAGGCCGTTGTTGCAGCTTGCAAGTGGGAAGCGGCGTGGCTCACTTCGTTTTTTCCCGCTCTAAAACCCTCTCTCGCCACAATTTTCACAGAAACCAAACAACGGAAACGAGAACAGGGGAGGAGGAAAGAAAGAAAGAAAGAAAAACAAAGAAGATGGCGGCATGCCTTTCTCTCACAACAACTCCAGCCAATGGGCCAAGAATCACCCCAACGTGGAGAACCCAATCGCAATCAACAATCACCCGGCCGATCCTGAATCTCCTTCTCCCCAATAGCAAGAAATCGAATCTCAAATTCACCTCCTCCATCTCCAATCCCAACCCATTCCGCCTCTCCGCCGCCAAATTCCCCCAATCCAACAAACCCTCCTCCACGACGACGACCAGATCGCTCTTCACCGGAATCGTGGAAGAAATGGGGGAAATCAAGCGGCTGGGCACCACGGAAAACGGCGCCGGATTCGAGCTCGAGATCCGAGCCAAGACCGTCCTCCAGGGTGTCCATCTCGGCGACAGCATCGCCGTCAACGGGACCTGCCTGACGGTGACGGAATTCACCGACGAATGTTTCACCGCCGGGCTGGCCCCGGAGACGCTGAGGAAGACGTCGCTGATGGAGCTGGGACCCGGGTCAAGGGTCAACCTGGAGCGGGCGGTTCAGCCCGCGGGCCGGATGGGCGGGCATTTCGTGCAGGGACACGTGGACGGAACAGGGGAGATCGTGAGCAGAGTCAAGGAAGGGGACTCGCTGTGGGTGAAGGTGAGAGTGGAGGATGAGGAGCTGTTGAGATACATTGTTCCCAAAGGGTTCATCGCCGTCGACGGGACGAGCTTGACCGTAGTGGATGTGATGGAGGAGGAAGGGTGCTTCAACTTCATGATGGTGGCTTATACCCAGCAGGAAGTTGTGGTTCCGATGAAGAGCGTAGGGGAGAAGGTGAATTTGGAGGTCGACATTTTGGGCAAGTACGTGGAGCGGCTGCTTGGGAGTGGGTTTGTGGAATCCATGGTGAAATCTTCGTGATAGTCTCTTCTTTTTGTGTATTTGCGGCGATGGGTGACGGCATGAATAAAGGAAGTGGTGTATGAATGAACTTCTGTGGTTTCATATCTGCAATGAGGGTTCGATATGCAGAATTCGGATGAGATCGACAATCATAGCTCGGTTTCGAACCAATTTTGTTGAGAATTGAATTATCATTTCGTATGAGAAGAGAAACAGAGTTCTTGTAGTACCAAATTCTATGTCGAAAGGGAATCGATTTCCCGGTTTTAAGCATGCAACCCAATGAACTTCAAGCAGAAGGAATAACAGAGTCCCTAACTCTGTTCTTGTACCCAAAGCGCCAAAAGAAAATGCCAAAATTCCTCACATAAACACTCCTTTTCCCCCCTTGCTGTTCGAAACACCCTTTTCATTTTCTATTATTCCTGAAACTGATGGATCCCCAAACCATTAAAGCAATTATTTTTAGTTGCTGATGCTTGTCTGTGCGTGTCTATGAAGAAGAGTTGAGCAGGACCCACTCCACCAAAGTTCCGATTCCGAATCCTGTGGCAGCACGCTTCTTGTCGTTCCACACGGGTCCAGCCATGTCGATGTGCATCCATTGGACTTTCTCGTCGACAAACTGAGAGAGATAGGCGAAAACCCCCAGCTTAAGAAGTCGTTTCACGAGCTGAGGGTGGTTGCTCATCTGTTACAACATAGGACAGAGAGAAAAGTAGTTACCTGTTTCAGGAATAGAGCAGCAGTGATGGCTCCTCCCTGACGACCACCGGTATTGACCATGTCGGCTACACCTGACTTCATGTTATCCCAGTAGCTTTCCTCCAATGGCATCCTCCAAAGTTTCTCCCCGCTCGCCTCTGCTGCTGTGAATACTTCCTTGGCCAGGTCATCGCTTGGTGTAAAGACACCTGCAAACAATATCAAGCAAGCATGACGATGAACATGACTTTCATCTGTATGACTTAATTGTTCTGCATTCTGACAATAACAATGTCGAGCCCTACTGGAATTGATATTGTGTATGATTTGTGTTATACCTGCAATTGAGGGCCCAAGAGCAACTACACAAGCACCAGTTAACGTCGCCAGATCAATTATCTATAGAACAATATATGGAGTCAATGATTCAGAAACAGTAAACAATCAGAAACTGAAACAGACATCTGGATCAATGTGAGGCAATAAAGCATTGCATATCAATATGAGTTGATATAAAGTTTTGAAAGTACCTTCTCCACACCCTGATTGCATGCATAAACCAATGCATCTGCAAGTGTTAGCCTGCCCTCAGCATCAGTGTTATTCACCTGTCATATACCAGACAACCTAGGTGTCAGCAAGGTTGTCAACTGTCGACTCGATAAACCAAAAGGAGGGGTTCCATAGCAGAGAGGAAAAGGAGGATGTATAGACCTCAATTGTCTTCCCATTTGATGCTGTGACTACATCCCCAGGCCTCATACCAGTCCCACTGATCATGTTCTCACAAGCTGCAACAATGAAGTGAACCTACAAGAACCAATGATTCTGTAAGTACTAAGAATATGACCAAGGTAAAATGACAAAGACATATGAATGTTTTACCTCGACTCCAGGAGGTTTAACTTGACCTATGGCTTTTGCTGCACCAAGAACAGCTGCTGAACCACCCATGTCAAATTTCATGAGCTCAATGGAACAGCCTGCTCCTGTCTTGATGTTGTAGCCACCACTGGAGACATAAAACACAACTTTTTCAGACATGGTAGTGGAATCGAAAACTGGAAACACAACTATACAATGCATCATCTGATGCATTTATGCAAAGTTCGTTTATTTGATCAAAAAAAGGTTACCAGTTACTCACCGAATGATGCCAAACAAAAGAATCACATAGCAAACTTTACCAAAACTAGTAAGAACATAATTGGCAAATGCTTTCTAATAAGGGAACAATACGGAACAACTATCTCTCACCTGTCAAAAGTCAATCCCTTTCCAACCAATGCCAGCTTGGTTTTAACAGGTCCACTCGAAGGCTTGTAACACAAATGAATGAAATGAGGAGGGTTTGCCGATGCTGCAGCAACGCCAAGATAGGATCCCATTTTCAATTCTTCACACTTTTTGGCATCAAGGATAGTAGCAGTGAAAACGTCACTGTATGTGGAAGCAATCTTGGAAGCTTCCTCAGCCAGTACAGCTGAATACACAAAAAGTCATTGAGCAAATGTGATTAAACTGGATGCCACATAAATACACCTTGCTACCATGCACAGGTATTGAAGACACAACTACGAATTAGGAAATTTGTCAAAAAATTAATTAACACTAACCAGGAGTAAGAACATTAGCTGGGGAATTCACAAGCTCTTTCCCAAAAATTACAGCGGTGGAAACATCTTCAGCATATTTCAACTTCTTCTCTATTTCAGCTCCACTTCCAAGACCAATGAAATCAACAGATTTAAGCACGGGTTTCTTCCCTTCTGACTTGTACCTAGTGTCCTCGTACAATCCCAACACAGTCCCTGTCACCAATCCCACCGATCCAAACAAAAGTCAGCTCCAACTCTATACAAAATAGCTTACCAATCAAGAAAACTAACGCAATTTCTTAAAACAAGTACCGGATGCTATTGCTGAAGCAGTGCTGAGCTTTGAGTCGTTTGAGATGCTGTCCGTCGTTGCAAGGGTAACAGCAGCACTGTTAGCCTGAGTAGACTTGGCAGCAGCAGCAAAAGCCTCACCGAAGCCACGGAAAGCAAATGTGGTCGAGCTAGATTGTCCAAGACCAATCAAGCCTATCCTTTTGGAGCTCAGACCAGGAAGCCTAAGCACCATTGACTGACCAGCTTTTCCTGTGAAATCCTCCTCGGAAGAGGCTTCACTCAGTAGACCACCCAACTGGGAATCGAGCTTCTTCAGAAGTGAGTTATCGAACTTCGAGCTCTCATCCTTAGCCATGTCCTTCTCGGTGACACCAACCGCAAGTAAATCTCCTTTCCATTCCACCGCATTGATCTCTTTCGCAGCGAATGCGATCTTTGAGGAATTAAAACAAACACATGGCAGACTGTTTTCAGTATAATCCCAACACTTCACCTCAATACCCCCCATAGAATTCACACTTCCTCAACATAAAATAAGCCAGAACACATTACCGAGCCACTAACAAACAACTAAAACTGACAATCGGGCCAAGAAGAAAGCAAAGATCAGAGCTTTCAATCACATCATACAACCAAGAGCTGCAGAGAGGAGACCCCATCAAGGAAAACCAGCAATTCCAAGGAAACCCAATTCGCCGCACTCGATTAAAACAAGGAGAAAACAGCAGATCACAGAACAAATCGATCGATAACCAATCGGAGACCAAAACGACCAACAAAGAACCGGACTTTCATCATTTCCCGACGAAGGAAAGATAGAGACAGAGTAAAGAACAGACCTTCGGGACATCGACGGCGTTGGGCTGAGTGAGCCCCAGAGTTGCCCGAGCAATTGAGTGCGCCATAAGCCTCCTCTGTCCTCTCCGATAACACAACGGCGAGCGAGAAGATGAAGACGACGACGAAGAATAAGCGAGGACACGCGAGAATCGAACCCCGGGAGCAGCAAGAGCGGCAGCCCGGCGGAAGCTCGTGAAGAACAAGGAGGGAGGAGGAGAATGGGAGAGAAGGAGACGGGAAGAAGACGAAGACGAGCAAGAAGAGAAGGAAGTGGCGAAGGAGTGTAGAAGACTACCTGCCATTTTTTCCGCTGCGGGGGAGCCTATAGATTTTATAGTGAAACCCCACCGCGCAGCAGTCAGCAAAACTCTCCACTCTGGCCTATGAGACAGAGATAAAGGCGGACGGCGCCAACTCGACTGGGAACCGGTCTGACCAGCTGAGCAATGGTGGGTTCGGTTCGGATTGGGTCTAAATTCACCGCTGAATCCAAATTCTAACCGTAATATATTTCTTCTTTTACAAGACAGGACTTTTATATATACCCCAAAAACCCTAGAAATTCTCCGGCAGAGGAAACGCGATCGGACAGGTGAAGTTGAGGGATTTCGGACCACTGACAATGGTGGGTGCGAACGTGAAAGGGGAAACGATGAAGCTGATGGAGAAGAGGAGCGCGATCGAGTCGGAGATGAACGGCATCATCTACCGTCTCACCCAGCCCGGCGGCCCTGGACTTTCCGGCAACCTCGTCGACTCGGAGGTAAAAAATGCTTCATCGAGCTGAAAGTTCGTAACTTTTTACTTCTTTGGCTCTGTGATTGATTTTGTTGGGGATTAGAGGAACGGGGCGTGATTACTTTAACTGTTTTAGTGTAGTTGGAGCTGTTAGCTTTTAGCTGAGCTTCTGTTAACCTGATTTTGGGGGATTCTTAGGATCTGATAGAATAGAAGCTGGATGAAGCCCGGTTTTGCTGAATGTAGAAGTTCTATTGTTTGATTCTGACCTTATGCTAGCTGAGATATGTGGTGTGGTGGTGAGTTCCTTCTTTGTTTAGATTGATGGATGAGAAACTTCCTATGGTTTAAGTTTAAGGTTTATGGAGTTCTCTAGGTTTAGGATTTTGTTGCAGCTCATGAATCTGAAGACAAATGCTGATTTTTCTGCCCAATTGATCTTTCTAATCGGTTCCTTACCTTTCTAATTAATGGCTTGGACATGTATTCACAACTTGGGTGGCTTATCTATGGTTTCTCTATTTACATGGTGTTGTAGGGTTTTCCACGGACTGATATAGACATTCCAGTGGTTAGAGCAGACCGGCATCGTCTGGCAGGTACATAACATGCTTCTCCTTTCATTCTTGCTTCAAGTTTCTGTACAGAACTAGGAAAGTTCGTATCTTCATGCTCGTGCTTGGAAAGATGCATGCTGTCGGTAAATTGCTTTATGAGTACCTTTCGATGAAGCCGTTAAAACAAAGCAGAAGAGATTGCTCGCAAATTTGATTTTTCGATGTTATTGCAGAGCTGCGAAACGATCACAAGGAGATTACTAAAAAGATAGAGGCAAGCATAGAAATTCTGCATTCAGCAAGGCTTGCACCTAAATCTTCTAGCCCTGGAGACTCAGGTAGCCCATAGAACTTTGAATCTTCTTCTTGATGAGAATATCCGTGGTCCCTCTAGATTTCCATAGAATAGTTACTACAGCTTGTTTAGGGCAGTACTACCATATGTCCAATATCTATTTTCCTGACACTTCTGCCTTATTTCAAGGTAACAATGAGACATCAAGCAGTCTAAACGCATCAAGCGACAACGCAGCTGCATCTGCAGCCATGGATGTGGATCCCTTCATCAACATACCATTTGCAGTGATCGATGAGATAGCTGATGCATCCCCAACTGCTGAAGATGGTCTACAGCTCGGAGATCAGATTGTTAAATTCGGCGATGTCCAGTATCAAGCTGGTGAGAATCTTCTGCAGAAGCTGGCTTCCGAGGCACAGGCCAACCAAGATAAAGCAGTATCCGTGTTCGTACTAAGGCAAGGCTCCCCGATCAACTTGACCGTGACTCCAAGAGCATGGGAAGGCAGAGGCTTGTTGGGGTAAGTCCACCATTCTTTTGTCAATTCCGCATTGCCTTCCCGCGGGATATTGATCTCCATATTTCCCTTCCTCTTCTTTCCCGAATGATCCCCAACATTACTGAATTCTTGGTTCTCCGTTGCATTCTTTGCAGGTGCAGTTTCAGGGTGTTGTAAGCCGTAACTATTCAAAGTATCACTGGCATTCGAACTTCGAGAGTCTTAAGTCTTTACTGTCGATCTGGTCAAAGTATTGCACTGTAGTCTTCCCCTTTTAATGTGGTGAATCTGCATGAACTTGTTATCCTTCTTCTTCAGCTTAACAAATTGATGATTGATGATGAGGTATATGGTCCTTTTATCCCCGGGTGAAGAACTTCCATAATGTCACTTTCCCAACTGTTACTTTTCCTGTTTCTTATCCTTTCCCAATTGCTGACAGGGAACTATAGGAATAGGGTTCTAGGTTGCTCTAAATGAAGCGACACTTGCTTGAAAGAATGTTCCAAGCAATTGACTTTTGGGGGTCTATGAAATCGACTGAGAATGAAAGGAATCATTGGCTTGAGCTAAGAGTGATAGGCTTGTTGTTGTTAATGAAGATCCTCGTGAAATTTGAGTTTTAGCTTGAGTACTTCAACTAATGGATTACAACGGTTCCGTTTAAACTAAATACTTCTTACCAAAGCAACAAAGAAGTCAACTAAGAGGGTAATGATGATAAGTTTATTCCTCTTGATTGATCTCACAATAATAATGTTCAATTTCCCTAACGGCCAAACCTAACAACCAAACACATTTATATTTTAGGAATATTCTTTTTGCTATGTCTTCTTTGTGTTGTATTAAAACAAAACACTAATCAAGACTATGACATATTTAAAAATAAGTTATTACATAATATCACAATAATAGCTATGTTGAATGATAACCAGGATGTTGGAAGACTTATCAACGAATATAAGATATCACAGCAAAAAATGAGGGGAAAGGCAAACAATCAGTTATGGGGATTCGAGCTTCGGTTCGTTATACACGAGTTATTAGGAGCTGAGGGTGATCATTTTAATTCTCTCTTGTAAACTTGTCTATTCTATATTCCATTAACATATTATTATGTTATAACATTCACTATAATTAGATGATTTAAATCTTCTTAGTAGACCGAGTCGACTACATCGTTTTGGATTTACCCAAATCTTACTCGTAAAGTATATTACATTGATAATTATCTAGCTAAGACTTTGTCATACAATTTATGTTCAATCCTTGTGTATTTTCTAAATTCTATATAACCATTGTAGTGTATTTGATTTTTGTATGACCTTTTTAAGATATCAAATCTTTTACAACCTGTTTGGATTGATAAAAAAAGTAAGGAATTAGAATTCCATTTCCAATTCCATTTCCATATATTATGTTTGAAATAATAAAAAGGTTGATAATTGAATTCCATTGGGTCTAAAATTTGGGAATTACAATTCCTATCAAAAGTGATAGAAATTGGGAGAATGAAGACGGAATTAGTGGGACTCATCAATAATTTTTATTATTTTATTCACCCACTATAATTTTACTCTCTTTCTCTCTCATTCATATTTCATTTCTCAAAATAAAACAAACATATTACATTATTTATTATGGTTAAAAGTACAATTCATTTTCATAGTTGTAGGAATTATACCAAACACTAGAATTGAAAATGGAATTTTATAAAAATAAAAAATAAAAATTTCATTTCTATTTCCATTTCTTCCGGATTTGTATCCAAACAGGCTGTTAGGATTTGATTACTTTCATCCATCTATTAAAAAAACTTGAAATTTTATATTTCATATGCATTCCATTGTATGTATAAGTTCTTTGTAAACTTTTATTCTGTTTTTCTAGAAATTATTATTATTATAGAAATTAAAGCCTGAAAGGATGGGCCGATGGGGAGTGAGAGAGAAGAAAGGCACAAGGCATCAACCGGTAATAGCCGGTAAAACAAAATCCACCAAGTTTCTACTCCACAGTACACAACCTCTCTCTCTCTCTTCTTCACTCACTGCATTTCACTCCCCTGTTCCTCTCTCTCTCTCCATTGCAGAAAGCTTCGTAGATTTAAAACTCCCAATCCCCCCACAGATCAAGCTCCAATCTTTCTCGACCACCAACCATTTTTCCCTCCCTTCGAAACTTTCTCGGGAAAAAACAGAGGAAACCCGAAGGAAAGCAGGAAAAGAAAGGGACGAGCTTTGCAGACCACTTCTGGGCCGGAAGGATAGTGAAGATACTGAGAATGTGTCAGCAGCATTACTCATTACTGGTACACTGAAACGACATAGTTTCCCCCCTGTTCCCTCACCTTCACATTCCCCTTTCTCATCTCGGTTTCAGCGAAAATGCAAGGTGGAATCTTTTATGCTTCGAGGCGCTCTCTGCTCCTGATTCCATCCCCCTTTTAGTTGATTTTTTTTACCCCTGTTAGCTACTTTTTCTCAGAGGAGAAACCCTAGCCTCGGAAGGTGAGCATTCTTGTGCTTTGATTTGAGGATAGAACAAAGAAATGGGGGGTTTAGGTGGGTTTTTTGTGGAGGGTTTGTTTTGAGTGAAGTTCCAGCTTGGGTTGAGCTTTGCTATGGTGGGATATGAACTCCTCCAATTTTATCAAGATCTCTGTGCTGCTTGGCCATTAAATTGCATTTCTCGGTGAAATGTATGTTGTATGAGAATTGTGCTGGTGGGTTTCTGATGGGGGAGTTGAAATCTTTAGGTGGATTAATTGAATGGTTTTGGTGAGTAGGTAGATCTCTTGATAAACCCCCAAACTAAAACTGGGGAGCTGCTCTTCTGAAGAAAGGGATAATGTCTGGAGGAGCTCCAAGAGTGAGGTCGATGAATGTGGCTGATTCTGATCAGACCAGGCCGGTTTTCGGTCCAACTGGGAACAACAAGTCTGGAGCTTTGAATGCTAGGAAACCCAAGCCATTGCCACTGAGCAAGGTTGAGAAATCACCTGAAGAGAAGAAACCGACAACTGCAATGTACAACAGCAGCAGCCGTTCTCCCAAATCACACTCTCTTAGTGCAGCTTCTTTGCTCCGTCGACACGAGCAGTTGTTGCATTCCAATCTGTCTATGAATGCTTCTTGCTCGTCCGATGCATCGACCGATTCGTTCCACAGCCGGGCTTCTACTGGGCGGTTGGTGCGGTCGTACAGTGCACGGAGTAGAAGGAAGGCAGTTTCAAAGCCGAGGAGTGTTGCTTCTGATAGTGGGCTTGAATCTCCAACCTCTCCTGGTGGATCACAGTTCAACAAGAAGACTTGTGCTTGGGTGACACCCAATACAGGCAAGTTCTTCTTTGGTTCTCGAATCAGTCGGTACTGTTTGTATGCAGCTTGTAGTAAGTCTGTGTGAGCTACGCTTGAGTTTAGATGGCATTATAGAGCCTTACAATGTGCTGTTATAGTTCATCAGGCTTGTTCCTTGGAACTACAGATGGCACTTCGTTTGTAAAGTGTCTGCGTGATGTGGGAGAAATCTTAAAACGAATAATCTTATGGAATGACATAGGTTAGAACAGCAAAACACAAATGGTTAGATTATGGGAAGTACTTCAGTGTTCTATGATTACTTTGTTTAGAAGTTGAGACGCTAAGTCCTAGAAGCATTTCGTATACTTTTCTGCAGTACCTCAGCATTGCCATTTCAGATTCTTCATTTCCATGGTGTACGTAAAAAATTGCACCTTAATTCACTGTTGAAACTTGTACCAAACTCTCCTTTGATGGTACTGTGTCATTGTGACTAAGGATGAGATGAATCTACCTGGATTGTGCTTGGATGAAGTGATGAAGATTGGCTTTGTTGAATTACTAAGGGATCCTTTACATCCAATAGAGTATGATGGTTTAGTTATGCTTGCTCCTAGTTCTAGCACTGACCATGTTTTACTACTGTGAAAACCAGATCCATGCTATGCAGCTTTCCACGACGAAGAATGGGGAGTTCCTGTACACGACGATAAGTAAGGAAACATGTTTGGAAATTTCCTGATCATGTTACCAAGCTTTTCAATAAGCCCTTAGCTTTTCAATTATGTTTGACAATTGGTCACTTTGTGTATTCTGTCTGTGCAGAAAATTGTTCGAGCTTCTTGTCCTTTCAGGGGCCTTAGCTGAACTTACATGGCCTACCATTTTAAGCAAGAGGCACATCTTCAGGTTCAATTTCTCTACTCCTCTCACTTCCACATTGCCGTCATATATCAGTTAGTACGCGTAGTATTAACCAAAACCCATGTTCTACACCAGGGAAGTCTTTGCAGATTTTGATCCGATCTCTGTCTCAAAGTTAAACGAGAAGAAGCTCATGGCCACAGGAAGCAAAGCCACTTCCCTGCTCTCGGAACCCAAGCTACGTGCGGTCATTGAGAATGCTCGCCAAATCTCCAAGGTAAGTTCTTATTTCCCTCTCTCGATTTTGCTTCATTTCACCTTAAGGCATCCCGAGTTGCAAATGTACGAGGTCCTGTTCCTTCACATCTGTTCTTGTTGGACCTTTTCTATGCTCACTGTCTCTTTGACCATGTACTGGGTTTTCATTGACTCATATCAATGCACTCCGGACCACACATTGAACTCTATTCGAGGTAGCAGCCATTAAAGCTAAAGACCATATAATGTTGTTACGATTGATGATCAGCTCATCCAATAAGGTTAGGTGGAGGAAAAAGTAGTTGGAAGTGTGGTCCTGAACTTCCTTTGCAATTTGCAAAATAATAATAGTATAGGGAAAATAATACAGCCTGACCTCAATTATGCAGTTAGTATATCTTTCTGCTAGTGTCACTCTTTAGTCTTTAGCCCCACCTATTATTGCAATCTTTCTTCCCCTTTAAGATGCCAGATTTGATTGATGATATACAATTCATTACTGTTAAGAGGTCTTTTGGATGCGGGATTTGGAAAGTGATGGATTTGATACTTACAGATTTCAACGTTTGTTGTTTGGCTGTTGGATTTTAAGGGTGGATTGTCATAAATTGATTTTAAGCTAAACCCGCTCCTTGTGGATTTGGTGGTCAAATCTGTCACCCAAACCGACATCCAACGACCCCTAACTGTTGCCCTTCTAGCCTATCCAATTGGCAATTGTTGTACAAACAATAGTAATGCCATACCGAATACTGCAGCTAACAAAATGCAGGTTTCTTGTTTTGTTCATGGCAGGTGATAGAAGAGTTTGGTTCATTCAACAAATACATATGGAGCTTTGTGAACGACAAGCCTATAGTCAATCGATTCCGGTACCCAAGGCAGATCCCCGTAAAGTCCCCCAAAGCAGATGCCATAAGCAAGGACCTGGTGCGGCGAGGATTCCGCAGCGTGGGGCCCACCATCGTGTACTCTTTCATGCAGTCAGCAGGGATCACAAACGATCACCTCATCGGCTGCTTCAGGTTCCAGGAATGTGTAAATGTGGCAGAAGGGAAGGAAGAGAATGGCACCATCAAGGCAGCAGCAGAGGAATGCGAGCAAGAACAAGATGGTCGTGGGAAGACGAACGGCGAAATCATAGGATCAGAGATCTCCATAACCATTGACGACTTGAGCTTGGAGGCATAGCAGCTGATTCAGTACTGAGCTAGTACGCAACTTGATGGGCCCACTCTTTTTCTGTCTGTATAAAAAGAAAGGAAAAATTCATGAATTGCTGCTCTGCTGCTGCAATCATGGTAGGAAAGAATCTTGTTCCATTCTCCCACTCTAGATCTGTAGATTAAAAAAAAAAATTCACTGTTCTTTAACCAGAACCAGATGATGGTGAAGGGCTTGTGGCTGTTGGTGGAGGTGGGTTTGCCCGCCCTGCTCCGCACTTGGAATGTATGATTTTTTGTATAGTTTGGCAAGTTCCTAGTTTATATTCAAATCTTTCATCTCTGCCTTCAACTTCAACTTCAATTAACCAACCTAGTTGATGGTCGTTTTTTCCGATTCGAGTCTTCGACCCCATAGGTTGGTTATCTATAGTAGGAGTTCACATTATCGTTAGTTCTTATACGACTATCGTATGTTAGTTATTGTATGAAGATTCACTTCCAAGGGATTAGGTGGGATAGGCAGGCCAGACAGCTCAAACTTTCAGCACTGATTGGCCCAAATGATGAAGATTTAGACTGAAGGTGAAGGGTAAGAAAAGGGTAGGCCACGCCACAACACAAAACACAACTGTTCCCCTTAGGAGGGGCAACAGGACTTCCCTACACAAAGACACGCTTGTAGGACACCATTCCCCCCTCCCTCTACTTTTCAATGATTCAAGATGTTGAAACTGATAAGCATTGATTGTGAAGCCAAAATCATAACTACAGAAAAGCTGGAAACCCATGCTTTCCCCATACCCAGATTACTACTAATCAGAGACAGAGACCATGAGAAATTATGGATCATGGGTCCCTTACGGACAAAGAAAAATGGGGTCAATTTCTCTTCTTCCTACTAATACAGGTCACTACAATTAGTCAAACGAACTCGAGATCTCGATTAAACACAGTAATGAGCTACTACTCAGCTAGATACAAGATTGGTTAAGGCTAATACTAATATTATCCCCCAAGTCAATCGAATCACGGGGCAGTAATCCACCGCTACTACACTCATATACAACTGTTCTTTTTCTTCCTTCTTCTCATTGTCAACATCCACTCATTCAATAAAAAAGGAAAGCAAACGAGAAAAAAAAAATGGAAGAGGAAGGAATGATCAACACCATTCTTTAAGTTACTTACTTAACAAGGCTTGATTTTAACAAGGCTTGATTTCGAAGCCAATGCTTATGAGAGCCCGAGCTGTTGATTCGACCGCCTTGTCCTTCCTTTCGTCACCTCCGACAGTTAATGAGGTTTCTGGTTTCAGCGGGGGCACGGTTCTCTTATTTTGCTGCTGCACGGCGTTGTTCATGGAGGCTGCTGCAGCTGCGGCGGTGATCAGAGGAGCGCTAGGCGGGCCTTGACGCTTCTTTGGGACCGGCTTGTCATGATCATGGATGCCTTTGTATGTTATGAAGACAGAGCTGGAGTTGTCGGCTGCTGTCTCGATGTGCTTGCGGACTGGGCAACCAGCAGATGTGCATCTGTAATAGTTCCTGCAGACAGGACATCGGAGTAAAATAGGATTGAAAAGGTGTAACATGCTCGAGAGAAATGTCCTATATGAACTATGGTAAACCTAAAGCGAAGCTGGCATCATTTTAGTAAACAGAGATTATTCCCTGTGATTCTGAGAATTCATCAATTTTGTTGTTTAAATCTGGTAAGCATCATGTATATCAGCCTTCCTGTAATTTTAGAGAAAAACTATGCTATCATATATTCTGAAAAGCTGGTGGTTCACTTGAAGATTTCAAAATATTATGTGTGATCCACCACTACAATGTAAAGTACGTTGAGAGGCGGTTACAGTCTATGGGTTCCCATATCTGAATGACGTGAAAATGTCATCAGATACCTACTGAATGTGAATCTCAAATGCTAAACTGTCTTTTGAGGCTGCAACTAATTGCCATTGGAAACACCATCCTTGCCACCTAGGAATGATGAGTTTATCCTACACAATAGAAGGCTTCGGCCTTTGATAAGCCAGAGGAGGTATCTGAACTTGCTCATTAGGCAGGCAAGAACATATGTTTCCTCGATAAACTAAACATTCATCAAATGTACAGAACAAGCAACAGTATGAAAGCTGCCTAAGGGAACAAATGAAACTTAGGTCAGAGCTACGAAAATCTGAGTCAAAGAATCAACATGCACCTGGGATGACTGTTTCCCTTTACCATCTTCTGTCCGTATTTTCTCCATCTATATCCATCACCTGAGATCCCAACATCGCAAGCAGCATGCACAACAAACTTAGGCTTCTTCTCAGTCTTGGTGAGAGCCCCTGAGCAATCCAGATCATCCATTTTCATCCTAATAAAAACAGCAGAAAGAAATAAACTTTGCCTACCACAGACAAAAACTTTCACAAAGAACAACCAATTTGATGAGATAGAAATGTTACCTTTTTTTGGGTTCTGATACACAGGCATGTTCCTCTTTAATTTGACGAGGATCATTCTCACTAGAGCCACTTGGGCTCAAACGTTTTCTATGAGCGATCATGGCCTTTTCTTCTGTAGGTTCTTTTAACGGCATTGCTGGATCCGATTCTTTAAGTCTACTTGCATGTTGTGTAATGACAGCCTCTGAAGTACGCCCACCAAATGATGCAATCCTACTTACCCTTTTGGAATTGCTCTTCCGAGGTGGATCGTGACTGTGCATTCCCTTATTAACAATCTCAATGACATGGCCACAATGATCAGTGCACTCGATCTTTTTAACAAAACAGTCGGAATGCGTGCATCTGTAGTAGCTCCGAGAACCATAAGGACTCTTCACTTGCTTCTGACCATACTTTCGCCAGTTGTAACCATCAGGGGTAGCCGTTTTCGGAACAGGTATGACTAGCTTTCTAATATCAGAGGGCTCTGGTTGATCTGCTTCTTGCACAGGACCACTGGTGCACTTAGACAAAGGCAATCTCTGCTCAGGAACTGTTGGACTTGGACCAGCTGACACGGGTTGGGTAACCGAAGTTGGCGACAGCTCTGATGCAGGAGCTGGACAAACAGACAACTGAAGGCCATTTTCAGTCTCAGCTTTAGCATCCTGTGGAGGATCATCCTCCAAAGCTTCTTGCTGTGACGATCCCACTTGTTCCTACAGAAGATTGGGATGAAACACAAGTGAATAGCACATTCTCACAACTCATACACACAACTGAGTGAAGTAGGCGAAAACTTCAAGCAATTCAAGAGATTAAGGTCCTCTAGATCGCTCGAGAGAAGGAAGATACAAAATTTCAGCAAGTCAAAGGTTCTAAATTGCGAATAATCTTAGAACTAGTAGGAGAAATGAGGAAGTTCTCCAAAAAAAATTCTCAGTTAATAGTACTGAATAAACACAACGTAGCAAGGATTCCAACGTTCGAACCAGAACTACGAAACCGAAACGCTCAAGCAGCCCAGCCTAGTTATTCTGCTAACTGCATAAGTTGTTAGTATATACTAACTAATATCCAAAATGTATGAACATGTATCCAAGTTTGCTGAGTATCTAGATAGCACAGATTAGTATTCAAAACATCACAAACTAGTATCCAGATAGCAGATACCAACTAATATCCACAATCAACCAACTAGTATTCAATATTGATACTCTTATGTGTTATTTGGATACTTTTATGTGTTATGTGGATACTAATTATGTCTTGTATGAATACTATCCTGTGTTGTCTAGATATTTGTTTGTGAATTTGAGATAATAGTTGATTCGTGGTGGATATCAGTTAACAAACTTTGAATACTAGTATGTGATCTCTAGATACTTTAGTACTTGGATACTAGTTCATGTATTTTGGATATCAGTTAGTATCTGCTAACGAATTTTCAAGTTAGCAGATTAACTTTTCCCCAAGCAGCCGATAATGGAAATTCAAAAGAAAGAAAATGAAAGAAATGGAGAAGCAAAAAAACCTTGAATTCAGCTTCCGTACGCGCCTCCGAAGCTGGATTCCCGCTGGAATCTGCCAGATCATCCACTGGCGCTTTCAGACATCAGAATTCTCGCACCAAATAAGAGAAAGCACAAAACTTTGAATCAGGAAGAAGAAAACAGCCTACCTACACACTGATCCTTTTCCGGTACTGCCGCCGCCGCCACACCTAGGTTTCCCGACTTCTCCTCCGGCCTAGACCTCAACGACTCAGCACCAGCGCCTACTTTCACCTCAGCAACGGCCGTATTCAGCTCGCCGCGCCGAGCCTCGTCCTCACCACCTTCATCACCATCACCACAATAACCCTCTTCTCCTTCCCCTTCATCATCGAAGACTGGTTCCAATTCCTCCCCGCCTCCATCCAAATCCTTGTCTCCTTCGTCGCCGCGTGGCTGTTTCGGCTCGTCGATTTGCTGCGGTTGGGCAGCGTCCAATCTTTCGCTCTCGGCCATGGCTGATTCTCTCCCCCTCTCCCTGCCTGCTAAGCTCCGAGAGTAAAGTTGTTTTTGTTTCCTTCTTCTTCTACTAATAACGGCTAATAATTAATTATTTTATTAATATTTTTTGCGTATCCGGAAAGCGAAACCCGCGACCCGAAACCGATGCGGGTCGTCCCGGCGCTGAATTGTAAGAAGAAGGGAAAAACATAATTATTTTTTTAATCACGGTTACTTTTAGTTTTAGACCGTAATTATTTCCCCGAATTTAATTGATTAGACACATTAGGCAGTTAATTAATCAATTAATTAACGGAGAGAGTGACACGAGTCGGGTTTTGGGAAGGATTTTGACCCGCTCGGGAGACAGCGTGATAGATGTGTCGTTGACTCGAATTGACTCTCCTGTCTCAGGTGGTCCTTGTGGGCCCAGCCAGGAAAGGTAACGGATACCGCTCATTTCTCCGTTACGGCCCATTGAGGCCCATTCCTAGGTGGGGGCCCATTTGTTACTGGTATCTTTGACTCAGGCACAGTGACAATTTGCATTTTGCAGGAATATATTCCTATTTAGTCGGATTCTCCACAAACCATGAAAATGCTAAGCATATTATTTGGGTTGGGATTGCATTATTCCTTGGACCTTTTTAGTGAGCATCTTAGTATTCGCAACATTGCTTAAACTATATAGCTGTTTGTCAAAATAAAAATCTACAGGGTCGCATTTCGTTTCGTATTCGGGAAAGTTCGGATACTATTAACGAGTATAAATTAGTTGTTAATATTGAGAGTTATCGGAGTTTGAATGTAAACTGTCTCAATCGAAGATTCTCGTGCGATGTCGACAAGCGATTTGCATTAGTGGCCGGTGTTGTCTCAGGAGCTTACAGTTTATAGGTGGGGGACTTGGTGCCTTCTTGCTTCATACCTGATGAAGATTTGCCCTGAAAAGGTCCAGTCCCAAATGGATCTGATCCAGCAGGAAGTAAAAAGGTTTTTGGATCCAGCCCATTTAACAAGTGGTATTTGGATCAATTTATGTAGAGCTAAGCTAACAACAGCTTGACCCAATTAGGTTACTTGATAGAGTGGGATAATGCAAGTTTTTCTTTTACATAATTTTTAGTCTGTTTTATATTTGCAAGTTTATCTTTTAATTCATTCTCGTCACATCAAAGACAATAATGTAGTTTTTTTTATAATGATTAATGAGCATCAAATATATCATATGATAAGCATTATGTTGCTAATTCAGGAGTGTATGAGCTTATACATGTTTTGTGTTACTCTTTTAGGTATGGTTATGTAACCTTTTCTTTTTCAAGTTAGATTAGGTTATTTTGTTAGAAGAATGTGTTATTATACATTTTCAATCTCTGTAATTGGTATCTTAGGAAGGATAGTGAAACTGCTCTCCAGCCTTTGGGCGTAATTAACACACAGGGTGTTAGTGCAACATGTAAGTCTATGTATACTATACTTTGTTGCATTTCAATTTTCCGATCCGTTCTAACAGTTTAAATTGATAAAAAAAAAATTGTCCTTCGAGCTAGTTCTATCCATCCAGCCAAAATGAGGTTCATGATAGTTTTCACTCCAGCCAAGTATAAATTGAATGTAACGAAGTAACATAAAGATCCAAACTTCCTCTCGATATAAGTTTCAGGAAGATGTTTCTATACACAGACGATTAGTCATGCAACTTACCCACAATGTTATCTGCTCGGTCTGTCATGTTAGATACCTGAGGCCGACCCGATTCTGCCACGACCCACGATCACAAGGGCAATTATACATTTCGACCAAACTCTAAACCTATTGATTATTGTACGATCTCTTGAAATATATTATGTGATTTGATGATGCGATTTGGCATCATTGCTATACCTACTAAATAGATATGTACAGTTTTCATGTATTGTCTCCTTTGGAGTTAAATAATTAATATAAAATCTTTGTATTGTTTTGGTTGATATGACTCTGTTTCGTTCTTATCTTGTTAATCGCCTCTTCACGTTGGGAAGGCAATGGAACGGGTAGCTATCTCAATTCCCAAAACGTTTGCAGAAATATTTACCTCGCACTCATAGTACAGGTTGGAGCCAGGCGACAAATATTCCTCTCAATATTCAATAGTAATTCATTTGAGAGGTTAAAATAGTGGTATGGGTAGATGTTGGGGAGATATAATAATGAATCTTATTTTACATATTAACAAATACCTCAAACGAAAGACATTTAATAAAGGTTTGAAGTTTGCATAGGTCCGAATACCATAATAAATGAGGGTCGTGGAGATTCTAGCACAATACCTCTCGATTAAAAAAGACTCTGATACCTTATCAACAACCCGCATTGATTCCAAATAACTCGAGTTATTGGGTGACGTTCAGTAATGGATCTTAAATCACATACTAAAAATACGAGACTAGTTCATATTAGTAAAGGAACTTTAAGATTACATCCTCTTGTTACTTTTTCATTTTGGGAAGAAACTCCAAAAACGATCGTGACGAATGGAGATCAATTACCAGGCACCAGCAAAAGTAAGGATGGTCGTTGATGAATGGGTCTTCGGTCGAGATCCCTCGTACTAGACCCAACCAGATCAATTTATACCATAAAGATTTCTTGACAAGTCTGCCGATAAATAGAAACATTGATTTCCGGTTCATCCCATTTAGATCTGGATGAAGAATTTGCCTCAGGCATGAACCATGAGATAGTCAACCTTCTATCTTTTACCTAATAAAAATTTGCTCTATCATTTTGATTGGAAGCTCTCAAAACAAACGGTAACTAAATTGGTTCGTTGAGTTGTTTACAAAATAACATGAGCAATCTTATAACAAACCTACGATCCATTTCATTATGTACCGAATAAATCGAGAAAGATCATCAAGTCGCACGAATTAGGTCGAAATTGTCATTTTGGGTTGTCGCTTTGGGGTGGGTGGAGGGAAGGGGGTGCTCCTCTATACATATGCATACACGCAGAGGCAAACACATAGGCAGTGAGACAGAGAAACAGAGTGGGAGAAGGTTAGACGTGGGAAAAGAAATGGAAGAAGAAGTTGGCCATGATCATGGGATAATCATCATCCCTTTAAGCACCATTAACCCACCAATCCTCATCCTAATCCTCCTCTTAACCCTACTTCTAATCCTCACATCCCATCTTCTCAAAACAAAGAAGAAGAACAAAACCACCCAATATCCCCTGCCTCCAGGACCATGGAAGCTCCCCATCATCGGCAACATCCACCAGCTCGCCACCTCCGCCGCCCTAATCCACCGCCGGCTCGCCGACCTAGCCAAGCAACACGGCCCCCTGATGCACCTCCAGCTCGGCGAGATCTCAAACGTCATCGTATCGTCCCCTGAACTGGCCAGGGAGTTCCTCAAAACCCACGACCAGAACCTCGCCATCAGGTCTCACATGCTGTCGGGCAGCATCGTCTTCTACGGCGCCAGGGACATCCTGTTCTCGCCGTCCGACGGCGCGCACTGGCGGCGGATGAGGAAGATCTGCGCCATGGAACTGCTGGGGGACCGGCGGGTGAAGTCGCTGCGGCCGATTCGAGATGAAGAGGTCGGGAAGCTGGTGAGGTTTATTCGCAGTGAGTCACGCGACACAGGTAAGTTTTGATAATAATAATAAAAAAAATGTCATGTATGTGTGACAAAAAGGATATTTAATCAGTAAAATAAATCTCAATTATTGACATTTTGTTACGTTGTAAATGAAATTTCTAGTTAAAATCATTCATGTTTCGGAAAATAAAAAGACACATCTAATTTAAACCAGGGGCGGAACCACGCGTGTTTGGGGTGTCACAGGACAGTCCTAAATTTGGAAAAACGATTATTCAATTCCCGGCGGTAAATTATGTATGGAAAAAAAAAATATAATTGATAGTCGGCGACACTCCTGAAATTTGAAAAATGATTATCCTACTCTCATCTTCTAGTTTGGGTATGTGACTATAAGTGGTAGTTTGGGTAATTCAAACCTAGGACACTATTATTATTATTAATAAACATAATTTCCATTAAGCTGCAAGCCTACAACTCATTCGTTGTTCGATTTTAAACACTGTGTAATAGTAAAATGTCACTATCTCTAATTATTTTCAAAACCTAATAATTAAAAAAAATTCAAGCTATCCTTAATTTGTATTGATTTTATGGTTGTACGACAAGTGTTAAAAGAGTCTTTTTAGCTTTGGATGACATAAAAACAAGTTTAGAAATCGAATAATTCGTGAATGATTGTATTGTAGGATACACAAAGACAATTTTTTGAGCAGGGTAGGCACCGAGTGTATTGTACAATTATTTCTGAATATGAAAACACATATTGGACTTTTTTTTAAAGTTGTACGAGTCAAGTATTTTCTTATTTAAGAATGATTTAATTTTTATTAATTATTTAAGACTTATTTTTATTTAATTTATTTTTTAAAAGGGGACACCTCTATGTAAAATTCCTGGGTGCGACACTGATTTCAACTCTTTGACTTCATCCACCAGAGACCGCGACAGTGACGACGAGCCTCAAGGACGGAGGAGGGATGGTGAACCTGAGCGAACTCCTGATCGCGGTGGCCAGTACGATGGTCTCGAGGGCGGCGTTCGGAAAGATCCGAGAGCTGGAGGGGTCTTTTCTGACGCTGGCGCATCGGGTTGTCCAAACAATGGGAGGGTTCAGCGTCGGGGACATCTTTCCTTCCCGCCGGTTGCTGCACTTGATCACCGGAACGGAGAGAAAACTGAGGAAGCTTCACGAAGAAGGAGATTTGGTCCTCCAAGAGATAATCGACGATCATTTGTCCAGGCGATCGACGAGAGCCGGCAGAGAAACAGAGGAAGAAGAAGATCTAGTTGATGTCCTCTTGAATTGCATCGACGACCACGTTGAGGTTAAAGCTATCATTCTGTTGGGTTGGTCCAACTCATATGGTGGTTGGATTAACCGGTTTGAGTTTGGGTTTTTGGTTGGTTTCTAGAAGATCCTCTATTTTCAAAATAGAGAGTTGTTGTCTACTAAAAAGTAAAAAGGGTGGACAGCCTTTCATTGGTAGAGAGAGAATAAGAAAAGAGAAGAGATAAGGAAAAAGAGAGAAGAGAGGAAGAGCTGCAGTTTTTTTTTTTCTGCAGCAGGGCAGCCTGTTCAAGTGAGCGTTCTGGAACATTGAACCGTTGGATCGTCCTGAAATTTAGTCAGTGGGTTCGCGATTCTCTGGGCTTCATTCTTACTGGAGGGATCGTCATTCTGAGGTCTAGTTCGTCGGAATCGTTCCTGGACAGAAGGTGTACGAATCTGTCTTTTGGTATCTCTAAACCTCTCTTTGCCTTGCTCTTGTTCTTGTTATCCACCATGTTGGTGAGAGCTATTATGGTTGATTGTTGATCCAAGAAGGGGGTTTGTTATTTGTAATCCTCTAGCTAGTCTAGAGAGGACTTGTAATCCCACCAAAGTCTAGTGGAGTTGTGGCTTGGACAAAGGTCCCGTGGTTTTTTCCGATTTGGGTTTTCCACGTAAAAATCGTGTGTCTTGTCATTCTATTCTTGTTTGTGGTTGCTGCCCGGTTTCTCAACAGTGGTATCAGAGCATTAGGTTGATTGGGGGTTGTGTTTGGTGAATGGCAAGAATGGATGACTCAAGTGGAGCAATGATTAAGTTGACATCATCCAACTACTCGATTTGGAAGCCACGGATGGAGGATATTCTGTTTTGCAAGGATCTCTATGAGCCAATTGAAAATGGCAGCGAGAAGCCGGAAGACAAGACCGAGAAGCAATGGGAAGTCTTGCATAGAAAGGCGGTGGCAATCATTCGACAATGGATTGACCAAAGCATCTTTCATCATGTTGCAAAAGATACAAGAGCAGATGAATTGTGGCAGAAATTGGAGTCCATGTATGAGAGGCAATCGGCTCAAAATAAAGCCTCACTCATTCGAAGAATTGTGAACTTGAAGTACAAGGATGGGCATAGTGTCTCGGAGCATTTGAGTGACTTTCAAGGGCTTGTGAACCAGCTAACTACTATGAAGTTAGCACTTGATGATGAAGTGCAAGCATTGTTACTTCTCAGTTCTTTGCCGGATAGTTGGGAGACTTTGGTGGTCTCACTTAGCAACTCAGCACCTAATGGCAAGTTGACGATGGACATTGTCAAGGATAGCATGCTGAATGAAGAGGCAAGGAGAAAAGAGTTGGGGATTACATCGGAGTCACATGCTTTGGTGGCGGATAATTCTGGAAGTCGTGGAAGAAGGAGAAATCGAAATTCCAACTTCAAGAACTCTCAGAATCGAAGTAACAGCCGAGGGAGATCAAAAGGGAGATCAAAATCATTGTCAAGACCAAGAGGAGAAATCACAATTTATCATTGCAACCAGCCCGGACACATGAAGAGAGAGTGCATAATCTTGAAACGGGAACAAGCTAGAGGAAAAGGTGTGGAAAACCGAGAAAAAGATGATACTACTGCTGCTGCCACAGATGGTGATGTAGTCATTGTTTGTGATGCCGGTTTTGTTAACCTTGCTTGTCAAGAGAGTACATGGGTTGTTGACTCGGGTGCCTCATTTCATGTGACCTCACGGGTTGATTTTTTCTCTTCCTACACAAACGGTAGCTATGGTTGTGTGAGGATGGGAAATGATGGCGCAACAAAGATTGTTGGCATGGGTGATATTCATCTAGAGACCAACACGGGTTGCAAGCTAGTCTTGAAGGATGTGAGACATGTTCCTGACATGAGGCTGAATTTGATATCCACGGGAAAGCTTGATGATGATGGTTATACCAACTATTTTGGAGAAGGAAAATGGAAGCTCTCAAGAGGTTCTCTTGTGGTGGCTAAAGGCAAGAAGGAAAGTACGCTCTACATGACGAATGCAAAGCATAGCAAGGAAGGAATCAATGTTGCTGAGAAAGATTCTTCTATTGAGCTTTGGCATAAGAGACTCGGTCATTTGAGCGAGAAGGGGCTGCAAATACTCTCCAAGAAACAACTCTTGCCCGGAGCTAAAGGTACTCTTCTTAAAACTTGTGTTGATTGCTTAGCCGGAAAAACTCATAGAGTTGCATTTCATAGATTTCCACCTTCTAGAAGGAGTAAGGTACTTGATCTAATTCACACCGATGTTTGTTTTATGCGAGATAAAACTCTTGGTGGTGCAAGCTATTATGTTACCTTCATCGATGATCACTCAAGGAAGGTGTGGACATATGCTTTGAAAACGAAGGATCAAGTGCTAGATGTTTTCAAGCAATTTCATGCTGAAGTGGAAAGGGAAACCGGCCTCAAGTTGAAGTGTGTAAGGGCTGATAACGGGGGAGAGTATAGAGGTCCATTCGAAAGCTACTGCAGATTGCACGGAATTAAACTGCATAAAAGTGTACCCAAGACTCCACAACAAAACGGTGTCGCCGAGAGGATGAATAGAACAATTTGTGAGAGAATCAAGTGTATGCTCTCACATGCCAAGCTACCTAAATCATTTTGGGGAGAAGCAATGCGGACAGCTGTTGATCTAATCAACCTTTCACCATCGGTCCCTTTGGAGGGTGACGTGCCTCAACGAGTTTGGACGAGAAAGGAAGTCTCATATGAGCACTTGCGAGTGTTCGGTTGCAAAGCTTATGTTCATGTTCCAAAAGATGAGAGAGCAAAGCTTGATGACAAAGCAAAGCCATGTATATTCATGGGCTATGGGCGTGAAGAGTTTGGATACCGATTATGGGATCCAATTGCAAGGAAAATTGTTCGAAGCCGGGATGTGATTTTTCTTGAAGATGAGACAAGTGAAGATGTTGAAAGGGGTGAAAACAAGAAAAATACAGCAGCTGGTCCGGTTAATTTGGAGCCTATATCTCCATCCCAAATGCATGAAAATGTTGAGGAAGTAGTGCATAATGAGCCCCAAGGTGCACTAGATCAAGAAGTGCAAGGAGAAGAGCAATTGGAGCAAGAAGAACAAGTTGAAGAAGAGCAACCTCTACCCGAACCAAGAAAGTCAACAAGAGATCGCAAAACTTCCACTTGGTACTCCCCTCATGAGTACCTATTGTTGACTGACGGGGGAGAACCCGAATATTATCAAGAAGCCATGTCTCATGAAGACAAGGAGGAGTGGAACAAAGCAATGCAAGAAGAGATGAAGTCTTTGCAAGAGAATCACACCTATGACTTGGTGAAACTACCCAAAGGAAAAAGATCACTTAAGAACAAGTGGGTCTACAAGTTAAAGACGGAAGAAACTAGTTCAAAGCCTCGGTTTAGGGCACGACTAGTTGTGAAAGGTTTCAACCAAAAGAAAGGTGTTGACTTTGAAGAAATTTTCTCTCCCGTGGTGAAGATGTCTTCTATCCGAGTTGTGCTTGGGTTGGCTGCAAGTTTGGACTTAGAAGTTGAACAACTCGATGTGAAGACGGCGTTTCTTCATGATGACTTAGAGGAAGAGATATACATGGATCAGCCGGAAGGGTTCGAGGTTAAAGGCAAAGAAGATCTTGTATGCAGATTGAGAAAGAGCCTATATGGGTTGAAGCAAGCACCAAGGCAATGGTACAAGAAATTTGACTCATTCATGGTCAAAAACGGGTATGCAAGAACTACCTCCGATCATTGTGTGTTTGTGAAATACTTTGCTGAAAATGATTTCATCATTCTCTTGCTTTACGTGGATGACATGTTGATCGTGGGTCGGAATGTTGGAGAGATTGATAGATTGAAAAAGGAGTTGAGTAAATCCTTTGCCATGAAGGACTTAGGACCGGCGAAACAAATTCTAGGGATGAGAATCTCTAGGGATCGAAAGAATGGAAAAATTTGGTTGTCTCAAGAAAGGTATATTGAAAGAGTTCTTGAGCGGTTCAACATGAGCAAGGCTAAGGCGGTTAGTACTCCACTTGGAGGACATTTCATATTGAGTTCGAAGCATTGTCCTACAAGTGAGGAAGAGAAAGAAGCAATGAAGAATGTGCCTTATGCATCAGCTGTTGGGAGCTTGATGTATGCTATGGTCTGCACAAGACCGGATATTGCTCATGCAGTTGGGATTGTCAGTCGGTTTCTTTCCAATCCGGGGAAAGAACATTGGACAGCAGTGAAGTGGATTCTTCGCTACTTGAGAGGTACTTCTAGAGTGTGTCTATGCTTTGGTAATGGCAAGACCATACTTGATGGATATACCGATGCTAACATGGCAGGTGATGTGGACTCTAGAAAGTCGACTTCTGGATACATGATGACTTTTGCAGGTGCTGCAGTTTCATGGCAATCTAAACTGCAAAAATGTGTTGCATTATCAACAACAGAAGCCGAGTACATAGCTGTGACAGAAGTTTGCAAAGAGATGCTATGGTTGAAGAAGTTTCTTCAAGAGTTGGGCATCAAGCAAGAGAGGTATGTGCTCTACTGTGATAGCCAAAGTGCAATCCATCTTTGCAAGAATCCTACTTTCCACTCAAGGTCGAAACACATAGATGTTCGATATCATTGGATTCGTGATGTTTTGGAAGAGAAGTTGTTGGAGCTCAACAAAGTGCATACGGATGACAATGGTTCGGACATGATGACTAAGTGTCTACCAAGTGGAAAACATATCTTCTGTCGAGATGAAGCAGGTTTGGTGCTACCCCCCATATGAGCTGGAGGGGGAGATTTGTTGGGTTGGTCCAACTCATATGGTGGTTGGATTAACCGGTTTGAGTTTGGGTTTTTGGTTGGTTTCTAGAAGATCCTCTATTTTCAAAATAGAGAGTTGTTGTCTACTAAAAAGTAAAAAGGGTGGACAGCCTTTAATTGGTAGAGAGAGAATAAGAAAAGAGAAGAGATAAGGAAAAAGAGAGAAGAGAGGAAGAGCTGCAGTTTTTTTTTTCTGCAGCAGGGCAGCCTGTTCAAGTGAGCGTTCTGGAACATTGAACCGTTGGATCGTCCTGAAATTTAGTCAGTGGGTTCGCGATTCTCTGGGCTTCATTCTTACCGGAGGGATCGTCATTCTGAGGTCTAGTTCGTCGGAATCGTTCCTGGACAGAAGGTGTACGAATCTGTCTTTTGGTATCTCTAAACCTCTCTTTGCCTTGCTCTTGTTCTTGTTATCCACCATGTTGGTGAGAGCTATTATGGTTGATTGTTGATCCAAGAAGGGGGTTTGTTATTTGTAATCCTCTAGCTAGTCTAGAGAGGACTTGTAATCCCACCAAAGTCTAGTGGAGTTGTGGCTTGGACAAAGGTCCCGTGGTTTTTTCCGATTTGGGTTTTCCACGTAAAAATCGTGTGTCTTGTCATTCTATTCTTGTTTGTGGTTGCTGCCCGGTTTCTCAACACATTTTGGTACGTATTAGTAACATAATGCGTATTTATTTATTTACATAATTTGTTTTATCTCTAGCTCACAGGGACAAAAGCACTATGATTTCCCACTAGAATGATAACTTGTTTCGGTTCATTACACCCGTGACCCAGGGGCGGAGCCAGGTTTTTGGGTTTGGGGGACCGAAAAATGTTCCGTAGTATATTATCGTAACTAGATAAAAAACGAAAATAATTATATAACTATATAAACAAATTAATATGTACAAGATGTTTTGTCAAATAATTAGATTAATTCAAGATGTAACTATTATGATATCTTCAATATAAATGAGTAAAATATCAACAAAAAATTTATTTTAATATAGAGTTAAGAACTAAATTAACTTTACATCAACGCATCAAGACTATAACTAATAACAGAGTATGTGAAAAATGAGATAAAATGTTAAAAACTACCGTCAATGGGTATTGAACCCCTAATTGCAGGGCTGTAGAACAAGTAGATCTCCGCTAGGTTAAACACCTTCATTGTTACAATTTTGCATGCGACTTTTATTATACTCTACATTTTAATTACTATGTAATTTCCAGAATACCCGTCATTCATTCGTAATTTTCGAAATTCTCGGGGGGCCGGGGCCCCTCCCATGCCCTGTGTAGCTCCGCCCCTGGACCCATCCATTAGGTATGTGTTCTATCACATAATTATTGATTGATATTTTGATATACACGTATGATGCAGGACATGTTCGTAGCTGGGGCCGACTCTTCTCCTGGTGTTGTGGAATGGGCCATGTCCGAGTTAATGAAGAACCCGAAGGAGATGGAAAAAGCGCAAAAAGAAGTGAGACGTGTGTTCGACGAAAAAGGGAAAGTCGTGGACGAAGCTTGTTTTGGAGAACTACATTATCTCAAATTAGTCGTCAAAGAAACTCTCAAATTACATCCACCCGTTCAAGTAGAACTTCGCCGTCAGGTCTCCCATGCCGTCGGGCAACATCATCTTCTACGACGCCAGGGACATCCTGTTCTCGCCGTCCGACGGGGCCCACTGGCGGCGGATGCGGAAGATCTGCGCCATGGAGCTGCTTGGGGAACGGCGGGTGAAGTCGCTCCGGCCCATTCGAGAAGAAGAGGTCGGGAAGATGGTGAAGTTTATCCGCAATCAGTCACGCGACACAAGTAAGTTTTGATAAAAAATATATATATATAATAAATTGCTATGTATGTATACCATAAGGATACTTTATCGCTAAATCAAAGCTCAATTATTGACATTTTGTTACGCTATAAATGAAATCTCCAATTGTAACAATTTATTTATATATATAAAAAAGAAGCATCTAATTTCAACTCCTGACTTCGTCAGTCTTCGTATTAGCGGTCGTGGCAACAAAGTACGGAGGAGGGATGGTGAACCTGAGCGAACTCCTGATTGCGGCAGCCAGCACGATGGTCTCGAGGGCGGCGTTTGGAAAAATCCGGGAGCTGGAGGGATCTTTCCTGACGCTGGCACATCGGGTCGTCCAGGCAATGGGAGGGTTCAGCGTCGGGGACATCTTTCCTTCCCGCCGGTTGTTGCGGTTGATCACTGGAACAGAGAGAAAACTGAGGAAGCTTCACGAAGAAGGAGATATGATCCTCCAAGAGATAATCGACGAGCACTTATGCAGGCGATCGACGGGAACTAGGAGAGAAACATATGATGAAGGAGAAGATCTAGTCGATGTCCTCTTGAATTGCACCGATGACCACGTTGAGGTTAAAGCCGTCATTTTGGTACGTATTAATATTTTCGATCAAGGCTAAAGAATATTTTCGATTTCACCAAATCCACTTGTTGTTCTTACTCAGCCTCGTAGAGGCTCAAACACATGCTATAAATGTGCATATTTTTAGTAGTTTTGCTTGGGTAAATAGGTTACTATCATCGGCAAAGAGTAAATGAGATATCGTGGATGCCCCCTCTGTTGACCAACATACCACTAATCTTTATATCCCTTTCACACTTTGTAATCGATCCTGATAATCCCTCTACCACTATAAGAAACACGTAGGGTGACATTTGATCACATTGTCTGAGTCACCTTCTTAGGTAGAAGCTTAATTTCCATTTGACGACCATTAACCAAAATAGAAAAGGAGACAGATGTAACACAATGTATGATTATCTTGATTCATCTATCTGCAAGCCCAAGTATCCCCATGATTGCCTCCAGAAAACCTCATTCAACTCGATCATATGCATTTGCAATGTCCAACTTGACTTCCAAAGAACTTTACTTGCCTTTTTGCACTCATAGTCAATGAGTGGGAACACTCCAAAGCCATCAGTATATCACTATATTGTCTATAATCTATCTCCCAAAAACAAAAAAGTGCTATGATTTTCCAGTATAATCTCAAAATTTAAATACGAGATAATTTAATCAAACTATTTAGTTAGGATTTTGATACTGAGTAAACAATCACTTATTTCTGATCACTGCACTCATACATTAGGTATGTGTATCCTTTCACGTAATTATTGATTAATATTTTGATATACACGGATGATGCAGGACATGTTCCTAGCTGGGGGTGACTCTTCTCCCGGTGTTGTGGAATGGGCCATGTCAGAGTTGATGAAAAACCCAAAAGAGATGGAAAAAGTGCAAAGAGAAATGAGGCGTGTGTTCGACAAAAAAGGGAAAGTCGTGGATGAAGCTTGTTTTGGTGAATTACATTATCTCAAATTGATCGTCAAAGAAACTTTCAGATTACATCCTCCTGTTCCTTTGTCGATTCCAAGAGAGGGTAGAGAAAAGGTTGTGATTGATGGATACCAAGTTCCAACAAAAACAAGGGTCATCATCAATATGTGGGCCATCAACCGAGATCCCTCGCATTGGACCCAACCAGATCAATTTTTGCCAGAAAGATTCCTCGACACTTCCATAGACTACAAGGGTAAGGATTTCCACTTCATACCATTTGGAGCCGGACGAAGAATATGCCCAAGAATGAACTATGGGACTATTGTTGTTTATGTTTTACTCGCAAATCTGCTCTACCATTTCGATTGGAAGCTCCCAAATCAAATCAAACCCCAAGACTTTGACATGTCTGAAGAATTCGGAGCTACAACGGTAAGAAAGAATAAGTTGTATGTCATTCCCATCCCTTACCATGCACAGTGAGCAGGAAGTACTGTAAGAAAAAAAAGGGTCAAATATACCATGTTTTGTTGTATTTGATTCCCAATAATACATTTGGTTGCAACAAAAAAAAAGTAGTATTTGGCATGTGACATTTGTGAGAATACCACAAACATACTATCGTTGGAAAATGTACGAAGAGAAGTGAGCCGCGTTCAATGGAAAAGGAAAGTCGTGGATGAAGCTATGGCTTACACAACCTTAAGTTTACCATTTATTGGCAAATTTGTGCTACCATATATTTTAATGAGAAATCTCTCAAATAATACACAAATAATGCACTCTTTCAAATTTATATTACAACAAATCACAAAATACAAAGATTTTCGAAAGTGAAATACCCATCATTTTCCACTATAAGATGTTTTTCCACCATAAGACAAGAAACCTAACAATTTGCTCTTCAACTTGTCGTTAATTATTGATTAGTGGTTGGGGTCAATTTCTTTCAATAGTTGTTGTGACTGTCACTTACTCACTTCAGACACTTACATAGCACCATCGGTTAATCGGCTAGCCGAAAACTCCCTCGGACTCATCGACCGACCTTAATAACCGTCGGTTTTCGGTTAGCTATTAACCGACGATTTTTGGTTGAAACCACCGATTAGCCGCTAACCGGAAACCCATCTGTCACCCCTATCACTTACATAGGCTTCCACCCAAAGTTTGGGGGTCCAGCGCTAGGAGAGCATACCCGAAGAAGTATATCATCTTGCAAATCCCCTGCTATATTATGGAAAACAGAGTCACAGAAACAGAGAGTGAACTCAAACGATCATGAGATGATAATCTCTTTGATCACCAGTAACCCACTAATCCTCCTCCTCATCCTCTTCCTAACCCTTCTTCTAATCCTCAAATCCCATCTCAAGCCGAACAATTCAACCTTTCCCCTGCCTCCAGGGCCATGGAAGCTCCCCATCATCGGAAACATCCACCAGCTCGCCTTCTCCTCCAACTCCGCCCTCATCCACCACCGCTTCGCAGAATTAGCGAAGCAGTACGGGCCCGTGATGCATCTCCAGCTCGGGGAGACCTCGAACGTGCTGCTGTCGTCCCCTGAAGCAACCAGGGAGTATCTCAAAACCCACGACCACAACTTCTCGTACAAGTCTTACACGCCGTCGGCCAGCATCATCTTCTACGGCGGCAGGGACATCGCTTTCTCGCCGGAGGGGGAGTACTGGCGGCGGATGCGGCGGATCTGCACATCGGAGCTGCTGACGGAGAAGCGGGTCCGGTCGTTGCGGCCGATTCGCGAGGCAGAGGTCGGGAAGCTGATGAGGTCGATTCGTGGTCGGAGCGAGAAGCTGAGATCAGGTGTGTCCTCTCAAAATTAATTTATGAAAGCTCAATCAAACCTGTGTTTTGGGACAGAGCCCAAAACTTACATATGTGTCTTGTTACAGAGCCCAACAGTACTTCTGGCTCCGCCGCGGATAGCGTCGGCGGCGGCGGGCGAGCGGTGAACTTGAGCCAACTACTGATCTCGATGTCCAGAGCCATGACATCGAGGACGGCGTTTGGGAGGATCCGGGAGCTGGAGGGAGGTTTCCTGCCGCTGATGCGTCGGATCACCGAGCAGCTTGGAGGGCTCAGCACGGGAGACATCTTCCCTTCCCACAGATGGTTGCATCGGATCACTGGAACAGAGAGACAGCTGAAGAAGCTCCACAAAGAAGCAGATGCCATGCTTCAAGGTATAATTGACGAGCATTTAGCAAAAAGATCAGGAGGAATGGAGGGAGAGGATCTTGTTGATGTGCTGTTGAGGTGCACAGAAGACCACATTGAGGTTAAAGCCGTCATCTTGGTATGTAAATTTTACATAACATTTGCTCATAGTAACTTCCAACTTGATTGAAAGTCAATTAGTTAAGATTATGATACCAAGTTAGTAAACATCGATGAATCGGCTAGTTTCCCCACAATTATTATTTGTATGATGATTATATTTATATACATTGATTTACATGTGCAATATTGTAGGACATATTCCTAGCTGGGGGTGACCCTTCCCCTACTATCATTGAATGGATCATGGCCGAGTTGATGAAGAACCCTAAAGAGATGGAAAAGGTACAAATAGAAGTGCGAGGTGTGTTTGATGGAAAGGGGGGAGTAGTAGATGAAGATTACTTCGATGAACTACACTATTTCAAAGCCGTCGTCAATGAAACTTTCAGGTTACATCCTCCTGCTGCTTTGTCGCTACCAAGGGAGAGTCCGGAAATGGTTGTGATTGGTGGATACCAGATACCAACGAAAACAAGAGTCATTGTCAATATGTGGGCTCTCGGTCGAGATCCCTCGCATTGGACCCAACCGGATCAATTTATGCCGGAGAGGTTCCTCAACACGCCTCTCGATTATAAGAGGAATGATTTTAAATTCATCCCATTTGGAGCTGGACGAAGAAGCTGCCCGGGCATGAACTACGCGATTGCTACCGTGTATCTTATACTCGCCAATTTGCTCTATCATTTTGATTGGAAGCTCCTGAATCAAATCCAACCCCAAAAGCTTGACATGTCCGAAGAATTTGGAGCCACGGTTGAAAGAAAAAATAATTTGTATCTCATTCCCACCCCTTACAATGCACCCTAGGTAGCAAGTAATGAGGTGATGAATTAAGTCAAAGTGGTGTGTGTTTCCATTTGTTTCCGGACAAAAATGCGTGGTTTGGGGTTTCCGTCTAGCCAGAGTCTCTTTTTGTAATGCGTTTTCATTTCAAAATGTAAGAAGTAATAAAATCTCTCGTCTTTCTTCTGTCAAATTTTATAATCAAACTAGGGTTAGACCAAAGTGGTCCAAATGGTTACTACTATTTTAAGAGAGGATGGAGGTTTTAGAAAACTCACACCAACATAGTCAATTAGTAAAATTCACGCCAATTTAAAGTATTAACCATTTACATTTCAAACAAAACTAATGTTATATAATCCCTCAAACCTTGTGAGCTATTTTGTACCACAATATTAAAATATTTTTTATTTATACAAAAATTGGTTGAAGGGTCCAATGCCATGATGCATCGTATCACCCAGAGGCCAAAAGCATTAAGGGTTCAGTCCAGGAGACATCGTTTCGATCTCATATTTTCCTTATCTGTCTAGATTTCTCTTATTTGTTGTACAAGTCTTGTAATTTATATAAATCCTTTTCACGGTTAGATAAAGAAGATGTCTCATCATGATGGCGATAAGGACCACCCCACGAAGAAGTACAAGGATGCTACCGCCGCTGGCGCGGACGATGGTTATTACGGCGACGGTGAGAGAGCCGTGAAAAAGAGGGATTTCACGAAATTAGAGCTGAAGCCTAAGGGTCCGATAGAATAACAACAACATATTTGTTGTTACTATAACAACAAGGACAAAAAGGTAATACAACAAAAACACAATAAAAATTAATTAAAATGGAAACAATTTTTCTCCGTCCCTCCATCCAGATCTCAGTCGTCTTCTTCGTCTCATCCATCCCATGATTTCTTCTTTCTCCTAGCTCCGGCACCGACGACAATCCAAACAGGAAAACAGCGGTGGAGGTTGTTTTCCGATTCCCCGTTGTCTCTGCGTCACTGGCTGCGGGATCGGCTGCGACGGACGGGTCTTCAGGAACTAGGTCTTCGAAGGCTCGCTGTTGGGCGCTGACTACAGGATCAAGCGACGGTCGAACCACCGCAACTGCAAGTGTGCGCTCCACAACAAATCTCGCAACGGCGGCGACAGAAGTTGCGGGAACTGCAAGAACACCGTCTCATAGAAGATTCGTCGGTCCGGGGCAAAGGCTTCCTTGCTCTCGCGGCATCTTCCGGTGCCAAATCCGGATCGTCCCCTTCGTGTTCATCTAAGGCGTTGATCAGCGACCACCGCCTCCGACCACGCCTTGTCCTTCCATACGTCGACGCAGAGGTCATATATGAAGTCGAGCGCCTCGCATCTGCAAGGCGGCGAAAGTGGCCTCAATCGGGTGGAGATGGAGCCCGGGAAAAGGAAGACGATGGTCCCCCTCTTCCCCTGCCATCGTCTTCTTCTTCTTCTCTTCCTCCGAGAAAGAATTAAAATTATTGCCCACAATCTAACAACCCGGAATCAATGAAATTGACGAGGAAGTGAAATTAAAAAGGCAATAATTGTGGTTCTTATTTCTTCTTAATAATTACTACAATATTAACTCAAGCAGATACACTAATTTTAATTCACTTAGTAATTGCAATTAGTGAGTCCAAGTAATTTTGTAATTTTCCTAATAATTACCACAAAGTAAATAACAAATATTTCTAAAACACACCAATAACCTCTTAATGCAGACCACAAACACGGTAAAACTAACCACAAAAAAGCATACCAGAAACCTCCCAATGCATACCACAAATCCCCTAAAACAAACCACAAACCTCGCAAAGCAAACCACAAATATTTTGAAAGCACACCAGAAATTTCTTAATGCAAACCAGAAACCTCCTAATGCATACCACAAATCTCCTAAAACAAACCACAAACCTCACAAAGCAAACCACAACATTTACGAAAACACACCAGAAACCTCTTAATGCAAATCACAAACACAATAAATCAAACCACAAAAAAGCAAACCATAAACGTTCTAATGCAGACCACAAATATATTAAAACAAACCAGAAACCCCTCAATGCAAACCACAATATTTTTGAAAGCAAACCAGAAACTTCTCAATGCAAACCACAAACACGATAAAGCAAACCAGAAACTTCTTAATGCAAACCACAAACACGATAAAGCAAACCACAAAAGGCATACAAAAATATGAGAAACCAAACCATAAATCTCACAATGCAGACCATAACATCCGGTGGTCTTTGGCCGTTGACCGGTGACCGGTTAACGAAAATCGTTGACCAAACTCCGATGACCGTCAGTAAGTAGTTTCCGATGCCGATAGGCATATTCCGGCCCCGATGACTAGATTTCGACGCCGGTAAGCATATTCCGACCACGGTGAGCATATTCCGGCGACGGTGGCATATTCCGATGACAAAATAACATATTCTTGCGACAAAAAAGCATATTACGGTGACCAGCGACCAGAGTTCGGCGACCAAAATTTTGGGCCGAAAAATAAAAAAAAATTAATTTTTTATTATTATTTAAACATATTTTTCAAAATGACAATTATACCCCTGTTTTGATTTTACACTAGGTCAACTCATCTAATAAAAAGTCATCACAATCCTAGCTTCCTATTGGTTGGAGACTAGTGTTGTTACCGTAACTGGTCCCGAAGCGTAACCATACGAACCGCCCACTCTCGACTTGTGGCGATGGTCGGATATTCCTCGAGACGTGTTCTCCACTGTACAAACAATCATCCGACTTCCTCGTTGCCATTGCAGAGCCGGTTTGCAGGCTAGAGTCGATGCACGAGTACAATCTGACTCCACATTCACTGTACGCCGCCGCGGGTTCCGCGGCTCTGGAGGCTGCAACCATAATCGTCGTTCTGAACAAGCTGTCCAAAGACCAAACTGCCCAAGGAGATGATCGATTTCGTACACGAATCCACTGCGAATTGCGGCAAAGTGAAGCTCGTTCTCAAGAAGAACAGATACTTCATCGAGTCTCCGTATCCAGAGGTGCTCGAGAAGTTGTTAGAAGATGAAATCATAGGTCGAGCCAGGATTGATCAGTCTGACAATGAACATGGAGAAATTGGCGGCAGTCATAATCGGTTGTTGAATGAAGATGAAGAAACTCACTGCTACTCTTTCGAGATTGAACCCTGTTGGGTAGAAAATGTAAAGCAGCGGTGCCTGCATAGTGCTTTGAATTACCCGATGCTGGATGAATGCGATTTTAGAAACCATCCTGTAAATCCAGACATCATTGACGTGAAATTGAAGCCCCAAGCACTGCAGTCACGACCGTATCAGGAGAAGAGCCTCAACAAAATGTTTGGAAATAATGGCAGAGCGATCAGACATCATTGTGTTGCCTTGTGGAGCAAAAAAGTCTCTGGTTGGTGTATCAGCTGCAACCCGGATAAGAAAAAGCTGCCTTTGTCTAGCAACGAATGCAGCCTCGGTCGATCAGTGGTACAACCAGTTTAAGCTGTGGTCGACAATTTCGGATGAGCAAATTCGTAGTTTCACTTCTGACAACAAGGAAGAGAGGAGACTGCAGGGCAACAACGCTGGAGTGGTGGTGACCACAACCTATAACATGGTTGCTTATGGGGGTAAAAGATCAGAGGAATCTGAAAAGATGATGGAAGAGATCAGGAACAGGTAATGGGGGCTTCATCATCGGTCCCAAACTGTACGAAGCCAACTGGCTGGACCTTGTTATTGGATAGTAGTTGTTCGGCCCATACTTGCCAGCATGCGGGCATAGGAAGAAGAGCCCACTCAACCCATGCATACGTGGATTCCTTAGTAGTCCATAATGAAACCCTAGTTACTTATGACAAACAGGGTTATAATGTATGTGTAATCATCGACTACGGCCAATTAACCAAGTGAAATAAGAGATGCAGCTGGAGAGCTTTGCCTCTCCCGTGGATTAGTCTTGGTCGATCTATGATCAAGGATACCGCGTTAATATCGTGTTTGTCTTTCAATTTCGCTACTATTTCTCTTGGTATCACAGCAATAAGATCCTTCTTCTTCTGTTTCAATCATGGTTGCCGGCGACAAGTCTACCATCGCGAGTTCCACTCGTCCTACTGGGGATAAGACTGCTGGTGGTGGTGACGGCGATGGTCTCCTTCCCGTTTATCATTTACCTCTGTCGGATAGTCCCGAACAGATGTTGGTGGGGGATGATTTGACTTCCTCCAATTATGGCGAATGGGCGTTGAATATGAAGGATGCCCTCCTGGCTAAAAACCAGTTTGCTTTTGTTGATGGCAGTCTTCCGAAACCAAGCAGCGGGTCACAGCAGGGCGCTTGGTTTGCTGTGATGCGATGGTGAAAGGCTGGATGAAGACGGCGATGGATAAAGAAATCCCGAGTAGTGTTCGTTTTGCGGAAAATGCTCGTGAAATCTGGCTCGACCTTCACAATCGTTTTAGGTAAGGTAGTGCGTCCCGCGCTTATGAGTTACGGCGGTTGATCAGCTTGCTCCAACAAGAGAAGCACTCTGTCTCAGCCTTCTATACCAAATTGCGGTCTTTTTGGGAAGAGTCTAATGCGATTTCTCCTCCTCCGCATTGCACTTGCGGCCTCTGCGTTTGCAACGTTTCTCATCGTGTGCGGGCGCAGCAAGACAATTCTCGCTTATTTGATTTCTTAATGGGATTGGATGATACTTTTCAGGCGTGCGCACACAGGTGCTTGCCATGAGGCCCACGCCGAGTCTTGCTGAGGTATTTAATATCGCTCTCAATGAGGAACAACAACGTCTTATTTCTCAGAGTCGGAAACCTTCCAGTGAGGCAGCAGTGTTCGCTGCACGCAGTGATGGCGAGCAAAGGAAGCGTCCTTCCAGTGATCGAGGGGGGCAATGTTGTACTTATTGCCAAAAGCGTGGCCACCTCCGTGTGATCTTCTATCAACTCATCGGGTACCCACCGCGTGATCGCGGTGACTCGCGTGGTGATAAGGATTCACAATAGCGTCGGCGTGATCGCGATCGTGACGAGCCTTGGCATGATCGAGATAGTGATGGGCAGCGGCGTGATCGAGCCCCCCCTCAAGTCGAGCACGAAAAGGGTACCAATCCTGTCGCTGGGTTTTCTTTGGCACAACTTGAACAGCTCAAGCTATTTTTTGGTCATCCTGTGAAAGGTGCGGATGATCCGATGGCTCATTCGACATGTATGATTTCTCTTGATACTTAGTGGTTACTAGACTCTGGATGCAACGAACATATCACCATGAATGACAGTCTATTTCGTGATAAAGAGTTAGTTGTTGATAGTCCACCGGTTCGTATTCCCAATGGTGCTAGTGTTCCGGTTCGTCACATTGGTAGCATTGACTTATCCCATGCATTAGTCTTAAACATGTGCTACACGTTCCTGAATTTTGATGCAACCTAGTTTCTGTCAGTCTCTTCACTCAAGACAATAATGCAGCATTAATTTTTCTTGATGGTTTCTGCGTTATTCATGACTTGCTCTCCAAGAAACTGATTGGGAAGGGTGAGTTGCGCGACGATCTCTATTTCCTTCGGCTTTTTGGGGCTAGTCATACTCAGGCATGAGCAGATACTGGAAGTCAGCGGGTTTTAGAGACACTCTGGCATGCGCGTTTGGGTCACCCCTCCCCTGCCAAGCTGGAGCGACTTTGTTCTTTGCTATCTGTTACTTTTGATTCGAATAAGGAACCCTGTCATTCCTGTTTTAGGGCCAAGCAAACTCGTACTCCTTTCCCTTCTAGCACTATTCGGACTACTGCCTGTTTTGATTTGATACATGTTGATATTTGGGGTGGCTATAAGACTGCATCTCTTAGTGGTGCACATTATTTTCTCACCATCGTGGATTATTACAGCAGAGGCACATGGGTTTATCTTCTTCTTTATAAGTCAGAGGTTGGTCTTTACTTAATGATGTTTGATCAACAGGTTCGTACTCAGTTTGATCGTCGTTTGAGGCCCATTCAAACTGACAATGGGGTTGAGTTCGATACTCATGTTTTACAGGCCTACTACATTGCGAAGGGATTGTCCTCCAGACATCCCGCACAGACACTCCACAACAAAATGGAGTTGAGCGAAAGCATCGACATCTCCTAGATGTTGCTCGTGCTCTCCGTTTTCAGGCTAATCTTCCTCTTCGGGTTTGGGGAGAGTGTGTGTTGACCGCTTCCTACCTTCTTAACCGGCTGCCGACAGTCACCACAGGTCACTCCTTTTGAAAGTCTCTTCGGGAAACCTGTCCCTTACTCTCATCTTCGTGTTTTTGGTTGTCTGGTTTACTCTAAGGATACTCATGATGGTCTCGATAAGTTTGTAGAACAGGGCCGCGCTTGCGTCTTTCTTGGGTATTCTTCTAGCCAAAAAGGCTATCGTGTTTATGAACTCAGCACCCAAAAACTTTTTACTTTCTGTGATGTCATTTTTCACGAGGATGTGTTTCATTTCCATGCTGACCAAGTTCGTATGCTGCCTTGGCTTCCTCGCTCTACTCTGGAGGCTCGAGATGACTCTGATGACATTTATCATGATTTGGTTGACCATCCTCATGAATCTCCTCCTGATCCCACTTCTATTGGGATTTCTCCAGCTTCGCCTACTCCATCACTGGTCACTCCATGTCATGACTTTGGGAATTCTGGTTCCGAGATGCACACAACTCTCGTCGACACACTCGACCAACCCGACCCCGGCTCACCCTCACTTGTTCCTGCGCCTCCGCCTCTCCGTCGCAGTGACCGTGTGAAGGCTCCCCCTTGCCATTTGGATATCTATGATGTCCCCTCTCTCTCGGGTCAGCCTCTCCGTGACAAGACCGCCTCGACAGTTAAGTTTCCCATTTCTGCCTTTGTTGCTTATAATGGTGTTGGTTCTGCTTATCACTCATTTCTTGCTTCTCTTGCTTCGCATATGGAGCCTCTCACTTTTCAACAAGCCATGCAAGACCCTCGCTGGCGTGTGGCCATGGGAAAAAAGGTTCGCGCCCTCGAGTTGAATGGCACCTGGACGTTGGTCGAGCTGTCCCCAGGGAAGCGTGTGATTACTCCTAAGTGGGTATATAAGATTAAGTTCAAGCCTGATGGTACAGTTGAACGGTTCAAAGCTCGCCTCGTTGCAAAGGGATACACCCAAATTGAGGGTATCAACTACCACGATACTTTTGCTCCGGTTGCCAAACTGGTTACCATTCGTTGCTTTCTGGCAGTGGCAGTCAGTCGCGGGTGGTATCTTCATCAGCTTGACGTCAACAATGCTTTTCTGCATGGTGACCTTGAGGAGGATATTTACACGAAGATTCCCCAAGGTTTCGCCAAACCTGGTGACACTCGGGTTTGTCGCTTGCATAAGTCTTTATACGGGCTACGTCAAGCTTCCCGGAACTGGTATCATAAGTTCACTACTGCTCTCGGCAGTCTTGGCTTTCATGCATCACCTGCCGACCACTCCTTGTTTATCTTTCGCCGGGGGAGCACTTTCGTTGTAGCATTGATTTATGTTGATGATGTCTTGCTCATAGGGAATGATCTTGCCTTCATCACTCACATGCAGCAGTCCCTTGATGCACAGTTTGGTATCAAGGATCTCGGCGAGTTACGTTACTTCTTGGGCATGGAGTTCGCATGTGCCTCTGATGGTGTTGCTCTTTGCTAGCGAAAGTATGCCCTCGGCAATCTCACTGATGCGGGGGTTACTACCACTCATCCTAGTTCCTTCCCTGTGAGCAGAATCACCATCTCACCCGCGCCACTACTGATGCTGATGTCCTCACTGACCCTGCTGCTTATCGCTGGCTCGTTGGCCGCTTTCTCTACTAAACAGTCACCCGTCCGAATCTCACCTACGGTGTCAACATCCTCAGTCAGTATGAATCTGTGCCTCGCTAGGAGCATATGGATGTTGCGGTTCAGATTCTTCGTTATTTGAAGACTTCTCCTGCTCAAGGTTTGTTTTTTCCCACTTGCAGTGACCTGACTCTCACGGCCTACTGCAACACAGACTGAGGTGGCTGTGAAAGTACACGCCGTTCGACTACTGGTTATTTATTAGTTTGGGTGGTGCTCCTGTTTCCTGGCACACAAAGAAGCAATGTGTCGTTGCTCGATCCTCTGCTGGAGCTTAATATGGTGTCATGGCCAGCACGGTCAGTGAAGTTCTTTGGCTCCACTGGTTACTCAGCGAGCTTGGTGTATCTCAGTCGCAGCCTACTCTTTATTGTGACAACCAGGCGGCTCTGCATATTGCTGCCAACCCTGTCTTCCATGAACGTACTAAGCACGTGGAAATGGATTGCTACTTTGTCAGAGATCGCATCCATTCAGGTGACATTCGTCCTCTCAAACTTAGTTCTCGGCTCCAGTTGGCTGACATTTTCACCAAGGGTCTGGGTGCAGATCATTTTCACTTTTTACTGTCCAAGCTGAACGTGCGTAACCTCCACGCTCCAGCTTGTGGGGGAGTATTGGATAGTAGTGGTTCGGCCCATACTTGCCAGCATGCGGGCATTGCAAGAAGAGCCCACTCAACCCATGCATACGTGGATTTCTTAGTAGCCCATAATGAAACCCTAGTTACTTATGACAAACAGGTTATATATGTATGTTGACCCGCTAAAACACAACACCAAACTGCGACCAAGTGAAATCGTAGTCCGGAAATGCAGAATAGTGGCAAGTTCTAATTATCAACCCGGGGTCTAGATCTACTGCCTACTCCGTGACTATCTATTATCTAGCAAACTAAGTCGAGTGATTGTGAGATTAAGCAAAAACAGTAAGAAAGCAGGAAATGGTTCGAAGTTCTTTAGCAAGGGAAGAGTCACTCGGGAATGAGTCCCCCTAGCTCCTTAGTTAGGTCACAGTTGTAATTAACTTTGGTTGCTTTATTGTTGATTATACTGCGGAAGATCCGACAGTAGTTTGGAATATCTTAAGCTGACCAAGACCTCTTAGTCAAACTACCCGGCAGACGACTAGTCTTCACCGGGATAGAAAGCTGAGGCTATAAACACAAAGCTCCACTACTGGAACTGGATTCACTTTGGGGTCCCAGCCGATGCCATCCAGCTTAGGTACTTCCCATTCACTTTGGAGTGGCAGGCCAAGGAGTGGCTGGACACTAGGCCCCCGGATCGATCACCACGTTCGCCAACCTGGCGGACAAGTTCCTCACCCGTTATCATCCTCCGTCGAAGACAGCGGACCAGCAGAAGCAAATCACCCACTTTGCCCAGGATGAAGATGAGACCATTCAGGATTCTTGGAAAAGATACACCAGTCTTTTCCTCAAGTGTCCCAACCATGGTTTTATTGATGCCTTCAAGGTGGGCACCTTCTACCATGCCCTCTTCCCAGAAGACAAACAACTGATTGACTCGGTTTGCGGCCGGAATATGCTCACCAAGACACCACCGCAGCTGAATCAATTTTTTGAAGAGATGGCAGAGCAGGGATATGATTGGGGAACTGCAAGGAGATCGAGACGAGCACCAGGACGGGGTGTGCATGCTGTAGCCACCCAGTCGTCTGATTTGGTACAGGGGGTATCTAAGCTGGTCTCAACTATTGATCGCTCTAGATTGGTTTCAGGGATAGGAGAGCAGCAGGCAATGCATTTCCAGTGGTGCGAAAGCTCCCATCACACTATGGAGGACTGTCAGGCGATGAGGGAGTCGACTACACCCCAGGAGAAGGTGAACTTCATCAACAATGCTAGGCACAATGACCCCTACAGCAACATGTATAACGAGGGGTGGAGCCAACATCCCAACTTCTCCTGGAGTGGAAATAATCCTAAGCCTCCAGTCTCCCAGGGACCTCCAGGTTTCCAGAGACCGCCATATCAGCCCAGGCAGGGGCAATTCAGCAACAACAGCAATCTCTCTACCAGCCCATGCAGGGGCACGTTGCTCAACCACAGTCGCGACCTTTCCAACAGCCAGATGCAGCCTCTGCAACCCCAGTGCAGAATTATCTGATAGCTGAACTGCGGGACTTGGTGGGTTTTCTTGCCAGTTCCAGTGCTCATAAATTCAACACTATCGAGCAGTTCATGGAAAAGGCCTCGAGTAAATTCTTGGCTCTTGAAGATGGTCAGAGGAACACACAGGATGTTTTGCAGGATATCCAAACCCAGCTGGGGAGTGTTGTAACATCCCAAACCTCGGGCAACTTTTATTAAATCAATTCGGTTTGATGAGGAGTCAAGAATTTCAACCATAGTAGAAGAAAGTGCGACCATACCGAAGGGTTTATGAAATGACGAATATTCTGGAATGATGTATATGAAATTTCGAACAAATCTTTATTCCACAAGTTAGAAAATTCTTTCACGATCACGTAGAAATTTACGGAACTAAGTTTGGATTCCAAATGGGTGAGATACGTCATTTTGAAGCCTACACTTCGTTACTGAAATAAAATCCGTACCAACACTAATTTGGTCATAACTTCTTCGTTGGGAATCGAAACGACGAGCCGATTGCGCACACACGATCGTATATACGAGAAGAAGATTTCAGAAGGATCCAGTTCAGAACAAAACTCTCCATTGACTGTGTCGAACTAGTGAATCCTTTTTTTTAGTATTAAGTTTTTGGGTAGGATATGATGAAATTAAATAGTCCATCCAATTTATTCATTATAAAATTATTTACACCCCACCATCTCTTTACCCTCCCATGGACAATATATGCACACAGATATATCCAATCTTATCAAAATATAGAGAGCTAGCTTGTGTTATGTGAGCTGTACGGGATCATTGAGTTGGATTCATTATTGCCTATCGGCATGTGGGCTACCATCCTTCCACACAACTTCTTTACACCCCTATTATATTATTAGCCTATTATAATTCCATCTAGATCCAGAAAACGCAGCATCCACTGCCTTATTTTCCCAGGGAGAAACTCCAAAAACTAGAGCGGTAGCCTTCATTCTTTCTTTCCTACTTCTCGTCAACCACCATCCTTCTTACCATCACCAAGACACAGAAATAATAAAAAGCCTCGGGTACAGACGAGAACCACCCATAGAGAAGGACGGAGGATAGTTTTATGGAGCAAAAATCTTCGTTAGAAGCCTTGTCGGAGCTTCGCGGAGGGTCGCCGGAAAAACCAGAAAAATGAACTTCAACCATACTTCAAAAGGTGGGTATGGTTGCGAAGAGGGAGATCTCAGGAGCGTCACGGTGTCGACGAAATCAAATTCGGACGTCGGATGAGGGAGAACCGAGTCTTCGAACTTTGAGCAAAAATCTGTCAAATCCAGGTACCATATCTGGTAAATCGACAAGTTAAAGGACCTCTCTGTAGTTTTCTCACAGAGACGGGTCAACACTTTTTAGTTGACTGGTAAACTTCGTATTTAGTGCCTGGTACTTTGAGTACTAACGGAATTCGTATTTCGTTCATAATTCGTTCGTTTGACGTCCAAACGACAAACCGTCTTCACCTACAGGATCGTGAGAACGAGGAGAATATTTTGAAACCAAGATCTGGAATTTCCAGAGCTTTCACAGAATCGGATTTCGTCATAAATAAGGTGTGTGGGCTTACGGTAAAAGGGAACCGGAATTACGTGTTTATTTCTAAATACGCATGATTGAGTTGATGATTAATGATTATGATGGATTTGTGATTGGTTCATGATTGTGATCTTGGATGAAATTATTGATGAAGTTAACTGATTTTTATGATAATAATTATTATTAATCTCGTATTGGAATTGTTGATGTATATGGTGAACTCCGAATATTTTTTGAAAATGTCTATTGAAATTAGAATAAGGAAAGGAAATTTGAGGAATCTTGAGACGACATTAGTCATGATATATTATCATGACAATGATTATATTGGTAGTAATTGAGTTTACGGAATTAATTATTGTTATGACGATAAAAGGATGAAATTGGGAATTAATAAATTGGATGAGTATATGAGAAGTGAATTCTGGTTAGAATAATTAAAATAAAGAATTTATAAACTTTGTTGGATTTTTGGATGGATGAAACCGGTTTCTACGTGGTTTCGTTATTAAAGAGAACGTATTATGATTTTCAGAATAGTGGTGATTAAGAGAAAATGATTTAAACTAGAGTGTGAGTTCAGAGTGATTACCATGAGTAATTTTATCTTGGATTAAATTTGATTTACGTTTTAAGAATAATTTTGAGAAATGGGTAATTGAGTATTTAATTGAAATATTGAAAATAGGTTTATTAATGAATCTTGACGAACTGTGATTTAGTTTGTACTTTAAGAAATAATTATTGAGAGATGTGTTATTAAGGGAGACCTTTTCAAATGAACTATTGATAATCATGAGAATTATCTATTGGGTATGGTCCTTTTCAGAATGGTTTCAAGTTATTAATATAAATTCACGAAAACAAGATTTTGATCATAATATGTTTAGTTGATATGTTGATGAAATTAGCTAATCGACGATATGGATAAATTGATGTATTATTATTATTACTATTATATGGTTCGTATGATAAAATGATTTGATGACGAATAAAATATATATTGATTATTGATATGTATGATTATGACACGATGACGATGATGATAGTGATATTGAGTGATAGTGATACGATTGACGTGTATGAGTATGACGTGATTAGAATATCGATTGGTATAAATGTGATTGGTAAATATAAATATTACTGAGATATTTTGTGATAATGTTGATATGATGAATGCTTTGATTAATGATGATGTGGATGAGATATTATCATGATCGATTTGTATTTGATGTGTTAAATGATTACGATGAGTGAATGAGGTATTGTTAAAGTGAGTACTTGGTAGATTTGTCAAGTTTGATTGAAGAGAATGAATTATTTATATCATCGAGAAGATGATGATTATATTGAGATCATGCAATGCATAGATGATGTGAGATATGTATGGACTTGGAATATCAATGGGACGCTGTTGATTTCTTGGATCGAATGAGATATGATGGAAGAGAGAAATTGATATTGTTTGATCATGTTAAATCACATAGACATAGAAGGGCCTATGCCTACCCCTATGAGATTGATTGGGCTGCGGTCCTAATGAAAGGATTTATGATAATCCTTAGATTGGATGAGATTGTGATTTTTTTATATAACCACTAAGATGATGAGCTCGAGCGGGGTAGGCGTATGGTGACCTTAGCGCGCAAATTAATAACAAATGGAGAGTATGCATTTCATGCATTGCATATGATATATATGATGGAGATGATTCCATAAAGGAAATCGTGAAGTCATATTCTATTGATGATTGATTGAAAGATTGATATGGTTAACGCCTAATTGGTGATTTGATTACGGATGAATGATTGATATGATTAATGCCAAATTGGTGATTTGATTATGGATGAACGATTGATATGTTTGATGTTCAAATGATGGATTGACTTTGAATGAAGGATTGATATGATGGATTCATGAGTTGAGGTAAGTTTACTATTTTATGTCGATATACGACTTGATTAATGAAAGTCATACAATGAGGAATTGGGTTAAAGATGAATTTGGATTGATGACCTAGAAATAAATCTAGAGATTAATGAGATTTTCGTGTGGCATGATAATTTGTTGATGATGTGTTTTTAATCAACAAGATGTGATGATGTGATGGCATGCTAACAATTGTTTTGCCATATAGGCCAGGTCCACACACTCAGCTTAGTAGCTGACCCATTTTTCTTTCTAGATGTGACAGGTGTGATAAATTAAGGATGACTCTGGCACTGCACAATGATCGATGGAGGATTTTGGTTTAAAAGGTTTTTCACATATTGATGTACTCCGGAATCCTTATTTTTACGATTCGGGTTTTTAGCATGCATGGAAGTTTACGTTAGTAAAATATGATCATTAACTTGAGTTGAGCATGAACGGAGTAGACGAGATTGATAGTCTGGGTTTGGTGAATCCTGAATTTGACGAAGATGGATTAATGAATTGAGAATATGATTTTTAGTAAATTGTTATGATGAGTTGAGTTTTAAACATATGAGAATGATGTGGATGTGAGTTGAGTCGAGATTTTGAAAACGTAAACCCCGAGTGATTTCCGCTGCGCGGTTGAACCATCGGTTCGACCCATGATTTTAGGGTGGGGTGTTACAAGTGTGGCTCAAGCAGTGGCACAGAGGGCTCCTGATACCCTTCCGGGTCATACCATTCCTAATCTGAAGGACCCGAATGCCCACTGTAATGCTATCACTACAAGGAGCGGCAAAGTGATTGCAGACCCACCTGTCCTGGCCAAGCAAGCGGGAGAGAGACCTGCCTCGACATTTCCAGCTGTTGAAGAAGAAGCGCAGAAGGAGGTTGAGGTGCCTGCTCCTAAGCCGCAACCAGTGGTGAAGGAGTATGTCCCTCGACTCCCCTTCCCTACTTGGTTGCACAAAGACAGGCTAGAGGCAGAGTTCGGGAACTTCATGTCCATGCTTAGGAAGCTGAATGTTCAAGTGCCCTTCCTGGAAGCACTATCTCAAATGCCTAAGTATGGGAATTTCCTGAAGGATCTTCTCTCGAAAAAGCAGAAGTTGAGCGAGCTGGCCACTGTGGAGCTCAGCGAGGAGTGTTCGGCCATCTTGCAGAACAAGCTCCCGCAGAAGCGAAAGGACCCAGGTAGTTTTACTATCCCGTGCTCTATTGGTAATTTGCATGTAGAGAGCTCCTTGGCGGATCTAGTTGCTAGTATTAATGTGATATCATATAAATTTTTCAAGAAACTAGGCCTAGGTGAACCCAGTGCAACTAGAATGAGTATTCAATTAGCTGACCGATCTGTAGATCATCCTAGGGGTATAGTGGAAGACCTCTGGGTTAAGGTTGGCAGACTATTTTATCCTGTGGATTTTGTTGTCTTGGACATCAATGAAGACGAAGAAGTGCCCCTTATACTAGGTAGGCCTTTCCTAGCCACCGCCAAGGCTCTCATAAATGTGCATGATGGGACCCTGACTTTGAGAGATGGCGAGGAGCATATAACATTTTCCATTGCTAATAATATGAATCTTATCTCCCCTGTGCATGCTTTATCTCAACAGGTACACGAGGTTGTCGTGTATCCTTCTGTGTCTCCCGTTTTGCAGGACTTTGCGCCCCCTCCTCCTCCACCGCCTCCGCTTTCTCAGTTACCAACAGGGTGGATTAAGGAGGAGTGGCGGCCGAAACTGCAGGCAGCTAAGCCTGCTCGAAAGAAAGATGGAGACCACTATGAGCTAGTCTCGGCTCCTGAGCCGCGACCGCCTTGGCCATCCGAGTATTCATTCGGTTGCATCCTGTCGGATGGCCAGGTCGAGTTGGCGCGTGCTGGTGGTCACACCCGTCGTGTGCATGGACACCATCTAAAGTTGTACCTCAAGATCGATGTGGATCCGCTCTTGAAGGCAGCTGTTCCTACACCACTCTGAGCATCCACCCTCTGCTTCCTGCTAAAGACGTAAAAGAAGCGCTTGTGAGGAGGCAACCCCACCAAGCTTTGTTTTCCTTTCATTTGTTTTCGGTTTGTCCACGTGGAACTATGGTTTCTATCACCCAGTGTGTTTTGATGCCTCTAGCCCTGCTGACTGGTCCCATTTCCAGTCCCCTGGAAGTCTTTCTTTCCGGTAACATCGTTTCCCCTTATCTCTCCTTCTGCTCCATTGAGGGCAATGTCATGCTTAAGTGTGGGGGGTGTTTATCTATGACTGCATAAATGAGTTTGTGTGCTTGGAGTCTAGTCCACTGTCCAATTTGATGAATTGAGGACTCCAAGTACTGTTCCCTGCAATAACTTTCTCAGTATTCTTTGAATTGACAGTCTTTATGGTGATATGCAACCTAGGGAGGTAGTTGTAGCACTATGGAGGATGTTGATGTATAAGATTTTCCTATCTATCTCTCTGCTGTGCCAGTTGATTTAGTGAACTAGTGGATTTAGGACCGTTGATTCATGTGGTATTGATGACTCCTCCTATATTGTGTTGTGGACTCGTGTATCGAAACGAGGTGCTCATATGTGAAATGAAAAGACAGTTGGCCGTCAATGTCAACAACTTTGAAATCTTAAGACGTGGGGTAAGCCCAACGTGTGTGACATCGTTCATTGCAAAAAATCGGGTTTTGGAAGAAATTTTAGTGATCCTTGGTGGGGTAGGCCTACAAGGTGAAGCTAAGTTGTCTCTAGTACAAGTAAAATTTCCACCCGTTGAACGGTTTGCCTACTCGAGGATGTGTTTTTAAGGGTACGGATAGAGCTTCCGACACCCCTTAATTTCATTGACCCTCCACACAAAGTGAGAAATAGGAGTTAAAAGAAGTACTCTAGCAAGTGACAGATGTACAGAAATTGCTCTTGTTCACCTAATAAGGGCAGACCGCGCATACAAACGGCAGTTGGAACACCATCAAAGTAAAAAAAAAACAAGAAAAAAGAAGCAAATAGTAAGAAGGGGTTCCAACAAGTGAAATGAAATGAAAGAGCACCCGATACAATGAGTCCTTGGTTGTTGAATTGTGTGAGTCTCATTATCCATGAATTGATTGTCTTAGTTCCACTGCTTCTCATGATCCTGGTTTGAGTCTAGTATTCGCATTGAGAGAGATAGGGGTGTCTTAGAAGACCAGTTGACCTCGTAAGTTGCTAAATGATCTAGAAAATCCTCTGCCTACGATCGGGGTTGCATGTTGTTATGGAGGTCTGGAGAGCTGCATTGGTTTGAGTCAGGTTTGCTTGGGGACAAGCATACGGTTAAGTGTAGGGGAGTTTGATGACTTGATATATACACGTGTTTTTGTCCACCATTCTTATACACTTTGAGTATTATTTCTCGTGTTTTAGGCCGATTTCACGCTAGGTTGTTCTTCTTTGTGATATTTCAGGTCCTAGTACGTGAATGAAGGTTTGGGCACGAGTTCGGGGTCGATTGGACGAAGTTGGGGCGTCGGGCGAGAAGCTGAGGAAACCGCACGGCCAGACCTGACAGCCACACGACCGTGTGGTGTGGCCGTGTGGAATCCCTTTGCGCGGGCAAACCACACTGGCCGTGTACAGGGTCCCTTGTGGCGGTGTGGAAATCACAGAGTTGTCACACGGGCAGGCCGAGATTTCACACGGCCGTGTGGTTCTAGCCGTGTAACGTTCATGAAACCACTTAAGTGAAACGCGCCGTTTTGGAGAGCCACACGGGCAGCTGAGATTTCTACACGGCCGTGTGGCCTGGCAGTGTGGTCGGGAAATTTTGGGTTTTAACCCAATTTTGGGTCTTTTGAGAAAGAGATCAATTTTCAGAGCTAGAAACAGAGTCCTAGAGAGATAAAGTGCGAAGAACAAACCCTAAGAGTGACTTTGGAGCTGGGTTTCATCAATCAAGCTTGGATTTCATCCTTGGAGTGAAGATCATCATCCTAGAGCAGATTCTTCCCATCTTGATGAGCACGACTGCTTTGTTTTCTGTTTCCCTCTCTCTCTATGGAGTAGAACCCTCTCTCACTTGGGTATGAAGAACCCTAGTTCCATGTGTTAGGGATATCGATTGTAATGACTTTTTGTTTGTGATACTGCTTGATTATAATCGATTGGAGTGTTTTGGTTGAGTCAGTTGAAGCCTGGTCATCTTTTATTGATTTCTGCTGCAACCTGAGATAGATAGAATCTGATTAGGTTGTTAGAGCTTCTTCAATCACTAGTAGTGAATCGATTATACGAGAGTTAGTCGATTCACTGCTTTGTACTTGAATCCAGTTCCAGTAGTGGAGCTCTGTGTTTATAGCCTCAGCTTTCTATCCAGGTGAAGACTAGTCGTCTGCCGGGATAGAAACTGGAACTGGATTTTGACCGCTAAAGATGACGTGGTATCGAAACTAGTTTGTTCTTGAGATCAAGTGTTCAAATTCTCACGACTTTCAATATTAATCGTTGTATATAAAGCACATTGGTACGGAGAGACATGTGCAAATTTCTAGTCCATGAGTTAGCTTTCATTTGAATGGAGGCGTGTTGGGAAGTGATTAAGTACCATACATGGATCTTAGATATGAAGTGCTGTCATAAACCAGTTGGTCCCAATAACTCGAGTTGTTGGGAGAAAGTTATGTTGGATCTTATATCACTCTCTAACAAGCCCCCTCAAACGAAAGCCAACCCTTGGGCTTGAAGTTTGCACAGGCCCACCATACCTTGTGCATTTAATCAACTGTTAATATTAGGGTCGTGGAGATTCGAACACACGACCACTTGGCACTTCTACGAAAGGTTTTGACCACTAAAGATGATGTGGTATCGGAACTAGTTTGTTCTTGAGATCAAGTGTTCAAATTCTCACGACTTTCAAGATTAATTGTTGTATTAATTGAGAGAAGGTTATGTTGGATCTTATATCACTCTCTAACACTAAGGTGGTAAATTAAGTCAAAGTGGTGTGTGATTGCGTTTTAAGTTTCCAAAGGCAAGATGAGGATTTCAAAAAAACTCGGACCAATATAGTCAATTAGTGTGAAGTTTAGGCACATTAACCCTTTACATTTCAAACAAAACTAATGTAATATAAATCCCTCAAAACATGTGAGCTATTTTGTACCATAATACTAAAAATACTTTTTTGAATCCTAAAAATAGTGGCTATTCGTTATCCTAAAAATCAAGTGTCGTCCTAAAAATATTAAAATTACATTTGTACTCTTCTTTACGTTTAAACTTTCTTTCATCCTACAAACACTATAATAAAAATCAAATATCCATAAGCACCCTTAAATCTAAGGGGTCGTTTGGATGGATCATTTTCAAAATGAGTCAATTAGACACAAAAGACTCATTTTAGGAAATGAGTCAATTGATTGAGGAAATTTGCCAAAAATCTATCATTTGGAACGGCAAGAGATAGGGTCAGTAACCAAGTGGTTACTGACAGGTGAGTAATAAATAGTGATCGTAGAACTAGGAGGCATGCAATCGTGTGGTTGGGCCGGATGCTAAATGGAGAAGGGTATTTTTGTCCGTTTATATATTAAATTCTTTATTTTTATTTTATTTCGTATTAAATGGCTGCATTTTCAAAAAAGGAAAGAGAAACCATTATATCTCTGCAACTCTCATTTATCTTTCTCTCTTCCTTCTCTCTTGCTTTTTCTCTCCCAATCTCTTTTCCAGATCCTCTCTCTTCCTTTTTTTTTTCTCTCAATCTCCTTTTGAGATCTAAATCTACTCTCTTCTCTTCTTCTTTATTTTTTTTTCTCCAGGACGAATAAAATTTGCAGCCACTCTCTTTCATTGCATTTCTTCTCTTCATCATCTCGTTGGCCTCAATTTCGATATTTCTCATTTTTCGGCATTTTGGTGTTCTTGATTGCGAAAGAGGAAATGAGAGGCGACAGAAGACGATTTTTTTTTCTCTACCTCCTTCTGTTTTTTTTCTTTTAGATAATATATATTGATATTATAACTCTATACCATATAGTATGAGGGTTGCTAATTGTCGCCCTAAATTTTATTAATCGCCCTAACTTTGACATTAAAATTACTTTTTTATCCTTTACGTTTTTTATTAAAACAAACAAAATTCCTTCCACCATTAAAACTGAATAGGTATAAATTATTTTTTGGTTCCCTACCTAGGCGAAGCAACTATGGGGTTTGTTGCTGGAGCCAAATGCGGCAGCAACCATGCTCATCGGCTACGCCAATCAGGCGGCAGGTTTTAGGCTTCAAGTAGCGTTTTCAATTGAAATTAATTTATCCGGTTTCGCAACACACGCACATCATTCCCTTGGAAGAAGCAATGGAGTTACAGACACGACTGATTTCTTGAAGACGCTGTACACGTCCGACGGTCCGAGTCCGTGTTGAAGGTGATCGGAGAAATCAACGGCAGGAGTCGACAGGGATGATAAGGTTTGGGGAAGGGTTGTTGACTTGTTGCTAGTGACAAAGCCAACGAGCAGCTTCCATGTGCTCTCAAAAAAGAAGTTTTTATCCAAGATTGAAACTTTAGAAAGATTGGCGATGGAGTAAGGATGTCGGTCGCCGAGGATTGGTTTTTTGTAGAGGTTAGACACGTTAAATGAGGATTGGGTATTTTAGGGGTCTGTTTGGTTTGTTGAATTTGGATTGATTAATCAAGGATAGTTTAGTAAAATTGCGTTTTAAATTAGGGCGATAATAGTAAAACTAGGGTGACGTTTTGCCATCCAGTATGGTATTCGGTGGTAACGAAATATATATTGATATTACCACACTATACCATATGTTAATGTATGCTATTGTGTGGTAACGAATTATATATTGATATTACCACACTATACCATATGGTATTGTGTGATATTACCACACTATACCATATGGTATTATGTGGTAACGAAATATATATTGATATTACCACACTATACCACATGGTATTGGGTGGTAACGAAATATATATTGATATTACCACACTATACCATATGATATTGGGTGGTAACGAAATAAATATTGATATTACCACACTATACCATATAGTATTAGGTGGTAACGAAATATATATTGATATTACCACACTATACCATATGGTATTGGGTGGTATGGTATAGTGTGGTAACTGGTAACGTAATATATATTGATGTGACAAATTTTTTCATACCATATGGTATGATCTTATTTAATACCAGTCAATACCATATGGTATGACTGGTAATAACTGACAAATTTTTTTATGTCAAAAAAATATCAAAGTGGATATCATTTTGAAGAGCACAATTAATCTGATCTAAGTGTGCAAAAAAAAAAAATTAAATTTCTACTTAAAACGAGTGAGAAATTGTCTGTTAAAGATTAAGAAAAGGATAATTAAAGGTTTTTCGAGGAGAGAGGAGGCGCTGATGTGATCTGGTCAAAAGTCAGCGTTGGCAATAAATAGGGGCAGGGGCAATTTTACTTTACTGTCCTTTCACATTTAATTTAAATAAAAAAAGGGACTGACACGTGGAAACAAGTGAAGGGGTTACTGATGGGTTACTGACCTGATCTGGTCCCATTTGGAACGGGTTGTGGGATGGGGATATGTGGGTTAGTCCTTTTGGTGAATTACACATCTATCCTTACTCATCCACAAACAAAGGACATGCCTTCTTCCTCACCTTCCACCCACCCACCCACCCACCCGCCACATTTCCCTTCTCTCTGTCAACTTCCACGCTCTTCTCCGATGAAACAAAATCATGTGAGGCCATTATTGAATCAACTTGTTCCTTCATTCAAAAGCATTATCGAGATTTTTCGAAACCTCAATTCCAAGCACCACCTCGCCTGAAAGCGGTGGCTCTCCTTAGGTCCAAAAAAGGAGTCGATTTGGGGAGGAATCTGGTTAGGGATTTGGAGAGGCGCCGCCTGCTGTGCACTCCGACCCTTTATTGACGGAACGCAGGGTTTGCATCACCGTCACCACCACATACCCAGCGAAATCTAGAACTGTCCGTCCTCGTTCAAGAAACAGAGATAGAGAAGCAAGAGGTGGCGGATCCAAAGCTTCATCGCAAACTAATGCAGTGGTAGCTGATTTAGTCTCCCAAAATCGGTGATCCATAGTAAGCTCGACCACTGCTAAATCAATCCACGGCGACCCACATACAGAATCCTAGGAACCCAGATCATATCCTCCCTCTTCGCAAGCCAAATTGAGCAAGGTAGCCAAGTTCTTCGCATACCAGTGAGAAAGGGAGGAAAGAGAAGAAAGGAATAGAGGGGAGTTGGTTGAAAGGATCAGTGATCTTCTCGTCGATGTAGATCATCCTCTGCCAGGGAGAAAGAGATGAACAAGAGGTGAGAAGATGTAGCAGTTGGGAAGGAAAGGGAAAAGGAAAAAAGAGAAAGAAGGATAAAGTTGGAAAGAGGGGATAAAAAACGCGTCAATGATAATTACCTGCCACCCACCCAGGTTATTTGAATTGACCCCTAATGGATCAATCAGAATTGACTCGGTACAGATTGCTCCATTTAATTTTTGGGCTGCCAAATGAGACAATTTGGCTCAATTGTCTCATTTTGAGGCAATTAGGACAAATTGACTCATCACTTTGATCCATCCAAACGACCCTTAAATATTGATACATTTAATCATAGTCTAGAAAATTTCAAATTTTCAAAATAATAAAATAATTGGTTGGACCCAAAAATAATTTTCGATTGAACCATGACCAAACAGAAGACTGCCCGCATGGTTCGACCATAGGCCAAAAGAAAATAACTTTACATTCGGTCACGGTCAACCTTCATTTCGATCATGGTTCGAACAAAAATTCCGGTTGAAGTTAGACTGCACTTTGACCGTTGATTAAGTGAAAACCGGTTTCTAATTTGACCTCACCGAATCCCTTTTTGACCCGACCATAATCAATCTCTTTACCTTCTTCTCCATTAACAACGTTTATAGATAAGCAGCTTTCTTCCATCAAGTTACGATTGATTTACGGATTAGCCGATTCGGGTCATCATCATCCGGTTAAATAAGTTGGATCGAGTCAGATCGGATCGCTTTGGTACTATATCTACAAAAAATACTATGCATTTCACTGTAAACCATTCCTGCCACCTGTCAATTGGATTGGTTGTCCTTAATTTGTGGCAGGGTAATTTGGGCCATCATGCAAACGCTGTCGTTGAATGTGGGAAGCATGAAACGGCTTCCACTCCTTGCGTTTACAATCTCCCAACCGACCATTCTGTACCCTCTCATCTAGGGGTGGCTATTTAGATCGGGACCGGATGAAAAACCGGAAACCGGACCGTATAACCCGGACCGTTTAAGACCGGGACCGGATTTAAAACAATTCAATCCCGTCTTTGGTCTCATAATTAGTAAAAAACCCGGACCAATCCAATCCGGGTCAAAACCGTGTCAAAACCGGGAGACCGGATAAATAATAAACTAACCCAAATGCAAAACCCAAGCCCTAGATGAGCCCAACCACTCAGCCCACTCCCCCTCCCATTCAGCCCAGTCGAATCCCACTGTACTGTAAGGTTGCAAATTGTAACTTCTGAAACAGACAACACACAGCAGCACAGGCGATACTCTCAATTCCCTCCCCTCCGAATCGGCATCGCGGCCGAGCCTGAGCTCCCTAACCCCAAACCAACTCAGCAGGCGGGCGGCGACCACCTACTCTCCGGGACCCAGCATCTCGTCGTCGCCTCGTCGCTCGGATCCGCGCCGTCGCAGTCACTCCCACCTCCGCTCAGCTCCGCGACGCGACGTGACCCAGCAGCAGCGAGCATCTCATCAGCCAACATCTCGTCGCCACTCGCCAGCATCTTGACGCAGCTTGACCCAGCAGCAACCCGCATCTCGTGACCCAGCAACTCGTCGCCCTCCGACCAGCACAACAGCTTGAAGCCGCTGAACCTTGAAAAATGGTGGGGAGCAGCAGCTGAGTAAGTTTTTTAGGTCATTTTTCATGCATTTACTTTAATCTGATATGTTGTTGTACTGAATGAAATTGCTGAGGGCGTTCATGCACACAAAATTGGCTCTAACCACTGTGTTTCTCGGAAATTAACAAGGAGACAAAGGAAGGCTCCATGGCATGCTGACAAGGAGAATTGCGGATTTCATTTATTTTCCAGTTTTTCCTTCTTAATTGCGCGCTTTGTTTCAGTACTGGATCGAGAACAATTTGTTAGCTTGCTTCCTCGATCTGTTTAATTTCGATATTGTGTTATGGCTCCTGGACTTCCGTTGTTTACTAATGTCGTCTTCAAATCTTTGCGGTTCGATCTTGTGTTAATTTCTTCTTCTTCTTATGGATGACATGTGTCTATTAGCGTTAATCACATAAACCATGCTTCATCCATCTTTTTGAGAGGTTATCTAGTCTTATGGTTTTGATCCGATTTTAACACGGGCCGGATTGATCGGGGGTTTTAGCTATTTTTAGCACAAAAAACGGGTCAAAACCGGATTGGGACCGGACTGGGTCAAAACCGGACCGGGTCAAAACCGGACTGTACCCAATCCAAGCTTTGGTCCCTATATTTTCAAAAAGACCGGACTGGACCGGATCAATTCGGGCCAATTTAACCGGACCGGACCGTATAGCCACCCCTACTCTCATCTTCGACAATGGGCTCGAAAGGAATGGGTTATTATTGAAGAATTGCCAAATCAGAGGTTGGCCACTGACCGCTGCTCCCGCCGCGCTACTACCGCCGTTAGTATTCGCCGGCAGCAACAAAGAATTGCAAATTCATTCTTGGACCGTGACCGCCCCTCTCGCCTTTCACACGCTCCGCCATCAGCAAAAGTGAGGGACAATCTGCAGAGACTTCACCGGAGGAAGAATCGTAATCCATCTGGAGCTACGTCGAATTGAATCGCTTTTGGATTTTGGGTATTACCTGATTGTCTTCGCTTCTATTCTTTCCTCAGGTGACGAATCCGTTGCCGATTCCAATTGGTAGGAAACAAAACTACGTCGGAGAGTGGCAATAGGAATATAGGCGGAGGCGGTGACTGCGATTGAGATGAGCTGGGAGAGAATGGCAATGTCACCTGCCAACTTCATCAATTCTCCAAATTGTGTGCGCTCCCTTTTCGGTATAATTTGTTCTTCAATAATTAGTTTCATTCACAGCTTCGTCCTTTTGGCAATAGAATTCCTCAGGTTTTGATGGTTTTTCCTTTTCCGTATCAATTATTGAATTTGTTATGGATTCCCGATTCTACTACCACACGTACGGTAGAGGTTGCATAGAGGTTAAGGTCAAGCAGCATCCGCGCACTCAATACCTCATCTACTTTCTACAGAGGAGGTGGCCAGCCAGCAAATTTGGGGCAGGATAACAATGTTGAATCTATTCTTCCCCTTTTTGATTGAATGAAGTTGTCGTTGTCAGATTCGTCACGATTTAAGTATGCCGAATCTGTTCTTCTTCCTTCTCTATTGAATGGCAGTTGTGAATTTCATATTCGTGCCGCTTTTCCATATTACTCAAGGGTTTGAATTCCACCATAAAAAATGCTACAATCTTACTTTGTCATTTCTAATCCCATGTGTGTGTGTTCTAACTCTCAGGTGTCCAACTACTGGTGAATCAGATTGAAGATGGGTTTGTAGGTTCCTAAAGTGCCGTTGAATCAGCACAATCTTATATGTCCACCTAACAAATTTGTGGTAGAACTCACTCCGCTGATGGCCCGTAAGCCTAGATCAAGCCAGACTTCCACCTCCCATCCCGGTGAACCTATTCGTCATTCAGTCGGACAATGTACGTCTCTTTTCACATGCATATGCATTTGTTCGAGATGGGTAATTTACCAACACAATATATTTTGTGTCTTTAATTTTGCGTGTTTGTCACAGGGGAAGGAAGAGCAGTGGTACGCCAAACTCACCCTCCAACAACAGATGAAATACGCCAAGAGAGAAGACGACTTTCAGCAGGTACTTACTTTAGCAGTGTTTTCCTATGAGCAGTATGCTACTATGGTTAACTGAACAAAATCATGAATTCCTTGCAGTTATCAAGGTGTTGAAGGCTGAACAGCAGGATGTTAGTCGTATGATTAGTTTTTTTGCCGCAAACAGACGCCAATTGACAAACTTACCAGATAGACAACAGACGCTCATATGTACTTTTTAAACTTTAGAATTTATATTGCCTATGGTTCTTCTAAAATTACATGATCCAAGTAACAATAATAGTTCTCTGGTGGCCACTTACCACATCTTGGACTTCTGTTTTTTGTAGCACATGATATTGTTGTTGCTCGGCTGCGATCAAAACATGCACGGGCATTGCGTCGTATTAGCCTTTGTGAAAGGGAGTAATGTAATGTATTTGTCCGACCCACTGTTTGTAGGATTGCTAACACATTTCATTCCCCATTTTAGGATACCCATATGTCCAACCATTTAGTATTGGCGAACCGTCATGTATATGCGAATTCTGCGGTGATGTTATGTGGAGGGAAGAAAGCATTTACAGAACTCGAAGTCAAGTAACTCCACAATTTTCACTATGTAGTAATGCTGGAAAGATCAAGTTACCTCCCCGGCGTGAGCCACCTGCATTCCTGAAGCAATTGTTGGAAGCAAACAGTTCTATTGCCCGTCATTTCAAAGAATTTATTCGACCCTACAATGGAGTTTTCAGCTTCATATCTCTTGGCGGAAAGGTGAACCGAGAAATTAATGATGGACATGGAGTTTACGCCTATTCTATATCTGGCCAGATATATCATCGCATCGGTGGCTTAGTTCCTGTTGACGGTGATTGACCAAAATTTGCACAGCTATACATTCACGACAACGAAAATGAGATCCAGAACAGAATGAACTTCTTCCCAACAGATCGGGAGGCTAATCCATTGCGGGAGGATATTATCGAAGGGCTGAAAGAGATGCTTGACATTAATAATATATTGGCTCAGACATTTCGTTCTGCTAGGGATCGAGTCAATGATCCAAATTTCGAGCAGGTACGAATCAAACTATGTGCAAAACGAGCTGGTGACGGTAAAGAGTATGACTTGCCCACAGGGAATGAAATTGCTGCACTGATAGTTGATGAAAAAGGGCAGGAATCATTCGAGCCAGATATTATTGTTCAACATCAGACATCAGAACTTGATCGGATCAGCTTATACCATCCCAGTTTGATGTCTTTGCAGTATCCGCTCTCATTTCCATATGGAGAGGATGGATGGCATCCAAATATTGAACAATGCTCAGAGTTTGCTGATGATGATGAGAAAGAGCCTTCGCTGGTGTCGCAATGCAATTATTATAGCTACCGCTTACAAACAAGGTTTGATCAATCAAATTCATTATTGTTGGCCGGTAAGCTGCTACAACAATACATGGTCAATGCATATGCCTTGGTAGAAGCTGAACACCTAGATTGGATCAGAAACAACCAGTCAAAGTTACGTCGCCATTACTACAGTGGCTTGGTTGATTCATTTCTACGGGGTGATACAGATCTCAAATTAACTGGGAAGCATATAATTTTAGCAGCCACACATACAGGAAGCCCGCGATACAAGTACGAAAACTTTCAAGATGCAATGGCCATCTGTCGTTGGACCGGTTATCCTGATTTGTTCATTACATTTACTTGCAATGCTAATTGGCCTGAAATTCAATTCATGGTCGACATAATCAATGCCAACGGTAGGAAAGATTACAACCGAGCGGATGTAACTGCACGAGTTTTTAGACTAAAGCTAATTCAATTGATGCTAGAGATCAGAGACAAAAAAATATTCGGCAAAACCTCTGCATGTAAGCAAACTATATAAATACTTTTATTTCTTTATGTCATTTTATATAATATATGCTAACTTCCCACTTCTCTTATTTCAGATGTCCAAGCAATTGAGTTCCAAAAGCGTGGATTGCCTCATGCTCATATTTTAGTCTTCTTGGTTGCAGAAGCCAAGATCACCACCCCAGGAGATATTGATTCTATTATCTCTGCTGAAATTCCCAATCAAAATCTAGACCCCGAAGGTTATGCTGCTGTCACTTCTTTCATGATGCATGGTCCATGTGGTGCTTCTTCTCCAACTGCTCAATGTATGGAAAATGGCAACTGTAAAAAACACTTTCCAAAACAATTCTGCACTCAAACTACAATCGACAACAATGGTTTTGCTAAATATCGGCGGCGGGACACAGGAACGGTGATGGTAAATGGTGTTCAGTTAGATAACCGCTATGTTGTCCCATATAATCGATACTTGCTGTTGCGCTTCAGTGCCCATATCAACGTGGAATTCTGTAACCGATCCAGGTAATTATAATTTTGGTCATTTTCCATCCTGTATATGGGTAGATTCCATCTTTGTAAGTTGTCCCTCAAATTATAAATTAAAAATTAGCCACCATCTTACTAATTTTGTGGTATCAGGAGTTGTGCCTCAAATTAGAAACTCAAAATTAGCCACCATCTCCCTAATTTTATGGTATCAAGACCCGAATTTGTTTGCTTTCATAAACTCCCTTTCCCATTTTAAGTTTGCCGCCTTTCCTCAACAAAGGAATAGGTAATTAGAGTATTGTCAATACTAATCATCAACCCACTTAGTTCTTTTTCACTACTATTTCCAGAGTTTCTGTCTATGGTTCTCTAAACCATGGACAACCATGTTCTCTTAAAAAAGTGACAAGTCTATTTTCATTTAGACGTAATTAATACAATCTCTTTTATCTTCTACCATTGTACGCATAATTGCTATTCTATCATTTAGCATTCATATTCTTACAATAAAGCTTTTTTGTTGACTTTGTTGTCATATAATATTGCTTGGTCATATGTTTTTTAGGGCCATCAAGTACTTATTCAAGTACATCAACAAGGCTGCAGATCGAGCTACTGCAACCTTAGTTGGGAGTCAAATAGCAAGTACAAATTCAGAAACTTCACTTACCTCTACCAGTGTAACAGACATCGACGAAGTCAGAGCATTCCTAGATTGTCGCTACATAACATCAGGTGAAGCCTGTTGGAGACTGTTTAAGTTTGATATCTACAATCAGTTCCCTTCTGTGCTCCGAATGTCGTTTCATCTGCTAGGCGAAAATATTGTTCACTCCAAGGAGGGTGCCAACATTCAGGATTTGCTCAATTCTAAGAAGGCAGAGACTTCAATGTTATTAGCATGGATGCAAATGAATTCAACTTCTCATCAAGCTCGGCAGTATACTTTTGTTAAATTTCCTCAATATTATGTTTGGGAGGCCCAAGACAGAAGATGGAGAAAGCGGAAATCAAGACGCTGTATAGGACGATTGTACTACTCCTCCCCATCTTCTAATGAACGCTATTATCTGCGCATGTTACTCCATGTTGTCAAAGGCGCTCGCAGCTTTGAAGAAATAAGAACGGTAAATGAGGTGACATATGCTTCTTTCCAAGAAGCATGCTATGCATATGGCTTATTGGCAGAGGACAATGAGTGGGATGATGGCATGACAGAGGTGGCATTCTGGGCATCTGGACATCGACTACGCAGGTTATTTGTCACGATTCTTATGCACTGCAGAGTTTCTAACATCGGAAAGTTTTGGGGAAAAAACTGGAAGCTACTTAGTGATGATTTATTGTACTCACATCGAAAGGACCTAAGGATGCCTAATCTAATTCTCAGTGATGTTGATTTGCAAAGCCTTTGCTTGGTTGAAATTGACAAACTGCTCCAACGTCATTGGAAATCATTGGCTGATTTCCCAGGATTGCCAACTCCAAGTGACTATAGTATTCCTACAAGTGGTAATAGGATGATTGCAGAAGAGCTAAATTATGATCGAAGTGAATGCCACAACCAATTTGCGGATATGTATCCCAAATTGAATGCACAACAAAAATTGGCTTTTGATGAGATTATGCTGTCAGTGAATGAAGATCAAGGAAGATGCTACTTTATTGATGGATTTGGAGGAACAAGTAAGACATTCTTATGGAAATTACTATGTCTGAAACTACGTTCCACAGGAAAAATTGTATTATGTGTCGCATCATCTGGGATAGCAGCTTTGTTAATGGATGGGGGGAGAACAGCGCATTCTAGGTTTTGCATCCCCGTAGATGCAAATTCCACAGCTACATGTCATATTGAACAAGGGACAGAGCTAGCTGAACTAATTCAAAAGACTTCTCTTATAATCTGGGATGAAGCAACAATGGCACACAAACATTCCATAGAAGCATTGGACAGGTCATTACGAGATATATTGTCTACAAGATATCCAAACAACGATGACATGCCTTTTGGAGGAGTGACTGTAGTTTTCGGATGAGATTTTCGCCAAACTTTGCCAATCATTGACAAAGGTACGCGGTCCCAAATTGTTGCTTCCTCTCTGAAAAGTTCATATTTGTGGCATAGTTTACGAGTTGTCAAGTTCAATGAAAATATGAGGCTAGCAAGAGCAGGCTGTAGCTTAGAAGAAATTGAACAAATATCTGGATTTGGGAAATGGCTTCTTCAAATTGGAGATGGTGAACAATCAGATATTTATGGGGAATCTTCCATAACCATTCCTCCAAAGCTTTCTGTTCATAGATCATTAGATCCCATTCATGATATTGTTAGCTCAACATATCCCAACCTTACAGCTTCAGCAAATGATAGTGCATATTTGGTTGGAAGGGCTATTTTGGCCCCACACCACAGCATGGTATCATCCATAAACTCATATGTGTTGCAACAATATCCTGGAGAGGAAGTGACGTATTACAGCTCCGACTCAATATTAGTAGATCCTGGGAATGAACATCTCACTGAGTCCGATTACTCTATGGAATTCTTAAATAGCCTGCAAATTGGTAACTTCCCTGCTCATGAACTGAAGCTCAAAGTTGGATGTCCAGTTATTTTATTGAGGAATATGGATCAGAGTACGGGTTTGTGCAATGGAACAAGGATGACAGTGATAAGATTGGGTGCTCGGTTTATAGAAGTCCAAATTCTTACAGGCACACATGCCGGTGATACAGTTTTCTTGCCTCGACTTACTTTGGAAACACATTACAAAAGTTTGAGCTTCACACTAATCAGGAGGCAGTACCCAATAGCATTATGTTTTGCAATGACAATCAACAAAAGTCAAGGCCAAACTCTTCAACATGTGGGATTATGCTTACAAAAGCAGGTGTTTGCACACGGACAGCTCTACGTTGCTTTCTCCAGAGTCACCACCAAAAATGGGGTCTAAATTCTCAGTTCAGATGATAAAGGAGATGAACTTACAACTATGCAGAACATAGTATACCATGAAATATTAGATTGAGCTTTCACAACAATGATGTACGAGTAACATTCCAGAATACCCAAATGAAACGTATTTGCATTTGTCGGCAGCAATGCAAAATATTAGTTGGCAGTGTTTTGGCACTTTCTTAATGTCATTTATATCTAATGCACAAGGATTCACTATAATAATTATTTATTCCAATTGTGTCTCCTGCTTTTTCCAGTCCTAACACAATTTATTGATGACACGATTCTCTCCCGCGTGAGAGCATCCCCTTTCCTCTGTCAAGCAGAGTGACTGTTCATCTCCCGCCTTGTGGGAATTCCAAATCTTTCCCCTATTCTTTCTTCTTGGGGATCTGTTTCGCCCTTCTCTCTTTCCCTCTCACGATCTTTCTTCCTTTCCTCTACATCTGAATCTTTCACTTGGGCTGCTGTTGTCGATTGAAGATTGTAATTTTGGGGTGACTGTTGGTGTTCCTCCATCATGGCGACTGAATCTGAAATCACAGAAAAGATAGCTAGTGTGAGTCTGACGGAAGAAGAAGAAGTTAGTATCAAAATCGATGAAGCTGATGAAGACTCAGGCATTGAAGAAGTGATCAAGGAACTTGGAATAGTGGGGAAAATCTTAGCAGGAAGGATGGGATCTGCACGGGTTATGAAGAACATTCTAAAAGATGTGTGGCGCTTAAGGAAAGATTTCGACATCAAAATAAAGCAGGAAGGAGTGATGCTAGTTCAATTCTACTGCTATGAAGATCGGGATAGGGTCCTCCATGGCGGCCCATGGCATTACGAGAAACAACTTATTGTTTTTAAAGAAATTCCGCCAGATCTGGAGATACAGGACATTGACTTCTCTAAGACAGATATTTGGGTCAGGATACGAAAGATCCCCCTGAAACTGAGAAACAAGAATATGGCTGGGAAACTAGGGGGAATGTTTGGGTCGTTGGTCAAATGGGATGAACTCCATTCGGGCTGTGACAGTGACTACCTCAGAATCAGGGTTACTATCGACGTCAGTAAACCATTACGAAGGCTGGTGAAATTGGATGGCCCTCGAGGACCCGCCTCGTACAAGGTTGCCTACGAGAAGCTCCCAACTTACTGCTATAACTGTGGCATTTTGGGACATCTAAAGGGAGGGTGCCCGAAAAAACGGGAGGATCCGGAAGCTGAGACAAGAGAAGAATATGGATCGTGGCTTCGCGCAGAATCCCCACTAAAAAGGATTGATTATCAGACGAGGGAAGAGAAGAAAAGAATGGATAACCTATGGACTGAGTTGAAAGCAGGGAAGATAGTGAAAGATTATCGACAGAAAAATTCTGAAAAGATAGTGAAGCAAGCTGAGGTGGTAAATACTGAACTCACAAAAGAGGTGTCAACTCTAAACCTGGAGGCTAACCCCTCTCAGCATACAGGACCTGATGACATTACCACAAGGGAACTGGCAAAGGAACTTGAAGCTATAAGGGCTGATGAAGAAGGAGGTCCAAGAGACACGAACGAGGCACGAGAGAAGGTGGAGACCCTGCCTTGGAATTATGAGAGCACTGGTGCAGAAGGAGAAAAGGAGGCAGAGCAGGAAATTGGTATAGAAACAGTACAGCCCTATACTGCCGTCTATGCAGAAGACAACAGGAAAGAACAGAATAAAGAAAGGGCAGAAGCATCAATAAACAAAGAAGAAGGAAAGACTATCGGAGGCAAGAAATGGATAAGGATAGGAAGAAAGAAAGTGGAAGAACAGGACAAAGTTAATAAACCAGTGGGTGGCAAGAGATCATACAAGGATGAAGCGATAGACATGGAAATTGACCTCGCACCTGTTGGGGGGAAAAAGATGAAACAAAACTCAAAACCTATTGTGGATGGCGGAGTGGCGGACCTTGCCGAAGAGCAAGGCCGCCGAGCCCAATGAGGATCATAAGTTTCAACTGTCGGGGTCTGGGCCAAACCTCGGCAGTTGATGAACTTAAAAGGCTCGTGGGAAAGCAGAGACCTGATGTTCTATTCCTTATGGAAACAAGACTGTCTAACAGGGAGTGGAGGAGCGTTAAGTGCAAGCTTGGATACAAACATGGTTGGGGTGTACCAGCCAGAGAAGACAAGGGAATTAAAGCAGGGGGAATTTGCTTGTTTTGGAGAGAGGGGATTTCAATATCCTATATGTCAAATGCCATTAATTACTATGATGTAACAGTAAGCTATGAGGGAGAAGGGCCGAAGTGGAGGTTAACAGGTTTCTATGGCAATCCGTACAGAAAGGAAAGGGATTCGTCCTGGGAGCAATTATGCAACCTGAAGGGGATGGCTGATCTGCCTTGGTTATGCATGGGGGACTTTAACCAGGTCATGGCTGGTGATGAGAAGGAAGGGGGACGTTTCATTGATGAAAGAATGGTTATTAAGTTCTGCGACACACTTGAGTATTGTGGCCTTATGGATTGTGGTTTTGAGGGTTACCCCTATACTTGGGATAATGGCCGAGGGGGCTCGAATTTTATTGAAGAGAGACTGGACAGGTGTTTAGCCAACTGGGATTGGCATCTACAGTTCCCAAATCATAAGGTGGTCCACCTAGACAGATGTGGTTCAGACCACTGCCCAATCCTTATGATCACGAAGGATAGAGAAGAAGAAGAGATCAAATGGGGTTGGCAATTCAGAGTTGAATCCTACTGGCTAAAGGATGATGAAAGCAAGGAAATCATTTCCAATGTTTGTGCCTCTAATGATTGTGATAATATTCTGGATGTTCTGGGTGATTGCAAAAGAGAGCTGCAGAGATGGAGCAAGGAAAAGTTCGGGAATTTACACAAGAGGATTGAGAGGATAGATGAAGAGCTGAGAAGAATCAAATACTACCCTAAGTCAGAGCAACAAATTCAAAAAAGAAGAAATCTAGAGACTGAAAGGACGGACCTCATCCACAAAGTTGAACTGAAATGGAAGCAGAGATCTAGGGCTGACTGGCTTAAAGGGGGGGACAAGAACACGAATTTCTTTCATACAAAAGCAACTCTGAGAAGGAAAAGGAATACAATTAAAGCAATCTGTGATGATCTGGGAAAGGAATACAAAGGTCAAAAGGAAGTGTCAGATTATTTATATGATTACTACAGCAATATATTTATGAGAATGCCTAACCCTGATTCAAACTATGTAGTGGATGCAGTCGAGAGAAGAGTTTCGGACAGCATGAATGAGGAGCTGTCAGCTCCTTTCAAAGAAGAGGAAGTCTACAATGCCCTCAAGCAGATGCACCCCACAAAAGCCCCTGGTTCGGACGGCTTCCCAGCAGGATTCTACCAGCAGAATTGGGAAGCGATTGGGGGACATGTAACAGCAGCTGTGCTTAAGTATCTCAATGAAGGTTTCATCCCCCCTGAAGTCAATCACACCTTGATCGTACTTATCCCGAAGGTGAAAAATCCAACCATGGCCAAAGACTACAGACCTATAAGTCTATGCAGGGTTATCTACAAGATTGTGTCTAAGGTTCTGGCAAATAGACTCAAAAGATTTCTCAATGATATAATCTCGGAAGAACAGAGTGCATTCATAAAAGACAGATTTATTACTGACAATATTATCACTGCCTTTGAATGCTTTCAGTATTTGAAGAAGAAGACAAAGGGGAAGAAGGGTTTCTTCGCTGCAAAATTGGATATGACGAAGGCTTACGACAGGGTTGATTGGGATTTCTTGGAAAAAATGCTTCGAAAGCTTGGTTTTATGGAGAACTGGATCAACTTGCTCATGATGTGTGTGAAAAGTGTTTCCTACTCTGTGATGGTAAATGGTCATCGAACAAGCGAATTCAAACCATCTAGGGGCCTCAGACAAGGTGACCCTCTGTCACCATACCTCTTTCTTATTTGTGCAGAGGGTTTCTCAGCCCTTCTAAAAAAGGCAGAAGGAGAAAAGAAGTTACAAGGGATCAGGATTTGTCATCGTGCCCCTATTATTTCACATTTACTCTTTGCTGATGACAGTTTGGTATTCGGGAGAGCTACTGTTGATGATTGCGAGGAGCTGAAAAGAGTCTTGAAGACCTACGAAAAGGAATCTGGCCAAAGTATTAACCTTTCTAAATCTGAGGTGTCGTTTAGTAGGAACGTAAGATGGAGCAGGAAACTGGAAATCAGTGGGACTTTGGGCATCCAGATAGTTGACAAACACACCAAGTACCTCGGCCTACCTACAGTTATTGGGAGATCTAAAAGGGAAGTTTTTGAAGAACTGAAAGAAAGAATCAGAAAGAAACTCAAGGACTGGAAGAGCCTTTCACTCTCGGCTGCTGGAAAGGAAGTGCTTATTAAAGCAGTCGCCCAAGCTCAACTGATCTATCCAATGATGGTTTTCCAGATTCCTGAAGGAATCCTTCATGAAATTCAAAGTTTGATAGCCAGGTTCTGGTGGGGTCAAAAACATGAGGAGGGAAGAGTCCATTGGATTAAATGGGAGGAGCTTTGTTTGCCTAAAGAAGCAGGTGGATTGGGATTTAAAGATTTGAGAACGATTAACACTGCGATGTTGGGAAAACAAATCTGGAACATCTTGAACCGGCCTAATTCCCTGATGGCGAAAGTCCTAAAGGCGAGGTATTTCCCCAGAACTGAGATCTTAAATGCGAAGCTCGGAAGCAACCCCAGCTTCATATGGAGGAGCCTTATCAATGCAAAAAACGAAATCGTGGATGGGTTCAGATGGAGAGTGGGCGATGGAAATCACATTAGGGTCTGGGAGGATTGGTGGATCCCAGATATCAAGCAACTACCCGTGAATGACCAGAATGCCAATTTTGAGGCGAATATGAAGGTGAATGCACTTATCGACAAGAATAGTGGGTGGTGGGATCTCTCAAAGATCCAACCTCTCTTCCCTAGTGAGATCCAATCTAATATCACGAGGATACCTCTAAGAAACCCCCCTATTGAGGACGCAGTTGTATGGTCAGGGAAGGAAAATGGAATTTACACTGTTAAATCTGCCTACAGGGAGATAAGGAAGAAGAAGACTCCTTGGCTGGAAAGCAATACCCCAGAAGCACAAAGAATGAAATCCTACTGGAAAAAGATCTGGAATCTCCCAATCCAACCGAAGGTCAAAGTTTTTCTATGGAAGATCAGTAGAGACATCTTACCAGTGGGAGCAAACATTGAGAAGCGCATCGAGGAGGCATCATCGGACTGCCCATTCTGTGGGTTGCCCGAAACTCAGCTCCACTGCTTGAGAGACTGCGACTGGACTAGAAGACTGTGGCAATCACACGACCAGACAGGCATTTTCAACCAAGGAGAAGGACTTTCAGGGAGCGAATGGTTCCTCAAGGTTTTTGAAGCACAGCCAGAAGATAGCCTGCAAAAATTTTGTGCCATGCTATGGTTCATTTGGAAGGAAAGATGCAACCATTTGTTTAACAACAAGAAATTGGAAGAAGAAGAAATCATACCAAAAGCCCTCGACTGGATAGCAGACTACATTCATGCGCAAGGGCTCGCAACTCCGAGAGAAAGACAGATTGCTGAGATACGAGGCTGGAGAAGACCGCCGGACGGAATCTATAAGATGAATAGTGATGCGGGGCTCCTGAAGCCGTCTGGAATTGGAGTTGGATGTGTCTTCCGGAATTGGGAGGGGGAATTCATGGGAGCGGTGGCTGGTAAAGAAGATGGGAGCTGCAGACCAATTGAGGCGGAGGCAAAGGCAATCATTGTCGGGTTAAGGGAGGCGAATCGAAGGGAATGGAGCCCTTTAATGGTGGAATCTGACTGTCTCACTTTGATGAAGATGATGGACAAGGAAGAAGAGGATAGGACTGAGCTGGGTCTGTGGTGCAGAGAGATCAGGGACTTGGCCGAGGTGAACGCGAGGATTTCTGGCAGATGCATTGTTTGGGCTTATGTGCCGAGAAGCTCAAATTCGGTGGCCCATCTATTGGCCCACTCTGCCCCTTTTTGGAACCAACTCTGTATCTGGACTGAAAGTCCACCCTGCTCCATTAGGAGCCTGTTAGTGGCTGAAAAGGCCCAGAACCTTGATGCTTAATCGATGAATATTAACAGGGCTTTTGATCAAAAAAAAAAAAAACTATAATAATTATTTAACTTGGCCACAAGGAAGCCAGAACATCGAAGAATGCCAATATTTTCACCCACAACTTTTGCAATACAGAATGCTAACCACCAAGTGAAATCCAAATTAATTGTTGGTCCATAAATACACAACAACAACGTAAAAGCTAATGACTCTCAATCACAATTCACAAAGGAATACACACTTAATGAGAGACACCAAAAGACCAAACGACCTGCTCGAAAAAAAGAGAGTACATAGATGGATATACGTTACTCCTTAATAAATAGAACCCAACAATAAGCTGATCCAAAAGTAGCCACTAATTATTCATCTTTTTTCAGCAGTATAGTTAGTCAAATACGGTACGGGAAAGTTACATATAAAATACGTACGAGAATTTTACTCCATCTATAAGTTAATGATACATTTAATAGTACCGCAATAGTTAGAAAATATAAAATTAATCAGTTTAATAATAGATACGTAATAATTTAATTACTAATTTAATTCATTAAATAAAGATGTTAAACGTGTTATACGGGTTTTATGCGTGTTTAGTACGAGACCCATAAAATGAACGGGAGAAAATGAAACGGCTTGACAATAATACCGATATGAAAATTTAATCAGATAACATGCGTACGGGTACATATACACGTATTAAATAGAGTATTTACTAACTAAGTTTAAAATAACTATTTAACCCATTACATAGAAATAATAAAGGTATAATGATTTCTAACGGCCACAAAGCTTTCTGAAACACATACCCCTTAGAACTTACGTATTCCAGCCAAACTCTAATTAAAGAGAATCAAACAGCCGAAAAGAGAGGCAAAATGAAAAACCAGCAGTGCTCATTCATCTTCTCCCCACCCAATTCAATCCAATACCTTTTAGAAGTGCTACTCAATAAATGTAATCTTCAGTGCCTTTCTTTCCAAAACAATTACTAACACTATCATTTACCATTTCCAGACGATTCATCTCACCGAACAATTATGCATTCCAACAGTTACCACCAAGCTTTCGACTACCCCATCACTAATCGATCATAAATCTACCCTTACCCCACAAATCCTATAAATGAGGTGAACAGATTATCGTCACACCAGATTTACATCACCATCGGTGCTAAAACTTGCAACAATGGCATACCAAATGCTACGTAATCTCACACAGTAGAGGAAAGCGCATGTACCGATCAAATGTAGAGTCTCATGACTCTGGGAAGCAATCAACACAAACAATGGTCGGCGACTTCATTTGGATATGATCCTTATTGATGAAGAGGTATGGCATCAATATTAAACTAAACAACATACAACATTATTCACGACAGCCATTTTAAATCCTGACTAGGCATGCACACAAATTTAACAGGGCACAGACATATGGTGTCAAATACCTGCATCAACGATCCACAGGTTCGAAAATCGCATTCATGAGCAACAAGTCTATGAGTTCCAGGACTTCAAAGTTTCTACACTGCGAGAAGACTTTAGGCCATGCAACAACCAACTCTTCATTCAATTCGAGGAAGATACAAAGGTCAACCACATTGCAGCTATACAGGACATTCCATCATTCCGATTCAATTTCATCAAACATGAAGAAATTGCTCCAAGATGCGGCCAGAAGACTTGGCTACTAGGTAATTATATTTAACGAGAATACCTACAAACCTTGCCTACTGGAGATCCTTAATTTGTCTTCTTATATATGTATTTATCAATTAAGTTTGTCATCTTTTATTACACTAGGAAGTACAGTATGCATGCACCAGTCCTTTCCCCTTTGACTAACAAACAACTCCAACCAAAGATGTTGTAGGCACCTTAGTTCACTACACGGGACTCAAGACAACAACATCTTTAATTCGAAAGACCAGGCGCAAGGAACTGCATGTCAAGCTAGCAGAGTAATCTCTATTCACACTTTCAAAATCTTATAACGCCATCTGGCCAGGAGTTATACTCACAAAATTTATGTACAGGGGAGAACCGGCAAAAGTAACCATATGGGGAGCAGCCATCAGCCAGTTTGATGAAATAATCACCGCAAATAGACTCACCCCAGTTATCTTGGTCATCACATCAGTTTGGCCCAAACGACAAGATGGTAAACCATCACCTACAAACTATTTATCTTCCCAAAGGATATCACACGACCCTAACAACAACAACCTTCAACAGGGGAACCCACTTTGTCAGGAACTGGAGCCACAAAGCTGTTTCCCAATATGAAAATTCCAGAAGTTAATGCCATCAGAAACAGGTATGAACATAATTCTATCTAATGATTATTAGACAAATAGTGTTTAACATGCACATCGAATAGTTTGAATCACACATATATCTCAACCCATTTATATAACTAAGCTATTGACCAGGGACAATGACAACAATATACCAGTGCCCATTCCAGAAGATCCGCCAGAGAAAATCCCAGTCATCAAAATAGAAGACTTATCCTCATTAGAAACCATGCACGACCACGTGGTAAATAGACTATCGCCATACCAAAATCATTACATAATGAGCTTTAAATCACAACGACATCCTGACTGTATACAACTACAGAACAAAGTCTTCCCCGTTGAATGCAAAGTGCTCGGAATCAAGCCCGGATGGTATTACATGGGATGTGCAACATGCCCGATCAAGGTGGAAACTGACGTGGCTGAATACTACTGCTCCGAGTGTAAGACTACTCAGTCTGAAGCTGCAGCAAAGTAAGTAAATAGAAATATAATTATACCAACGTGCAACCTGCAAGTTACTAAAGTTTCTTTTATTAACCTATATCACCAACAAAACCTTTCACATTGGTATATAAAAGCCACAGTTTGAGCACTGTTCATTAGTGGCCCCCACTTGCCCATCTGCGACTGGGCTTGACCCAAGTGTTTTGCCTTTGTTGGCCCACGTGGCCGCCTTTCCCTCTCACAGAGAAATCCAAACATCTCTTTTACCCCTCTCGCCGGCAAAAAAACTCTGGGTTTTTGCCTTACCTCTTGGACACTCACACTCCCAACCTCTTCCTCTCCATACGCAAACCTCTCTCTCTCTCTCTCCTTCCTCTGCATCTCCTTTCACCTCTTCTCTGCCCTCACCCTCTCCCCTGTCATTCTTTCACCTCTCTTACAAAATCTTTTCTTGCTGATCTTTTTCTCAATCACACGTAACTCTTGCTTTTCTTTTTGTTGCTTGGACTCCATACACCATGCTTTTGCCACTGCTGATCTCCTTTCGTGTCCTTTTGGTTGAATCCCAATCTCAAACCCAAATCTCTCTTCCACCATAGAAGCTCATATTTTGCATACTCTTTTTGGTGGAATCCCAGGTCTCGATTTCTACCTCTCCCGTTGTCAAAGAAATGAGAAGAGGGGAATCGTTGGAGAAGATGAAGATGAAAATGAGATACTTCTAGATCGATTCGATCTTTCTCACCCGTCTGCATTCATCTTCTTCTCCGAATCCACCAACCTCTCTCTCTACCTAGCGGGCAGAGAGGTCTGTGAAACCTGCGCGGCAAAATTGAAGGGGAAAGTGCATACGCGGGGAGAAAAGACATAGCAGTGAGGTTCGGAATTCGCTGATAGCAGAGCAATCGGACGCGAGGAACTGCGAATGCCGACGGAAAGGTGGCAGAGCGAAACCGAAAGCTGGAGCAGTCCAGGGCAAGGAGGTGAGAGGGAAGACAGCTTCAGATTTGGCGGAGTGAGTTCGGTTTGGTTGGGAGGTTTTTGTGGCAAGGAATGGGTAATCGACCATTTCAACGAAGGATGATTCGATGGCTTTTTGTTTGAACCACTCCCTTTCCCCTCGAAACTCTCCAATACCCCAAAATCCCTTCTTCCCTTCCACTCCTGCCACCATAGCAGCCCACACTTTGCCCCTCCCCACCAAAAACTCTAGACGGAATCCCATGCTGACTGCTCCCAAACTCCCCCTGACCCACAAAATAGCAGCCCGACGACTTCGCACTGCATTGCCGCCGTCGGGAACAACCTCTACGGCTTCGCCTCTCTGCAATCGGTACCTTCTTTACTCTGACCTTGCCTTTTCCTTCCCCTTCTCAAAGAGGTGATGTTGCGGAATGCTGCTCGCCGCCGTCGTGAGCCCTTCTCCCTCTGAAACTCGCCAGCTGAATTCCACCTTCGAAGCTTGGCGGCTGAGTAACAGGTACTCCTATGATCCCAACCCTATGCTCGCTAGGTTGTTCCTAACTCATCATCTTGAGTTTGGAAAATCCATCCCTTATTCTTCTGTTTCTCCGCATGTCTTCTCTGACTGCAGGTCGGGTAGGCAAGGCAACGGAATAGATAATAGCTTTTGGATCTTCTCCCAGATTGATTTTGGGTCAGATGGTTTATGTGGTTTATGATTGTTTCCACGAAGCTTGGACTGGGTTTTCATGGAAGGTTTCAAGTGGCTTGGTGGGTTTGTGAAGCTATCCCTTCCCTCTGCCATTACGTTGTGGTAACAAGAGCTTCACTTTTGGGTTTAATTAGTTTTTCCTGTACTTTTGGAGTTTATTAAATTGAGCTTATTTGTGAACCAGATTGCTATTGCGTTAAACCACAGTGATTGATTATGATGGTTGGCGAAAGTGAAACCATTCTCTGAGATAAAATCAGGGCACCACTAGGGCAAAGTATGGTTTGGGTCAAGATGAGATGAAGCTCATTCGAGTGATTCGTCTCTCTCACAATCTTCTTTCTTACTGCATAGATAGTTTGACATATTTAATTTACGTGCAACGATCTATTGTTGCCTTTTTCCGAATAGGCTGGATGAAGAGATGATCGAGTCACTTTTTGGGTCCAGCATAAGAAGCATGGTTAAGGAGACAGAAGAAATGGAAGCAAGATTAGAATCAGCCAAGCTTCTTTGGTGAGAAATCAATTTTGCAATTGCCACTGTCTTATATCCCTGCTTCCCAGTCATGAATGGTATAATAGGCTTCTTGATGATCCGAATGCTGGACTGAAAAGCTTTCAGTTTGTTTTTTTCACTTTTGATTGGCTCATCACTTATTGACTATGTTCAACTACATTTAATGTTCTCAAATTGTGTATGTACGGTACTTGAATTAAGGTTAAAAGAGGAGCTAGAGAAAGAACTGGTCAGAGGAGTCTACTATGTGGTATGTTAATAAGAGCTCTCTTCGTTCACTTTTACAATCTTAGAGCTTTGCTTTTCAGAGAAGGGTTATACTTTCTTTGCCAAAATCCTGCAGATTAACGGGAGCACAAGCATGGCCAGCAAAAGGTTTCCTGTGAGCTTATGAAATTAATTCCAAATCATAAGTCTGCAACTAGATTCTAAGCATTATCCGCAGAGGAAGCTGCAGGATAGTGACGCCGCCGATTGGTTCTTCTCCTTCTCTCAAATGGCTATGAGGTGCTGAATGCTTCCTGCTTCCAAATTTTGCCTTATTGTTTTGTTTCACCAGTTGATGATTAGAGCTTTAGGAAGGCAAGAAACTATTGAGGTCCTGGTACTTATTTATGCTTGCCTATTCTCCATGATCTCTTATAAGTTTTCGGAAAAACCATTAGTTACTGATGAGATTCTTACCACAACTTTCTGCAACTATTATATCTTATCTTTCAGCAGCTTCTTTTTGGTGGCTAAACACCAAGAAATGTACTCATTCTCAAATCTACTTACCATCAAGTGGTATCTTCCAAATTGCTTTCTTCATGTTGAGATTAGTTAATGATAATTCCATTGGGAAATTGTATATGCTTTTATGCCCCTGAATCTTTTTGGTTGGTTAAGAGATGATGTCAATTGTGAGCTTCGTTGCACATTGAACAAAGTAGTTATTAATGCTTGGCTTTGTTCCTTCTCTACTCTTATAGGATTTTGGTCTGTGAAAGTTTATGGGTGTTTGTTGGATTTTGGTGAAAGATTTTAATGGATCATAATGAAGGATATATAAAGTTTCCTGTTGGAGTAGGAATATAATGTGCTTGGTTTTGGTTTAGTCCTAATCTGGTATCTGCTATTTATTTTTGCTTCTAATGTTATGGCATGGGAAACTTCAAGTTTTAAATCTGATCACTTATATCACTAACTACGGGATTAGAAATAAGTACCAAATATCAGAACTTTGTAACTGAAGCTCTCCCAAACCTCGAATATGAATCTTAGATATATAAGTTAATGTTTTTTGTTATTTCTGTCCTCTTTTCTTCAGTTCGTTAGATCAAATACACGCATTTCAATTAATCACGGAGAATACGAACATTCATGCTATTCATTAGTAAAGTATGTGGAATCCTCCTCAATCAATTTGAGTGCATGCTTATGTTTCTGTAACATCGAAATTCATGAATTGTTTTCATGGTGTTAGGTCATTGGTCTACCTGAATCACTATCATTTCCTCATGTGATGTGCTTTATATGGAGGATTCCAAAATAGAATGAGGTGTTGTTTCTGGCTACTGTGCATGTTTTTAATTTTAGGTTCGGTGATCACAGCCAAGGTAATGATAAGGCGGAGAGATGCATTATGATCTCTGCTTACTGGAATCAATCCACGATCATGTCGCTCCAGTTGTTGCGACCATACTCGGAAATGTTATTGTAGAAAAGAAAGTTAAGTTGAAATAAAGATGGAAACCTTCTTTGATTATATGTTATATTGATGATTCTCTCATAAACCTGCTGCATTTTTGTACTATATGTAGTAGCTGGGGAATTGTGTTTCTTAGTGTAATGTTCCTTTGCTAGGTCCTGACCTCAATACCTCATTGTTAACTAAGAGTTGCGTGCATTTTCCTTCCGGATTGGTAGTGTTCTGCAGTTTGTATTTGCTCTATAGAATGTAAACGCATGGACACTAAGGGAATGTATTAACTATGCTTTTTTCAGTTGTGCTAGGTTGTCACAATTGAAGAGAGATGAGATTAATATGGATGCTATAATGCAAGAAGTAAGAGTAAGGACCAAGAAAGGATTACTCTGTCGGTCAATCCTACTAGGTTTGTATGTTACATAAAGTTAGCTTCCATGAACCTGCACATTTCACTGTTTCCTCTAAGATATAAATCTTCATTTCTATCCTTCTTAAATAAAACGAGGTTGGCCTCATTTTCAATGATTGATGGTGAAAGATGAGAGGATGGGATGGTCGTTGTTCTGCCATCTAATAATCACATTTGTTGTTGTGCGTGCCTGGTGCAAATCGAATGCACCAACCATTGGAGATTTGGTCATAATTTCTTTATAAATGGACACTGCCTCAAGTTTTGTTTTGTTTCCTTAGCTCTCAAACATTGAAGATTTGTTCATTAGAACTGGCAGCTGACTCCTTAACTGCTCTCCTGATCAATGCACCTTCTATTGCATTTTCCATCATAGGTTACCATTTATTTATATTATACTGAGAGATTGGTGATTTGGTCAACACTGGGGTCATTGACCCTTCTCTCTACTAGAAGTAACTTGAATAAAATCTTCAAAGCACATTCTAGAGGGTGAGAGCAGTAACTAGAAGTAACTTTAATAAAAATAATGCATTTTTATTTTTTTCGTTCTTGGTCCTGCAGGCAGACCAGCAAGGTCTCAATCCTTATGAGCTGAGTTATCCGCTATTATACCTCGCTCCTCAAGTTCTTGGGTTAGTTTCATTTTTCCCGGTCTTTATATGATGTACTCATCTTGGAATGTAAACTATTTGGACTTGGCATTTGCTGATTCTACTTTGTCGGCAGTAAAGCAAAGGCCCTTCGTGTCAGATGCGGATCATGCACTACAAGAAAATCTGGTTTTAGAGACAAAGGTTATTTATCTCTAAAAGTCATTTATTTGTTTCTATACGTCTATTGAGACAGATAGATTATTTGCATCGGACGCCTCCCTCTCTAATTCCTTTTAGAGACAAATGTAGAAACAAATAATATATGTTGCTAATTAAAGAATTAGAAGCAAATTTGTTTGACGTTAATTCTAATTTTAGAGAGCTTGTTTTGGACGTCTTCTAATTCTTATAGAGACAAATATATTTATATGCAATGTTAATTTTTGAAACACTTTTAATTGCTTCTAAAGAGCTTACGAAACAAAAATACTTGCCTCTGATGAGTACTTTGAAGAAAATAATTTTTTTATATTTCACATTATAATTTTCTTTTATTTAAATTTCGTAATTTTGGATATATATATAAGGGGTATTAATGGGCACACGACATTCAATAAGATAATTGTAATAAGATCACCAAAAACATAATTTTTTCATATATTACTATCAAATACGTGAATACACTATTATAAAAATATGAATATTCACAAAAATACATAAGATAAATACATCCGGAATACACTGAAAATACACCAATAATCTATTCTAGTATTATGCCAAGAAGATTCCTCCGGCCGATAATCTCCGTGAGTTACGATTACATGGTGACCTCGCAATCGTTCCCGGCCGCAACCAAACCATCGTTGAGCCACCGCTGGACGACGTCAAGTAATTGCACGATTGATGTCGGTATGCTGCTAGGCCGCCACCACCACGCTGTTCTCCGACCACTATCATCAAAATCTAAGTATCTTAAAAAGAGGATAGAAAAAGATCGAATGAGATTTTTGAAGACTAGAAGCACATATACATTCACCAAAAATCTCAGATCTAATAAACAATAGTCTAACCGACTTTAAAGACGAAAAAGATAGATCTATTCTCACCATTGTCGCTTCCGCACCGAATTTCACTAACATCACGGCAGCTTGCCACCTTGATGACCGTCGACCTTAGGTCTACTCCATAACTTCACTTGTGCAGCCATGCTGCAGGTTGTTTAAGGAAGAATGCAGAGTTGAGGAATGAAAAGGAGAAGGGAAGTGCCTTTTGTGTAAGGAAAGGGAAAGTGAAACGACGTGAGGAGATGAAAGATCATGGGTTGGCGGCTAGGGTTGTGGAAGTGGAATGGGAAGGGAAATGGAGAAACTTTGGGCGGGATAAATGATAAGTTTTTTCCCATTATTTTTTTATAATTTTCCCCATTACTTAAACCTACACAATACAACCAATTCGAATTAGTGTTTTAGGAGCATATAGATTTGTCTCTAAAGACTATTAAATTTGTCTCCATATGACATAACTATAAGTGACATTTGTATTTGTCTCTAAAAGTTATTAGATTTGTCTCCATATAACATGATGATAAGAGACATTTGTATTTGTCTCTAAATACTATTAGATTTGCATCTATATGATATATGTATAAGGAGCATTTATATTTGAATCTAAAAATTATTAAATTTGTCTCTAATGACTTAGCTATAAGCAACAGTTGTATTTGTCTCAAAAGACTATCAGATTTGTTTATAGAGACAAATAATTTCACCTACTGAGTCAAATAATATATTTGCTCCTAACGTTTAGCTATAGAGACCAATACAACAATTGCCTCTAATTATTTGCCTCTATAGGCCGATTTTCTTGTAGTGATGTAGTTATGGAAGGAACAAAGTAACCTATCAATCTACTGATGAATGATGATAGCATGTCTCTATTTCTCAAGTGCATTTTTTTGGCAGGGTAAATAATACTAGCTTTGTTTGGTTTGAGAATTCCAAACGTAGTTGTTCTTTCCAGGGAAGTAGAACATAATTGATTTGTTTTCTTGGCCTCTTGCATGATTAAGGGTTATACTTTCATCAGCTCTAATAGTGTGTTGGAAGCTGCATGTTGTGGAGAATTCGGAAGACACGATCAGCAATCAAATTAACAAATTGTTCATATACCATGCTAATGGGCATTCCTAACATATAGCCACTATGACTGCTTCAATTTAGAGCATTTTACTCATTGTGAAGCGCAAGCGAGCGGGTCTTTGCTAGTATGATAATTGTTTCATCCCACTGCTTCAAACAGATATCGACTACAACTCATGGTTGGCGACCCCACTGGAAAAACAAATTTTGTACTCTTGGAGGGTGAGGCCAGAGTATCTGCCAATGAGTTATACAATGCTGGTGCAAAAGACAAGACAGAAGTTCCTACCGTTCTCAAACAGGTTATCGATATGCATCTCACTTTTCAAATAAGGTTGACAAACTATAATTACACGCATCCGAAGGGTGAATACACTGTGGTCAGAATCACCGACGAACCATCAAAGGTAAACACAACTACTTAATCACTTTTCCACATCAAGAAATAAACCATCTAAATAGTACCATGTCTCTAAAAATAAACCACTTCTCCTGCCAATTGAACAAACCAGGAGGAACAACCATTGAAGCCATCCAATAACACCGCAGGATCCAGCAACTCCAACCACAACCACGACCACTCAAAGACTAACAACATTGAAGATGAATTCACAACTCCCACCAACTTGGACGATGACAACACCAAAGAACCGACTGCCGTGACCAAGAAAAGGAAAATTATTTGTGTCGACGACGATGAGGGCAATTGACGGGGTACCCAATTAAGTAGGAAAGCACATATATGCTGTGATCTTGGTAGATGACAATCTACAATACCTAAATAAAAACAGCATCGTGCAGAAATAAATTTAGTATGTGGTTATCATTTAAGTTCCTAATGTGTTTCCCGTAGATGACAATCTACAGTACATAAATAAAACATTTAGCATGCATTGCCACTTTTGCAATAATCCCTCGCATATACGCACTTAACCAGCATCCAAAATATATACCAACAGACATAAATGACGACTACTCCCACCTAACTACTAAAATAATATTTAGCCACCCCAAAACAATTAAACACACTCCATGACCACCAGCAAACAACACTCCGGACCAAAATTGTCAAATAAAATCGATGTATACTACTTTCTTAAGTAATTAAAATCACAAACAACAACAAAAATAATACGCAACACCAACTCGACACACACACAAACAAACAAAGGAATGCCTCCAAACAAAACACACCGGCCAACGGGCCGGTCATAATACTAGTTATATATACACCCACACAAGCAAGCACTCAATGAACAAAGAAAGAACCTTCAAAAAAAAAAAAAAAAAAAGGAAAATGGTAGAAGTTACGAGTGACGCACTGCTCCTCCTCCTCCTCCTACTCCCCATCTCCATCATCATCCTCTTCTCAACCCTATCCATCTTCACCAAAAACAACAAAGCCTTCCCCCTTCCTCCAGGGCCATGGAAGCTCCCCATCATCGGCAACATCCACCAACTCGCCACCTTCCCTCTGGTCCACCGCCGCCTAGCCGACCTAGCCCGACGACACGGCCCCGTGATGCACCTCCAGCTCGGCGAGACCTCGAACGTCGTCGTATCGTCCCCTGAATCCGCCAAGGAGTTCCTCAAGACCCACGACCACAACTTCGCCTCCCGACCTTACATGCCCTCGGCCCACACCATCTTCTACGACTCCCGAGACATCGCGTTCGCCCCCGAGGGAGACTACTGGCGCAGGATGAGAAAGATCTGCACCGTCGAGCTGCTGAGCGAGAGGAGGGTCCGGTCCCTCCGCCCCAGCAGGGAGGAAGAGGTGGCGAAGTTGGTAAGATTCATTCGGGAAACTACCGAAGAAGAAGGAGGAGGTATGGTGAACCTGAGCAAACTGGTGATCTCCGCGGGGAACGCCATGACCTCGAGGGCTGCGTTCGGCAGGATCCGGAAGCTGGAGGAATCCTTCATACCGGTGCTGCACCGGATCCTGAAGGCGCTGGGAGGGTTCAGCGTGGGCGATGTTTTCCCGTCGCACAAGTGGCTGCGTGTGGCCATTGGGACGGAGAGGCACCTGAGGCAGCTTCACGAGGAGGCGGATGCCATCTTGCAGGAGATCATTGATGAGCATGTTTCCAGAGGAAGGAGAGATGATGATGATGATCCAGATCTGGTGGATGTGCTCTTGGGTTGCACTGACAACCACCTCGAGATCAAAGCTGTCATCTTGGTATGTATATTGCATCTTATTGTTCTTCTTTCCCAAAAAGCTCACTGATCTGTATACCAAGACAAGAAAGGATAAAAACAAAAGAGTCACATGGCTAGAAGAAGCCAAACATCCAAACCCTACTAATTAAATTAATTAGGTTATAAATAAAGTGTTTAATTTTCTGTCTTTCACTCTTCTGATATATAGGGCTTCATTTGGATTAGAGGGAATCTATATATCTATGAATCCTATAAATGCATTCACTAAAATATTGAACTGATCAAATTCATTTTGAACCAAATCTAATTGGACTGGTGAATTTATGGATTGATCCATGGATTCAAATGGTAAATTCCAGTTTAGTACATGTATTTTTTTATATTTTATATTTTGGTACTTAAAATTTACCAAAAATATCATTGAAAATTATGATTTGTTACCTAAAAAATTTCATCATGACATTTTTAGTACCTAAACTTTTCAAAATTTTCATATTGGTCCAAGGCTTCAATGTCATTTGTATCAATGGATCGACCCACCAATCCATTTGATCTATAATCCACCAATCCAATACACCAATCGTTGGATCCAATTCATTTGTCAACTCTATTTGAGTTGACTTAATTTATGTTATCTCTAGTGGATTTATTGGTTGTGTATTTGTCTTAATATTTACCACAATAAATGGTTAATTGATAGACAAAATTTAGGTTTGTATGAATTGGGTTATCCGAATTTAAAAATACGAGAGTTTAGATTGTTGAAAATTGAGTGCTACATATGTTTAACACTAGGGCATACCTACAGTCCGTACTTGTTAATGAATACATTATGTAATCCACACATTTAATTTTTTTAGTCTCATTGATATGTATATATATATATATATATATATACACACGTATTGCAGGATGTATTTTTGGCTGGAGCCGACACTTCCCCGTATACCGTCGAATGGGCCATGTCTGAACTGATGAGGAATCCGAACAAGATGGCAGAAGCACAAAAAGAGGTGAGGGATATGTTTGACAAAAGAGGGAAAGTTGTGGATGCAACAAGTCTCGACGAGCTCCAGTATCTCACGTTAATCATCAAAGAAACTTTAAGGTTGCACACTCCTACTCCTTTGTTGATTCCAAGAGAAGCCCGAGAAACGGTCGTGATCAGCGGATATCAGGTACCAGCGAAAACGAGGGTCATCGTCAACTCATGGGCCATCGGTCGAAACCCTGAGCACTGGACCCAACCGGACCAATTCATACCGGAAAGATTCCTCCACACTTCCGTCGACTACAAAGGTTATGACTTCCAGTACATCCCGTTCGGAGCAGGACGAAGAATGTGCCCAGGATTGCATTACGGGATCGCCACGGTTCGTATCTTGCTCGTCAATTTGTTGTATCATTTCGACTGGAAGCTCCCAAATAAAATGAAACCCGAGGACCTCGACATGGATGAAGAATCTGGGGGTACGGTTGCAAGGAAAAATAATTTGCATCTCATTCCCATCCCCTACCATGCACCCTAAGTAGTAATAAATCAAGCGATGAATTGGATTCAGGCATTGTGTCGTTCAGTTATCTTTAAAAAAAAAATGTGTGGCTGAGATTTTCATCTAGAGGCCTGATCTTTTGTAATTTTGTGTTTTCAGTTCAAGTGTTAAGGAATAATGTACTCTCTATTGTACTCCCCTTATAGCCCTATTGTCTTCTTGTTGAGCTTATAACCTTTCTTAATCCATAGTAAGGAAGATAAAAGTCACTCTGACATATTTGTATACTTATGTGGAAGATGTTTTTTTAAGTAATGTGAAAGATGTCCTCAATCGCTTTTTTCTTAAAGAAACAGTTGTTAGATGTATGTGCTATAGGACGTGTTTTTGGCGGGGTAACATACAGGGGCGTAGCCAGGATTTTGGTTAAGGTGGGTTCGAAATGGAAATATATAATAATTTTGTTAATAATTTCAATAATCCATGACAATTTTTCAGAAAAGTTTGTAAAATACATTCATTATCCAACTTATCTAAGACATCACTCTCAACATATTCTATTAAATTATCATTCAACTCTTCATTACTTATTCGACTCCATAGCAAGTTCATCACATAGTTAATTGCGAAAAATACTCTTTCAACAAAAAAGTGAACGTAGTATTAAGTCTCAACTCTTGACCGTAATTCTAATTCAATTTGCAATTATTCTTATGAATTTCATGGCACTTAGTAAGAATGAACTCACTTGTGTTGTGGTTTAGGTTATAACAACCTCTCTTTTGCAAGAATGAACTCACTTGTTTCTTCTCTCCACCCTTACTCCCTGTTCTCGTGTAAGTTAAACTCTTCTTTAGTTCATTCAAGGACATTCGATAAAATCGAAACTATCATTTATCAATTTTACTTTCTTTCTCTAATGATATCATATTTCAAAATTATCTTATAATATTTAACTGTCTCATTTTTACGTGTATCATATTGTGTGCTTGAATCAAGTATTAATATCGGGGTTGAGAGAATTCAAATCCAATACCTCTTTATCAAAGGCTCTAATTCAATGCTGAGAATATTTTAATTCCAATAACTCAAATTACTGGAAAGTTTTTTAAAGCACGTCTTATACCATTCCTCTACAACAAGAGCCGTGGACCTTTTCAATTTCAGCACTACTTGACCCTTTTGATAGTTGCATTGCACATTCTGGAGGGCATATGAGACCCACTCCAAGGGAAGCACATTCCTAATCCTCCTGCCCCACAATTAGGGCTGCAAATGAGCCGAGCTGCTCGCGAGCGGCTCGGCGTTCGACTCGAGAAAAGCTCGTTCGAAACTCGGCTCGTTAATAAATGAGCCGAACAAGAGCTCACCTTTGTTCAGCTCGTGAAGCTCGCAAGCTAGCTCGACTCGATGGCTTGTTGAGCTAAACTCGTGAGCTGGCTCGTTTAGAGCTCATGATATGTCTTAACATGTGGCTAGAGAGTCAACTCGATTACCAACTTATGGACGAATCAATCTATATCTTATGATTTTAATTCATATGGTTGTTAATTTATATATCTCACCATATATAAAGTTTTGCACGTTGAGTATGTGAGCAAATATATCTTATTTTCTACTTTAAAAAGAAATTATGCATCATAGTTTGCTTCGATACAATGAAATAACATGATTTGGAGTAGTTAAAATTTATTAACTAAATGATATATGATACCAACAAAGTATAAAGTATAAGATGAGATTAACTAACAAAATAAATCATTTGTATCATGATATACAAAATGAAGTACCAAATAGAAGTTAAGATTTTAATAAACAAGCTAGCTCGAACTCGACTCGACTCGGCTCATTAATAAACGAGCTGAGCTCGAGCTCGACTCGTTTATTAACGAGCCGAGCTCAAGCTGGGGTAAAACTCGACTCGACTCGGCTCATTTGCAGCCCTACCCACAATAGGACACAAATCCACTGTTGTCCTACAACCAAATGAATCTCCACCGTTCACTTTACGCGGCAACGCCTCCCACGTGTCGCACATCCACCCGCCGGCAACTCCACCGGCCAACCGCTGCCGCTTTCCAGGGATTCGGTCGTTTTGATTGGAAAAATGAAAAAAAGTCAAAAAAGAAAAGGAAATTGGGGGAAGAAGATTTTAGGGCAGGGTAGGGTTTAATAGTGAGAGGCCGCCACTTCTTCTCCTTCCTCTTCTTCCCTCCTTCAGCTCACAAAAAACGCCGACGGAAAACAAATCAACAGAAATCCCCCGCCGGGATCGCCGTTCCCCCGGCATCTTCTCGCCCGCTTAACGGATCGATTGGGGTAAGAATTCGTGGGGAAGAGAAATGGAGAGTGTGGTAGTGGCGGGGCAGAGGAGCGAGACTTTGGCGGTAGGGAAAGATGGATCGTCCTCGTCGATGATGGCGGCGGTGGAGGAGGTTTCCGTTGCCTCCACATCTTCTTTTGTTACTGCGGCGATGATGCAGCGGAAGATAGAGTTCCACCCGGCGAGGAAGCAGTACAGCGGATTGGGGGCGTGTCGGGATTTCCCGATCGAGACGCTGAACCCTGATTCGTCGAAGAGGCCGGCTAGGTTGGAGGAGCTTACGGCGACGATGTCGCGTCAGGTGGTGAAGAGAGGCGACGGGACGACGGTGGATTTGTGGGAGAGCGAGATCAGTAGCTTCGATATCACATTTCAGAGGATTGTGAGTTTGCTTTCACTCTCTTCATTTCGAGCATTCAAGTTTTGATCTTTTTTCTATGGCTCTTGTGTGGGTGTGAACTGTTCGATCTAATTGTGTAGATTGGCAGCTTGAATTTTGAATGTATAGTTATTTCAGTGCCGTTAGACTCTCCATATAATGCTGATTGAGCATTTTCTAGGCATTGTCTGGGTTGTCTCCCTGTTTGGAGCAGCTTGTTTTTTCTTGTTACTTCAACGATTGCTTAACTCTGGGTGATTTGGTCTCGCTCAGTTGAATCATAGGCTCGTGTTATCATAAGAGATAAGCTTGTTTAGTAACTTGACACTGGAGTTTTGAATTTCGATGGGTGATTGGCAGGGTGCTGGTTTGCGAAACATCGGGAATACTTGTTTCCTCAATTCCGTGTTGCAATGCCTGACTTATACAGAACCTTTGGCGGCGTATTTACAAAGTGGCAAGCACAAGAGTTCTTGTAAGTTGGCCTGTTTACTCGACTTCTTTCACATATTGTTTTTGCCATTTCTGTCTACTTTGGTTTTACTTATGTACACAAGCCCTGTTAATCAGCTATTATGAATAAATTAGGAGCTTTTCCCTTGACAGCCACATGAAATGTGTGTTTCTTTACCAAATGTTCATAAGAATGTCTTCATTTCATGGGGAGCTGAACTAAAACTAGGAATTGATATGGTCATACGAAGTACACACCTTTGTCTGTCTCTGTTCATATAAGTTCTTTATCTCGACAATTATGGTGCTTTCACTAGAGAAAATTGCTGAATAATTATTGGCGATAAACTGAAATTTGTAAAGCCTCTTGATTCCCCTTGTAAGGAAATGATGGATGAGTTGGGAATAAGTATTTTGGTCCATCCTACCATTTTACAGATGCAATTTGATTTTTGTAACCCTTGTGCTTTAGATGGAGCTATGACTATCTTTGATATCAGACTTATTTTTGGATTCATTTTTCATGCAGGCCGGATTGCTGGGTTTTGTGCCTTGTGTGCGATCCAGAAACATGTCAACCGTGCTTTACGATCTACCGGGATATCATTTGTACCAGATCTTGTTTCGAACATGAGATGTATCCTTTTCATCGTTGTGGTTGATCTGGATGAATTCTTATTCTCTCTTATGAAAAATTATCATGGAAATAATTGATTAGAGCCAGTACTTTTTGTTTCTTGCTAAATGTGTCTGAAATAGAACCAGTTTTTCATTGTATGGAACTATCTAGTTAAATAGGGTTTTCATGTGGTTTTGGATTGCATCTTCCACGTGTTTCATATTTGGAGTTCTTAACCATCTACTTAGGTGTATCCCGAACTCTCAAAGTTTCTAAGCAAGAAGACGCACATGAATACCTGGTGAACTTGCTGGAATCAATGCATAAGTGCTGCTTACCATCAGGAGTCCAGAGCGAGTCGCCTGCTGCTTATGAAAAGAGTTTGGTGCACAAAATCTTTGGTGGTCACCTGCGTAGTAGGGTAATTTTCTTTCCTAATATGAATTGGAATTACTTTGATTTTGCTCCGTTGTTAAGTGCTCCAAAGATTTGTTTGAAAATAATATGATGTCTCATGATTTTTGAAAAGTTTGCTCTCTTTCTGTCAACTTTGACAAATCTCCTTGTATTTATTTTTATTATTGTTTTAATTCACCATCTACGACCATAGGCTATTAGATATCTATTGCTATAGCTTGGTGTTATGAGAATCTGCCTCTGGCTCACTCTATTCATATTACAGGTGCAATGCCAGCAGTGTTCTTACTGCTCTGACAAATTTGATCCATTTTTAGACTTGAGTCTTGAAATAAACAAAGCGGATGCTTTACCTGTAGCACTACGGAACTTCACTGCTGCCGAGTTGTTGGACGGTGGAGAGAAGCATTATCAATGTCAACAATGCAAGCATAAAGTTAGAGCCACGAAACGTCTCACGATTCATAAACCACCCTATGTGTTGAGCATACATTTGAAGCGTTTTTTTGCACATGATCCTGGAAGGAAGGTTGGGAAGCAAGTGTGTTACGAGCGTACCTTGGACATTAGGTCATTTGTTAGTGATCCCAATGTGAGTTCTTTTCCATTTGCAGATAAATTGCTGACTACTATTTTCCCCCTCTGTATGTGAGGGTGTATTGGTGGACGATCCATGCTTTTCTATTCTTTCATCTGATTGTGCCTCGTTTTCTCGTATTACTTGTGCATGGCAGGAATGCAACTTGAAGTACAGCCTTTATGGTGTTCTAGTTCATCATGGAAGCAGCACCCGCTTTGGTCACTATGTCTGCTTTGTTCGCACCTCGACTGGGATGTGGTACTGTCTTGATGACGAAAAGGTAAATTATATATATTGTGTGGTCATTCTACTGAATATTTGTTTCATTGGTTGGTAATAGCCTTCTGCTACGTTGATATTACAGGTTCACCAAGTTGGTGAGAAGACTGTTTTAAATCAGAAGGCTTATATGTTATTTTATGTTCGCGACAGAAAGAAAGTTGCTCCAAGGAGACAACTTGATGAGCTTAAAAAAGACAACAATATTAAAGCCCCTCTTGTTAGTAGCATGCCTAACATGGTCGTTAATAAAACGATTAACGGTGTCTCAAAGGATGCTCTACAGATGGAAGTACCAACCAATCAGAAAAATGAGCCGGCAAATGCAGAATGCTCAATTCAAAATCCACGTCCCGTTTCGGCATCTTCTGCCAAGCAACCATTGCTCCTTGAGCCTGCTTTAGGAGAATGCCTTAAAACTCCTGCACAATGTGTAACTGAGAATGTCAGCCCCACTCGTGAACCGAAAGACTGCATCGTCTCACTTGCAGCAAGAACTAGTGTCAGTGGTTGCGTTTCCTCTAGCTCCAGTGAGGAGCGAAATATGGCAACTGGCAAGCTCACCTCTGTTGAGTCTTTGCAAAAGGTAACATTGTGTTACATAGTCCATGTATACCACTGTTCCTGGTCCCTGGAGGGGCTGACATTTAGGCAAAAATGCTAATGTGATCACTTGATCATCCTGCAGCCTAGTTCTGCTTTAACCGTGGTGGTTGAAGTGCCTTCTGGATCTGCTGGTGATAAGACATCAAATGCACCCTGTTCGGCTGCATCAGTTGGTGATCAGGATCAAGTAGATCATGCACTATCACAATCTTATCCCAGCTGTGAGAAGAATCAGGTAATTTATCAGAGCTATGTATCACGTGTCCAGGGTAATTTAGCTTTTCATTGCGTTTTGACTTTATTTTCTTAGCCTTCTCAGGATGGTGTTCCAGTTAACAAAACTGGGGATCAGGCAGGCCATAAAGTTGAAGTAGTTGACAAGGAGTGTGAAGTTCAAAATGCTCCTGGTAGCAGTCCACAGAAAAGAGATAAAAAGAAGCATCTTAAGCACCATATTCATAAACTGCATCTTGGTACAAACTTCTTCAGGACATCTCTCCGCCATGGCATAAAGACGAAAAATAGAAAGAGGAAATGCCGCAGTTCAGACGGACTGATGCTCCTGAAGCAGCAGCAGTTAGAGGAAGCAAAGAGTCTTTCATCTGAGATGGAGCCCTCAACTTCCAAGAACTTTGCCTCTCCATCGTGTTCAGCTAATTCTCAGAAGAAGAAGAAGAAGAAGAGAGCTAAAGCCCATTCAAAGGAGGATCATGCAGGTATCAGTTCTCAAGGAGACGTGGTTGGTGAGTTGTCACAAAGGACTGGTCAGAATGGTGCTGTCCTTGCAACAGCTGAGCAATTGCAGAAGAGCTCCATCTCTAACTCTGCAGCAAACAGGCAGGATGCTAACAGCACGATAGGAAATGTTAAAAGAGATGCAGCGAAGAATTGTGTGGCGGATTTCCTTGCTCAAGGTTTGAAGCATACGACAGGTAAGAGTTACGTTACTTTCATACAACCTATAATTATATTATTATTTGGTAAGAAGAAGAGCAGAAACTGAGCCAAAGGTGGAACAGCAGTTCCTTGGACTTTGTCTTTCTGGGTAGAACTGTCAGAACCTACATTTTGATTGTTGGTGGTTTAGTAGCTTTCTACTAATCGTTCGCATTTGTTTGTTGCAGTCTCATGTTGGGATGAGGTAAATCCATCTCAAACCCGGAAATCAAATAGTGCAGAGGTTTTCAGCATCGGTTACGTGGCAGACGAGTGGTGAGTTAAAAATCTTCCATTTGGCTTCAATATTGTGGATCTAAGTGCGTATGTGCGATGAATCAATCAAATATGCCCCCATTGTCTTAAACAGGGACGAAGAATACGATCGAGGTAAGAGGAAGAAGGTTAGGGAGTCTAAGGACGACTTCAGCGGACCAAATCCTTTCCAACAAGCTGTCTTCGAGAAATCAAGGCACCAACAGCAGAAGGAAGTGAGAGTAGACGGGAAGTGGATGCGAAAGGAAAAACGAAGGCAAAGACAAACCTCATGAAAACAAGCACATATTCAACTCCGACGGTACATTTTGTAAGAGTGCTACTACTACCATCACTGATTTGTCGACCTGATGAATGTTTTGTCTCCGTGTCTGCCACCATTCAGTTGAAGTTAGTATGAAGAGAATCGAAATGATGGCCAAATTTTGTCTGTGATATCTGTTCTGTGTGTTCATTTTTGCACTTTTCAGTAGAGAGTAGATATTATTATGAAAACTCTTGGAGGAGTTCAATCGATCATGTTGGTATTGCTGTGAAAACTAGAGAGCTAAGCTTGCTTTCAATAGATTTGTTGAGAAATGTATCTGCAAATTCAGACCTTGATAATGTATTACTTTGCCTACTTTGAATAATGGTAAACCAAGCATTATACTTATGCAAAGCTGGAATATGAAGTCTAGTGTTTCCATGGTTATAAGTTTTTGTCTCTGGAATTAGATTTGTCACGATATATGAGCAAGAAAAATGTATAGTAATCTAGTGAATCCCTATGAGTGGTTAGACTTGCTCAAGGGGATTAGGAAGACATATTATCAACTTAATTCATTAAATACAAATGCTAACTGTTTTATATGTGTTGTGTACGTGTTTACTGACATCAAATAAACGTAACAAAATTTGATGAGTACGAAAACAAAATTTTAAATGCATAAAATATGCGTGTCACTAGGCAGAGTATTTAAGAAGTGACACTAAATATGAGATTATAGTCTCTAGATAGTCATAACTCGTAATCGATACGATCCAACTTATGACGGCTGATAGTCATAGCTCGTAATTTATAAAAAATTTCAATAAATACACTTTTGAGTTTTGACTTCTAAACAAAACTTTTTAAACATGGCTCACTCCTTTCCGAATAAATTATCGTAAACAAGGTCCATATCCAAATTCATCACGTCGTCATAGTTCGACAGTCGATCTGCTCTACAAATATTTGCTTCCTTTTGGAGTCGAAGACTACGCGGTGAAATTGAAACGCGTTTATACCGATCAACAATGTCGAGTCGCCCTTGAGAGCTAGGATGTACGAGCTTCGAATCAGCCACAAGCAGTAGTGTTTGCCATCCTCCGTGACCCTGAAAAGGCTCTCGCTGTGCAGCTCGAACCTCGACCCGCCCTCGAGGTTGAAAAAGAGCGACGGGAACGTGGTGGCCAGAGTTGCGTCGGGCCTTGGAGCAGAGGTGCGTTCTCGCCGACCGACCGATGATGGAAAAATCCCGGCAGCGTCAAGCAGCTTCATGATCTCCACCCGCGATGTGCTTTGAAGGCAGAATCTGGCACCACGGTTGCGCTAGCTCCGCTGTCCACGTAGGCCATGCCATGCCATCTCCGTCAATCTTGGCGTCCAGGCCGAAAAAGACGGACACCACTCGGACGTAGTAGTGCAAGCCGGCGCCCAAGCTCAAGGGGGTTGGATTCCATCTCCACTCCCTCGCCCACTGCCAAATAGCTGGCGCCGTAGTCGGTAGTTTTCAGGGAGCCGAAGCACAAGGCGAGGAGGTTGTCGGGGCAGTTGCTGCGACAAGGGTGATGATGAAGGTGATCAGGACCAGAGCAGTAGCATCGAAACGATGGGGTTCCATGGCTCTAGCTAGGCTTTTTAGTAGATCGGAAGGAAAAACAAAATAGGGTTTAGGAGAGATTGTGAGAACTCAGAATTGTTGGTGTGAGTTTCTTGAAGGGGTTTGCATCCTCTTTTTATAGCACGAAGTTAGGAAGATTCATACAAGTCGATCGTCGAGCTTTCTACCTAACGTCGATTGATGTGTGCCATCGTGCATGATTTAACTACCTATAGCTTCTTCTCTTCGTTTTGCATTCTGGAGGTGGAGCAACAAACAATACAATACAATGTCAATTCGTGTGTGCCAACTGCCTACCATAGTTAGTAATTACACATTTTAACTTTGGATTAAAAGTCTTGGGCTCTTAGGCCCCCTATGTTTCTCCTTTCTCATTTGGAGAAGGACAATCTGATCACTTTTAATAATTTCAGCAGGTTAAAAAACAAAAAAAATTTGATTAACTAGCAGCTGTCGGCCAGTTATTTTCTTGGGCATTGGATTGGCCCACTCTTCCTTGGGCTCATGCAAGCCCACCCAAGGTGAATGGGGATTCACGTAGAGCCTTCTCCTAGGGTTTGGCTCATAGGTTTGTGGTGGTGATCAGCTTGCGTATATGAGGATTCGGCCTGGACAGCCAGTGAATCTCCTCCAATAATATATATAGTACACGAAGTTAAATTCTGGGAATATGACTACTTTTTCATCATGATTAGCAAGACCACTAAGTCTACCGTATGTATTTTTCAATTTAAATATAAATTTTGAGCTTTTTTATCTCTTTCTAACTTTCTCCGAAATTTTGTACATCGTGCAATAGTTTGCGCCCCTTTCACTTTCCCGTACAAGGTTGTCTTTGAAAATCAATCTTCTGATATATCTTGGCACTACGATTTTATTGTTGGGAATTTAAACTGGGCAAGTTGAAGATGTCAACTTTGATATCAATTCGAATAGAATCGAGTTCAATAAATAAAGTTGCAGAAGGAGGATTAGAAATTGAATTTTTTGTAGAAACATATGCCTCTTGAAATTTGACGATAGAGTGTATAAAAATTTGGTTGTACGACAAAGAGTGGTGGCTATTAGATCTTTAGATTTATGGTTTTTGCAGCTATCACAAACTATCTCTATCTTAAAACGAGGAATCATTTATTGATTAATTTATTGAAGCGACTCGATTCAATCTACTGGAACTGATAGATAAGGAGTGTCTAATTTTGTGCCTTATTACTTTGATCCTATTAGTATAGTGGAGGTAACCCTAATTTTTCGTTTCTCTCAAGTTTTGATGGTCCCCTCTTAAGTGAGTTGTTAGTATATAGTTGACTTGAATCAACAACTCTCCAATTTTTTATTAGTGACATATTTTCCTAAAATGATAGCATTTTGTAATCAATATACGATTATCTTTCGTCAATTTTTTTTCCTTTATGTAGGATTGTGAGGTTGATTTCTATGGGTCGTGTGAGCTTTTATCCTCTATCTTTCTCGACAATCAACTAACCAATAGCATTTTAGCGGGGCTTTATTATCACTATGAAAATGGGATCAATGATACATTTTCATATTTCATATTCTTAAATGATTGTGATGTTTTTTCGAATGTTCAACCTATATATTCTTTCCTTATGTATCATTTCGATCGAAGGATTGTCAATAAAATTCCGGCCAACGTGCCGGGTTATAAGCTAGTGTAACAAAAGAGTAAATGTGATTCGTAGTTTGAAGAGTCCGGACTTCTAACTCTTTCGTTAATTAGTCCTGACTCCTAAGTATTCCATACACACAAAATTTGGCACTTTTAGGTTGGATCATGCTCTGGCGGATATTTCAGTTAAACATAGACTACAAACTAAATCCCCGAAAATTTGGCAATGAGATGGAGTGCTAACCCATTGAGGGGTTAGCACCGTGCCAACCCATTGCATCTTCGTTCTTTTTTTTTAAGCTTGATCTAACGGTGATTTGCTCCAAGGGCTTTTGAGTAATGTGGGTAATTATTATGACGTCAGCAAGATATAAATGGGGAAAGTGGACGAGATTTGGGGGAGGGGGAAAAGAAAAGTTAACTTGTTACTGCTACACATAAACATCTATTAAATAAAGTTAAACCCACTACTATATTGAAATGAAACACTACTACAGGAAATACAAATGGGAGAAAACTACTAACCTTCTTCCAAACACTACAACATTGAAACGCTACCACACGAATTGGGAATATGTGATAACTGCTACACATAAAAATCCACTACACAAAGTTAAGGTGAATACTACTAAATAGAATTATACATTCTCTATAAAACAACTACTATTGATTGGATCTATTCTAATCTTTGGGTTGTTCATAATGAATTCAATCTTATTATGTTGATGATTTCTCTTTGTAAAATCACTACTATCATCATAAAATATCGCTACGATCACAGATTAACAACTACCGTATTGGAATAGTACTTTTGATTGGAAATACTATTACCACCTCGGAAATAGCTACTAGAAACAATATATAATGTTATAACTATAGAATCGCTACTATTAAATTAATATTGCTACTAATAAATATCTATCAATTAAAGAGGGAGACGTGATATCATATTAGATTGATATGGAGCACATTTATTTTTTCCCGAGAAATTAGGGTTAATATTATTTCCAAGCAACAACCGTCCCCAATCCCTTAAAATCCGCTCACTAACGGAAACAAATTTAATTAAAAAACGGAAGTTAATAATTAATGGAGGCTATTCCTAATTTACCCTTAGTGTTTTTATAGCCATAAGATTAGAATTAGATATGGACGGTGTAGATTAAGGTTAGGATGGTGCTAACCCCTACGATAAATGATTTGGATTTTATATTGTGTACCAAAAATTAAGGTCGGAGCTGTGGAGAGCTTTGATGACCAGAGAGGCAGAGAGCGACGATTGAAGAAATACGGAGAGGGCGACAATGGGCGATTTGGATTTCAGATTGAGTGTACCAAAAAAATAAGGTCGAAGCTTTGGTGAGCTGTGATGAGCAGGGAAGCAACGGGAGGGATTTTGATTTGGGCTTGAGCGTGGCCAAAAGGACGGTGGGAATTACGATTTCATATTGATGTTGGGAACAGACGGTGAGAGAGATTTCGCTTTCCGGTCGGAGGTTGGATGTAACAACCCAAAGAAGACAGCTGGATACAGTTGGCGTGTGACGTGTGAAGAAGAGTCAGCAGTATAAATAGAGCTGGGCAATTATGACTTGTTAGCTTTTGACCAATCTGTTACCATTTAGCAACTTTACCAATTAGTTAGACTCTAATAAAAGAAACTCTATCTTCTCCTTCGCAATCTCTGTTCTTCCCTACGCCATCTCCATTTCGCCAGATCAACTCAGCACGATCCTTACAAGTGGTAATCAGAGCCTTAGGTCTGGCAATGGCGTCAAACACTTCTCGTATCATTGATTTGGAGGCGCAAATGGCGCCTGGGCAGCTCCAATTGGATTCTCACCACCAGGACTTGAAGGCAGCCATGGCGGAGCTTGCGGCTTCAAAAAAAGATCACATCGAAGCTCTGGCGGCGTCCTTCGCCCTGAGTCGCGATAAGTCACCAATCGGTTCGCCATCGCACTCGCAGGCCCCCGTCGCCGATCAACACAACTTTCGTTCCCAGCAGCACCGCCGACCTTCGATCCTGGATCACTATCCCCGTTTGGAGTTCTCATATTTCTCTGGTTCAGATCCACATGTGTGGGTGAGCAAATGCAACAAACTTTTTCAGCTTTACTCGATTCCGGAGGAGCAGAAGGTCGATTTGGTCTCGTATTATCTGGAAGGAAGGGCGTATACGTGGTATGAAGGGTGGTCTTTTCGTCGGTTTCCGTTGATTTGGGGTCATTTCATCGACGAACTGCTTCATCGGTTTGGGCATCGTGAGCAGCTGAATGTGGTGGCGACGTTCAATAAGCTGCGGCAGACTTCATCCGTTGCTCGTTACCAGGAGGAGTTTGAAGACCTTCGTTCGCGGCTGCTTCGATTGAATCCGGAGCTCAACGAGCACTATTTTATCATGAGTTTTTTGGGAGGCTTAGACGACGAGATACAGCCACGAGTGCAAGTGCTCAATCCACCGACCTTGGCTTGCGCCTTTTATCAGGAGCGATTGGAGGAGGCCGCCATCGACGCCCGTAAGAAGAAGACGCGTTCAGTTCCTCTCAATCTCTGGTCTGCTTCTCCTTCTACTCCAGCGAGTACTTCTTTTCAGCACGATCAATCCACTCCTTCTCAGTTGACAGGAGACCGAAGCTCTATTCAACGAGGACAGGGGCTTTGTTACAAGTGTGGCGACAAGTACTTCCATGGCCACATTTGTAACAAAAGGAAGCAATTACACGCAATGCAGGCTGAGGAATCCTTCAGGTACAGTGAAGAGGAGGACCAGGAGGAAGAATTCCAGGATGCTGAAGTGGAAGTGTCGTTGCAGGCTATGGGATCGGGGTTTGCTGGTAATTCACTTCTCATTCCAGCAACTGCCGAGAAGCAGCAAGTTACTGTTCTTATCGACACAGGTAGTTCTCATACCTTTCTAAACTCCATTAGGGATGAAGAACTGAACTGTAGAACTGAGAGTGTTGCTCCTATGCGAGTCAAAGTCGCTAGTGGTCATACTTTGTTGAGCAACTCTGTTTGCAAGGGCTTTAGTTGGAAAATGCAGGGTCAAGAGTTTGGGTTTGATGTTAGAACACTGGATTTACCGGCTCACGATCTTGTGTTGGGTTGGGACTGGTTGGAGACAATCAGTCCGTTTCAAGTCGACTTGAAGAAGCGACAGTTGGCTTTTGAATGGAATGGTAGAACTTTGACATTACAGGGGCTTACGAAGGAAGGGCAGTGTAAGCTGATGACAGGTCGTGACTTTCAGCAACTCTTAAAGAAACCCTCTACCAACTTTATAGGGGCTGTGTTTTCTTTAGAAGCTGTCCCTACACCCTCTACTACCCCTGCCTTCCTACAGCCACTTCTCACCAAATTTTTTGATGTTTTTGCTACCCCCACATCACTTCCTCCCACCAGAACCTTTGACCATACTATCCCACTGCTCCCTAACATTAAACCAATTAATATACGACCCTATCGTTTTCCCCACCACCAAAAAGAAGTTGCAGAGAAGTTGGTTGCTGAGATGCTGCAGTCGGAGTTCATTCAGGAATGCCAAGGCGTCCAAATGCTCTTTCGGCCAATCCACTGTTGAGTATTTGGGACATGTGATCAGTAAAGCAGGGGTTTCCACGGACAGTAGCAAGGTAACAGCTATGCAGAATTGGCCTCGTCCTACCTCAGTGAAAGGGTTGAGAGGATTTTTGGGACTCACAGGCTATTACCGTAAATTCGTCAAGCATTATGGAATAATTAGCCGCCCCCTGACTGAATTGTTAAAGAAAAATGGCTTCCAGTGGTCAGCTGCTGCGGATACTGTGTTTGATGCTCTCAAGACCGCTATGAGCCAAGCTCCAGTGTTGGGACTGCCCGACTTCAGTCAACCTTTTACACTCGAAACCGATGCAAGTGGGTCAGGGGTAGGAGCTGTCTTATCTCAAGGAGGCAGACCTCTAGCTTTTTACAGCAAGGCGTTGAGTTTGAGGAATCAAGGATTGAGTACATACGAGAAAGAATACCTGGCTGTTTTAATGGCAGTAGATCATTGGAGACACTATTTGGAAGGCCGTCAGTTTACGATTGTCACGGATCATGGGAGCTTGAAGTTCCTCTTGGGCCAAAAGGTGCATACAGCGATTCAGAAGAAAGGATTGGTTAAACTCATGGGGCTCGACTTTCAAATCAAGTATAGGAAGGGTCGCTACAATGGGGCAGCAGATGCTCTTTCTCGTGTATTCGAAGATGAGATTGAAGGCCCTACTTGCAATGCTTTGTCATCGGTGCTACCTGAGTGGCTGGTAGAGATCGAGCAGTCATATGAGAATGATGCAGAAGTGGCTGCCTGGATAGCTGCTGATGCAGTTAACTCTTTTGGTCCCTCTCTTTGGTCGTTTTCAGAAGGTATCCTCCGCTACAGAGGAGCTATTGTGGTAGGTTCCACCGGTCACTTGCGTCTGAAGCTTCTACGCCTTTTCCATTCTTCTCCTGTGGGAGGACACTCGGGTGTACAGGGCACGTACCAGCGCCTTAGGTCATACTTCTACTGGCAAGGAATGAAGGCTGCTGTGCGTCAATGGGTTTCTCAATGCGAGGTATGCCAATGATGCAAAACTGAAACTGTAGCTTCTCCAGGACTGCTTCAACCTCTCCCAATACCATCTCGCGCATGGAAAGACGTTAGTATGGATTTTGTGGAGGGTCTTCCTGTTTCTAAAGGTAAGCAGGTTCTGTTTGTGGTGGTGGATAGATTCACTAAGTCTGCCCATTTTTTTGCTCTATCCCATCCATATACAGCAACAGAAGTGGCAGCCATCTTCTTCAACGGGGTGTTCAAGTACCATGGCATGCCTTCGACGATTGTGTGTGACCGAGATGCTACGTTCACAAGCATGTTTTGGACTGAATTCTTTCGCCTCCAACATACTGATATACACTACTCAACAGCACCCACAAACCGATGGGCAGACAGAACGAGTCAATCGTTGTTTGGAGGACTACTTGCGTTGCATGACTTTCCACCATCCTCAGGATTGGGTGGATTGGCTGACTCTAGCAGAGTGGTGTTACAACACCCATTTCCACATCAGCATTCAAATGTCTCCGTTTGAAGCGCTTTATGGGTTTCCTCCGTCGTTTTTTGGTTTGGGTGCTGTGCTGTCGACAACGGTGGGGGCAGTGGAGGATAGAGTCACTAAGCAGCATTTGGTGACCCAGTTGCTCACCTATAACATTACCAAGGCGCAAAACCGACAGAAGCAGTATGCGGATCGAAGACGTTCTGAAAGGGAATTGCAGGTTCATGACTGGGTTTTTCTTAGGCTGCAACCATATCGACAAGGCTCTGTGGTGGGAAGGCAAGGTAACAAGTTGGATGCACGTTATTTTAGGCCATACAGGGTGGTTGCTAAAGTGGGAGCTGTAGCCTACAAACTTGCCTTGCCTGCTGAATCGAAGGTGCACCCTGTATTCCATGTTTCACAGCTCAAACTCTGCCGATCAGTTGTGCCACCAGCTACTCTGCAACTTCCGGAAATAGATGAAAACGGAACTCTGAAGCTGGCCCCAGCTCATATTCTTGCTCGGCGGTTTATCAATCAGGGTAACAAGGCTGTGACCCAGGTTCTTGTCCAATGGACACACCACTCACCAGAGGAAGCTACCTGGGAGGATTGGATCAGTTTCAAGCAGCAGTTCCCCGCCTTCCCAGCTTGAGGACAAGCTGCTTTTGAAGAAAAGGGGTTTGTAACAACCCAAAGAAGACAGCTGGATACAGTTGGCGTGTGACGTGTGAAGAAGAGTCAGCAGTATAAATAGAGCTGGGCAATTACGACTTGTTAGCTTTTGACCAATCTGTTACCATTTAGGAACTTTACCAATTAGTTAGACTCTAATAAAAGAAACTCTATCTTCTCCTTCGCAATCTCTGTTCTTCCCTACGACATCTCCATTTCGCCAGATCAACTCAGCACGATCCTTACATTGGAATTCAGACGGCAAGAAAGAGAGGGCTTCTGAATTGACGATAAAATCCCTCCGCATTCTGCGGTTATTCCGGTGGAGACTGACGTGGCAAAAGCTGTATAGTGTTTTGTACATTATAATTAGAAGGTTTCCACATTGAATAAATGAGAGCAAACCATGAGCTTATGTGGCACCAATTTAGTTTTGAATTCCTATAATATTAAGGATAAGGATAAGGATTTGTAGATAGATTACACATTTTAACTTTGGATTAAAAGTTTGATCAACTAGCTACTAGCCAATTATTTTTTTGGGCTTTGATTGGCCCACTCTTCCTTGGGCTCATGCAAGCCCATGCAAGGTGAATGGGGTTCACGTAGAGCCTTCTCCTAGGATCTGTCCGATAGGTTCATAGTCTGAAGAGTCCTAACTCTTCCGTGAATTAGTCCTTGACGTTCCAATACAAACAAAAAATTTAAGCATTTTTCCCCCAAAACGATATGAACTACAAAGTACAAATAGTAACGGTGACAAATTATTTATTGAAAAAAAATAAAAAACAGGATACAATCTCTCCCTCAAATTCATGTCATCGTAGTTCGACAGTCGTCGATCTGCTCTACAGACATCAGCTTCCTTCCGGTGTCGAAGACCACGTTGTGAAACTGAAGCGCATTGACGCCGATCACCATTGTCGACCGGCCGTCGAGAGATCCGGCGAAGAATGACCCTCGCATCAGCCACAAGCAGAAGTAGGCGTCGTCGCCGTTAGCCGGGACCGTGAAAAGGCTCTCGACCGGCAACTCGAACCTCGACCCGCCCTCCAGATTGAAAACGAGCGACGGGAACGCGCCGCCGGGCCTTTCCTTGTAGCAGAGGTTGTTGGGGCCGACCGACATCGGCTAAACGCCGGCGAGCAGCGTCATGATCCGACCCTTGATGAGTTCGTAGGCAGGATCCGGCAGGACGGCCGCGTCAGCTCCGGTGTCCACGTAGGCCATGACGCCGGTCTCGGCGGAGTCGTCGTCGATTCGTGTCTGGCCGAAAAAGACGGACGTCACGCGGACGTGATATTTCTCCTCGCCGCCGCCGCCGCCGGTGCCGAAACTCAAGGGGGCTGGATTCCGCCCCAGCACCACTCCCTCCCCCACTGCCAAATAGCTAGCGATGTCGCCTGTACGGAGCAAAGAAGTTAAAATTAGGTGTGTCGTTTTACATTTACCGCTAATCCCAATCACAATTAATTAATAATAAAACCATGACAATTGCAAATCCGAACGAGCAAAATGTTGGATTGAATCGCGTACCATACTTGCTGTTTTATTTTTTGATTATTTTTTCAATTAATGGAAGACAAGAGAATGATACAATAATAAATAGATAGAGTAGAGAATTTTTTTATCCCATCGAAAAGATATCATCTCACCATTATCTATGATGGTACGAAATTTATAATTGTTTTATCGAGAGAAAAAAAACTTACCTATGTCCTGTGTCAAGGCGCCGAAGCACATGGCGAGAAGGTGTCCTCCTCCTCCGAGCTGGGAAGCGATGGAGGAGGAGGACGACGACGACTTCTGCGGGCCGACACCGAGGACACCGTCGACGTCCAACCCGCGGAGCCGGTCGGGCGACCCGTAGTTGCACCCGAAGGTGAAGGAGCCGACCACCTTCTCGGTGCCGCCTTCGCCGCCGCCGACGCGGAGGGTGTCGTTGCTGAGGAAGCCGTAGGCGTGTTCGCCCTGGAAGTTGCTCGACCCGACGCACGCCGATTCGTGGCAGGTGGTGTTGAAATCGGCGCACGCCGGGTGAAGGCAGCCCACGGCTCGGTAGGTGGTGGATGTGTAGGGTCGGAAGTTGACACCCATGCCCTGCTCGTAGCTGGCGTCGGGGCTGCCTCGGCAGTACACCCACGTCAGGCTGCCGGCGGAGTCGATCGCCACCGTCTGTGGCTGCGGGGGGTTCCCCAGGCTGAATCTGGCGATGAAGAAGGCTACGTTCCCGGCGGCTGGGATGGTCGTCGTCCGGTTGTCGCCGCCGTCAGGTTGGACGACGGTGAAGGGGAATACCAAACGAGGAGGAGATGACGTGGTGGTGGTGGTGGTGGTGTTTGATGTTGTGGGGGAAGCGGCGAGAAGGGTGATGATGGTGAAGGTGGTGAGGACCAGAAGAGCAGCAGAGAAATGAACGGTTGCCATGGCGGCTTACTAGTCTGATTTAAAAAAAAAAAACGCAGAGAGGAGAGGTTGTCAGCTAGAAGGGTTGCGTTGGTGTGAGTTTTCTCTTGGAGGTATTTTCATCTCCTTTTTATTGGACGTTTGCAGTTGCAGGTAGATTCATACAAATCGAGCTTTTATTGGACGTTCTTAGTTTGCTTTCTTTGGTTTTGCACAACAAAACAATGTCAATTCGCGTGTGCCAACTACCAGTATCATAATATAGTAATTAAGTTTGATTAACTAACTAGCTCCTGGTCAGTTATCTTGATTATTATTATTATTATTAATTATTTGAAATCAATATTAATTAATTTATATTCATATATTGATCGCGGCTCTGTTGCAATGAAATGAAAATATCACAAATCAAAAATAGCATATTAAACACGTTCGCGATGACATGTTAGTCTCTATATTTTTATAATAACTAGGGGTGTGCAACGGTTCGGTTCGGTCCGGACCGGACCAAACTCATGAGAACCGCGGTCCATTAGTGAAAGACATGTTAGGACCAAGGACCGGACCATTCTTGCATTTGGTCCATTTGGTCCGGTCCAAATATGAGCTCGGTCCACCATTTCTTCAGTAATTATAAAATTCATGAGTACCAAGGACCGGACCGCATTTTACTCGGTCTGATCCGGTCTGGTCTTAACAACGATTTGGTCCGGTGTGATCCGGTACGGACCGGACCATTGCACACCCCTAATAATAACCAACATAATAAAAGGACTGAAGGAGTTTATCTCGTAAGTTTCGCAATCATCTTACTGGTTGTAAACTTTACACTATGATAATCTAAGACTTGTAGAAGTTGTGTGTTTCATTTAACCTTAGTTAGTGATGATTGTTTACGTACATATTTGATACTCTCGGGTTAGATCGAGCACAAGTTCGGCTGAAATCCAACTCGCGATATAGTCACCTGACTAAAATGACGTTTTTGTATTATCCCCGTCAATATACGCGTTGGAACTCGACAATGTAAATCCTAGTTGTTCGAGCAATCGCTGTAACCAAACCATTTCCGAACTTGATTATGACATTAATCGATATTCATCCTCTATTAGCTAGAATTTGGAAACTCTATATACTGCTTTTGACATCTTCATGACACAAAAGATTGACCAACCCGAACACACCATCCATGGGGAGAATACCTACAATTTCTTTAGTGATAGAGTCTCATCGGCGCATAAGAATGTAAGATAATCTCGATCCAAAGTTTGTTCTTTTTTTGCTTTTCCTAAATCAACTAGAAGTCAGGGGCGGAGCCAGAAAATTTTGAAAGTTACGTGTAAACCCGACGAGCATCTTGATTTTTTCGTATTAACTATAGGTAATTAGGATAGTTGTAGTGTGAATTTTAGTAACAAGAAAATCAGGGTAGTCTAGCGGATGGGAAATGCTTAAATAACTCACAGGTCACAGGTTGGAAACTTGAGAGTGTTGGTCTTGGTTTATTTTTCCTACTTTTAGACTTTTAGCTAAAAAATGACTTAACAAGTATTCATTCCATAACATAATTCCTTTAGTTTCAAATATTCTTTTTTTTTTAATTATGAAAATAGGATGGATATACAATATTAAAACACATTTTTTTCTTTTCTAATCTACATTAAACCTGCCATGGTAAAAAAAATTAGTTTAGATTTTATTTTGAGTGACTTTAATCCTCTTTAAAATGTACAGTTATCATAATATTTCAAATATTTTTCGTTTATTATTTAAATAATTTTAACGTATTTTTAATTTTTGCAGTACCAAATATGAAACTCCGGCCCCCAGCACCAAATCCTGGCTCCGCCCCTGCTAGAAGTCCTGCTGGGATAAAATCGTGGTAGGCTACTAAATCTGTTTTCCGGTTGCGGTCATCTCGAGTCTGATTGTGGAGAGGAAAGGCAGGCAATGAGAGAATTAGAATTTAGTTGTGTGATTGTTAATTTTAAACGAATTAGTTTTAGTTGAATTTTTAATAAAAATATTAGTCTTCAGTTTAAGTTGATAAAAAATATTAAATTCTATTTTCCCCCAAACAACTCACTTTGTGCAATTGAGTACTTATTTCTATTCTAAATGGGTTCCAATTTCAAGTATATGTATTTTCTTGTTGAAAATTGAAATGACTGCGCGGTGGCGACGGCCTGGGGGTTGGTTCAGAGGAACAGAGACCGGCCGCACAGTTTGTGATTCAAGATGGGCTGGACCCGGCCCAATGTCAGGAGGCCCGTGGGGGACGATGAGGAGCTGGACGAGCCCTTGAGCGAACAAGAGAAATTTCTCTTGGCCCAAGCAACAGGCTTCTTTTTTTTCTTAGGTCTAGGTAGGTGTATTTTTTTTCACCGTGAAATTTGCAATGGCTATACACGGGCAATTATTATTGAAGTATAATTTGTATACTTCGACGAATCAAAATCATTCATTAGTATTTTTTTATTAAATTGATCTCCTAGTTTAGACCACTTTGTCCCCCATAATACCCATCAACTCATTAATTTGAGCAAGACCATGCTAACCCTTTGGAACCACATGGTTTGATTGATATGCCCAGTGGGTAGATTGGGGAATTCATCACATACAAATAACATCCATGAATCATCATGATTTGAGGGTGGATTATATAGGTTTAAGCCTAATCATTAGTCTTAATGAGTTTAGTGACTTCTTCTTCATCATCATATAATTGTTTTTTTTTTTCAAAGTCATGTTTTGTGTAGGGTCCCAAACCAACTCAACTAAAAAAAGATGGTTCACACCCACAATCCCCATCACAAAAATCACAATCAAATCCAAATTTGAACAAAAATGGGGTTTATATATATGACTTCTCAAAGTTGGGCCTTAATGAGGGAAGAAGAGGTATATTAATACACCCATTTGATAGCAAAAGGTTCTTGTTTGGCATGATACTATACCACTAAAACGTGCGTGGTGTATATATAGCCCACTCTATGTGGTGGTTCCATGTTGTTTATGTGGTTGATTGTAGTTTAATTACTTTGACTTCGTATGCATGAAAATTTATAATGCGTGGTTCATGACGCTAAATAATGGGGTGTTTTTGCATCAAGAAGGCTCAAAAAGTTAACAGCTAAACGCTTCAGTAGACATTTTCACCTATGAGATCTATTGACTAGTGTTTGTGCCACGTAAGTCCTCCGCCTCTTTATATGCCCCCAACAACTAGTACTTGTACTTACAGGTCAAGCGCTTCCTTTGTGGCCCAAAAGACATACATCACCGTCAAAAGATGGATGATTTTCATTAGATATAGTAGGTCTGAATCATTCTCATTAATATAATGATGTGCAACACCTTATCACGCTAAGTTGATCATGCATAATCTTGTGATTGATCATTTTACTTTTCTCTAAACATGCATATGCACTATAAAAATACTTATTGAAAACATAAAATTGTTTTTTATTTATCTACTTAGAAGGTTTGTGATATAAGGTAGTTGTTGAATGACAGAGAATGGACTTGTGTGACAGTGAGGAATATATTTACAACTCCCCACTTGGACTTCTACTAAAATGAAGCAATATAAAAAAAGAACACCAAGTGGGATAAGACCATATGATTAGCTTGATAAACAAAACAAGCATCAAGTAGAGATAGGAAGCTCTTTCTAAAAAAAAAAAGTAGGGATGGGAAGTAGTGAAGTAAAGTTCAATTTACCTTCATTTCTCTTACATGACTTCACAATGATTTTGGTCCAAGAGATGGTAAAAGCTCAAAAAAAAATTTTAGCTTTCCACTTTGTTAGCCTTTTCTCAAGCAATTAGACTTTACTACTCTACGTGAAATGTTTGAAACAAAATTTTGAAGATGACCTTATTTATGATTATTATTGTTATAATTGTTCCTGTAATATGTACTAAAGAAAATTATGTTAAATAAGATTTTTTAATGCAATACATTACCATATATTTTAATATATAGGACAAACAATGAATTGGAAAGAAAATGATTAAGTTAGTCATGTGTGTGTTTCAAACTTTCAATCATAATTTTGGTGTTCATTTCATTTATAATAATATGTACGACATATTTAAGTTATTGATATCAAACTCGATCTTGATAATGAGTGACATCAACATACATGATCTAATTTAGTACCCATCAAGAAGATAAATCACAAATGAAAATACATAAATAATGAAACACAAAAACAAATCCTATATATCTACCATCTTGGTCACCCCTTAATTGCTACTTCCACTACATATAATTGTCTTAATCCACACCAAACCCTCTATCAATCCAATAGAATAGCCCCTAAATCCAACTTGACCAACTTTTAAAAGAAAAGAAAGATCCCACATTTTATTTTTTGGTAGAAAAAGATCCCACATTTTAGATACATAATCTTTGACATTTCTTCGTTGGAAGTTGTTAATGCAACAAAAGCTACCCATTCCCTGCTCCACTCCCCTCTGTTGGCTCCAAAAGATTCAATCTTTGGATGAAAAAAACAGCTTCAATGGTCGACATCCAAAGCAGGAAGACTAGAAAAGGTAAATAGGAGCCATTTCTGGAGAAAGAGAAACGTTATGGATGAGTAAGAGAAAAGATCACTATGAAGATGGTAACTTCAATTCAATGGGGAACACTATTGATTCATAGGCCAAAGATTTTGCTTTCCCATTTTGCAAGAACATACATGGAAAGCAGGAAAAAAAGAAAACTCCACAAAATAATACCATTTGCCATCACTAATTGCTAAATTGAAGAAGAATCATTGAATACCCACCAACAAAACAATCACCCTATGCACACACATTCAACAACCTCTCTCATCAATGGGTTCCTTTCTCCCTCATTTATGAAAAAAAAAGCTTCCCCCCAACTTCTGTCCACTTCTTGCTTCCTCTTTCCCCCTTTTAGGCAATCTCCATCTCTCCCTTTCCTCTCACAGTTCCTTAAAAAGCTCCATTGCTAGTGAGAGAAGCTTCAATTTGAAGTTTGAACCATTGCTCTTTGTGTATTTCATTTGTTTCTTCTGTTGGATTCTACTGAAACCTCTTCTACAAGCCCAGACAAAGTGATGCTCACGTTCTTCTTCTTCATTAAGTCTTCCCCAAAAGTAAAAGCTGCCCTTTTGTTATCTCGAAATTCTCTCTCAGACCCACCTTTGGCTCTTCTGGGCTGCAGTTCTGGTCCCTTTTGAGTTTTGAGCAATGAAAATGGCACCCTACCACCATATCACCACCCTTTAGCTCCCTGTAGTTTTCCTCCTGGAAAAGAGCTTGCTCCTTTTTATCTGAATTGCTAAAAAACTTCAGTCTTTAATCTCACTGTGTGTTGAGTGCTTGTTGAAATGGAGTTCCAAAGCCCAAAAGTCTGAGGCAGCAGCACCAGCAGCAGCACTTGTAAAAAAGACTGCTTTCTTTTGTTTTCTGGACAAAAGGTGCTTTCAGGGGGTTCCTTTCTGGTGTGTTGCCTTTGCATGTGAAGTAAAAAGGCAGCAGCTTTTTGGTTTGAGGCAGTTGATTCCAGATGGGTTTTGGATTCTTCGCCTCCATTTTGGTTCTTACACTGTTCTTCAAGCTTTCAGCTTCTCAACAGCCCAATACGGATGGGTATTTCGTGACTGAGTTCTTCAAGAACATGGGTAAAGATTCCTCTCCACTTTACAACGCCTCATCTCCCGTTTGTTCATGGCCAGGTGTGTTCTGTGATTCCCAGAAAGAGCCCGTTGTGGGTTTAATGGTCTCTGGTCTGGAACTCGCTGGTCCAATCCCTGACATCACAATTGGGAAGCTGACCAACCTCCGGACTCTAGATCTCAGCAGCAACAGAATCACTGCTTTGCCTTCAGACATGTGGAGCTTAAGCTCTCTCAAAACCCTCAATCTGTCTTCTAATCAGATTTCTGGCCTTCTCCCTAACGACATTGGCAATTTTGGTGGTTTGGAAACGCTTGATCTATCTGGAAACAGCTTCACTGGAGAAATCCCTCCAGCTGTGAGGTCTTTGCTCAGCTTGAGAGTTCTTAAGATTGGTGGAAATGGTTTTGAAGGTAGGATTCCAGTTGAGATTCTGAGTTGCATGTCGTTGGTCGTTTTGGATCTCTCGTTGAATAAGCTAAACGGGTCATTACCGGAAGGCTTTGGAGCTTCATTTCCAAATCTCCAAAGGCTCAATCTTGCTGGAAATGGGATTGAAGGAAGAGACTCGGACTTCACGGACATGAAGTCCTTGAATTTCCTCAACATTTCTGGGAATCTTTTCAAAGGTCCTGCTATGGGTTTGTTTCAGGAAGGGTTGGAGGTGATGGATTTAAGCAGGAACAAGTTTGAAGGTCATATCTCTCAGGTACAATTCAGTTCCAACTTGGTTTATCTAGACTTGTCAGAGAATGAGTTGAGTGGAGAAATGTTTGGGGATTTCAGTCAAGCTAAGAATCTCAAGCATCTCAATCTTGCATTCAATAGATTCTCCAGGAAGGAATTCCCAGAAATCAATGAGGTTTCTAGTTTAGAGTATCTCAACTTGTCGAAAACTGGCGTCATTGGTTCAATTCCTGGTGAAATTTCCAAGCTTGGGAACCTCAATACACTTGATCTCTCTGATAATCATCTAACTGGGGATATACCTTCTTCATTGACCATGAAAAGCCTCCAAGTTCTGGACATCTCAAGCAACAACATGACTGGCGAAATCCCCTCGCAAGTGCTTCAAAAGCTTCCATGGATGTCGAGCTTCAACTTCTCTTCCAACAACTTCACCTTCTGTGGTGGTCCCGAAATCTCTTCCGAAATGATTCAGGCTCGGTTGCATGGCTCATCAAACAGCTGCCCCATTGCTGCAAACCCAGATCTCTTCAAAGAAAAAACCCGCCGCCATAAGGGACAGAAGCTTGCCATAGCATTAACCATCTCGATGGTCACCTTGCTCGTGGCATTACTGCTATTCCTAGCCTTTGGTTGCAGGAGGAAGTCCAGAATGTGGCCAGTGAAGCAAATGTCTTACAAGGAAGAACAGAACATTTCGGGTCCCTTCTCATTCCAGACTGATTCAACCACATGGGTTGCTGATGTGAAGCAGGCGAATTCAGTTGGAGTAGTGATATTCGAGAAGCCATTGTTGAACATCACATTTGCTGATCTCTTGGCGGCAACTTCAAACTTCGATCGTGGCACTCTTCTAGCCGAGGGCAAGTTTGGTCCTGTCTATAGTGGATTCCTACCCGGTGGAATCCATGTAGCTGTTAAAGTACTTGTCCATGGCTCTACATTGACAGAACAAGAAGCTGCCCGAGAGCTTGAGTATCTCGGTCGAATCAAGCACCCAAATCTCGTCCCATTGACTGGTTATTGCCTAGCTGGCGACCAGAGGATTGCCATCTATGACTACATGGAGAATGGCAACTTGCAGAATCTCTTGCACGATCTCCCACTCGGTGTTCAAGCAACTACAGACGATTGGACTACCGAGACATGGGAGAAAGATGACAACAATGGGATTCAAAATGTGGGCTCTGAAGGTTTACTAACTACATGGGCATTTAGGCACAAGATTGCTCTCGGGACAGCTCGTGCGTTGGCATTCCTCCACCATGGATGCTCTCCGCCAATCATTCACAGAGATGTCAAGGCCAGCAGTGTTTACTTGGACTATAACTTGGAGCCAAGGTTGTCTGACTTCGGGTTAGCTAAGGTCTTTGGAAATGGGTTGGATGAGGAGATTGCTCGTGGCTCGCCGGGTTACTCCCCACCAGAGTTCTCTGACCCGGGTTATGATATTCCAACACCCAAGTCTGATGTCTATTGCTATGGGGTGATTCTGTTTGAGCTCATCTCAGGGAAGAAGCCGGTTGAAGATGACTACCATGAAGAGAGAGATGGCAGTTTAGTCAGTTGGGTTAGAGGGTTGGTGAGAAAGAACCAAAGCCTGAGAGCTATTGATCCGAAGATTCGAGGTACAGGATTGGATCGAGACATGGCGGAAGCTCTGAAGATCGGTTACCTATGCACGGCCGATCTTCCATCGAAGAGGCCGAGCATGCAGCAGGTAGTTGGACTTCTTAAAGATATTGAACCAAGAAGTTAGGGAAGAAAGCTTGTTCTTTATTTATCACCCTTGTTTGTTTTCTAAGTGAACTCCTTTTGGCTTCAACATTTTGCTGTGTGCTACGGGGGGTGTTATGTACAGTAGTGGTAGAAGTCCTTGAAACAGATGTTTTAGGGCAGATTTTTCATCCTCTTCTTTTGGTTCCTATGATCACCATCCCTTCCCCCATTGTCAGTTGTTGGTATCACAGAATTTTAATCGATACATGCAGAAAGTTTCAATCTTTGGAACCAACGTTGTGTTTCCAATGCATTTATTCAAAGCATTCATGAAGCTGCTGCTGCTGTTGAACTGTTTAGGCAAGCATCCACATTTAAGCAGGTTGCTAGGATGATTGGTTGCTGTGAAGAACCGATTCGGATCTGATCCAGAACCATATGGTTCTATACTTTCTATTCGAAAACACAGTGAAGAACCGGTTCGAAAATGAAGGAACAAATCAGACCAACGAAACATTTGGTTCTATTTGGTATGATCTAGCTCAATCCAAACCCAATAAGTTAACTAAACTGTAACTATCAAAATCGAATCAAACTATACTCCGATCTAATCGCGATCTAGATATCAGGTCGTTTGCACTCAGTCCCGGTTTATGAACCGAATTGTTACCCTCTCACATGGACCACCCACTGGCTGGCTGAGCTGAGAGCCATGAAGTTGGTCATAGGATCTCTGTTGGCTCATCTTCACAAGAGGGGCATAAAACTATATAGAATAAAATTTGGGGCATGTGATGTGCATTATGAGCCCTAGTGTTGCTTCAAGGTCTTTCATGTGGGAACCTGCTGGTGATGTTCTGTACTTTGCATGATTAGAGGGGAAAGACTTAAAAGAATGAAAGGTGGCAGAGCATACAAGAAAGAATAGAGGTTTCTTAATAATCCAATTCTCTGGCACTCAAATGATGGTGGTAAGCATGATCTCTTTGTAAGAATAATAAGGGAAAAGAGGGTTAAGTTCTCCATGTTGATTGGTTGGTTGGTTTGTCATGCATGTGCTAATTACTTTGACTAATTGCACAGAAATCAACTCTTCCCTCTCCTTTTTTTTCTTTCTAGTACTTATCAGTTATCACCGACTAGGTTTAATTCATTTAGTATGTCAGTAAAAAAATATTTTATCTAAAGACGGTTAAGATATGATTGAGTCATATGTAGCAAACACGTCTTAAATGGCTCACATGCCATATATGTTAAAAGTTCAAGTTATACTTCTTATTTCCACTCTTAAGTTTTACAAATCCTCTTGATTATTTATGATAGATCCATAACAGAGCTCGACCAAGGGGTTGAAAGATGAATAATAGAAATTAGCCTCATAATACAAACCTCTTTTTTTTTCTCTCTCCCTTTCTTGTAAGAGATTTTACAAATTGTAAGCCATCATATGGATTTGGACCTGAAACCTCTAATTCAAAATCACCTATTTTATTGATTCGTTGCAACACAATCAAACCTATAACACCTAACCAAGAGAGCACATTATCAAGTTATTCCAGCAATATAAACTACCCAAGTATGAAGTATCCTACCCAATGAATGATGGCACAAGGTCAAGGAAAGGTTTTAGCAAGAGAAAATTAAATTTTCAAAATCAGCCTAATATATTTTTCGGTGTTTGTGAAACCATACTCTACAGGAGGTATGATCATCAAAATATTTTTTCTGTATCCAATTTTTAGGGGTATACATGAACTCTTATCGAGTTATATAGTTTATGTTTGGTGTGAACAATTATTGTATAGTGTGTGTCTTTGTGTCATTCATATTTCACAAGTCACACAACCTCGCCAACATCGATTCATGGGCAGGACTCAAAAGCAGAGAATCCTTGTGTTTATGTTCCTTTTCCTCTCTTCATTCTAAAGGTTAGAGTGCCCATTCCTCACACGTTGTAACTTCACAAGTACCATGGAGAAAAAGCAATCAACTGTTGGACCTTAATATGTGAACCTGCACTAGCTCGACCGGTTCGTATCGATTGAATCGCATGTGTTGAATATAAAATTGGTATCACCAACCATCATTCCATATAACAGTTCATCTTTGATTACATAAAATTTTCATCGTCGCAATTTACTATTGAACTCGAAGTAGTTAATTTTGTCTGTTTGATTCCGTACGATTTGTATTGTCAATGCTATAGCGTGTAAGCCATTGATACAAGATCTATAATTTACCCTTTTCTCGAGTTTCAACAACTCGAATTATTATGATTAATTGGTTTATGATATGATATCAGAGCTGATTTGATCAAATGGTTGTATGTTCGAATCTCCACGACTCCATTATTAAAAGTTGATTGAAGCACAAATGAAAAATCTCTACCTTCAAGTACAAATTAAGTGATGCCTCGTCTTAAAAGAAAACCTTATGATAAGTGATTCCTGCAAGTGAAACTATTGAGAACGAACTTGTGATCATTCATCATTGGTGCACACAAAAGAAGTTGTGTGGGAGAACGTTTGTGGACCAGGCCTTGGTAGTAGCTGTGGGCCCAAGAAAGCGCCAACCCAGCCCAACAGTCTTCTAGCCCATATATAGGTACCTTAGCAAGATTTAGTAAAGAGTTGAGTGTATCATTGCCCGAATATCATGAGCGTTAGGATAAAATTTTTGAGGTGGTTGATTTGAATTCTACGAATTTCGAATCAGTGTATTCTGCTCTCTTGCGTTAAGATTATTCGTCGACGTCTCGACGAGGAGTGTTTTTTTGTTGAGAAGAGGTGGTGTTAGTGGTGGACCAATTGTGAAGACATTTCATGCAAAGAAAATGATGCTACCGAAAGAAGAAAACTTTGAGATTTTAGTCCACGAGAATACTATTCTCCTTGATGTTCAAGGGACCCAGGAGGCACTATCCCACTCCCATGGTCAGTTCAGCACCGGATTCCACATACCTTCAACACCACTAGCACAAAGACTAGCACAAAGACCAGAGGAGAGAATCAATGAAAAAGGGAGAGGAAATATGGAAACTTACCAAGTTTAGTTGACAAAAGAAGTAATGGAACAATGGACAAAATAGAAAACTAAGAAGCAAGATCTTGGAGAAAGCATGCAATCTAGACATATTATCTTGATATTCATTCGATTTGTGCGATCCGAACACACATATTCTGCTCATGTAGTTACTACTTAGGTACTTAGGTTGTATACTTGAAATCATCAAAATGATCATAGAACGTGCGCATCGAGATTAAAAACAGAAGACCCATCATAACCTAAGAATATCAATTTGTTTCGATGTGAAATTGAGACTCGATGCACAAATCTAGCAGCACGGAAAGTTAGAAAGTAGCTAAGGTAGTAGATCGTTTTTGACCTTTGAGAAGATAGTATGCATTTGGTAGTTAATTGGAGCGAATGGATTATGCCTTTATGCTAGAGACTACTATATCAGGGCTGGGCATGCCTAAATGTAGGTGGGTTTGTCATTCATTCTCCACCTATATAGTACGAGAATTGGCAACATTGTGAGGGCGAGAGAGCAGGGACAATGATCGTTATATCATAGCTTTTTTTCCTACGAACCTTGGAGGGAGTTCAATCACCCGTGCAAAGCTGGTTCGAATTGTGCATGACGTCAAGATCATTTGAGAACTAGGGGTTAGGAAAATACTTCTATATGTAAACTCTAGTATAACCAAACAACCGATGAAGGCAGTCACACCTTCACACTCACATTACTCAACGGTATTAGAGAATATACATATCTTAGAGGTTATCTTTACCATCGATCATGTAACTTTGCTTGGCCATTCTTTGTCTTTGAGATACCAGTTTTCAATCTTATGATTTTCTTGGATAGAGTTGTTCTTTGATCACATTGGAGTTGAAACTCCCAGAATATTATTGCATAAAGTTTGTGCCTTGCGCCTCATTTTTTCAATTTAAAAAAAATCATATCTGAACGTCAAAATTTAAATATACCGGAATGATCACATGTAAAAGTTCAGGAGCCAATCCGGTAGAGGAAAATAGAAGTAGGGGCAGAAAACAAAATTTGTACACAAGGGCTAAACCTCAAGGGAATATCCAACGGCCAGGATCAAATCGTATGGCCGTATGATTAACCGTGGTTAAGTCGGAGAGAGCTTAACCTAACTCGCCATAAAATAGGAATTCGGCTTTACAATCAGGTCGTCGTCTTCTCCCTCAAATCCCTACTCCAAATCCTCGCCGTTGCACAGAGAAAAAGAGAAATCCCTCAAGCAACCATGTCGGACGAGGAGCACCAGTTCGAATCCAAGGCTGATGCCGGAGCTTCCAAGACCTACCCACAGCAGGCTGGTACCATTCGCAAGAATGGCTACATAGTCATCAAGAACCGTCCCTGCAAGGTCTGTATCTTGGATCCTTCTTATCCACAAACCCTTTTTTCGATCTGGGTTCATCCGATTTTTTGTGGGTTATCGTATTTGTTGCTTATGAGTATCGGATTGATGGATCGATCCACTGTCACTCGTCTGATGGTGATGTTCTTACTCTGCATAATAGTATTTTGTGGGTTGTGTTGATGTGTCGAATTAGTAACGATTTGGTTAGCCGATTGGCAACTAATACCCTCTCTAGAATAGTTTGTGATTGGGTTGTGTTGTGTTGATGGTCCCTATGGCTGTTAATGGCGTTTTAGTTATCTGATTGCCAACTGTTTGTATACGGTGATGAAATTTTCATTAGCCGGTTGCTGTGGACTGTGGTCTCTATCAGAGACTGGCTCTTGAGGGTACTGTGTAAAGATATGAATGGAATAATACAAGTCATAGCCTTTTGTCCTTCCGAACTGTGTTTTTGTGATCCATTAATCGGTGTATTTTCACTATTTTGCTTTGAACAGGTTGTTGAGGTTTCCACCTCAAAGACTGGCAAGCACGGCCACGCTAAGTGTCACTTTGTGGCCATTGATATCTTCAATGGGAAGAAGCTTGAGGATATTGTTCCTTCGTCCCATAACTGTGATGTAATTTTGCAGCTTTTTAGCTTGTTCCGTGTACTTCTTTTATGCTGTGTTTATGTGCTTCTCGCTTAAAGTTGGTTGATTTTGTTTTTCGCATTACAGGTTCCACATGTCAACCGTACTGATTATCAGCTCATCGACATCTCTGAAGATGGCTTTGTAAGTACTAATTGAGGTTGCAAAAGTTGCATGCTTTTGTATCATTCAAGCATGGAATTTCCGTTGGGCAGTACAAATGTACAGGTCCTTGTTTTTTGCTTACTTCACTGAGCTTTTAGCTAATCCAGTTTCTTTTGTACACCTTGAAGGTGAGTCTTCTGACTGAGAATGGGAACACCAAAGACGACCTGAGGCTTCCCACCGATGAGGCTCTGCTTGCTCAGGTAAGATCCAACACACCTTTTTTCACCAGCTTGTTATTCATTTTGAATTTCGCTGGACACAGCTGTTGAAGTTGTTTATAAACTGAAAAAATTCATTGGTTCTTTGTTTTTCAATCAGATCAAAGATGGGTTTGCAGAAGGAAAGGACCTCGTGGTGTCAGTCATGTCAGCAATGGGAGAGGAACAGATCAATGGTCTCAAGGACATTGGCAAGAACTAGAAGAAGATGATGCTGTAGCACTTTAGCTATAGTTGATTGCAAAACAACTGGTTTTTATGGGGGCTGACGATGATTCTTATCTCTACTATGCATGTCTTTGAACAAAAACTTCCCTTTTTTTTATCAAGAATGTGTCGGTTGTGGTGTTTGAAACAAAATCTCATAATGTTTGGTCTCGAAGTGGGGAGATAGAAAAAGCCCAGAGCAAGCAGCTGCTGCTTGATTTCCTGATTGCAGTGCTGCTACTTGTTACTTGGCTGTAGAAGGATACATAGACGAATACTTTCTACTTCATGTCCTTCTGTTCTTTGCTTTGAGACGAATGGTTAATATCGATGTTGGTTATCCTGTGTTTGGTGATCTGTTCTTGAATTGGATGTGTTTCATATATCTGTACACGATGAGGAAGTCTTGTATTTCAGGACTACATTAAAAGGCTCATCGAGTCATCGTTAGTAATTGAGCCTTTACTCTTTAGGGTCTCATGTTCTGTCGCCCTCATGTTGAATGCTGGTTCTGAACCTGGCTGCAATTTGCAACAAAGGATGGATTTGGTTTTGTTCTTTTTAGCTGAAATGGCTAGGAAATTGTTGCTTAGCCATCTCATATGTCATAAAATCGTTATTAAATTGTGGCAAGTCACGAGTAGTCTAGTACGAGATTTGGTACGGTTCATCTCTGTAGATAGGTGGACAAAGAAAGCTGACGTTAAACTACATAATAGCTGCGTATTCTGCTTCATTCCAACCAAATATTGCTGTTGTTCAATGGCTATATGTTCAAATACCTTTGTACGATACAATGGGCTGATATAAACTAAAAGATGCAACAATAATGATTAATGGTTTAGACTAAAGGGATCACTATGGAATGGCTTCTTTCTTGGGTGAGAAAGACAGACTTCCATAGATGTAAGAACAGAATCCCCAGAAAGTAATCACTAGAGACAGAATCTTGAACCCGCTCATTGGATCGTGCAGCAGGATCACTGCAGCAATGCTGGTGAGAGGCACCCGAATCGCATTAAGCACCCCAGCCAGCACAGTGTTCGACAAGAACAGCACAGCAGTTCCACCCAAGATCCCGGCCTGGAACGTAATCACACCAAACACCAGTACCAGAATGTACGCACTTTCGCCTCCCTTGAACTTCACAGCCTCGGAGCTCATTTTTCCGAAATCATGATTCGCAATGACTCCAATTGAGGTGAACAAGAAGCCGAAGAAGGACACCATCACCTGCTGCTCCAAGACAACGTGGAAGGATCTCCGTCCCAGGAGCTTGACAAAGACTAGCTCCGAGAGGGCAAAGATCAGGCCATGGAGAGCCGATGCCAGGATGTCCCATATGAACCCCATGATGTACTGCTTGTCGCTTACATTCCCATACCTGCGCATTCACCTCAATCAGATACATACGAGGAATAATTATGAGAAAACAGTTTTTTATTTGGTATCAACCTTAACCGGGAATGAAATGCACATATGTACTACCTGTCGGAGTCCGAGTCCAGGGCAATGATCGCCATGGCAGCAGTGATCACGACAATGGAGTTGATCATGGAGGCATTCAGCTTGTTGTTAACTATAAAGTAGCCACACAATGTGGAGAAGATGAGCGACGATGAAGCCAAGAGGGAAGAGGTGGAAGCCGGGAGGTAAGCGTAGGCGTATGCATACATGAGATTGTCTGCTCCACTCAGGAACCCGAGAACAATGTATGATGCAACGAGCTTGAACGTGAGGGGAGTAGGCGATCTTTTACAGATGACATACGTTGGGAGGAGGATTAAGGCAGACAAGGGCCACCCGGCAACTGCTACCCATGAGATGACCCACTTGCTTGTGCCGCCATTGGAGTAGTAGACACGGGATAAGAGGCTCGAAGCTGGGAAGGCCACGAGCATGGCGAGGCTGCTTAGAAACAGAAGGATCCAGTGCGATACTGCCTTGGCGTTGTATGCTAGCCAGAACTCGGCCTTGAATTCTGAAATTCTGTCCCTCCATGTAGTGGCTGGTTTTGCTGGTGATGATTCTTCTTCTTCTTCCATTGTTTCACCTGGCATGATCAACAATCCTGAGAAACTTACAGTCTGAATTAGCTCATCTAGATGCTAACGCAGAGTCCAATTTGCTGCAAACTGACGAACTTCACTGATTTTTAGCAACCCCAACAGAGTCCCATCAGACTCCTACTTCTACCTACTAACAAACTGCTAACAAACAGAAACAGAGGTCCAATTCATGCCCCCCTTCTGCTCAAGATTCGTAGTTGTATAACTCTTGGAAATGTCAAGAAAAAAGGGAACCCCTCGTCCTCTTAAGACATAGTAGTAGACACTTACAAAAACTTAGGATTAAAAAAACACTTCAAAGTCTCGTTCTTTCTCAGCTGATATCATCCCCAACTAACAGAATTCCACTAACAAGCATCCCACCCATCAGTCTTTTCTCATAGACGCAATTCGACAAACACCTTCCCGTCATTCTCATCCACACACGACCGATTCCCAACAGCAAAACAACAACCAATCAATCCCATCGCCGAACGGGCATAATCAGAAAGGGTAAAGGACAAGGAGAAACGAACCGGGAGATGGAAGCAAAAGCGGCTCCTGCTGCTCCTGATCTTGGCGGGAATCGACCATGTAATCCAACTGAGGAAGATGAGGGTATTGTTATAACACACTAGATCGGCGGCTCAAATCACCGCCATCTGTCGAGCCCTCGAGCTAGAATTCCGTGGCCGGCGTCGAAAAGAAGAAATAACAGAGAATGAGAGCGACGGATTTCGAAAAAACTGAATCGCGGACGGGGGAAGCTTCCTATGGGGTTTCGTCAAGAACCGAAATTTGACTTGGATTCCATTTGCCAGACCGACGCCGCCGACAGACACTGATTCCAGCCCGCTCGCTGGCGGTAGCGCTCTTGTGGTTCGTGTAAAATGCCTGTTTTTCCATTTTATTACTTGTTTTTTCGACAGAGGATTCGCTTTTGGATTTAATAATAATAATAATCCTAATTCTCGTCTGACTTTTTCAACCTTAAACTAAACATTAATTTTCACCAAGTGACACAGTTTAATGATGGCAATAGGGCGGACAATACGGGTACTTCAATATTCGGCCGCAAAGGTATGGACGGGCCGGGTCAAATTACTCTTGCATGTTATTTGAAAAAAGATATACGCAAAGTTTATTTTTTATGAAAAAATGAAGGAAAACACTTTAAAAATAAAATGAATGATAATAAAATGAGTAAAACTAGTTGAAAAATTAAGCATAACTAGTTGAATAAAAGTCAAAATCGGAAAAATATGAATAGATTTTGTAAGAAATTGAGATCAAAAGAGCAAAAAATGGGGGCGGGCGAGTTGAAAGTAAATACAAATGCCCCGTCTCATACTACTGTGTCTCGGGTCACCCCATCGCGAGTCAGGTCCGATAATACCCGACAAGGTGAGTTCAAATTGCCATCCCAACTCAAGTGATTTTGCTGATTTTCGTTTTTTTATAAGAGTGATATAGATTAGTTTTTTTGTGATTAAGGTACTAATTAAGGGATTTAAACCTCGGACCTCTAGGTTGTAGGAGGTATGGACATGTATTGATTTTGTAAATAAATGAATACATGTCCAGACCGCCCAAATACGCCGCCACTAATTGGTGCTTCGTGGTCATTATTTGCAAATAATATTGACGATCCGACTGGGAAAATCAACTGTTGGCGTCCACATTAATAGGGCTTTAGCTATATAAAACGATTGAATCATAATTATACCACAATAGTCTTATAAAATATTTTATTAGTTACTTTTACGATAGCCTGGGACTATTAAGGGATTTGAACCTGAGACTATTGACATCGTGTTAAGGAATTCAAACCTGAGACCTCCAAATTCTAGACAGTCTGCACATGTATACATTTTCTTAGTAAATGATACGTGTCCATACCGGCCAACTACGCCGCCACCGATTGGCACTTCGTGGTCATTATTTGCAAAATCATATTGACAATTCGACTAGAGAAATCATCTGTTGGAGTCCACATTAGTAGGACTATTACCTATATAAAATGATTGAATCACAAGTAGATCACAATTATACCACAATAGCATTATAAAATATTTTATTACTTAATTTTACGATAACCTCAAATATTGTTTTACAAATTATTCAACCAATGACCAAACACGATTAGCTCAGCTAATTCTGGTCTAACTTATTCAACCTTAAAATAGGTCACCAAAGTCGCCCAAAGTGGTCCAACCCAAGTGTAGTCTTTTTTTTTTTTTTTTTTTGGTTATAAACCAAGTGTAGTAATTTTGCGGCGCTGGATGGGGCATTAATCCATGAAGTTTTGAATCCATAGAAATAGGGTCTACCCTGGCCCGATCATATGGGCCGGATCTGGGCTGACTCAACTCATACTGTGCGTGGAGCCAAATTTGACATCAAAGTGCAAACCCACCGCCACCAGAGTATTGGCTGTTTTAAGATGAATTTTCTCTAGAGTCTAGACTCACTCTGACTCACTTTATCCTTTTAGCCATCCGTAGCTCGTAGACTGAAAATCTCGCTCATTCGTTCACAATTTTACAAACGATATATCAAAGAAATTTCAATAAACATCAACATCTACGTTCTAAGAAAATTTGTAACATCATATCCAGAAATTTTAAATATAATAGTCTAAAAGGATACGAGCGTATTTTTCACAAATGACATACAAAAATTTATCCAAAAAAAGGGGCATTCCGAGAATTGAACTCGGGACCTCTCGCACCCTAAGCGAGAATCATACCACTAGACCAAATGCCCATTGTTGTTATGAGGTAAATGCCTGTAAGTCACCTTCAATTTACTTGCCACAACATCATCCATATGAGTAAGTAGACAATTGTGAGCGCCTCAATCTCCCAAATATCCGACTCTACATTGATAATGTCATTCTCTTTTTTTTTTTTATAACAAAGCATTTCGTTTCTCAAATCTTTTTAATTCAATAATCAATCTATAATATATTTTGTCTTTTACGTCGATCTGCTCCGACTCACATTATTGTGTATTCACTTAATGGACCGTTAAATTATATTTTCATCATTCCGCAAGTCTGACTTAGAAGCAAAAGTTTCAGTGCACTTGTTAGTTATTATAGCAATTGAGAGGCAGCAGCGATTATTAAATATTTAACAACTTTTACCGGTCGTCACCGTCAGTCTCACGATAATAACTAACTTATTTATTTCGCCATTTACTATGAAGACATCGATCTTTGTACAGCTGCACATTGATGTCTTTTTTTTTTACAGCGCCATGTAGTTTAAGTTTCAAGATCAGTAGGAGTAAATCTCAACTGATAGACGGGTGAATAAGTGCCCTAGAGATGGCACATGATGAACTCGTTAAGGGCTCCAATACCCTTCTTTCTGTAAATTGTTTGATGTATGATGTATGCATACTCACGATATCCATTGATGATGATAATAACTAATTTATCGGGTGATGACACGAAGTAGTACATATTCGGTAACAGAGAGATCGAACTTTATACTCATGGACATGGATCAAACCCCTAACCCCATGATGACCAAACCCTTAACTCTCTCTCTCTCGATGACTCAATGCACGCACTTTCCGTTCATTGAGATAATAGGTTACGCTAAACTCTCTATATATCGAATTTTTTTTTAATTTTTACATACTAATTTACTTATTCATGTGCTAAGAAGTCAGGTACACATTTACTATTCGCTTCATTTCAAAAGCATTAGTCAAACATGTTTCCACGAATAATTGATATTGAATACGTACGAGAGAGATCGACGTTTATAAGACCAGGAACATAGAACCAGAACTAGTAACGGTTTCGGGGCCGACGAATCATGTATGGATCAACCAATTTTTCCATCATACTACTTAACAAAACATTAATCATGATGTTTATGTTGTCTTTTGGTACATTATACTACTTAACAAACCAATATCACAGAACCAAAACTTAGATACTTCGATCTCTTCTTTATCTATTGGAAATTGACACTACAACTAACCGATTTGGACCATATACATCCATCATCATCATCTCAAATAGAACATGATGATAAGCAATTGGCAACCAACTAATTACAAAAGGGGAAAAGTAATGAGACAAAATTAAGTTAGAAGTTGAAAGATTACCAAACCCAACCCATCAATGGATGCACAAGTTGTTTCTTCTAAGTGATGCTGTCTCATTTCAACTAACCTCTAAAGTGCCGTTAGTTGGTTGTACCCTACACCATATGGTTGTATCCATTTTGTTGGGTTAGGTGCTCTATTTTGACCTAGCTAGCTCTATATATGTACACAAATTATGTTCTATTCATGCACTATTGGCTATGGAATCCGATCTCCTCAAACCGGATCGACAATGTCGGAGCCAGAATACTGAACAAGAGGCTAAAAATTTATGATTCGTGGATTTGAACCGACGAGGAGGGCTAAACGCTTATCAGCAACAATATTTTTCTAAATTTATTACAAAATTTACATGTACTTCTACATGATTTTTTAAGTTAAGGGGGATTATAGCCTCTTCTGACATCACCGTGGCTTTGCCACTGCGAATCAAGATACAATAGATTTGATTCATTCGAGAGAAGTTCAACAAAACCAACTCATTCTGTTCAAATTTTTGCAATTACCTAGTGGCTAGTGTCAACCTTGAACTGAATGAATTACGTGTGGCATGTGTAGATAAAATCCAAAATTGGAACGTTACAAATAATGAGCCGACCTTGTTTTCTACTATCCAACCCAAACTCGTCAATCATACATAGATATGTATTTTTTCTATAAATAGACATTCTCTATCTCGACATATTTGACATTCGTTATACAAGTATAAACCCCATTGAATCTACGTTTTTTATACATTGGTCTTAACTGAGTGGTGAATTACCATTGTAACTTCTTCATTTGTATAGTGTGAATATACTACAAATAATATCACAGTATATGAAATGAAAAAAAAACATATATTAAACTATTTTCGTGGATATCCGTAAATAATTGAAACGGAAATGAATGATCATATGGGTATGGTTTTTATTCATTACCCGAAACTTGTGGAAATATAGATACTGATAAAAACTCGAATTAGTTAAAGTTCAAGCCTACCAATTGCTATCCCTAAACTAGTGCTGCTTTGTGCATGATTAACATTTATAAAATCTTGTAAAACCACCACTAATTTTCAAATAATTCACACGCATGCACCAATAATATTGTAGTACAGCTAGCATTATATGAAATTTGAAAACGAGTTAATTCCTAAATCAGTATTATGTAACACTAATTGCGCCTTGATTACTAATACATCCAAGAGCCATTTTTTTTTTTTGTGAATTTTGGTACCACATGAATGGGAATGAAATGATTTTTTTGCAGAGAATCAATCACTTTCAATAACTCGAATTGATGGAAAAATTTTAATAATAAATTTTATATAATTCTCTTACAATCAATTATTTATACATTCAAACATCATTGAACATGACCATATTAGCTTTGTAAGGCAACCATCTTCTTGTAGCTCTATGACTATGAGGTCATGCGCGGATGCTCAACATACTTGCTTCTATATGTGTCGGATTCTCCAATCAACCAACCTCAACAAAGCAATGTTTGTGAAACCGTACTTTATCAGCGTTCCAGTCGAAAAATCCTTATACTCGAGTCTAAATCGGTAATTTTTAAAAAAAAAAACGAGGCTCTTTTGGTGCTTAGTCATAGGAGAAATTTCAGTTTGGATGAGTAAGCCTTACATGACCCGCAAAGGCAAAATGCCAAAGAAACCCATCAAGTCAAGTGCCATGGTCAATAATGGAAGCAAAACGGCCAACACAAGCAACAATATCATTGCCACCATCATTTATCTCCCCCCATCTAACTTCTCATTATGGATGACACATTATGTTGGACTTAGTTATGTCGGTGAGGGATGATGGTGAATGCGTTAGTAAATGATATAAAATTCGTAAATGAACATCTTCTAACAATTCAAGTTATTGAGACTAATTGGTTCTTGATATGGTATCAGAACCTTCTTTGTGATTAACAGGTAATCTGTTCGAATCTGGACGATCTCATTTGTTAAGCACATAGTACTCGAATTTGTGCAGTGTTCATATTCGTATAAGTTGACTCTCGTTTGAGGGAGCGTATGATTGAATATCTTCAAATAACTCAAAACCAACTAGTTCTTGGGAAAATGATATCATACATTATTGATCCATATAAGAAATTTGAGTTATTTTTTGTCGACACCAATCTATTTCCTTCGTGTCCTTGAGTGATTGTGAGTATTACTTGGAATTGAATTGTTTCTTCTTGGAGATAAGAATGGATAAATAAATCCTAATATCATTTGATATAGTTTGATAAGTTTTTTTTTTTTATAAGATCATTTGATATAGTTTGATCATCATGTATTGGTTTATGAATTTTATTTTGATACCAAGTGGGGATGGATGTGGACTCAAGCAAATATTTGTAACTTGTTTGTTTATTTTTTGATAGTTATAAATAAACTAGCTTATTACCCGGCCCGTTGGCCGGATTACTGTATGTTACCCACTTGTGGAATGGGAGAGAAAGCAAGTGAGAGTGAAGGGATTGTGATTCCACTTGATTAGGACCGACCCACTAATCCAATTCTTCTCGACCCGCCCCAACCTACAGGGTCAGAAAGAGTCAATAAGAAAATACGAACGGGGAGGATTAGTCATATATCTTGACTCTTCAGAAGTGGGTCAAACAGGATCAAGGTTGGGTGAGGGCAATTTTTAGCGCTAAGCAGAGTTCTGGGTTGAATACCTTTACTTAGGCCTAGAAATTGGTGCTGATGCAGACTGCAGTTTTTATTATACCATCATCAATCATCATTGAATTAGTCCTGGGCATCCCTCCCCGTTGTCGGTCTGAATTCTAATGATGGCTTCATTCCTTGCACCAGCCATATCAGCGAGTTGCCATCTCGAGCATGATTTGCCTATGTACAAATAATACAATTAGAGTATGAAAATGAATTCAATGAAAAGGAAAAGAGAATTCTATCACATGCCAATAAATACACACATAATAGTTGAAGCTAAGTGAAAGTCATTACTCGCACATCAATTCTAAAAAATTACAGACTAAACATTGGCTAGAATGGCACTGAAACTACCAAGAATCATGGACGAAACAACTTGTCAAATTAAATAATCCTTATACTGAAACTACCTTCTAACTTGAAATAAGACATGATCACTGTTCATAGCTCTCTTCTCACTATGAATTGGTTGCAGCTCGTCCTTATCACTGCCTCTCAAGCTCAATTCAAACAGAATAGAGACCGTTATGTAAGATAACCATATTCTTACTGATCATAATTCCTTTCTTCACTCCATTTTTGTCGGAGAAAAGAGTTATCCCCCTCTCCTGCATTTCCCTTTCCCCCTCTCTTCTCCCTCTTCTTCACAAACCGATCCCTAAACCAGCAACAACAACACAAAAATAGCCTTCGCCTCTCCCGTCTCCATCTATTGAACGCGTTGGTGGCAAGACAGGACTGCAGAAGCAAAATTTTCTAAAATCAAACTAAATTTTTTGAAGCAGACTCAACCACGAAAAAAGAGTAAAGCAAGAATGCAGTAGAACCCTAAATTTAACTACAATCAAGCACATATCAGCAAGAGTTTCGATTTTTCTGAGAGTTAACTACACGGAGAGAACAATTGATGCATAATTGAAATGCTCCAAGCAAGTTGAAGGCAAACCATAACTTTAGAATTTGGTCATTATAATAACCTTCAAGTATTGATGCTTCTAAGAACTATCATGTCCAACCCCCACTTATACAACTACGTAGCCATAGTAATTAGATGTATAATGAGAAATATTACAAAGAAAACTACATAAACAACCAATGTAAGTAAATATTAAAACTAACAACTGATAAAACTTAAAATCTCTCTATTGGTATAAATGTATCTATTAGTAACTACTATGCAATCGAGTATATATGATTTTTAGGCACTGAATAAGAAAAGTATAGATGGCTCACAAATGAAGACGTAGCAACTGAAGGTAGCACACAAAAACCAAAAATAGAAAAAGAGATAAGAAAAAAGGCGAGAAAAAGTCAAACAAAGAAAAAGCCCACATAGGAATACCTCGCTAGCTTTAGGGACTCTCTGCCACAACAAACAACCTTCTTAAAAATCTAACACCCTGAGACATCAAACAACCCTCCCACGACACTAATGTATGGCATTCCTATTGTCCAATAGGTTTGCCCAATTTAGACTTCTAAATAAATGGACTTTTCACCGTTAAACCAAAACTCACAATCATTAACAGTTAATGCAAAGACATACATTTCTGAGGCCAATCACAGCATTTAAGCATAATTTTTAGTTGAAAAGAACAACTAAGTATTTAGCTAAATGATATAGTAGAATGGACACAATCTGCTACCTACTAATGATATAAACGTGTACCGGTACCATCGTTGTATCCTGACTTGCCATTTGCTACGGGCACTTTGAAAGACAGCTGCATTTTAGAGAATAAACACCCATAAGGGCGTTACGAAACCAAGCTTAATCCAAAATCTTCATATTCCACTTCGAAGACTCCATTTTCAAAAATAAGAGAGTTTAACATGTCAAATCACTCATTTGAAAAATCTCAAACAACTATTAATCAATGCAATATAATGGCACGTTCCAAATTATGTACTTGTAGGAATAATCCCAAATAATTATCAATTAATGCCCCAACTACCTAATGTGCAGAATAGCCCTGGAGCTGTGCTGTTGTTTGCGTTGGTCTACCTTCAAACATAACATAGTTGCATCACGAACCAAAGCAATTAAGCAAAAATCTTCATATTCCAAGTAGAATGACTCAATTCAATTTGGACAACGCTTTATACATATTGTTTACCCCTGGACCTGTTGCACTTGCGCCTTCAGATCTTCGTGAACACAATACAATTGCGGAGAGGAGGCTGTCAACGGAATAAAAATTGTTAATTGAGTGAATCACCATACAACTAAACAAACGCGCTCTTCTTGATTAGCTATCAAAATAGTGGGGGTCGCTACAATCCATCGGTTGCTCCCTCTGCGCCTAAGTTGTAGATATTAGGTTTCAGTGAGAACTTTGAGTACATGAGGAGATATTTTGTAGTGGAGGAGATGACCCGGCGAGTAGAATAGGAAGATTTGGAGAGGCTGCGATGGGCAAAGCAGTTAAAATCGAGATTTTACCTAAAATCGAAAACTGGGGTAAAATCAAAATCGTATAATCGAATCGTAAAATCGTAGGATTTTAAGTACCATATAGAACATAGCATATAAGAATATTAATAAGGTAAATTATTAATATCACAAAGACACATAGCATTTAAAATGATAATTTAGAAGATTTTTTTCCATAAGATAATTCTCAAGATTAATGTTCCAAAATCACTATTTTAATTGTTATTTAATGTGTAACTCAAAATAATTCATGATGAAGGGATATAGTTCATGGGTTTGGCTCTTATTTTCATGTTATGTCTAGGTTGTTTAACTCAAAGTAATATTTCGACATCGTCTACTAAGTATGATTTAAAACTAAAAATAATTGAACTCCAATAAAATAAGTAATGTTAGTGGCTTGGTACAAATATATTCATTAATAAATTAATTAGTTAATAATGATGTTAGTTCTTACATACTTCCAATATTAGGACAGGTGTTTTACCAATAAGTTAAATGGGGTGAAGGGAAAGAGATTAACCGAACCCTAATTTGGTTATTTTTATTATTTTTAAATATTTTGCTAATAGAAAAATATCTTAGAAGATTCCATTGCCCTTTCCGCTGAAACAGTTATACTTATTTTAAATTGGCTCAAACCACCTATTTTGTTCTCTTACGATCAAAATCCCGATTTCGGTACTATTTTACGATTTTAACGATTTTAGTCCCGATTTTAAACGATTTTAAGGTCCACCGATTTTATAGTAAAATCAAGATCGGAATCCCTAAGTAAAATCCTATCAAAATCCCGAATTTGACTGCATTGGCGATGAGTGCACGATTAGTGGGCCAAATAACAGTTTGGGCCCGTTTAAATGAAAACATATTTTTACTTTCGTGCTCAACAGACCGACCGCACTGGCATCTTCTAAATTTACCCCTAAAAAATTTCTCTGTACGCATCAAATTTGAAATGGAATCCCTCTTTTCTCATTTCACATTTCACATTTCACATTTATATGATGTGTAGATTGTGATGAGTGTAGATGTAGACCTGTCATTGTCCTACAAATTCATTAACACGCCAAAGAGTGGTGAAATGAGCCACCCTATTAAACACAATCTTGTATAATGATCATTGGATCCAATCATGCCAGATTATGAAGAAGTTTAAAATGTAGCGGTTATCCCGACTAAAACATTAAAAGAACCAGTCTCATATAGTTTGCACAAAGATATAATTTCTTCATAGTAATTTTGAAAAATAATATTAATTTAAGAAGTCGATATTGCTTCTACATGTTTGATATTGCAATTCGATATGCAATATTCGAACCAGTGATATTTGGGCTGCAATTTTAGGGTTATTGTATATTTATAAAATAGATAGAAATTTATATTAAGTATTAAACTACAACAAAAATAATCAAAGTATTAAAACACCAAATAAGTACTTACGGGAGATTCAGTGGCCAACTAATCGTTAAAAAAGTCATGTGATTTTCATAATTTAGGTTCGTGTATGTTTGAATTTAAATAGATACAATAAATATACTTAGTGTGATTGGTTATGATCCTTGCTTGCCTTTAAAGAGACCAAGGTTCAAATCCCAGTGCATGCCTTTTTTTTATGAATAAATAAATAAGAAAATAAGCAATTGTGAAGACCAAAATGTCCTTCCTATAATCACTCTCGTTGCAGGAAATTTGAAATGGAGCAACAGTTTTCATCATTCGGCTTTTATTTATTATCTAGATAATTATTATAATAAGAAAAAGGATAGGGTGAACGTGTTTCAATTGATGAGGGCACGGATATACTTCATGATAGGATGCAGTGAATATATAATTTATAATTATCATTATTGTACACACCAATCATCAATGGTTTTCTATTCAAAAATTAAATGAAATCCATTCATCAATGGTTTCGAATGGGAGTTTGCATGAAAAATATTGCCAAGTAATAATTATTATTACAATATGAGTATGAACGAAGTGCCAATTTGATTTTTGAAAGTTCCCATTGCATAGAGAAACAAGATATTTCTCGTATTTATGACGTCTTTCATAATGTACATATCATTTTGAAAGCGTCAATTTTCTGTTATTAGAAATATATATTTCAGTATGAATTATGACGTTATTGAGATCTCTGAGTTCCATCAAACCCCATGAGCCAAAGTTCTGTTAGCTACTTACCTTTTTTGTGGGAAACATTTCGATTTGTAAATTAATCATTCTTTGTTTACTAATTGTCTGATTAAATACGGCCACCATTAAGGCTACAAGAAAGTACAAGTAAACCATGCAATGACAATAGTCGATAGATCGACACGAAAGCATTACAATTAAATGTTATAAATTTAACCAATTGATTAACCCACTCTTTTATGTTAGACAAAGACCCCTAATTAATGCCATGATTTGGAGTGCCCACCTCCACAATTCTATCTTTTTTCTCCATAACAAGTACTTATCCACACTTCATTTTTTAAAATTTACATTCAAATGGTACAGCGTCTGGCAAGTCAGTTTATAATTATGACTATTATCATAATCAAGAAGGATTTTCATATTTACATAAAAGAATATATGAACGAGGAACTAACTATACCCCTGAGACGTACTCGTGAGAACCATGTCGAAGGAACTTGACAAAATGAACCCCCCAAGCCCCAACAACAACTTAAGACATGAGATATCGACTGGTTATTAAAATAGAAAAACTCTACTAAGTGGTAACATGGTATATGGAGTCTGGTACATAAACAATATCAGAGGGATATAAGAGAAAACGTTATAACTTATAAGTTGAAGAGATTTCAATTGAAACCAAAGCAATCTCATTTTTTTTTATAAGGCAATAATACATGGTAGAGTTTTGTATACTTTTTCCATCTCAAATTTCTTGCAATCTCATATTACACATATACCGAAACTTCTTATTTAGTAATCACACGAAACGAAAAATGATGGATTACAGAATGAGTTTTCCTAACTAGAGATCAAACTACTAACCTCGTGATTTAAGTACGAGACCAACCACCACATTAATAAGTCTGAGCTAATTCCCAGACTAACCCTGGAAGAAGGTTTTTGTATTAACCAAAAACAAATCATTTTGCATTAGGTTGGCTGTTACTACAGACAAGTAGTCAACGGCCCAAAACAGACGCCGGTCTTCGAGCAGCCCATCAAAAAAAACGACAGCGCAGAAGAAACGTCAAGCTGACTAACTCCCCCGCCCGCCAACGTGGACAATATCGGCCGTTGATTCATGAAACGATCTAAAACCATCAACGGCTAAGATCGAGCGCTGGCTCTACTTATATATAAGATCAAGTCAAGCCGCGTTTCCTCTTCACGGTAGATAGAAAAGAAGGAACAGAGGAAACAAAAAATCCATCAAAGCTCGAATCTTTGAGTTTTGAAATCCAACTGCTGTACCTCAAAATCTTTCCGAAACCCAGATTGAAAATCCCTCGATTCTTCAATACCCAGATCTCGATTTTCCCAACCATTTCTTTTCTCCCCCTCTGTTTCTTTTTTCTTCGTTTCTTCTTCTCTGGTTCGTTAATGGCGATTTCTCCATCGTCGATCATCGTTTGAAGGTTTAGTCGAGCGGCTCCTCTTCTCCGAGTTGAGGGATTTGGAGTGGGATTCGATTGTTCTCAGAGCTCCTCTGTTTTTCTTTTCCTTTTCATTTTCCCGGCGGGAAAAAGGAACAATGATAGTGGCGGCGCCGGCGGCGAAGGACAGAGTGAAATTCAACGTGGGTGGAAGAATCTTCGAGACAACAAGCACCACTCTAGCCAACGCAGGGCGGGACTCCTTCTTCGGCCCTCTCTTCGACGAAAACTGGGACTTGAAAGATTCCAGTCAATCCGCCGGCGGCGGCGAATTCTTCATCGACCGGAATCCGGACTGCTTCGCCGTCGTCCTCGATCTCCTCCGAACCGGAGACTTAAACATCCCGCCCAACATCCCAGAGCGCCTCCTCTACCGTGAAGCCTCCTTCTACGGCGTCCTCGACCATGTCCGCTCCGCGAAATGGGGCCCGTTCGACGGAAACCGTCTCCGTTACTCAAAATCCATCTCCGGCACCGCCCCTGGAGACGGCACAGCCATCCGCGCCGCCCCAGACGGCGGCTGCGCCGTCGCTCACGGCAGCATCGTTCACGTCTACGACTGGATGTTGTCAGAGGAACACCCGCCTCTGACCCTCGACCACCAGCGGGTCAACGACGTCATCTGGGTCGACCCGGAAAATCTCGCCGTCTCCGCCTGCGAGCGGCTCGGCCGCGGCGACGGCGGATTGGGTCTGTTCAACAAAACCTCCGGCCGGCTCCGATTCAAATTCCAGGTCACCCACGATAATCAAGTCAAGAGCTTTACCGCTGGAGCTCTGGCCACAGCACAAAATCCCAACCACAGAATCTTCAGCAGCTGTAAGGGGAGGAGCAACGAGTACGGAATCGGAGTGTGGGATCAATTCACCGGAAAGCAAGTCGATTTCTTCTACGAATCCCCCGGATGGTCCCTGGGAGACGCCGATCGGCTCCAATGGCTGGAGGAAAGGAACTGTCTTTTGGTGGCTACTCTGTTCCCCAGAAAGGACAATTGCTACATTAGTTTGCTTGATTTCAGAACCAAGGACATGGTGTGGTCGTGGTCGGACGTCGGAGCTCCGATGACCGTCGACGAGAGGCGGGTCCGAGATGGGATAGCCATGGAAGGCAACAATGCCATATGCGTGGTGAACGAGTATGAAGATTTAGGGTTTATGGATCTGAGGATGAACGGCGGCGCGATCAGGTGGAGCTCGAGGAGTCGGCTGATCATGAAAGGCAGGATGCCCGACGATGAGCCCTGTTACCCGAAGCTCGCGCTTCACGATGGGGGCCAATTGTTTTCGTCGATGAACGACTGCATCTCGGTGTTCTGTGGTCCTGATATGGTCATGACCTCGAGGCTTCGTCGAGGATATGGAGGATCGATCTGCGATTTCTCGATCGGCGGGGATAGGTTGTTTGCTCTTCATAGTGAGGAGAATGTGTTTGATGTTTGGGAGTGTCCTCCGCCGCCGGTGATCTGATTTTTTGATGATCATGTTCCTCAAAGTTTGGAACTTTGTGTTATGTGTTGGATTGAAAATGCTAACTTGGCTAGTACTATAGAGATGTGACAACGGGTGGGAATAGAATATACTGAAATGTGTGGTGTTTTTCTTTGTGCTCATTTATAGGCTAATAGAGAAGGCAATAGGATTTTGTTTTCTTCTTCTTCTTTGTTTCTGGTGTGGACAATAGTAGTAGCTTCTTACTACACTACATATGTAAGTTTGGGCATTTTTATAGCCATGGTTTGTAGGAGTGAACATCAAGAGGTTTCTCAATCTGGGTTTTGTTCATATGGTTCACATTGTGGTGTTGCAAGTGCAAAGATGAAAGCTTTGATGGGTTGTTGTACATTTCAAATGTGTATATAATATGTTTCTAGGCATATGTTAACTCTCCTAGAGGTGGGTGGTTCAATAAATAAGATGGTGCCACGTTTATGATGAGCAGTTGAGTACTATGCAAAATAATCGAACTAGATTCAAAATAAGAATATAGAACCCAACATGACATAGTTTATCATACACTAAAACGGTAGAAATAATTCAATTTCGTATCCTAACTTCAAAGATAAGAAGGATCACGATTAGAATTAAGTTTGATTCAAGATAAGGGTATAAAATCAAACATAAATCTGATTTTTTCATCTGGAATGGGGAAACAACTCGATTTCGTATCCTAAATTGAAGAGCGAGAATAATTATGATCAGATTCAAAATTTTGATTGTAAGTGATGGTCTGAAATCAAACGTGATATGATTTTCGAAATATAAAAGTAAACGCGATTGAATTAAAATAATGATTTAAGAAACGTTTCAAAACTCAATCACAATACGAGTTTCGTATAACATGAAGAAAAAAACTCTGAGAGTTTGGATTCAATCTCAAAATGACATAAAACTTCGAACATCAAAAGGATAGTGGTGGGTGTAATGATGCTGGAAGGTGGTCTAGTGGTGCCTGCCCATTCTTTTCCCTCAATTTTTGAACTTAGCTAAAGAAAGAGTTCTCTTCCTTCTTTTCTCTTTCTCTTATGACATTCTTTTTCTTTCTTTTGACCTCATGCTTTGGTTACAAACCTTACCTAATTGGTGACCTTGGATCTCTCACAATCAGAGACAGACCTGGCAAGTTGAGTAATCACTGAAGCAAGGGAGTGACTGTGACTGAGAGCTGAGAGGAGAGGCCCCTTTTGTAGGACACTCACTGTCTTTGTCCATGTGAGTTAGCACCTGCCAAATGAAGAAACCAATAATAACAAACTATATATATAAGGCTCAATAGCACACTTGGTCATATGATGTCACTGGTATATGCTCTTGCTCCCTCTCTCTCTGTAATCATGATATCCCGGCAAACGATTAGTCACGAAATAAGCTCTATTTTTATGTGAGGAACTCGTACTTAACTACAGTTACCGAAAAATGAGTCTGATAGCTAATACATTTTATTGATGCTCATTAAAAAGGAAAGAAATTCATGTTTTCCTCGATAATCTCAGCACACCTAACCAAATCAAATGAGAGCACTTGACTCGAAGGAGTCGTATGCAAGGAAGTTGGCTAACATCACATTTGGAATTTCTATGATATGGAGTAAATAAAGAAGGATGATCCCTAATTGGCAAGGTGATATACCACAAAATTGATTTCTCATTAAAGCATGGGGGAAACATATCTCCCTATCGAGTATAAACATCTCACAAATAGTCCCTTCATGAATTACGACATAGTGCGTGCAAGGAAGTGAAGAAGATCTATATACGAACCTCTTTCAACAACTCGAGTTACTGAGACTAGTTGGTTCTTGATATGGTATCGAAGTTGGTTTGATCGTGAGATCACGTATTCAAGTCCCATGACCTCCGATATTGACCATTAACTTAAAAGAAATGGTATGACAAACCTGTACAAACGTCATCATTCATAATAAACATCTTCCAACAACTCAAGTTATTATAACTAACTGATGTTTAAAACCTGCACAATCCACCTACCTCACTAATGAGGTCTAAGATCAATCTCAAATCTCTGTCTCTATTTATGTCTGCTTGTCAGATTTTTGGTAAGGGAAGATGCCCTTTGAGCATGTGAGCAGTTGGGAACCTGATTCACTGGATATTATTAAATGTCTCCCATAACTTCAGAACACTTTCAAAGGCAAAAGGAGAAAAGAGGGAAAAGGGAAGTTGATAAGGTGAGATGAAGAAGATGGGGAGACAAATAGATTTGAAACAAGGTATTGAGAGGGCTTTTTTTTGGTGTACCAAATATTCTAACAAGTTTCAATTTTTTGAGTGTGTGGCCCATTGGACAATATCATAACAGGATAGTGGATTGGTGTCCCAGTTTCTATGGGATCTCTCTCTATATGGTTCTTGTCGTTTTTTCTTCTTCTTTGATTATGATTTCATGGTCTTCCAAATTGTCCTGCAATTTGAATAAACAATTGTGGGTTTGTCCTGAAATCTGACAATTGGGAGCAAATCCTTAGTGGGGAAGGAGGAGGAGAGAAAAAGTTTAGGGTTTGGACCCATTAGAGGAGGGGTCAATGGCATGTAGGACAACACAACTGGAAAAAGAGAACACAATTTGCACTTAATTTGTTTCTTTCAATTTCGTATTTCCACCATTCATTATGATTTTCAAAGTAAACGTTTTTAATAGGACTGCCAAAGTATATTCGAAGAAAGAATCTTCCATTGACGATCTTCTCAATTCTCATGAATAGTTCGATAAATTATCAGGTACAACGCTACAGGTAAATGCATAAAGATGCTACCATTAGCTAACTCTTCTGGTTGAGGATGTCCTTGTGTAAGGTTTTGGTATGAGTCCTCCTCCCTCGTTTTGGGTTAAAGACAGTTTTTGTTAGCTTTGATGGATATTTGAGAGGTTTAATCTCTTCAACTTAGATTTGAAAGGCTACAATCGACTTTTATACGAGCTCAAAGGTTGGATCTTTACGTCGTTCCATTGAGTTTCTTTTCAACCAAATTTAGCTGATAGACTCCAAGCGTGGTACTTTATTATTTAGTTGTTCATCAAACCTAAATATTGTGTATCGATTTCTCTATTAAAAGCTCTGTAATCCATTTCACAAAAAGCTCCAACCATCATTATATAAAAAAAGAACTCTTGATCTAATCGCCATTAGGGATTAATAAATTCATTGATGGAAGAAAAAGCTAGAACAAAGGAAAGCTGCAATACGGCACGGCACCAAGCCACTAATTAAAGCTTCAAGGCGGCCGATGCTAAACCGGCTTTTTTTTTGGTGATTTGTGTAAATCCTTATCCAATTGGGATGAAGTCAGCCAGTCGTCTTGATCTCTTTCTTCCACTACCACAACCAGAAAGAAAGGTGATAGATTCCAAACATGGGATAGCTCAAAGCGTGACACTTACGTTATCCACAAACTTGTTCATTGCTTTCAGTTCTCCATAATGACATCAACTAAAGGAGTTCGTTCGTTTGTTTGTTTGTTTATATTATGCGCATCCATTTTCGGATAACACTCTGTTTCTGTTAAAGCTTATCATTCCAATGAAACCAGTAAGACATATGATTCAAACTATATAATATTGTGATAAAACCATACCGATTTGGTCATCTATGTATGATTTGATCTGTATAACAGCATCACACTCGGATAATACTGCTAATGTATAAGAAAGAATCAAGCATTTTTGGTAATATTATGGTGCAAGAGTGCGAATCAGTTGGGAGAGCATTCAAAGAATTGGAATATAGAGAGCATCATTTACCATCAAAGATAACATGAGCTCTTGGAAGGAAGAATGGGCTCAGAATATAGGGGGTAAGAACGCTAATAAGAGATAGATTATGAATTGGCAGATTATCAAGCATAATCAGGCATGACCCTTTTGAGAAATGCTACAGGCTGAGAGTCTTCAGGGGCGAGCTGGTCGAATGGGACGTAGTTTTGCTCCTTATCGTACACGTGGCACACCGTCATTATGGTCCTCATTAGCCGCCAGTTCCATGTAGCTTCGTTTAAGTACTGTCAAACAACAGGGGAAATGAGAGAACAAAGGGTCAAAGAGGTTTTTTCCTTTTCATTGCTTCTTCTGATTTCCATATGAGTGGATGGGACATAAAGGGGTTACCTTTGCCCAGTTTTCTTGGATGGATCTGTGAGCTGCAGGGAGATTGTAGCTTGGAATTCGCGATGAAATGTGATGGGGGATGTGGACGTTGATGTTATGGCAAAGGATCTCGATCCTGCAGCATGGGAAGGTTGCTCGGATAAGCATCAGTATAAACTTGTCTATGGAGGTCAAACAAGGGAAGGGAATATGTATTTTACCAGCGAGGGTAATCGCAATGAACGGTTCCATTAAGCTGAGCCTGCGCTGCATTCCACTCTTCGGAAGGTTTGAATGGAATGTGGGGGGCTGTATGATGCACCATCGTGAAAGTGCTCATCTGCAACAAATGGATAATTCGGAAGATCATCAGAACCTCGGTGGGTGAAACCAACAAACACGAGTGAAATGGTCAATGGCATTACCCAGAAGTGATAACCCAACCATGGCATTAGCCAGTATTTGATCCATCCCACAACCCCGGCTTTGTAAATAATCAAGGGCCATCCAATCCCCATGAATGCAAACACACATGCTAAACTTATCTTCACCCGTTGGACCTCATTCGGTCTGAATTTCTTCAGAGAGAAATGGGCGAGCCACCTGTCGATCGAGATCGTTTGAGTTATATGCTTGGTATAGTATCATATATGCACAATTTGTTTTTGGTAGAATCATACATGCACAATTGCGTGCAAGAGGGGACAGCTACTCAATACCGTTATATAGGAGCATTACCAATGAGCTATAGACATCCATGGCCTAAACGGACCATATCCGTATATGATTGCCTTCCGAAGGAGAGGGGATGAATCAAACTCTTCTTTGTCAACAGGTAGCCAAGCTGTATCTTCAACCAACCTGAAGATATGAAAAACAACAGGGGAATGATTCTCTGTTCAAAATCAATGGAACTGTGTAACCAAGAGCTAATCTAGAACACACTGATCGAGCTCACATGTTTGTCTTTGCATGATGCCTGTCGTGCTTGAATCTCCATGGTTCATAAGGATATATTAATGGCAGAAAGGCCAGAGTTCCTACAATGTCTTCAACTAATTTGTTCTTCGAAAATGACTTGTGAGCACAATCATGACCTATGACAAAGAACTTAAGAAAGACAAGAAGAATGAGCTCAAGAATTCATAAATTGGCAAAATGAAGGAAGTTCAAGAACTAACCCCAGTAACTGCAGTCCCGGTCCATGCCCAAGCGAAGGGAAGCAGGAACCAAGGAGCCTTTGAAATCATTAAGAGCCCCAAAGCATATGAAGCTGCTGATGTTAGCACTGATTTCCATGCTTTTGCATCATCAATCTCAAACACCTTGGAATAAAAGAAGGCAAAGAATGATAAGAAAACTTTCTATGGACATGAGCATGACAATGTGCAGTAAAACTCATTCCAAGCACTTCATCCCCGGTCGAAGGTCCAGACTCAATGCCAAATATCATAAAATTTGTCTTATAAATAATATAAAGCTTACCTCTTTTGGGAGGGTATCAATGACCTGCTTCAGTGTAACATCGTCCGGAAGATCTTCTCCTATTTGCCTGAAGCCATAACTTTCGGCCAACTGTTTCCTGTACTCCGCACCATCAGCTGCAGATGATACAGCAGGAACAGCCACAGCTTGTACAGTTCTAGACTTTCTCGAGTGAACTAGAAACTTATTTTGCTTCGTCCCCTGGCGGAGTAGCGGGTCCCATGCAAAGCCATTGAAGCCTGTCTATCAAAATTGAGTTACTATAAGCTTGTAATACTAGCAACGCAGATTTGCTTCGTTTCAGTGAGCTAATAAAGCATGGATATGGTCTATATGGATTAAACTATTCCAAGCATTCACAACTGGTTACGAAACTAAGTAGTACACATGTAATAACCCCGGAAATGATTGTGGAGAGTATTTTAGACATTGACCAGCAAAATTTTAAGAAATCAATGGGAATAAAATTGACCAGAAACTCAGTTTTGGCATTTCCTACTGCAGCTATTTACTACAATTGGCAAATTTAACAGTCCACAGACACCAAATTGCCATAAATTCTCCGTTCTCTACAGCTGACCAACAAAATCACCTTCAGCGAATTATCCTTAATAGAGAATCAGATCCAACTCAGACCAAGATTAGATTCAGCTGAAAGAATGAAACTTTAGAGTGATTTGCAGTTGTAAATCCCACCTTCAGCTGCCAATACAACTACACAAGACATCCCATACAAATAGATGAAAAACCCATAGCATTAGCAGCATTCAGCCAAAAGAAGGAAACTTCAACATTGATTTGTTGAATGGAAGCCAACTGATTGAAGAAACAACCGAGGCAGTAAGGAGAGACAGAGTAACAAACCTGTAGAGCATTGACCTGCAAACTTCTGGGTCTTGATTGGTCTCTGATTGGCTCCCTGGCAATCCGAAAACGAAACCATAATCGAACCTCGGAAAATCAAAACAACAACCACAATTTGCTGCAAGAGGAAGAAATGTGAGACGAAGGGGCAATACCACGAAGAGGAAGACAGAGTCTGGAGCAGCGATCCTGCAAGCCATATTGGATGGCGCGAGCAATTGATCTTGCACCTTCGTGCGCTAAGGGGGTTTTAAGAGGTTTAAAGGGGTGGACTTTATAGTTCTGCGGCGTTCGGCCTTCACCGTCCAACCAACGTTTCTGTGGATAGAAGTAGCACCACATTTCTCAGAGTTCTTACTTCTCACAGCACTTGGGCCTCTCAGGTCAAGCTTACAAATTACAATCGCCTCGACAGATGGCGTTTTCCCCTTGAAATCGGGGCTCTGTACAACGTCAAAACTCGCCAATCGAAGGCACGATTCCTTTGGGAGCAAGTGGAAAAAACCCGGCCATATGGACCCGAATAGGCCCTATAGTATAGAGAACCGGGAACTCGGTAAGTGAGCGCACAAAGTAAAAATCGGTTCTTTCTCCTTCGGTTTCTCCACTTGTCGCCATCCTTTCTTTTCTTCTCCTCCTTCCCAATTGAAATGACGCGGAACCAGACTGAATAGCTCCCGGTCTCTTGCCTGCCCAATCTCTAGAGCTCCGTCTCCGACTTACATTCGTCGGAGATTCAAATTCGTTCCGGCGATCCTATAGTCCTCCAAAATTACTCCAACTCCTCAACGAGAACAGGTTCGGGGCTCTTTTTCATCTCTTGGGTACTCTTGCTTGTTGTGAAAAGATGTTGACTTCGGGAATTTTTCTTGGTTAATTTGACTGGTTGGAGATGTGGGTTCTACTGTGAAGGCGAGACTTTGCTCTTGAATTTGTTCATGGCGATCCTGACGGTGCTTGAGAAAATTAGTAGTATATTGCTGTGTTAGCCTGTAGCAAAGTTTTGAACTGAACCCTAAGCAGAATTTGAGCCATGATTTAGCTGAGACGGTTAATTGCATCATACTGTAGTGGAGTTGTTTAGATTAGCACTATTTCTCATTTCTTAATGTTCAACAGCTGATGGAAGAAGAAGAACTCCATTGCAATAGTTCGTCACAAGCACCTGTTGGGGATCTGAATAATCAGTGCATAAAGCAGGATGGCAAAGGAGAAACCGAGGTGTTGGATGCTCGAACCTCCCTTGAAGAGAAGAAAGAGTTTGTTGCACCAGCAGTAGGAATGGAATTCGAGACCTATGATGATGCATACAACTACTATAACTGCTACGCCAGAGAAGTTGGATTTCGTGTTAGAGTCAAGAACTCCTGGTTCAAGAGGAACAGCAAAGAGAAGTATGGTGCAGTGCTTTGTTGCAGCAGCCAAGGGTTCAAACGAATTAAAGATGTAAACCGCCTGAGGAAGGAAACCCGAACCGGTTGTCCTGCAATGGTAAGGATGAGGCTCGTGGAATCTATGAGGTGGCGTGTGCTGGAAGTTGCCCTTGAACATAATCACTTGCTAGGCAGTAAGCTCCATAAATCGATCAAGAAGATCAATGGTGGTAGCACCAAAAGGAAGGTATCGAGTACGGATGGTGAGGTGCGAAAGATTAAGCTCTACCGGGCACTTGTTATAGATTCTGGAGGTCAAACAAGATTAAGTGCAAGAGAAGTAAAAACATTTCCCGAGCTTCCTAATCAGCTGAACTTGAAAAAGGGTGATGCACAAGCTATCTACAACTACTTTTGTAGAATGCAGTTGACCAATCCGAGTTTCTTCTACTCGATGGATCTGAACGACGAGGGGCATCTGAGGAACGTTTTCTGGATCGATGCTAGGTCGAGGGCTTCGTGCAGTTACTTTGTCGACAGCATATTTGTAGACAACTCGTACTTGTCAGGTAAATATGAGATCCCTCTCGTCACATTTGTGGGAACGAATCACCATGGTCAGTCTGTCTTGCTTGGATGTGGTCTACTTTCTGGCGAGACAACCGAGTCTTACCTTTGGCTATTCAAGACATGGCTCCACTGCATACCGGGAAGAATGTCTCCACAGACCATTATCACCGACAGGTGTAAGTTCTTGGAGAAAGCAATTGCACAGATGTTTCCCAAATCACACCATTGTTTCAGTTTGGTACACATCATGAGACGAATTCCTGAGAAACTAGGAGGCTTAGGAAACTATGATGCAATTAGGAAGGCATTTGGGAAAGCGGTTTATGATTCGATGAAAGTAATTGAGTTTGAAGCAGCATGGGGCTACATGATCCAGCTTGTTGGAGTTTCTGACCACGAATGGCTTCGATCATTGTATGAAGATCGCCTCAAGTGGGTCCCGGTGTATCTCAAGGATGCATACTTTGCTGGTATAGGAGAGAATCTTCATCCGTTCTTCGACAAGTACATCCACAAGCAAACACCATTGAAGGAGTTCCTCGATAAGTATGAGCTGGCATTGCACAAGAAGCACAAGGAGGAAACCCTCGCTGATATCGAGTCGAGAAGCGCTTCGGCACTTGCCCTGAGGAGCAGGTGCTCATTCGAGCTGCAGCTTTCCAAAGTCTACACTAGGGAGCTGTTCAAGAAATTTCAGTTCGAGGTGGAAGAGATGTATTCATGTTTCAACACGATGCAGATTCACGTGGATGGCCCAATTGTGATATTCCTGGTCAAGGAAAGGGTTCTGCTTGGTGAAGGGAACAGGAGAGAAGTGAGGGACTATGAGGTTCTGTACAATAGAAGTGGGTCAGAAGTTCGTTGCATATGCAGCCGCTTTAACTTCTCTGGTTATTTGTGTCGGCATGCTTTGTGTGTACTGAACTTTAATGGCGTGGAGGAAGTTCCTGGAAGGTATGTACTGTCCAGATGGAGGAAGGATTACAAGCGGATGTATGTGCCTTCGGATCATGGCTCGGGTGAAGCTGTCGTTGATGCTACTGACCGTGTGGAGTGGCTCAACCGGTTGCATCGGAGTGCTTTGCGGATCGTGGAAGAAGGGTTGGGTTCGGTCGAGGGTTATGATGCTGCGTTGCAGGCCTTTGAGGAGTCGCTGAATAGGGTTCATGAGGTGGAAGAACGAGTGAATGTGTAGAGAATGTGCAGTTGGTTCATTATCATTCTTTTGTACAAATGGAGGCTTTGTTTCGATTGAATCTTGTGTATAAAAACTAAAAAGGTTGGAAGTGTGACTAACATGATGTATCTTCTGTGACTCTGAAATGCGAACTTCGTTCGAGTTGAACAATCAAGGAATTTTCTTTGCTCAATTGCTTCAAGAATCTTAGTTTGAGCAAACTTCATGCATGTCACCTTCATCGGAAAATAAATCTCGTTATTTCCTCCTAAATTCACCTCCCTTCGTAGATCACAATTCAAATACCTTCCAATTATATATTAACATATTTTTCATGAGAATAATCATTTTTTTTTCTAATACTATGAGTTGGTGACACAAATTTTGACTAAAAAAGTTAGGATTTTGCTACGGTGACATGCATGTCACCGTGACATGGATTTTTCGGTCGACCTAATCCAAAATGCGGTCGACCGAATTGACTAATTCATGTATGTGATGTTCCGAGACGCGGTCGACCTTTTACATAATATGGTCGACCTCTTTGGTGGTCTTACATAATATGGTCGACCTCTTTTTATGTGTGAACAATTATGATTTCTGTTTTATTGTATTTCTTGTTAGTTTGTCTAGTTGTTATGCTATGAATTGATGAGTCTTTGTTATCATTATTTATTACTATTTATGATGGTTTGAAACATAATTTATACGAGCAAAAGAACCACACAAATCGACATACATAAGCAAAAAAAGACACGGGGCATAGTTTGACTTTCTTGCATTCGGTCGACCTCATACTGGATTAGGTCGACCTCGAAACCAACACTTGATCTTCATTTTACCTCAAATGATTGGACACTTTGATAGAACACTTATCTTCCATCTGGTCGACCTCTTTCCTTATCTGGTCGACCATTTTCTTAATGACTGCCATCAAGTGGTCGACCTATATACCTTTTCGGTCGACCATGTTGTTTCTGATCGACCAAAAATAACAACTTAAACTAAGTGCGGTCGACCGGGTGGTCGTTGAGGTCGACCGCAATGCTTTCTCGTGCTGCCCAAATTAGTCAATTCGGTCGACCGCCTTCAGGAATAGGTCGACCGAAAAGTCCATGTCACGGTGACATGCATGTCATAGTAGGCATACCCAAAAAGTTATATACACCAAAGAAAGAGTGATTAAATCTAATTCTAATTTCTAAGCCTAATTATTTGATTTCACTCTCTAATCTCTATCGAATCCTTTCATCCTTTCCCAGTAAAAGCCAAAGGAAAGGCGTCATAGGCAAAAACAGGATTGTGTCTATCCAAATCCGACTGTCCAAATCATTTTCACTCCTCGTACGTCAAACCCACAATAAAAAGACAAAAACTTGGCTCCACCTGGCGGAGGACGACGCCGCCACGTCGGCACAAGCCTGTCGTGGGTGGCGATTTTCAGACCCGCTGTGCCCTGCGAGCCAGCCTTCAAATCAAGGCAGCTGATAGAGGGAAGGAAAGCAATCGCCTTTACGGGAACCTTTGAGATTTTGCCCACCAATCATTCGATCAATTTCCCCAACCAAAAATTTTCGCCCCGTTTCCCACACTGTCTCTTAACCAAATCATTTCATCGGTTAAGACTTGAGAACAAAAGGCAGCAAAGTACAAACCCCCCTTTTCGTTAATCTTCCCACGAAACCCCTTTTCTTCTTGTTGGGTCTATCTCTTGACCCGAAAGCGAAGGTTTTGATTCACCAAACCAACCAACCACTTTGCCGGGATAACAATTTTCAGTTGCCGCCGAGGTTCTGTTGCTGGAAATGAGTTTTTGGGTTTTGGTTATTGAAGAAGAAGAAGAAGAAGAGGAAAAGAAGAGTTTTTGAGGAGGGCTTAGCGACGAGAGAAAGGGAAGATGGCATTGTTTCGCAAACTGTTCTATAAGAAGCCCCCTGACGGGCTGCTTGAGATCTGTGAGCGCGTCTATGGTGCGTTTCCCTTCTCTTCATTTCATTATACTGTTCTTTGTTTCTTCTGCTGGTCTAGTGGCAGGTACTGATAAAAAAGTTGGAACCTTTTCTTGTGAATCCGCTAAATTATTGCCTTTGAGCTGTGGGGTTTCCTCGTTTGGTTGCCACGAAAGTTTGAGATATGAAATTGGGAGTTTGGCTTGTGCATTAACGATATCCTTTACATGAATTTGCTGTCCTTTACATGAATCAAGTAATTAACTGGAACGAGTCATCTAAAAAGAGCTAGTCTTTCAGCAGTCATGTATGCAATACTATCTTTGTTGTGTCTTGGTTATGGAAGGTGTAAAGGACTCTGATTTACTAAGTGTAATATATGTATAATGATCGAATGCAGTTTTCGATTGTTGTTTTACAATGGATACATGGCAAGACAAAGATTACAAGGGGTACATATGTGGAATAGTTGGCCAGCTTAAAGACCACTTCCCTGATGCATCATACCTAGCATTCAATTTCCGAGAAGGAGAGACACAAAGTCAGATTGCTGATGTATTATCTGAATACGACATGACTATCATGGAGTATCCTCGGCACTATGAAGGCTGCCCTTTGCTCACAATGGAAGTGGTCCACCATTTCTTAAGATCAGGGGAAAGTTGGCTTTCGCTCGGACAGCAAAATCTGCTGCTGATGCACTGTGAAAGAGGTGGTTGGCCGGTTCTTGCCTTCATGCTGGCAGCACTTTTGATTTATAGAAAGCAATACAGTGGAGAGCAGAAGACATTGGACATGATCTATAGACAAGCTCCTCGTGAGCTTTTGCAGTTGTTGTGTCCTCTAAACCCTGTCCCTTCTCAGTTGAGGTATTTGCAGTATGTTTCAAGAAGAAACGTGGCTACAGAGTGGCCACCATTGGACAGAGCTCTCAACTTGGACTGTATCATCATGAGATTCATCCCAAATTTTGATGGAGAGGGTGGGTGTCGTCCTGTGTTTCGTATATATGGACAGGATCCCTTTCTTGCTTCAGATAGAACTCCTAAGTTCCTGTACTCCACTCCTAAGAAGAATAAAACTTTCCGTGCTTATAAGCAGGTAAAACTTTTTATTTCTCAATACTGTTGTGAATCAAGTTGATGAAACTGCAAGTTTGTCTGGCTATGGAGAGATTGCTTAGAATGTGGATCAATGACTGTATTTGGTTTGATGCATTTGTAAATGGATGTTATTCCTCTAAATTGCATGCTATTATGTGAGATGTGGTTGTGAAAATTTGTTTGGTTAAGTGCATTTGTGAAGGAAATCATGTAAATGTGAAGAAAAGATTTGTGGGACCCACTTCCTAGAATGCATTTCCAAATGTTTCATACCCCCAAGTATTTGAGATTATATACACGATTCCAAATACGCTGCAATACATTTAAAACTTTTACCCCAGAAATGATTCAATTATTGCTATTGCTAATATCACTTTTTTTAATACACCCAACCGAACGACCTGTGAGCTCTATGTCCATTATATGAAATATATTCTCTACTCATGGATCGGCATATTATTTCCAAATTCTTCTGAATATTCACATTTGTAAGCAACTAAGCAGTTCCTTGACCTTGTATAAAAAACAACACTTATTGAACACTGTTTCTGAGTGCAGGCAGAATGTCAGCTAGTTAAAATCGATATCCATTGTGCAATCCAAGGTGATGTTGTGCTGGAGTGTGTCAGCATACGTGATGAAATGGAGAGCGAAGAAATGATGTTTCGAGTGGTGTTTAATACGGCTTTCATCAGATCAAACATCTTGATACTCAACCGGGATGAAATTGATATATTATGGGATGCTAAAGATCTGTTTCCAAAGGGCTTCAGAGCTGAGGTACAAAAGTTTTTCAGTCATACTTCATTCTATGGAAACGATAGTTCTTCTGTAATTGAGCTCTGTGGTAACCTAAACCATTCACTTTGCTGAAAGATTATTTTCTCAGAGGTTGATGCCCATGCTTCTGTTATCTCTATGGATTTTGCTGGCCTTGAGGAGAAGGATGGCCTGCCAGCTGAAGCGTTTGCCAAAGTTCATGAGATCTTCAGCTGTGTTGACTGGTCAGCACCAAATGCAGATGTCGCATTTAACATGCTCCAGCAAATGCATGACATGGATTTTGGACATAGTGCAGAACAAAGTCCTCAAAGTCGGGAAACCAGTCCAGGAATGCTCCATGACAGAAGAAAGAGAGAACGGTTGATGAGGAGCTCACTACTCTCGTGGGAAAATGCTGAAGGTCTCGTCGCGCCAGAGTTATTATCCCCACATACAAATTTTTTCCAGGATGAGCAGCAGAATCTTGAGAATAACAAAGAGACACCACCAACTACTCCTTTGGATCTGACCATTAAAGATTTGTTACGTGACAATGCCTCACTTCAGAATGCCGAGACACTAAAAAGGATCTTGACGAACTCGCTAGCACAAAATTTGGACCATATGGACTCACCAAATTCAGTTTCACCTACTCGATCGGTTGAAGCTGAACATGAAGTTTCCACTCAGACGCCTCAATCAGTATCTGGCCATGGAATTCGAGGTGCCGAGACCAGAAGTGCTTCTGATTCATCATCAGTACCTCAACTACAACCTCCTATCGCTTCTGCTGCTGAGAAGCTCCTTTTGTGTGCACAGTCATCTGCAAACCACCAAACTGCTCCTCCCAAGGCTCTCTCGACTTCACTACTCCCTTCTGCTCCACCACGGCCACCACCACCACCATCAACTTTGGCTTTGGAGGAGAATGTTGTCAAAGCTGAACCTCCACCACCATCACCACCTCCTCCATCAACTTCGGCTTTGGAGGATAATGCTGTTAAAGCTAAACCTCCACCACCACCACCTCCTCCTCCATCTTGTCCAGTAAAAGCTACAAGTCCTTCAATGGCCCCACCAAAGGCTCCACCTCCACCGCCTTTACCTTCTTCTGCACTCTCTGCTCCTCCACCACCTCCTCCGCCACCGCTTCCTCCTGTATCTTCATCTTCCCCTCCTCCTGCCACCTCCAGGCATTCAAATGCTCCTCCTCCACCACCTCCTCCTCCTCCTTGTACTGCTAGACATACTTCTTCTGCACCGCCATCGCCACCACTTCCTCATTCTGCAGCACCTCAAGCTCCTCCTCCGCCTCCTTGTTCTTCTGCACCTTCTGCTCCATCTGCCCCAGCGCCACCACCTCCTCCGCCTTCAGCTAATGGTACTTCCAGAGCTGGTAGTGGTGGAGATGCCTTGTCTGGACCTCCATCAACTGTACCACCATCTCCTGCTCCGCCAATGAGTGCTGGCCTGGGGGGCAAGGGACGGTTGTCCCGTGCCATAAGGAACAATCAGAAAAAGTTGAAACCTTTGCATTGGTTGAAGTTAACAAGAGCTGTGCAAGGAAGCTTGTGGGCTGAGGCACAAAAATCAGGAGAAGCCTCCAAGTAAGTTTTTGTTTTTCCCCCATAAGAGTGTATAATATCACTTGGAGAATGCTTTGTTATAAGTTGTTCCTGGTATATATCTAAAGTTTAATCTTTTTTGTTGATTATTCTCAAAGAGCTCCAGAGATTGATATGTCAGAGCTGGAGAGTCTTTTTGCTGCAGCAGCGCCAACTCCAGCTGGTGGGGGTAAAACGAATGCACGTGGCAATCGTGGACCTAAGACTGAGATAGTGCAGTTGGTATTTCACCTAACTGGTCTCTTATTGGCTCTAGAATGATTTTTCATTACAGTAGTTGATATCAGGGTGCTGCTAATTTCCTATGATGCATTTATCAAATACATCATGTGAAACAATGTTGAGGACCTTGAGCTGGTGTGTATACTTCAACTGTTAAAAGCATTTTTACTGTGCATGCACTCAGGCAGCTGAAGGTCTCTGTAGCTTATTAAGTGGATGCAGAATGAATGAAATTGCTATCTAGGTGCTGTGTTTTGTTGATTCCCAGATCTTTTTTTCCCCTCTCCACAGATTGACCACAGACGAGCCTACAATTGTGAAATCATGCTTTCTAAGGTTAAGGTTCCACTGAGTGAATTGACGGTAAATACACTCTGTTGAAATTTTTTGGTTGCTCTGGAAGGATTCAGGCTGCTTATGGTTATGGAAAAGACATTATTTTCTTTTGACAGAAGATCTTTCTATTTTTGGCTAGTTTGTATATTGCATCAGGATATTCTCTGACATTCTCGTCTACCCGTTTTATGTTCTGACAGGGTTATGTTTTAGCTCTGGAGGATTCAGCATTAGATGTAGATCAAGTAGAAAATCTGATAAAGTTTTGTCCTACCAAAGAGGAAATGGAACTCCTTAAGGTGAATCATTATTGAATGTTGTTGTATTCATTCTCAAAATGCTTACCGGCAGCATTAAGAGGTATTCTCATAAGAATTTACTTATTATCCTATGTTAATATTCATTTTGTCAGGGCTACACTGGAGACAAGGAAAAGTTGGGGAAATGTGAACAGGTCTGTGACATTCTCTTGTCCATCTGTTTAAAATTTCAGAAGCGAACATTTTGGTGTATTTTTCTGTTAGCTTATTTATGTCTAGCCAGAGTCTCATAATTGGCATCTTTTGTGGATCCTTTCTGCAGTTCTTCTTGGAGTTGATGAAAGTTCCAAGAGTGGAAGCTAAGCTCAGAGTTTTTGCTTTTAAGATGCAGTTCCGTTTACAGGTGACGAAAAAGGAATGAGTTCTCTCGGCCATCTTCTCCCAACTTCAATTTTTTTACACTCACCTATTTACCATTTTGCATTCTAGGTTTCCGACCTCAGGAATAGCCTAAATACAGTAAACTCGGCTGCAAAACAGGCAAGTTACTGATGGTGCTTTCTTCTTGGTGGAGACATTTCTTTGGGTCATCCTTCAACATTTCTGATTTAATCTAACATGTCAAATTTGCTCTCATCAGATCAGGAATTCTGCCAAATTAAAGAGAATTATGCAGACTATTTTATCATTAGGGAATGCTTTGAACCAAGGAACTGCTAGGGGTAAGTCTGGTTTTGTCATGCTGAAAATATTTTTTTCATTCCATGTACCGTTTAATTTTCTATTGCTGAAGCATCGTTTTCATTTAGGTGCTGCAATTGGATTTAGGTTGGACAGCCTACTTAAACTGACCGATACCCGGGCAAGGAACAACAAAATGACTCTCATGCACTATCTTTGCAAGGTAAAAACTGAGGTGTTTCATGGAGATATACCACCAGTGGGATGCAATAAAACTTCAAAATTCACTGTGCTTACTATGGGGGCAGGTGCTTGCTGACAAGTTACCGGAGCTTCTTGACTTCTCGAAGGACATAATCAGTTTGGAACCTGCATCCAAGGTATCGCGGTTTCACCTTCATAACTGTGGAAGCAAGTCTTGATAATGTGACCTCGTGGCTGAATGTGTGTTTGTAAAAATCTAGGTACAATTGAAGTTCTTAGCAGAAGAAATGCAAGCTATAAGCAAAGGACTCGAAAAGGTCATGCAAGAGCTATCATCCTCGGAGAATGATGGTGCCGTTTCTGAGAACTTCTGTAAGGTAACACATTATTCCCATTGTCTGTGTCTCTGTTCATCTTTTGAGTCGGATTTAAGACCTGCATGTGATTTTAGAAGCAAAATTGTTTGGCAAAAGATGTGCATTGACAAGATGTAGGACTAGAAATAGCTTCTTTTATGCACTTCTGGCTAATCAAGTTTTCCTTGTTCAGACCCTTAAGGAGTTCCTTCGATTTGCTGAAGCTGAAGTAAGATCACTCGCTTCTTTGTACTCCGGAGTGGTATGTCATCTCATCTCAATTTTCACCTTGAAATCAACTATTTCATGTTTATAGTCCAAGACCATCTGAATGCCTTGGGTGTTGTTTTTAGGGTAGGAATGTGGATCAATTGATTCTTTACTTTGGAGAGGATCCAGCCCGTTGCCCATTTGAACAAGGTACATTCCTAGATGAATATTTTTCATGTCTTTCAGAACTTTTGGCTTTAGATCTGCTTCTCACTATTATGACCAATGACACAAAATGTGCAGTTTGTTCGACGCTGCTCAACTTTGTGAGGCTATTCAACAAAGCTCACGATGAGAACTGCAAGCAGCTTGAAATGGACCTGAAGAAAGCAGCAGAGTCCGAAAAGAACAAAGTAGCAGTAGATGCATCCGAGAACAACCCAACCAAGTCCTTGCTGCAAACTGCAGTCCAAACCAGCAGTGTCAAATGACCAAAACCTTCAAGGCCATCAACTTTTTCGCCGTTCTCAAAACTGAAACCTTTAAGGCAGCCTATCTCAAGTACTGAACAGACAAGGACGGGACCTTATGGGACGTCGAATGAAGCCTGCCGACGAGTACGCACACCTGGCTGGTGGATCTAAAAATCTGGGTCTCGACACACGTAGCGTTATCAGTCTTGCTGATGGCTCGAAAGTTTCCAGCTTTCTTCTGCTAGAAGGTAATCCCCTCCGCCAGGCTCTTGAAACCCACAAGAATCGAAACACAGGCTGTTAGAAAGTACGATGCTTTTTGAAGGGTAGGGTTGGCTACTTGTACATGTTCTTTTTAGTAACCCTTAACATTCCAGCTCTATGGATGGAAGTAGGAGGGAAGAACTCCGTTTCTGCTGCCACTCACAATTTTGTCTCCTGACTTTGTTTCTGTTTTCTGAACAACCTCTCTGCCTGTAGAAACACATATACATCTATTTTAGCCTGTACATAAAAATAGTGTTGTAGTAATGACTTCTTTCTTTCCTTCTGCTTGCTTTATTCAGAGTTAGCCTCCTCCCAACAGGTTAGCTGTGGAGATGTTTCAAGAATTATGGCCAGTCATATGGTATTCGAACCGAAGTGCATTGTACTCGATCTGACTAGCTCGATTTTATCCTAACATCGATCTCTACCGATTTAACGAGATGCGAACCGAATCGCTAAACATGTCATTGCCCCCAACAAATCCTCCAAGTTGTATAAAAGACATGGATTGCAAAACCTATGTGATCATATATATATATATATATCACTTTGTTAATGAGATTAATAGGGTTAGTTTATGTGGATATGATTGGCAATCGTATCCATAATACCATGAGTTTTGGAATAGGGGACTGTGTCTGCTTCCTTTTGGCTCTTCCCTTGCCCTCAATAATAATGTCACATTCTACCATCAAACTAATCAGGATTCAGAAAGCCCCTGAAAATCATACAGCGTCTTGCAAGATAATCTCGTATGTAAGTGTGAGAACCCCGCTTCTAGGGATTCTCGATACTGATCTTCGACACCCTCAACTCTCGTGACGATTAGGGATTTAGGGTTGAGATTAGGGAATTAGGGATTTAGATGAGAAAGAATAGAATTGGGAATCGGCCGAGGCCTTGGATTGGGAGAGAATAGAAATTAGGAGTTGAGGGGATAAACTAGGGTTTAGAAGACTGTTCTTAATATTCTGGGTGACTGATTATGACGTAAACTCAAAGTACATATTTATAGGAAATACTGGAAAACCCTAATAATAATCCTAATACGACTAAATCTCTACTAACCATAATTATAATTATCATACCTAATATAATAATAGAAACCCCAAATAAATGTGTTTCTCACAATCCATCCCCTTGAAAACAACCTTGACCTCAAGGTTGTAGTTGACTTCTACCTCCTTGACCTTCCGCTTTCTTCGTTTCCAATTGCGCTCGATCCCTTGAATGAAATCTTCTCGTGCAACTCCCACTTTCCTTGTCTCTTCTCCACCCACGTGACATGTGTCACGTTCTTCATAGTCGAACAATCCGCTCTCTTCCTTTTTGAAATCAACGAAATAAGAATCGGAGAATTGTTTTTGCTCCATAATTTCCTTCATGGGCTTGGTGGTGAAAACAACCTCCCAAACTTCTTTTCCTTCACTCCTGGGTCGGCCCTCAATTGTTTGGAGAAGGAAGTTGTGGCCCAACCAACTATTAAGCCCATTCATTCTCCCCTTCTCTCTAATTCTATTCGGGCTTGACTCCATGAGAAGCCCACCTGCCGAGCTCTTAAACCCATATTTCTTTTCCTCCCAGCCCATCTTAATTTTTAAAACATAGAACATATTGGGCTTCATTCCTCTATCCAGACATTGCCCACTATGCTCAGATTTCGGCCCGATCCCCTATTCTAGCCGGCCCAAGGCGAGTTCAGACTTCTTCGACCGAGAGTCGATCCGCCCAACTCGAGCCCAGCGACCCGAACCACAGCTTGGCCCAATGGTTCTAGACGCTTGGTGGCGCGACTTAGGGTTCCTGGAGAAGGGAAACTGTCGCCGCCTTCCTTCTCCTTCGAGTCCTTCTCCGCCAGCTCCCAATGCCGCCGATTTCCAGGTGGCCACGAATCCGGCACCGTCCTCTTCCACGACGCGCAACCCATCTGACGGCACGGTGGCCTCCATGAATCCACCGCCGCCTTCCACTCCGTCTCGTTTTCCTGCGGAGGATTCTTCTTCGATGTCGCCTTCTCGATGATCAACGTCGCTAAGGAAGCTTCAGTCAACCGCGCCGCCGCATTCCGCTTCGCCTCTGCGTCGATCGACTTCTTCTTCCTCTCATTCTCCGGCTCAACCCCCGGCGTCGAGCTCTTCGTCGCCTCCTCCTCCGACTGCGCTCTCTTTGCCTTGGTCTCCGGCGACGAGATCATCAGACGGCTCGGAGGGAGCTCCCATGCCGCGCTTCTCATCTCCAGCCTCATCACGTCGCCGATCGTCGATTCAGGAGAAAGAGTGAAGTCATTGCCCTCACTCTCATCGTTCCTCGTCGGCAACCAGATCCTCCGGAGAAGAGATTCGCCTGCTCTCAACGCCGTCTTCGACGACTCGTCCTCTCCGGTTGATGACCCAATGGACGACGCCGTCAATCGCTGCTTCCCTGCTGCGATTCGCGACTGTCGCGAGTCAACCCGGCTACCTAATGCCTTTGTTGCCTCGTAGCGACGATGGCTGCTGTTGCAAGGCTCCCTCGTCAGGTAGATCTCCGAACTCCTGGTCCCAGAGTTCTGGGACTTCCCCACCACGTCGCTGTTCGCTGGGAGAGGTGCTCTCGTGCCCTTCTTCTTGCAGAATCCCCAATTCATGGCAAGACCACGCGTTACCCTTTCCTCCACCCCATCTGTCTTCTTCCACCGCAACGAACCCTGTTCTCGGAGTTGGAACGACTCAAGGACCAAGATTGAATTACCGGCAGCGGACGAGACTTGGATGTTTGGTTGATCCCTTGCCGCCATTAGAGTTTCCTCTTTTGGAGATGATAGCGTAGTGGTGATCTCCGAAAGTTTCGGCTGCTCAATACCTTCGGCAACTCGCTCTTCTTTGGCGGAGCTCTCGGTCGTCCGGCCTTCTCCTCCGACCACCGTTGGTGGAGTTGGACCCTCTTTCGTGGCTGGTGGCTCCCAGCTTGCTCCCGAGATTAGCATCAACGTCGGCTGGGTTGGGAGCTCCAACCAATCTTCGAAATCTATTTCTGCAACTGCGACCTTCGACAATGATGGCGAGTCTTCCCTCATCGGCTCCTTCGACACGACGTTTGCGGCTTTGGGTGGAGCTGCCCTCGTGATGTTCCCGGACAGTGGTAAGGACGAGGTCACCTCGTTCCTCCTCACCCCTTCCAGCTTCAACTTCAAAAGCTTTGTGAGTTCTTTGACTGAGAGCTCGAAGTTGGTCGAAACCATGGTACGAGTGCCACAACCGGGCTCTGATACCACTATGAGAACCCCGCTTCTAGGGATTCTCGATACTGATCTTCGGCACCCGCAACTCTCGTGACGATTAGGGATTTAGGGTTGAGATTAGGGAATTAGGGATTTAGATGAGAAAGAATAGAATTGGGAATCGGCCGATGCCTTGGATTGGGAGAGAATAGAAATTAGGAGTTGAGGGGATAAACTAGGGTTTAGAAGACTGTTCTTAATATTCTGGTTGACTGATTATGACGTAAACCCAAAGTACATATTTATAGGAAATACTGAAAAACCCTAATAATAATCCTAATACGACTAAATCTTTACTAACCATAATTATAATTATCATACCTAATATAATAATAGAAACCCCAAATAAATGTGTTTCTCACAGTAACCTACTTTCTCTACCAGTTCATATGATGACCACTCATATCGGTTACTAAAATATGACGGTACTGCGCTGCGTAAATCGAGCGGGTGTTGTTAACTTGTTACCACCTACCACTAATAATGCCTTGATTTGGGAATCATGGACCGATGGAGGAGCCAACATGTAACAGTACTATTATTGGCTTATCACACTCTGCATGAAAGATCTGTTCTCCTTTTTGCTACATATGGTGTAAAATTCCAATGAATTTGTTTGTAGACAGTACTCTTTGGCAGGTTGCCTTACACGGGACGAACTGTGGAGAGAGGCAGAGAGACCTGAGTTCTCCCTCATATAATTCCTCAAACCCCAATTTCCAATGCTATTTTTCTGACATTATTATATTTGGCAATACCTAACACTGCAAATCCCTATGTTCGTGCAATTCAGGTAAAATGTAATTTTTTGTGAATGATGTGAAAGTGAGTGTTGATAGCATAAAATAAGGGCACATTAACAAAAAAAAAAAAAACAACCCATTACAATATTGCATAAAGAAATCATAGTGATATGTTCCTTAAAAAAAAAAGGAAATCATTGTGATATGGTAATCAGTGAAAATATTTTGCGCCCGTTTGCTACTTTTGAAATGTTTGTGACCTTTTAGTTACCAAATCGAATTTGTGACACGAAAATGATCAATTACCCGTATGTAAAACCAATTTTGGTAAACTATACATACTGGGACTTTGCTACGATGACATGCATGTCACGGTGACATGCACTTTTCGGTCGACCTCATATAGGATCAGGTCGACCTAATCTGTTGTTTCAGTGTAAAAACAGTTTCATGGTGCCTACTTTGGATATTCATATCTTACAATTGGCTAGATGGAAATTGGAGATTAAAGACTTGTTTTTAAGCTGAAGTGTCCCTCTACACATTAAAGTACTTGGGAGCTCAATGGAAAGTCCAGAAGACCATTTTTTAACCTGACCAAAAGGCTATGCCAAAACTGAGAAACTGCCTGAAAATGGCTAAGTCTGGCAACGTGTTTGTCAAGCCTACTTTGGAGCTCAATTTGAGAAGCATGGATGCGAATCAAGTCCAGAGGCCTCTACCACGTTAAATTACGTATTTTTTTATACAAAGGCAAGGCATTGGATGAAAAATTGAATATCTTTAAGGCTTCAAACAAAAGGCTCGAAGTTGCTACGAAGGCTGTTTTTCTGGCAGCTTGCTTGTGCTCGAAGTCTGCCAAAAAAACAGCCTTCGTAGCAACTTCGACCCTTTTGTTTGAAGCCTTACAGATATCCAATCTTTCATAAATGCCTTGAATTTGTATAAAAACATACCTAATTTAACGTGGTAGAGGCTCCTGGACTCGACTCGCATTCATGCTTCTCGAATTGAGCTCAAAAATAGGCTTCACAAACACGTTTCCAGACTTGCCATTTTCAGGCAGTTTCCCAGTTTTGGCATAGCCTTTTGATGAGGTTCAAAAATGGTCTTCTACACTTCATATCGAGCTTTTAATCACTTCAATATGTAGAGGGACACTCCAGCTTCAAAACAAGTCATTAGTCTTCAATTTCCATCTAGCCAATTGTATGATATGAATATCCAAAGTAGGCACCATGAACTGTTTTTACACTGAAACAACAGATTAGGTCGACCTGATCCTATATGAGGTCGACCGAATCCTTATTTCTGTCACACGATTCATATAATACGCCCTTCATTATTTTTCTTAGGAACCAAAAGGGAAGAGGGAACTTACTGTTGTCGTCTACATTTGCATGTGAAGCCAATGACTTTTTTTTCCTTCTATTCTAGATGGGGTTGGCGCCTCGGCCTCTTCCTAGGTCACTGTGCCCTTGATAAATAAAAGTGTCCTGAAAGTAACAAGGGCATATAATTGAGTACCCTTACCTCGACGGTAAATAAAGAAAGAAGAATGATAACAATCCCATAAAAAAATTACCACGAGATGAAAAGAGCAAAAGCTACCTTAAAAAGTCCTCCTAAATCATTAAAGTATAAAGTGGTTTGCTTTTGTTAACTTTTTTTTTTACACTGAGTGAGGGTTAGAGAATATGGTAGGGAGATGGATAATTTACTGCAAGTTCTAGTAGTAGGCTTTTGGATAACATCTAGTTTTTTTTTTGGGGTAGAAAGATAACATCTAGTTGGTGTCATTAAAAACAATAATGTGATCTATGTGTGTTCAAGTCTCGAACGGTCGTTAGTACTACGTTGTATAATTTCTTTCGGTTAGATGTAATTGCATTGATTGTAGAATTGTAGATTTGTAGTACAAGAAAAGATGATCTCATGTACACTTGAACGAGATCTAAATTATGTGATTCTTCTCACCGAGAGTGTCCCATTTGAAACATGTTTAACAATCCGGTCAACTTTGTAGTTGGTTCGACATGGGGGAAGGAGAGAGATATTAGGCCTGAGGACGAGCTGGTCGTATATATTTTCCTTCAACGAGCATATTCATACATAGCATTCTCAAGACCGGGGGAAAAAAGACAAGAGGATCGGATAGAATTTTGAAGAGATTTGAGACGTTCAATAAAAGCTCGGTAGGTAAACTCTCATCCTCAAACAATGTTCTGCATCTTCATCGTTTTGAATCTTTTTTGTTTCTTTTTATACTACCACTTTATTATTCGTCATATACCGACATCAAGTCACATATACGTTAATAGTTTACATTTCCAAAATAAAACCTTCATAAGAGACACTAAGAGAGAGTCTTCTCAACCTATATATGACAAACCAATTCACTATGTAATTCAGTTTTGAAATCGTATCGTAACAATGATTCGACCCGTGAAATGGTCTATCAAACACTAAAGGTGGGTCGTGTGTGTGATAAGTTGCCCGTTATGGGACTTTAAAGGACTCTACTTTGCCTTTGCGTCGATAAATAAATGAACAATAAGAAGCAAAACGCCAAAAAACAAAGCAAAAGAAAAGAAAGGGAGAATAGTAATACTAAGGAAACAGACACACCCAACCCACCACCGACCCCGTACCCGACCCGACAATTCATACCCTTTTCTTTCTTCACCTTCTTCTTCTTCCTCTCTCTGCTTTCAAGAAGGATCCCAATGCTGCTTCTGCTTTCCTCTTCTCATTACTAGTACCCTTCCTTCTCCAGTACTACCACCAACCGCCATTCCTTCACCTTAACGTTTCTCTGTCCTCTCTCTCCATTATTGCCACTCAATTTTGCTCCACCATGTCCTCCTACTAGGCCAGCACTCAATTACCCAGAAGACTCAACAAAAGTGGGGGGGAAAAGGTAAAAGAAAATGGAGGTCAGTGGAAGGAGAAGATCAGTACCTGCTGCTGCTGCGGCAGCAGGGTTGGTTAACAATAATAACAACAAACCCAGTAGTGTGATTGTGGCAGCTGGCTCTGTTTGGGAGAGCAGAATGAAGCTCGATGAAGTCAAAGGCGGGTTCAAGGTCTTCAATGCCGACGACGACGAGAATCCCGAACCGCCGCCGGCGGTAACGGTGGCAGCGACGCCGAGGAGGTCGCCCAGGAACCTCGCCACGGGGACGGTGGCGAGCAGTGGGAAGAGGAAGACGTGGAAATCGGAGAGCTTCGACGGCCCAATTCGGTTGAGTGCGTCGGCCGATGGAGTCAAGAAATCGCCGATTCAGGGGAGGAAGTTGAGATCTGAAGCGAGCAGCGAGGGAATTGCGAGGAGTCCGGTTCAGGTGAGCAAGAAGGGAAGATCTGAAGTAGTAGGAGTTGTTTCCACGATTCAGATTGGGAAGCTGAGATCCGCTGGAAATTCTGGGAAAGAAGTTGAGAATTCGCCGGTGAAACTGGAATCGAAGGTCGGTGGTGGTGTTGAGAAGAGCGATGGTGAAACGAAGGAGGAGAAATCAGTGCCTGAGAAGGAATTGGACGAATCTGTTTGTCAAATTGAGAAGAAGCCATCTGAAATTGAGGAAACAGAGGAGAGTTGCAGGGAGTTTGGCGTTTGTGAAGAGAAGGTGGTTTCTTCTGCGACCGTAGAAGACGATCGCGCCGACGGTGATCAGGACTTTGAAGAAGAAGAGGAGGAGGAGGAATTCGAAGAAGAAGAAGAGACGGACGAGGAAATTGAGAAGAAGAGCTTCGATGTTAAGGAGATTAATGTTCAAGAACACGAGAAGCCAAAAGAGAAGAAATTCGAAGAGAAGAAAATCCCGATTCCTGAGCAGAAGCCGACGAAAGGAGTTGTTCATCGTCAGTTTCACAACAGAGCTCCACCGCCGGCTCCGCCCACCGTGAACAAACAGACGCCGCCGGTGATGAGAAGAGCTGCAGCTTACCAGAACTTCACTAAACCCACTCCTACTCCAGGTAGAATCACGAAAACAGAGCACCTGCAAAAAATTCTCCCTAAACTTTTCAAAATTTTCACAAAGCGTCTTTCTTTTCCGTTTCAGCTCCATCCCCAGCTCAATCCAGGAGTTACCCAAGAAGGCAAAGCAAGCTCCAGAATCTGGGTCAGATCCCTTATCCACAACCATCCCCAATCTCTCCCTCGGCACGAAATTCGTCTCTTACTAACATTTTCTCGGGAAAATTCGTTTCTTTTCCCTCTTCTGCAGTGGATTTAGTGATGTGGAGAGACGTGTCGAGATCGGCATTCGTGTTTGGAATCGGAACGTTCACCATAATCTCATCTTCCTACACGCAGGATCTCAACATCAGGTAATTCACCACATCCCAAATTCAATTCCTTTTACCTCTGTTTTTTACCAAGGAAACAGAGTACCCATTTTTTTAATAACCCTCTGTTCTTTTTTTCCCATCACACAGCTTCATTTCTGTGATGTCTTATCTGGGGCTGGTTTACCTCGCTGCAATCTTCCTCTACAGAACCCTTATTTCCAGGTAATTTGGGGGAAAAAGATCAAAATTTTAGGTTCATCCAGAATTGTCGGTAGAGCCAGAGTTTGGCAACCTAGTAGGTTCAGGTTGAGTAACTCTACTCCGTGCCAGTTCGAGTAATCGGTTAGGTCTCGTCAAGCCTGATCATCGACGAACACACTCATCCAGATCATTGTAGGTTGAATGTATCTCTAGTTTTTTTTACAGTGGTGAAATTTTTTGCTGTTACAGGGGAATTGTGGAGGGAGATGATGGTTATGAGGACACCGGGAGCTACGTGGTTGGCGAAGGGGAGGCAATCTGTGTGGTGAAGTTAGTTCTGCCGTACCTGAACGAGTGCCTGCTCAGAATCAAAGCCCTCTTTTCCGGCGATCCTTCCACCACCATGAAGGTAAAACAGTAAAACAGTAAATGTCCTGTTTTTTTACCGGAGAAAAGAGTACAAAATGTACAATCTTACAGTGATGATTGATGTGAGTGAGCCTTTTTTACTTACACGTCAAATTGCTGGTGGCAGTTGGCAGTCCTGCTGTTCGTTCTTGCCAGGTGTGGCGGCTACATTACCATCTGGAAAATGGCCAAATTGGGTAACTTTTTTTAACCTTTACCTTCCTTTCTATATAACCTTTGGTGAGGTATTTTCAATTTTGTTAATGTCAAGTATTTTTGACTTTTTTTACCTAACACGTGGCTGCGCTGCAATTGGGATGCACAGGATTTTTCGGGGTTTTCATACTGCCAAAAGTCTGCTCGTCGTACTCCAGCCAGTTAACCTCTTACGGTAAAAAAAACAAAAAATTACTTTCCTCCTAATCTTTTTAGTTTTTTTACTGTTTACTGTCGGTCCACTAGTTACTCTTGTCCACGTTTCCCAATCGAGAGAGCTATTATTCAATACCGTTAGTGCATGGATGTCACCCGTGCAGTCGCACTCATGACGAAAGAACGTAGATGTGGATGTGGTGACCACTTACCTATTTATTTTCTCCTTTTTTATCAATCACCTGTAGGCCAGCAGAAATTATTTGCTTTCTTTTCTGGTTTTTGGAACAATATCGGAGATCAAATCGGTGAGACTAATGATCGTGTTTTCCCTCTCGTGAAGCCAAGTTCTGGATTCGACGATTTCGCGACGCGTGGGAGAAGTGCACGCACAAGAAGGCCGTGGCATTGGGCATCTTCACCTTGGTGTGGAACATGTCGTCGATTGTGGCTCGTGTTTGGGCTGGTAAGTGTCGAACGTACGTAAAAGAACCTTTCGGTCTTTTTCGATTTAACTGATCGGGGTAAAACAGATAACATTCTCGTTGTTGGATTTTTTTTGTTACAGTGTTTATGATGTTCGTGGCTGTTCGATACTACCAACAACGTGTGGCGCAAGACAGTGAGAATTGGGAGGAGTGTGATGACGATAACGAAGAAGAAGTTATTGTAGGTGATGCGAAGGAGGAAGATTTTGGGCCGAGACGCCGGCCCAATTATTTTGAAGTAAATAGTAAAGTAAAAAAGAAATACTAGTTAGGGTGAAAAAAGCTACATTACTACAAGATTAATAAAAAGTTACCCTACCTCCGATTTGTTACCATTTCCATGCTGTTGCTTGTTCATTCCACTTGTTTGTTTTGGTATTGGGCTATATATGGCCCAACTTCTTTTCCAACATGCCAGCCCATTAATAAAGGCCCATGGACATTTCTCGTAAGACGATCCAGTTTTGTCACTCCCCAGCCCACGTATCAGCCCATATCTACCCCATGCGGTTTTTTATTGGTTACGGAATAACAGAAAAATTCTCCACTAAGCGAACAACCGTTCTCTCTCCCTCCCTCTCCTTTCTCTTCCCCCGCAGACACCGCGGCGGTTTTCCGAGCTCGCGCTTCTCTCAAATGTCTCTTCGTCAACCCTAACTCAACCTATTAACCAGTCACTCCCTCGACGGAGGCGGAATATTCCGACACCGGCGCTGCGTCTTCTATCGCTCTTTCAGGATTCGGAATCAGCCATAAGAGAAAACGCGCCTTCGTGCTAGAAATTGGCATTTCTGTAGTTGTGGAACTACCGTTTTTCTCCGGCGAGAAGGAGGAGAGAGAACTAATTTATTTCGTGAATCAGAGTTCCGAGCAAGAGGTTCTGGTTTTCTGAACTCAATACAGGTCAGTTCCTCCGGAAACTTCTTTCCGTTTTCTAGCAATAGGCGAACTAGACCTGATAGTTTTCTTTAGAGCTTGACCTAATTAGGCGGTGGTGCGGCTCTGATATGTCGACTCGTGATCTCGAAGCTTTTTTGGGAATGTTCTGTAGTGACGGTTTTGAACTTAAGAGTAGTGAAACTCGCTAGTCGGTGGCTTTGTGGCTAATGTGCTGTGTGGATTTCTTTGGAGCTTATGTTACGAAATTGCAGTTGCACTACAAAACCTGGATTCCGTTTTTTCATTGTGATTTTGCTGTATTTGAGAATGGTATTTGAGTTGGTGGTCCTTTGTGGTGCAGATGAGTCTTGTGACTGATTCTCCGGTGAGCTCATCTGGCAGTGATGATTTTGCTGATTTTCTTGACGATCATCTTGATGCTGAATCTGATAATGAAGACGACAATGGAGAAGCTAAAGATGAGTTTGCTTCTAGTTCTTCATCCTCCTCTTCCAGCGAGGATGAATTCGAAGATGATGACCAACCTGTAAGCAAGAGGTACTAGTGGACTTCCTTGGGTGTTCTAGTTCTGTTTGCTGCTCTATCTGCCTCTACTCACTTATTTCGTATTGTATGTTTTGTTTGAGCTACAGAGGATGAAGAATCATATGTAGCTGTGTATATATGTTGTCGGATTACTTGATTCGCTCTGAAAAATTAGGATTTTGTTTTGGGTTCAGACCAGTGAAAATGACTTGACAATTCATATACAGGACAAAGATTTCAGAGGTGGAGATAGTGCAAAATGGAGATGCTGCTGAGGGGTCAGCTTCTCATGTGATCGTGGAGCAGAAATTAGGTACATTCTAAGCATATAACTTCTGACTTCATATTAGGTTCCCGGCCTCTTATGAATCTTGTAGTTAATGTCATGTCTAGGCATGTGCTTACTTCTTGCTGCTCACCATCATCTCATTTTTTTCCCTTCTGCCACAGAATGTCGATCCTTGTTGTCTTAGTTTGTAATGGTTTATCGTTTCCCTGCATCTGTTTGCTTCTGTGAATTGTTTAATGCTGTAAACCGTAATGTCCAGCAACTCAGTTTATGCCCTTTGATCTTGTATTTTGCAGAGGCATCATCAAGTGCATCTGTCAGCAAGAATGAATGTACACATCCAGGGTCTTTTGGTAAAATGTGCATAGTTTGCGGAGCACAGGTTGAGGTTTCTGGGGTATCATTTGCAAACATACACAAGGTATGCATTTCTGTAAATGACTGTTGTGTACGTTCTAACTTAGTCGAAACAATCATATCTTGAGTCAAACTTACATGTACCCTTTTCTTATATTCTGCACTTGGTGTGATAATTGAATAAAATCCGAACTTGCAGGAAATTTTGATTGGGAATGCGGAAGTTGCTCGATTGCGAGATACTGATACCAAGAGTGTGTTGTGCCGCAAGAAGCTTTATTTGGTACTTGATTTGGATCATACATTGCTGAATTCTACTCTTCTTTCTCATATGGTCCCGGAAGAAGGGTATCTAAACAATCAGATAGACTCTGTACAAGGTAAGCTCTAAGGGCCGCTTGCTTCTTGTATTTTAAAAATTCTTCATTCCTGGGAAGAGGAAGAAGCAGATTCGATATTAATGGTGTTTTGTGCTCCTAATCCTCTCGTTATCCGCCTTGTATTTGTTTGTAAATGATCTCATCTTCTAATTTGATTAATATTTTGCTATGTACTCATTGCCAATTTCCTGTTTATTTAGCCAGCTTTATTGCATTTTATTGATGTTGTGTATTTTCATTTCACAGACTGTCAAAATGGAAGCCTATTTAGGTTGAGCTTCATGCACATGATGACCAAGCTTAGGCCCTATGTGCACACTTTTTTGAAGGAAGCTAGCCAGATGTTTGAGATGTATATATACACTATGGGAGACAAAGCGTATGCACTGGAAATGGCCAAATTACTTGACCCGAAAAATGAATACTTCCACGCCAAGGTAATTTCTCGGGATGATGGCGCTCAGAGGCATCAGAAGAGTCTCGATATGGTACTGGGAGAAGAAAGTGCCGTTCTGATTCTCGACGATACCGAAAATGTGAGTGTATCCGCCGCAGAATATTATTTACATTTCCGACACAAGTTTGAATGATTATCTCAAACAAATGAAGTGTGTTTGATATTCTTACGAGGAGTTTTTGTGTGATATAGGTGTGGCCAAGCCATCGAGACAACTTGATACTGATGGAAAGATACCATTTCTTCGCGTCGAGCTGTCGACAATTTGGGTTCGGATGCAATTCCCTCTCTCAGCTGAAAAGCGACGAGAGTGAACCCGAAGGGGCACTTGCGGCTGTTCTTAACGTCTTGAGGAGAGTTCACCATATCTTCTTCAACGTATGTTGTCTCCTAGTATTTTTCTTTGAATGTTCCTTGTACTACGTGTTCACCCTAGTTCGTGCAACTCAAGTATAAACTGCCTTTTGGGTCGTTGCAGGAATTGGCCGACCAAACCGGTCGACGGGATGTGAGACAGGTCCTGAAAACTGTTCGGAAAGACATTCTAAAGGGGTGCAGGATCGTGTTCAGCCGTGTCTTCCCATCCCAGTTCCCAGCCGAGAGCCACCATCTCTGGAAGATGGCGGAGAAGCTCGGAGCTACGTGCGCCACAGAGGTCGATCCATCCGTTACCCACGTAGTTGCCATGGATCCCGGTACGAAGAAGTCGCGCTGGGCGCTGGAGAACGACAAGTTCTTGGTCCTCCCGCGGTGGATCGAGGGGGCTAACTACCTTTGGCAGAGGCTGCCGGAGGAGAATTTCCCCGTGAAGAGCAATGAACCCCCCAAGTCGGAAGCTAAGGTCAAAGATCCTGATGCTTAGCGCTTTTAACCCTCTGATCCAAAAGTTTTCTTTCCGGTTTTAGAAACCTCTAATTGGAATTCGGCTTATAGCTTCATTGGAGATGTACATAGCAGCTTCCTTTCTTCGTTGGGGATTACAGAGAAGAACCTTTGTTGCCTGACCGTGCTCGGGGCTTTCTAGAAAGCCCAATAAGAAGATACGGGCTCGAGGACACTGTGATTTGTGGGCCGGCATTGATCCGTAGGGGAGTCATTAGCGGGAGAGAGTTACTGAGGCCTGGAAATGCCAGCCCGTTTAGCGACTGTGTTCTCCCCCCTGTCTTCTCTGTGTGCGTGTGTCCAGCTCATGGTGCGAATCATCGAGAGACTAGATGGGAATCGTCGAGAGACTAGATTTGATATTTAAAGTGTCAAGATTAACTGCATTTTCATGTGCAACTACAAGTTAACATTTCATGTTAGAAGAGATTTTGTTCTCGAGTCCCTTCGCAGTAATCATTTCATCGTGTTTCATATAAGAGTTTGTGAATGTCAAACTCAGCTTTTCTCTTGTTGTTAAGCATGTCTAACTTGTTATTCTACATTGATTGCATGTGGCACGATACAATCAAAAGATTAGACTATTAAATGGACAAAACAAGTACGAAGAGATGTCAGCAAGACATAGATGAAATTTCAAATCACTTTTTTTTTTTATTTTATCAATAAGGATTATTATGTTTGTTCTTCCAATTAAGAGACAAGCATGAGATGGGGAAATGTTGAGGTGAGCAATTGATCCAACCAATTGGTTAGGTTGGTCACATGCAACTTGGTTAGGCAATTTCATGTTAGAATTCTCCATTTTTTGGGTACCTAAAATTAGTTGTCCCATGGCCCTCTTATACAATCCTTAGGGGGGAAATTCTCAGCCAACTCAACTTCTTTTGTTCTATCTATTTCCCCATGTGTGGTTACAAGAGGATGAGTGGCAGATTCCTTGGAAATTTGGCCATGGAAGGTGATCTTTCAGAGAGAACATGGCAACTTTCAAGATCAAGACAAGTTATGGAAACGAAAGCGCCATTTTCCCTGATTATGGGGCACATGCAATTAGCCCGTAATCATTGGGTTAGTTTAGTTCTAAGAGATTTCATTATATTATATTGTAGTGTGCACGAGACATCTTGAATTGGCATGAACGCGTTATAATAGAGTCAAATGCAGAACTATCTTATCGAACTCAAATTTTCGACAGATTCAACTTGACATTATGTTGGAACTTTCTGCATAATGTCGATCAGCGGCTGATAATATCTTCATATATGCTCCATTAAGTTTGTTGCTAAGATAAATTCAAAATTGAAATGGGATACTTGATGGCATCTACTCTTTGTTAAATGTGATTAGTTTTTTTTATTTTTTTTATGAATGTGTGATTAGTTCTTAATTAAGGTGGCTCTTTTGGGTTTCCTATGAAAGCAAACCACAAACCGGCATGCAACAGTTAAACATCTTTGTCGTTCATGTCATGTTTATATATTTGACTCATTGAGTAGTTAACAGCAAGACTTCTCTGGCTACTTGTTGGGTGAGGCTTGAGAGTGAGACAGCACAGAGAATAAAAGGGAATCTGAATTTATAATTGAAAAAAAAAACAAATTTATGAAAATATTGGGTGAACCAGAACATTTTATATTGTTATTTTATTAGTACTAAATATAGAAAGATAAGGCATACATTATTGTTGTACCAATATTTACACTTGTCATCTGGACAGTTTTCCATCAACCAGAATATGGGCACTAGTCAATTTTTCACCCTCAATATTTCTTCTTGGCCTCAAATCATTTTATGTAAAATCTCATTTTAATAGGGAAAAATCATGATACTTCAAAAAACTAATTAATAAAAATAAATCATATCCTAGCTAAGAGGTGGTGTGGTGGAGGGTTTCTGTTTAGCTTGGGATGTCGAGCTTCGGAGAGTCGGTTTGTAGGTTGAATTATTTTTGCACCATTTGGTTAAGTTGTGTCAAACCAGTGGATAGAGAGAGTCGTCTGTCACTAGTTCATATATTTTTCAAAAAAAGATCACCTTATCTAAGTTAGGAAATTATTTATAAGGGTTTTTATGTTAGCTTGGGATGTTGAACTTCGAAGAGTCGGTTTGTAGAATTTCTTTGTACCGTTTGGTTGCATCAAAGCAGTGGATAGAGAGAGTCGTCTGTCACTTATTTCACATACTTATCGAAAAGATGACATGATTTTGACGAAATATTATCATACTAACATATCCAAAATGTAGCTGCAAGGTTGCATTTCTCCTTTTTTTTTTTCTTCTCTTTATTGTGATACTAACCACATATACATGATTACTTACTGATATTATTGTACCGTCGCTTATAAACGAAGGATAGGACGCGTCTGAATCTCGTTGGTCCAAAAATTCCATGAAAGAGGAAGAAGAAAGGAATATCAATATCAAATAGAAATTTAATTTCCACAAGCAAACATATAGATTGAAAAAAAAACAGATGTCCCAATAGGAATCATGCAACCTCTTGATTTGAATCTTTCATAATCTTCAGTATTCTTGCATGTTCCATTCCCATATGCATTGAGTGTTGTTCTTTTGTTTCCATCCCAGACTTACGTATAATTATTTTTCTCCCTCAATAATATTTTTATTTTTTTGCTAGTTACGAATGTATGTCACATAAGTGCTCATCTGGGAAGTTCTCTCTCTTTTGTGGACGTAAATCAATCATCGGACAAATCATATAAGTTATTATGCACGTTTGATTGATCTCTTCCGACACTCGTACTATTTTGCATAGTATCTGAGCATCAAATTTAGTTCTCATTTTGGAATATTGACAAACCCTAACATAAAGAATTGAATTAACTGAAAACAGTGTATGGTGGATTCGTGTGCAAATTTTAAGATCTCATAAATAAAAAAGTTTATTGGATGTATAAGCAAATGTATCGATTAGTTCTACTCTTAGACCTCTTTGCTTCCAACCATTCGAGTTATTTGCTAACTGAGTGATAGTCAACCAAACCTAACTCCAAATGTAATAGCTAAAGGGACATGTTCAAAAGGGTAAGTTAGCTCAATCATTTAGTCTATCAATCCCAAAAACTTTCTTTGCAGCATTTATGGGAATATTATATGAAACAAACATCTCACCAAAAAGCCTAGGACAAAGTCAGGATACTATAGTAATTTGAGTAACTAATAACTTTGATTAATCACCAATCCTCATTGTTAATCAAATCATTAGAAAACAAAATCATGCCCTAAACCAACTTTGTTTACTATATTCCACATTGTACACTCCGCTGGCTTTTTTTCTTTGATCTCATTAGTATCAAATTCGTGGCTCTCGTTAATTTGTATGGACCCTCCAAATTCTTATTAAATATACATGATAGGGTAGATATTTTAAGTGACTTGATTATTTAATCATACTTATTAGTTATATATTTACTTGAGTGATGATGCATTGGGTCAATGGTTATTGTTAATAAAGCAATTGGGCTTCTTTGGCTTGGTCAAAATTAGGTCTAGTTATGCCAATCCATCCTTTAGTGGATTGACAATTTGACATCAACATCACTGTTTGATTTTTACTATGACATAAAATCATGAGTTGGGTTTGAGTTATCACTATAAGCTTTTTCCTTGTCTTCTTTAGGGTTGGTTATTTAGTCCGGCTTTTTTGGTTTTACTCGAAATCGGACTGTATAACCTGGCCTAAGACCGGACCGGGACCGGATAGTAAACAATCCAATCTCATATTCGGGCTTAGATTTGAGGTAAAAAAAAATCGTTCGGGACCGGACCGAAAACCGGATAAAGATCGGATAAGAGAGCCCAAAACTTAACCAACTTCTCATCCTTTAAGGCCTCAGGCCACTCAAATTCCCACAAGCCCAATCTAAAATCAAAACCGAATTGGTAGCGGACCGTGTCAAGACCGGACTGTAGCCAATCCAATCTTTGGTCCTTATATTCCCGAAAAGACCGGACTGTGACCAGATCAATTCGGGCCAGTTTAACCAGATCGGACCGTATAGCCACCCCTGCTCTTCTCCCCTCGCTTTGCTTAGTTACCCTACCTACAATATCAATTTCGAATTCTCTCAAAATGCTCTTTGTGATTGAAAGGACATATAAATTACACCATTTCTACCAATTCATCAATCATAAATCAAGGTATGAGAATCAGTCTAGCTAGTAATTAGTGTCATTTTCCTCACATGTTCTTTCATTGCTAGTACACACACAACAGGGAGGTGTGGAGGGCTTAGTTTAGAAGGTTGGCGATTTTTGGACTATCCTTACAAGTCATTGTTTTGATCTCTTCAAAGCTTGGCACGAGCCCATTGGCTTTCAAGTTCTATAGAGTTTCACGAAACCTCTCCTACATGCTATCTGTTTCGATATGCTGCTTGCTCAAGAATATCACTTGTTTTTTCGTTGGATTTCAGGTAACAAGATAGGCGCTAGTCCATTTGAACATTCCGTTTGCACTTTTATACACGAAGGAGGTAACACATGCATCTTGTGCGTCTCCGTCTTTGATTAATACGATTTCATAAGTCATTTGTATCATAAGTTTCATTTCTAAACCTTTCATCATACAATCATAACGAGAAAAAAATATATCCTTCTACAATAGATTCTACTTCATATCAGTTAGGTTCTTCATGACGAGAAAAAATATATATCTTCACGATACTTCTTCGATCCTTACATTTACTCATGTTGTAAATTCATCTCCCGACTTCCAACACACTCTAATTTCCTCTCGTTTTCTAAGACACATCCACCATCCATCAGAATTCAATCAGGCCAGATTCTGTCCACAAAACACATCAATATAACTTGTCCATGTCGTCTACATATGGTCCCATATAACCTAATTGAATTTGACGTCGTCGATTAAGACTTTGGAAATAAGTTAACATATATATAGTTGTTTTCCTTTTTTTCATTTTGTTCAAAGCTTATTGGGTCTTCTTTTTCCTCTTGGTATGAGTCGACAAAACGATTATATGGTGCTTGTTGATGTGGCTTTTAGTAACCAAAGAACTCATATATGATTTAACAACTTGATTATGAAAAGCCATCTTACAATTCTAGGCCATAAATTTGACCTTATATGCCAGAAAATATTACTCGTGCATGTCTAATGCAATTGATATATAGGTAATTGACATGCCGATAATTAAGGTAATTACTACCGCACATGCTTAAGATAGTACAAGCGTCTGACTCCTCTCAAAAATATATACGATTAGAACGAAAATTAATGTATGTATTTGAATTCTGTATCGATCCATCATACTTGTAAACGGAGGAGTTATGAAGAATTCAAATATTTGAACCGACGTCATATAAAAAACCAATTGATTCCAAAACACCAAGTTGTAGTCCACAAGAACTCGAGAAGTTGGGATTATAGTGTGTGGAGCAAACTAATTCCACTAATACCAAATGATAGTTACGTAATATTATTTTTATCATTATGAAACACCACACGATGTCGACGAGCTATGTTGGACGGTTTGTCTTCGAGGAACAGCCTAAGTAATTATCATGATCATGATTTCTTCTGTATTAATTAATTCTTAACCTCTCATCATATCGCCGGTTGAAAATAAATTAACCGCAAATTTCCATCCACAAACCAACACCTAATTATTAATTATTTACTAATTAAGTTTTGTAATGAAAGAACTGTATGTTTCTAGGCAGGAAATGGCGTGTAAATTCATATTACTATTTCTATATAATATTTCCCAATTCTGTGTCGGTAATGATCAATAATTGAAGTGTCCATTGTACGTATTGTCAACCCGATTTAATTATAATTAACAAAAAGTTAATCCAACTTAATTAATTTTGACGATATATAGTATTCTCTTAATGAGTTTTTCCTCCGTGTGATGTACGTACAACATGCATGTGAATGAAGATTGCGATTGAGATAACTTTTGTGCTTAATAACATCCACTAAATTTGAGGAGAAGAAATGTGATGTACGTACAACATACAAGTAATTAATATCGATGATGATAACTTTTGTGCTTCTAGATAAGAGAATAGAATAGGTAACCAATTAAACATATAATAATTTGCAAAATAAACAAAATGAAAGAAAAATAGATGTGATGCGGAAAAGCACACGATCGATCACGTGGTCATGTCCGAAGCAGAGAGGATTACATAAGCGATATGTGAAAACCTGTGGATGAAAGGAATGTGTATTTGTGGCACAAAATGAACACTGAGAAATCAGTGAACTCCATCGCCCTATCAATCCATCCATCCATCTCAAGAAGTTGAAATATGAAATATGTGGTGACGATGATGATGGCCAGAGAGCTACTGCCAAATTCCTAACCGACCTAACTACAAACAAAACCTCCTCCGGGACATGATCAATGCCGGTGGTTCGATCTAATTTCGAGAGAGAATATCGTCATCAATCATGCACAGATTCCACGGATATACATTGCGGTTAAGGTTAATTGATGGTACTATAAAACATTCGTCATGAATGGAATACAAGATCAATCGGCAAATAATACAATAAATTTACTACAATAACTCAATTATTAGAAAACAATTCAGTATGATCCAACCCGAATGCACCACTTAAAAACTCTCGATTAAGGTCCAAATATAAACCTTAATTATTAACCAGGTGCAGTACAGGGTGTTGGGCCTTGTCGTTCACCTAGTCAAAGACCATCGCAGGCCCGAAGGCACTCATGGCCCACTAAACCTACTCACTCCGTCGTCTCCCCACTCCAAGACCTATTCGCGTCTGCGCCTTTAATTCCATCCTCAATATAATCGAAGAACGACGAAGGAGAACGACGAAGGAGTTCTCTGCGCATCGATCTTCGCCCTCATCAATGCAGCTCAACGGCACTTTACAATAAAGAAGATCGAGCAAGGAAGTACTCACAGAGGCTATATATAGAGCTCATCACGAAGAAGAAAGTAACGGTTTCCTCGGCTCAGTAGAACTGGTTAGTTCCTTGGGAGCCTTAGGATTGGGTTCTGTTTTCCTGTGTCTGGTTGAATTAGAGTTGGGGCTTGGTGCCAGGAACTCTAATTCTTCTGGGCATAGCTTGCGTTCTTGTTTCACTTTCTTTTCCTTGTCTTTTGTTCGTCGTTTGCTTTCGTATTGTCATAGAGATTGTGATCTTTCCTGAACTAAGGAATTCAATCAGTCTCTCTTTACTATTCTAATTGACTACCAACCTTGGTATGGAATTGTCTGGGATTGAATCATAGACATAGCTAAATAACAATTGGTATCAGAGCCTCCTTTTCGTGGAACTTACTGTTGCCGAGAAGGAGATCCTCTTTCATCTATGTCTTCTCATTCCTTCCCCACCAGTTCTAATCCTCCATGGTTCTCTGGTAATAATTACTCTGTATGGAAAAAGAGAATGAGACTATACCTCCGAGGAATCGATTGTGATTTATGGGCAATTGTCCGTAATGGGCCAATTGACATGAAAGATGACGATGAGGAGGAGTGGTCCGATGCACAAAAGAAAAGTGCTCAATTAGACTCTAGGGCTATGCACATTCTACTCTCTGCAATATCTGATGATGAAGGAGAGAGAGTTAATAAATGTGAATCAGCCAAAGAAATCTGGTCTATACTTGAAACTACACACGAAGGAACTTCAGAAGTAAAAGAAACTAGGATTGATTTATTGTTAAAAGAGTATGAAACATTTGACATGTTATCTGGTGAGTCAATATCTGAAATGGATAAGAGGTTTTCCACCCTGGTCAACAGACTAAAGGGACTGGGGAAAACTTTCTCAAGTAAAGAACTGGTCAGAAAGGTTCTTAGATCACTTCCTCTTGAATGGATGGCAAAAAGAACAGCCATCGAGGAAGCAAAGGATCTCAATGTTCTTACTCTTGAAAACTTAATTGGCTCTCTTCTAAGTCATGAAGAAGTCCTTAAGCAAATGAATTCAATACAGGATAAGAAAAATAAATCTATAGCGTTTAATACTGCCTATACCAATGAGGGAGAAAAACTGGATGAGGAGTTCGAAAATGAACTAGCCCTTACCAGTAAAAAACTCCAAAGAATGATCAGGTTTAAACACGATCAGAATATCAAGAGAGAAGGTCAGAACAATAATTATAATAACAGATCATCTGGCCACCAGATTAACAATTCTTCTAGGACATATGGACATCAGTCTAGTGGAACCAATGAAAGAAATTCCTTTGGTTCTAACAGAGCTGATAGCGGTCCTAAAGATCACAAAAATTCTAATAATAGCAAGTATGACTCAACCATCTGCTTCAAATGTGGCAAAACAGGTCACGTTAGGGCTAACTGCCCTCTGAATAAAAGGAAAGAAAAAGCAATGGTGGCCTCATGGAGCGACTACAGCTCAGAGGATGATTCAGAAGCTATTGCTTTCATGGGTCTCAACTCCAAAGAGGAAGATGATCTTAGTAATCAGGTATGGTCAGAATCATCTTCTGAATCTCCCTCTAGTAATCAAAACGAAGACTTCTTCCTCCATGCTCTTTCAAATCTTCAAGAAGAGTGTAATAGGTTAAAAAGTAAATTTTGCCTCACCATGACACAACTTCATGAAAAGGAATCTGAAATTGTGCGTCTCAAGGATCTAGTTGATGCTCAACAGATTGCTCAGTACACTCAAGATAATCAAATTGCATCTCTCACTAACGAAAACAATAGACTTAAGAGTGAAATTAACTACTGTCATCATGTAATGAGGAAGAATTATCTTCTTCCTCAACCAATTAAGAATGACAACTGGGTCAGAAAAGTTTATAAACCTGTTACTCACTTTAAACCATCAACTGGTCGATATATTCCACTGTCATGTTCCTTCTGCAAAAAGTTAGGACATGATTTTTATCACTGTTATTCAAGGAAAAGTAAACCCAAACTCGTTTGGGTTGCTAAAAGTTCTAACTAATCTTCTTCTTTTTCAGAACAATAAAGATGCTAATATCTGGTACTTAGATTCCGGATGCTCGCATCATATGACTGGTAACAAGGATCTTTTTACTTTTCTAAATCCAAAAAGAGGAGGTAAAGTATTTTATGGCAACAATAATTGTGCTACTGTTGTTGGTAAAGGTACTATAAGCAGCAATCCATCTCTAATTATAGAAGATGTTCTGTATGTTGAAGGGTTAAAACACAACTTACTATCTATAAGTCAAATATGTGGATCCACCTATAGTGTAACATTTGACCCCTTCTGCTGCACTATTGAAAGAATTTCTGATAAAACAGTCATCTTTAAAGGAGAGAAAATGAACAATGTTTACACTATTGACTTGTCCACTCTGGATCTCTCTGAAAACATTTGCTTGAGTTCACTTTCTGAGACTGTAGTTAATTGGCATAGAAATCTAGGACACTTGAGCTTCTCTAGACTTGCTAAGCTATCTAAACTCAACCTAGTCAGAGGTCTGCCTGAAATAAAGGGGTCAGATAAGTTTAACTGTGAAGCTTGCATACTAGGGAAGCACTGCAAAAAGTCATTTAAGAGTAAAAAGGATATTACTTCATCCTCCACCTTTGAACTTATTCATATGGACCTATTTGGTCCTACTAATGTGCAAAGTCTAGGTGGTAAATCCTTTGTACTTGTACTTGTTGATGACTATTCCAGATTCTCTTGGATCTATCTCTTAGCTTCTAAAGATGAAGCGTTCAACAAATTCAGGTCCTTTGCTGCCCTAGTTAAAAATCAGTTTGATTGCTTAATTAAAAGCATTAGAAGCGATAATGGTGGTGAGTTTATAAATAATGATTTTGAAAACTTCTGTGATCATCATGGCATTCTTCACACATTCTCTGCACCAAGAACTCCACAACAGAATGGTGTTGTGGAGAGAAAAAATCGTTCAATCATTGAGACTGCTAGAACTATGCTCTTAGAGTTTGATTGCCCTAAGTTTCTTTGGGGGGAGGCAGTTAACACTGCCTGTTATATATTAAATCGTACTACTATTCGCAAGCATGTTAATAAAACCCCTTATGAAATTTTGAAAGGGAAACAGCCTAAGATATCTTATTTTCATCCTTTCGGGTCAAAATGTTACATACTGAACACCAAAGACTCACTTGGCAAATTCGATGCAAAATCAGATGTTGCCACATTTCTAGGTTATTCAATTAAAGGGCAGGCATACAGGGTGTTCAATAATAGGACCAGGAAAGTAGAAGAGTCAGTTCATATTAGATTTGATAAATCCGAACCCAATTCTCCTCTACAGTCTAATATCTGTGACTATGACTTTCTGCCCCTTAGCATTTGTCATGAGACAGGTACTTCTTCCAGACTTGAGTCTCCTACCGATCCTCCCTCCACAACTGAACCATGCCCTGATGAATCCACGTCTAATCAAGAAGCTCCACCCCACATCAGAAAAAGGCACCCACCATCACAGATAATTGGTAATCTTTCTGATCCAATTCAAACCAGAGGTAAGAGCATTCCAGGTCAGTATGCCTTTGTCTCTTTACTTGAGCCAAAAAGCTTCAAGGAAGCAATTCTTGATGATGAATGGTTGCTGGCTATGCAAGAAGAGTTATCCCACTTTGTTAGATTATGTGTGTGGGAGCTTGTTCCTAGGCCCTTAAATACTACCATAATTGGTACTAAGTGGATTTTTAGAAACAAATCTGATGAATTAGGATTCATTATCAAAAACAAAGCCAGGCTTGTAGCTCAAGGATATAATCAAGAGGAAGGAATTGATTATGATGAAACTTTCGCCCCTGTTGCTAGATTAGAATCAATTAGACTTCTTTGTGCTTATGCTAGCTACATGAACTTTAAACTATATCAAATGGACGTAAAATCTGCCTTTCTTAATGGAGAAATTAAAGAGAATGTGTATGTGGAACAACCTCCTGGTTTCATCGACCCTGAATTCCCTGACCATGTTTTTAAATTAAACAAGGCACTTTATGGACTCAAACAAGCCCCAAGGGCTTGGTATGAGAAACTAACTGCTTTTCTTATCTCTCAAGACTTCATTCAGGGTGGAGTAGATAAAACTCTATTTATAAAAAGGAAAAATAATCACACTCTGATTGTGCAAATCTATGTTGATGACATAGTATTTGGTAGTACAAATCCCAGTTTATGTGAAGAATTCTGTTTCATTATGAAGAATCAGTTTGAAATGAGCTTGATGGGAGAGTTAACTTACTTTCTAGGCCTGCAAATTCTTCAAACAGACTCTGGGATTTTCATTCATCAAACCAAATACTTACAATCTATGCTGGCTAAGTTTGAACTATTAAACATTAGCTCGTGCAAAACCCCCCTTGCTACAAATACACATCTTGACTATGATGAAAATGGAAAATCTGTTTGTGAACATAAATACAGAGGCATGATAGGGTCCCTACTGTACCTAACTGCTAGTAGACCAGACATTCAATTTAGTGTTTGTCTCTGTGCACGGTTTCAACATAAACCAAAGGAAAGTCACTTAACTGCAGTAAAGAGGATATTTAGATACTTAAAAGGATCTCATGATCTTGGTCTCTGGTATCCTAAATCTGATTGTCCCTCCCTAATTGGATACTCTGACTCAGACTTTGCTGGCAGTATTACTGATAGAAAAAGCACCAGTGGAAGTTGTCAATACTTTGGTCGATCACTTGTGTCCTGGTCTAGTAAGAAACAAGGGTCAGTAGCTCTGTCTACTGCTGAAGCAGAATATATAGCTGCTGGAAACTGTTGCACTCAAATTCTCTGGCTCAAATCACAGCTGTTAGACTATGGATTAGACTTTGATAAAATTCCCATTTTCTGTGATAACACTAGTGCAATCTGCATGTCAAAAAATCCAGTTCACCATAGTAGAACTAAGCACATAGAAGTAAAACATCACTTCATTAGGGATATCATTCAATCTGGGCTTATTGAACTAAACTTTATACCCACTGAATTCCAAATTGCTGATATCTTTACAAAAGCCCTTTCATCTGATCGATTTATAAGGCTGTGTGATGATCTTGGACTGCAATCTCTTCATTCCATACAGAATGCACGTTGATCCAGGTGCTGCCCTTCCCTTCTATTAACTTTCTCGTCACTTGTGTTCACTGCATTTATGTATGTTCTGCCTTTTAATACTTTGTTCATATTCCTTGAATGTGATGTTTGGTTTTTCCATGACTAGTTAAAGTTTTTCTTTACTCCTATTTACTAGTCATAAAAATCAGTCCCACAGTATTAGTATATATATGAGGATGTCTTCCTAGTCTTCCTTCACCTTTCTCGCGGTTTAATCATCAAAAACTCGTTTACTCTGGACATCATGACTGATCTGTTTACCTCATCAGTCATTCCGGGAGCTATAGTCACTTATGTGGGAAGAACATTCAATGAGCCTGTAGAGTTCAATCTCCATAGGTTCAAAGAGTTTTATGCCCCTCGAAAATTAGCTGTCCCCATACATCTTGACCTATTTGAGTTCAAGGCTGCTGGAATTGATATCACACCATACATTAGAAATCTGGGGTGGGAGTTTCTTCTTCACTACCCTCCTTTGGCAGCCTGTCCCCTTCCTGTTCGCAAATTCTATGCAAACCTTGACTGTCGAGGAATCATCACCAGGAAACTCACTACCCTTGTCAATGGATACCTCATCTCCCTATCCTCTGAAGCCATCAGTGTTCTCCTGAACCTTCCTACTGAAGGTCCCCTTCCCTTGGCTCATGAGGATGAGTTTTTATTCTATGACTTCGACTATGTTGTTGAGTATTCACGTATTACTCAGCGAAGTGTTGGAGCCAATGAAGTAATCACTGCTGCTGATTTGAATCCTTCCCTACGCACCCTGCATTACTTCATTACCCACTTCTTTCTGCCGCGTTCGTCAGGGCTCCACATTGTCACAAAACTAGATCTCTGGATTCTCTCCAATGCTCTTACTGGGCGAAAAATCGACTATTCTCAGCTGCTTTTTGGATCAATTGTTCGAAATGCTGAGTGCCACCTCAGTGGGGATCTTCCCTATGGGGGTTTCATCACCCTTATTATCTCCAACCTTGGCATCTCACTCGATGGATATTCCTCTGTGGACTCCTCAGTTACTGTCCCCGCTCTCTCTGTCTTGCAATCCATCGGTGTCAATCCTCAGCATTTGAAAGGGGGAGATTTCTCTGATCCTACAGCTGCAGCTGATCATCACAAAATCAGAACAAAAACCATTTCTAAAACATCCCTGCTATCTGGAGAATCATCCTCATCCATCCGAAAAAATCTGATCATCTCCTTTGAAGAAGAAGATGCTGAAATGGAACCTGAATCGCTTTCTGAAGAAGACATCAGAATCTTTGCTGAAGACCTTGAGAAAGAAATAATGGAAGCAACGGCTGGATCTCAGGGGGAGCTTGTGGATGATGAAAAGCCTGCTGAAACTCAGGGGGAGCTTTCAAAAATTGACTAGCTGGAAGTCTTGCTCTGAAACTGAAAGTTTATTTAACTGCCTTGCTATGTTAAACCTTGATGAACTGCATTCCTTTGGTGTTTTGATCTCCTTTCAGTGTGCTCGTTGTTAAGTGTTTCCTGAGAAGTGTGGTTGCCTTGATGTGCTGTCGTTCCTTAAGTTTGACTGTTCTTAAGAAGTTTATGAAAGACCATAATGGTCTAAATAAAATAAGTGGTTGGATTTTATGACCGTAGCAGATTTCATATAGTCATTATAGCTTCTTCATTATCAAATATTTGTCATGCTGCTCTGCTGTGATGGTTCTCCTTTTGCTGTCAGAAATAAAGGCTTGATCGCAGGGGGAGATTGTTGGGCCTTGTCGTTCACCTAGTCAAAGACCATCGCAGGCCCGAAGGCACTCATGGCCCACTAAACCTACTCACTCCGTCGTCTCCCCACTCCAAGACCTATTCGCGTCTGCGCCTTTAATTCCATCCTCAATATCATCGAAGAACGACGAAGGAGAACGACGAAGGAGTTCTCTGCGCATCGATCTTCGCCCTCATCAATGCAGCTCAACGGCACTTTACAATAAAGAAGATCGAGCAAGGAAGTACTCACAGAGGCTATATATAGAGCTCATCACGAAGAAGAAAGTAACGGTTTCCTCGGCTCAGTAGAACTGGTTAGTTCCTTGGGAGCCTTAGGATTGGGTTCTGTTTTCCTGTGTCTGGTTGAATTAGAGTTGGGGCTTGGTGCCAGGAACTCTAATTCTTCTGGGCATAGCTTGCGTTCTTGTTTCACTTTCTTTTCCTTGTCTTTTGTTCGTCGTTTGCTTTCGTATTGTCATAGAGATTGTGATCTTTCCTGAACTAAGGAATTCAATCAGTCTCTCTTTACTATTCTAATTGACTACCAACCTTGGTATGGAATTGTCTGGGATTGAATCATAGACATAGCTAAATAACACAGGGAAAGTATGTTTAAATATCGACCAGGGCTGCAGGTTCATGTACCCCTACTTCGATTGTTTGAAACATTATCTAGGGGTTGATTTTTGGTGAAAACCACAATCTAAAGTTAAAGTGCTTGCAAAGATAAAAGGATTTGATACAAATTGAGAAGACTTCACCCGGGCGTTGCTCCCCCTAACTAGCAATTACGACTTGATGGATCGAATGGGCGTGTATGGTGAGGGGGTTGTAAACCGTAGGGAAGTCTAACAAGTAGTCAAAGCCACCCTTTTAGTCTCTAGGTCGAGGAAAGGGGATACGATCCAAGCCACCCATGTGACTCTCTCGACCTATTGACTAAGGATTGGTTAGACTTCACCCTCGAATCGAAGTACGGACAACCACCCACTACCAAACCCTAGGTGCTAATACGAAATAGGAGGTTTTTCATGCACTAACCTAACTAGGAGACAATGAATTGCATAATAAAATCCAGCATTCAAGCCTCTTTCAAAGAAAGGAAGTGGGGTTTCTCTCTACCTAGGTTAGAATGGCAATTAGATTGATAGGCTTTCACACAACACAACACAACACAACACAATCATTCATGAATAATACCTCCACATTCACATTAAACACAACCACAAACAAATCATTCAATTCATACAAGCATTCACATAATTGTAGCTAGGGTTTACAAACACCCAAGTGAAAAAAGGGACTACTCCATGCTAGGAGAAGGAAAAACACAAGAGAGAAGAAGGGAAACCATCAAAGAGATGCTAGCATTGCTCGTTATGTTGAAGAGATCCTCCTTTGGGGGAGGAATTCCCAATTCCTTACTTGAAGATGAAACCCTAGCTTCTCCTCTTCTTTGGTTCGTCACTTTCTCACTCTATATATCTAAAGAAGAAGAAGAAGTTTCTCACGCTAGGTCTCTCCTCTATTCTCCTTTGGATCAACCTCCTTTATATACCAAGATCGGCCTCAGTTCACGGTCTTAGTTCACGGCCGTGAACTGAAAGCCTAGACCGTGAACCAACGATGAAACGCGCCGCATCACTTAACCCTGTTCACGGATGGAGGTCTGAGTTCACGGTCTTAAGACTGTAAACTGGCCTGTGTCCAGTGAAAACCATCTGTGCTCTGGATGCCTGGCAGTTCGCGAGAAATGCCTCTAGTTCACGGTCTTAGTGACCGTGAACTCACAGCCCAAACCGTGAACTGGTGCTGTTTCCATCGTTTGACTTGATCTTTCGTCCTTTCGTCCAACTTTCGACTCCGGGGTTGGTTCCACCTGCCAAATCCTGAAAAACACCAAAACAAGGCACAACCCGGCTTAAAACCAAACCTCCCCGAGTAAAAATGCTCGACTAAGCAAACCAGGGGTAAAAAGTGTACAAATGAGCCCGAATCACAGTACTTGTCAGTTGTATGGATATGAAAAATTTATTATTCGGATATCATGTGCACTAAATAATATACATGAGACATCCAAATGGCTTGGACAAAGACACAAATAAGTAACTCTTCGGCATGGTCCATGAAACTGTATCGTACCGGCGTTTCAACCACGAAATACCAATATTGAAGGCTAAATCGGTAGCGGAATTTAACAGTTTAAAGGTTTAACTATGGTTAAACCACGATTATATTTTATCATAAAATATCATACCGCCAACTTTTTCGGTACGATATCCGATACGGTTTCATGGACCATACTTTTCGAATATAGTGGAAGGTAAAGCAGTAAATTCTTTCCTTGTATGGGTAATAGCACCACTCCAAATTCGTGATCTGTGGCCTTCAAAATTTAAGTAAATGGTCTCTCGCAAAAATTGTCCGAAATTTGTGATGGTACCCCTTTGAAATAAGTCATAAAATGGCTTCGGAAAAAATTCATCCAAATTGGTGTTTAATATATTTAATCATTGGTAAGGAATAGTCTCAGACGAATCCGTGATCTGTAGCCTTTAAAATCCAAAGAAATTACCTTTCGAAAAGCTGCCCAAAAATGATGAAAATGCCCTTAAAAAATCCTCAAAAATCGGTGATTAATAGACTTTTCATTGGTGGAGAATAGCCCCAACCAGGATCTGTGATATGTAACTTTCAAAATTCATGTAAAATGGTCTTTCGAAAAAAATCGTCATTTAATGGACTTAATCGTCGGTGGAGAATAGGATCAATAGACTCCATTATCGGTGCAGAATAACCTCGGGCTGAATCCTCAATCTGTATCCTCCAAAACCGCAAGAAAATGACATTTCGGAAAACCCCTTTTGGAATCTGCTAAAAAATAAGCCAAGGAGAAATTCGTCCAAATCGGTGCTTAAAGTCCTTACTGTTCAAGGACTTAATCATCATTGGAGAATAGCCTCAGGCGGAATCCGCGATCTGTAGCCTTCAAAATTCAAGTAAATGGTCTATAAAAAATCGCCCAAAAAATTATGAAAATGTAATCCGGAAATTAATTTTGCCCAAATCGGTGCTAATGGACTTAATCATCGGTGGAGAATAGAATCAATAGAATCCATTATAGGATCAATAGACATCATTATCGGTGGAGAATGGACTCGGAGAGAATCCGTGATCTGTAACCTCCAAAATCAAAAGAAAATGGGATTGCAGAAAAATCGCCTGAAATCTGTAATGGTACCCCTTTGGAATCTGCCAAAAATGGACTCGAAAAAAATCCAGAAAATCGATGCTTAATGGACTTAATCATCTCTTAAGAATAGCCTCGGACCGAATCCATGATATGTAACCTTCAAAATCCAAGTAAAATTACTTCTAAAAAAAACCACCCAAGAAATTACGAAAATATCATCCGAAAACAAATTCGCCCAAATCAGTATTTAATGGACTTAATAATCAGTAGAGAATAGGATCAATAGACTTAATTATCGATTAAGCATAGCCTCGGGATGAATCCGTGATCTGTAGCCTCGAAAAAATCGAATGAAAATAGGATGTCAAAAAAATCGCGTGAAACCTGTGATGTTACCCCTTTTAAATTTGCCAAAAATTGACACGGAAGAAATCCGCCCCATATTGGTGCTTAATGGAGTTAATCATCATTGATGACCGAATCCGCGATATGTAGCCTTCAAAATACATGAAAACGGCCTTTCGAAAAAAATCACTAAAAATTTACGAAATGTCATCCAAAAATAAATTAGCCCAAATTGGTGCTTAATGGACTTAATCATCGATGAAAAATAGGATCAATAGACTCATTATCGGTGGAGAATAGCCTCGGGCAGAATCTGTTATATATAGCCTCCAAAACCGAAAGAAAATTGGATTTCTAAAAAATTGCTCAAAATCTGTGATTGTACCCATTTGAAATTTGCCAAAAATGGAATGGAAGAATCCTCCCAAATCGGAGATTAATGGACTTAATCATCGTTGAAGAATAGCCTTAGGTTGAATATGTGATCTTCACCCAAATCGGTATTTAATGGACTTAATCATCGGAGGAATATAGGATCAATAAACTTCATTATCGGTAGAGAAATAGCCTTGGGCTGAATTTATGATCTGTAGCCTCCAATATCGAAAGAAAATGGCATTTCGGAAAAATCACCCGAAATTTGTGAAGGTACCTATTTTGAATCTTCCAAAAATAGACGTGGAAGAAATCCACCCAAATCGGTACTTAATGCACTTAATCATCGTTGAAGAACAGCCTCAGACCGAATCCGTGATATCTAGAATTCAAATTCCAAGGAAAATGGTCTTTCGTAAAAAAATTGACCAAAAAATTATGAAAATGGCATCCATAAATAAATTCTCCCCTATCTGTGGTTAATTGACTTAATCATCAATGGAGAATACGATCAATAGACTTCATTATGGGTAAAGAATAGATTCGGAATGAATCTGTGCTTTGTCGCCTCCAAAATCACAAGAAAATGAGAATTTGGAAAATCGCCCGAAATCTGTGATGTTACCCCTTTGGAATCACCCAAAAATGGACCCAAATTTTTTTTGGCCTAAATTGGCACTTAATGGACTTAATCATCGTTGAAAAATAGTCTTAGTTCGAATATGTTATCTGTATACTTCAAAACCCAAGGAAAACTTGCCTTTCGAAAATATTTGCCCAAAAAATTACGAAATGTCATCCGAAAATAAATTCACCAAATCGGTGCTTAATGAACTTAATCATCGGTGGTGAATATGATCAATAGACTTCATTATCGGTGAAAAATAGCCACGGGCTGAATCCGTGATCTACAGCCTCTAAAATTGTGAGAAAATGACATTTCGAAAAAATCGCCCAAAATCTGCGATGGTACACCACTTTGGAATTTGTTACAAATCAACCCGAAATAAATTCACCCAAATTGGTGGTTAATGGACTTAATCATCGTTGAAGAATGGCCTCAGACCGAATTCGTGATCTGTAGTCTTCAAAATCCAAGGAAAAAGGCCTTTCGAAAAAATCGCCAATAAAATTATGAACATCTCATCCAAAATTAAATTCGCCCAAATTGATACTTAATGAACTTAATCATCGGTGGAGAATATTATCAATAAACTTCATTATCGATGGAGAATAAAATCGGGCTGAATCGGTGATCTGCCTGTAAAATTGTAAGAAAATGGCATTTCGGAAAAATCGATTAAAATATATGATGGGTACCGCTATGAAATCTGCCAAAAATTCACCCAAACTGTTGCTTAATGGACTTAATCATCGTTGAAGAATAGCCTCAGGCCAAATCCATGATCTGTAGTCTTCAAAATCTAAGAAAAAAGGCATTTAAAAAACAATTGCTCATAAATTATGAACATGTCACCCGAAATTAAATTCTCCCAAATTGGTGCTTAATGAACTTAATCATTGGTGGAGAATATGATCAATAGACTTCATTATCGGTGAAGAATAGCCTCGACTTGAATCCGTGATCTACAGCCTCCAAAATAGAAAGAAAATAGCATTTTAGAAAAATCGCCCGAAATCTGTTATGGTACCCCTTTGGAATCTGCAAAAAAAAATGACCTAGAAGATATCCATCCAAATTGGTGATTAATGGACTTAATCATCTGTTAAGAATATACTCAGGCCGAATCTGTGATCTGTAGCCTTCAAAATCCAAGAAAAATGGTCTTTCAAAAAAAATCTCCCAATAAATTACGAAAAATATCATCTGAATATAAATTTGCTCAAATTAGTGCTTATTGAACTTTATCGTACCGCCGCCGCTATATGTGCTCCGACGCTGGGTTAATAAGCTCTGGGGTCGCGATGGTCTGGTGAGGGTATCGTTGCTGTACGACAAAATGTTACTGATTCAATTGCCGAATTCGAAGGTTTGTGAATGGATTTTAGAGAATGGGCCCTGGTTCTGGTTTAATAATCTCCTGTATCTTCGTCCTTGGGTGCCTGGTATCAGTTTTGAGGAGTTGGGTAGAAAGGCTTTGCCGATTTGGGTAAACTTAGCTAATGTGCCATTGGAATACAACGATTTCGAGGGATTAAGTAGAATTGCAAGTTGGATTGGAGTTCCGTTGGAAATGGATCACACCACTCGGATGGGGGATAGACACGGCTTTGCGAAGGTACTGGTGGAGCTCACTGTGGATAGTGAATGCCCTGATCACATTCTTCTGTGGCCTGACGACGATTCATCCATCAGAATTGGAGTCACTTATTGTAATTTACCTCCGATCTGCCAAGTCTGTCACCTGTTTGGGATCACGGGTCCATGTTCTGAGCATCATGATAAAAAGTGGGTAGCTAAATCAGGGCCAGTGAAACAGTCAGAGGGTATGGGTACTAGCAGTGTGGATCAAGGAAGTGGCAGTGGTGAGAAGAATCCGAATGTTGTACTAGAGAGAGCTACAGCTAGTGAGAAGGGTAAGGAAATAGTATTTTATGATGATGATCCACAGCTGGCAGCCATATTTACCAGTCCTATGGTGGTGAGTGGGGGTCTGGTGCAAAACCTTGAGAAGTCGTTTCAAGAGGTGGCCACTTCTCCCTCGCCAAAGCTCCCATCAGAAGATGAATTCCAGCAAGTGGTCAATGGTGCTAAGCCTAGAGTCTGGCTTTCTCAGGGGGGTTCAAAGGGTATTGACACGCTAAAACACAACACCTAACAATGGCCAAGTGTAACCAATGAAAGGGACTGCAGTATAGGCAAGTTTAATTATCAACCCGGGGTCTAGATCTACTGCTTACTCCGTGATTCTCTATTATCTAGCAAACTAAGTCGAGTGATTGTTGTGAAAAGTAAAAGCAACAAGAAAGCAGTAAATTGTTCGGTTTTCAAAAGCAGGTAAGAGTCACTCGGGAATGAGTCCCCCTAGCCCCTTAGTTAGGTTCAATTGCAATTCCCTGGGTTGATTTACTGTTGATTAGACTGCGGAAGATCCGACAGTAGCTTGGAATCTCTTAAGCTGACCAAGCCCTCTCAGTCTAACTACCCGGCAGACGACTAGTCTTCACCGGGATAGAAAGCTGAGGCTATGAACACAGAACTCCACTACTGGCGTCAAGAACACCAGTACAAAGCAGTAAACTGGCTAACTCTCGTATAGCCAATCTCCTACTATCGAATGAAGAGGCTCTAACAACCTAATCAGATTCTATCTATCTCAGGTTGAAGCAGAAATTGAGACAAGCTGATCAGACTCAAATCAATTCATGAAACATGCGTCATTCGATTAAAATCAAACAATAATATCATCCCAAGTCATTACAATCAAATCCCTAACACAAGGAACTAGGGTTCTTCATACCCAAGTGAGAGAAGGGTTCTACTCCATAGAGAGAGAAGAGAAAACAAGAATCGGATTAGTCATACTCATAACGATGAGGATAATCTGCTCCGGGACGATGATGTTCACTCCTATGACGATCTCCAGGCTCGATTCGATGAAATCCAGCTCTTAGACGGCTTCTAGGATGAGTTCTTCGCACTTTCTCTCTCTAGGGCTCTGTTTTTGCTCTCAAAACGCGATCCTCCCACTTTTGGCTCGGATTAGGCACTAAAACCGGTCTCCCCGAGTTGCACGGGCAGGTGCACGGTCGTGCACCACACCATTCTGGCCGTGCACCCTCAAAACGCACCGTGTCATTTATTTGGAGCTCAGCCTTCTTGCACGGCCAGGTGCACGGCCGTGCACGCCTGGATTGTGCCCGTGCATGGCCTCGGCGTGAGGCGCACGGCCAAATGGCTCAAGTGCACGGCCGTGCAGCCTCCTGGTCTGGCCGTGCACTCCTCCAAAAGCTCGCCAATCGTCCGTTCTTCGTCCAATCGACCCCAGACTCGCTCCTAAGCCTTCATTCACGTACTAAGACCTGAAATAACACAACCAAGCACAACCTAGCGTGAAATCGGCCTAAAACACGAGAATCAACACCTCAAACGGTGTAAGTATGAGGGTAAAAACATGTGTAAATGACAGTCAATCAAACTCCCCCACACTTAACCGTTTGCTTGTCCCCAAGCAAACCAAGTCAGACACTAGGTAAGCTTACATATTTCAATCAACCAACATTGGGGACAAGTCATAAAGGCACAAAACACGTGAATCGCACTGGTTTTCAAACATCAATACATGAACAACCTCAATAACAACCTGGACAACCACCACAAAGGACATTCGAGTGCAGCAAATCGAGTAAAGGAAGAGTCTCCCTCCTGTTCACTGGCCAACCTAGACTTGATTCAACCACTTACTCAAAACAGTCAACTCATGCATCCAACTCAAAACATCAGAATAGAGACCGAGCAATCTAGGTCCTCACCGGGGTACGAGAGCATATAGAAAATGAAAATGAATCACTCACTCTCGACCAGTGGGGTCAGGACAATTTGATGCGAAAGATGCGCATGCTATTTCTCTCAATCCTATCATCTCTTCACCATGATGGCAGCCTCTAAATGCTAGAGTTCACATATGGGGTGTCACCACTAACTAATCAGGAGGTCTTAGACACAGGTTCAAATGACTGGCTAGGGTCTTGGACATGGGGAAAAGGCCTTTTAGGTGGTGGAAGTATTCATAGCAAAAGGTTCCACATTTTCCAAACACACAAACACAGTCAACAACCCGGTATTTTCTTTCTGCTATCCTGCATTACTCAATATCTTAAGAGCACAAGAGCGAAGGAGGCATAAACATCAGCATTTCCAAGCCAGACTGCTAAGAAACACTACTTACTGGGCATTATTCAGATTTTTGGTAGTGGCTCTCTTTTGCTTTCAATTTTTCTTTGTTTTTCTTTTATTTTTCTTTTCATTTCTTAAGAGAGCCACCACTTCTGCACATTTCAAACACATGCCCAACATTTAAGCACTGCCTCCAACACTCACATAGACTTAAGCAGAAACAGCAGAGAATATGTAAAAACCACTCTGTGGAACCTTCTAAAAGATGCGACAAGGGTGATTTTTTTCATTATAGACCAAAAGAAAGGATAACACACGGCTCAAAGGGGCTGACTAGGGGATATGACACATCAGGACAGTCAGTTTTGGGCGTGGGCTAATCCTATGCCCCCATCATCTTAGCTAGTGACAACGTGAATGCTACACATCATGGAAGAGGGATCTATCGCACAAGAAAGAAACGAGCAGGCTCAAATCTCACATGGCTACCTATATGCTCTATCTCACATTCTGATACCCTGAACTAGATGCATAAACGACTGTCAAGAACAAGTAATCAGATCAAGTCAGATCAAGTCACAGTTGGCAAGCAAACAGTTGAAAAACTGAACCCCTACATCGTTCTACTGCACATCTCAGTCCTCATCATAGGTTGTCCTAGTCGCAAACAAGTTGTCATGCATTAATCCGAAAACCAATCAATTCATCCATCAAAACACAGTGCCAATATGATCAAACAGCAGTACTTGGAGCCCTCAAATCGTAAGATTCGGACAGTGGACTAGGCTCCAAGCACCATCTAAAATATTCCAACCGATACAGAACATCCCCCCACACTTAAGCACGACATTGCCCTCAATGGAGTAGAGGGAAAGATAAGGGGAACGATGTTACCGGGTAAGAACACTGCTGGGGAGGACTGGAAGTGGACCAGTCAGCGAGAAGCGAACGGGGAAGTGGTCAATACTGCACAAATCGAACATCAGAAACACTAGCACACTGGTGTTAGGGATAAGTGTTAGCCCAGACGGCTACATCAAAACACAAATGAAAAACCAAAAACAAAAAAAACAACCGACACTAAGTCCAAGCTCCGCACACATGGAGCAAACACTCAAAAGTCTTAAAAAAAACAAAAGACAAAAACAAACACACTGAGACGGGCAACGAGTACAGCCTACTCGTCGCCAAGATCGGTGAAGTCGATGTCATCCATGAATGCATCATCACCAGCAGCGCCAGCCGCGCCGTCATGTGGAGGGGAGTCGTCCCAGGGAGTCCTCCAGACAGGTGGCTCGCCCGGAACCAGCTGAAGCAGGTGCTGCTGAACCTCCTGCATGCGCCGGGAACGGCGCTTCTCCCGCTCGATATGGGCGAGAGTCACGCCCTGCTGAGCCTGGATCGTGTCCAGCCTGTGCCGGTACTCGGCCTGATCTGCCGCGTACTGCTGCTGGAACTGCATCTGCTGATCAAGGAGCAGCTGGTTCTGTATCCTCAGCTGCTCGAACTGCTGGGTGAAGTAGTCCTGGCCCTGGAAAGTGGAGCTGCCACCCCCAAAATGGAAGTCAGTCGGTGGGGGATCATCAGCAGCATCCGCAGCAGCATCCGCAGCAGCATCCACAGCAGCCTCCACCTCATCGATGTCCACCTCATCGTCAGCCTCCTCCTCGGGCTCCTCGGGCTCCGGAAATCCCTCGACCCACTGAACACCGTTCCTCTCCCGCAACAACAGCATCTTCCCGATCGTCACAGCGCCAAAGATGGGGGTCTCCCCCTCCTTGGTGCACCCCTGCAAGGAGAGGCCGAAGAAGGTAACCAGGCGGGTGATGAGGGGGGCGCAGTGGAGGCTCTTCAGCTCCTTGGCCGTCTTCTCGAATGTCGTGGCCACCACCGAACCCAGGTGGAGAGGATGGTAGCGCTCTCGGATCGAGTCGAGGAAGTACAGGGGCCTCTTCGTGATGTGGCCGGAGCTGTCATATGTAGGGGTGTAAGACTTCCCCAGCAGGTGGTGGAGAAGTCGGTACTCGATCTGCAGGGTGGATGCCTTCGTCCTCCCAGACTTGAAAGGACGCGTCTGGCCAGAAGTTTGCAGTGTCATGAGTTGCATGTGATATCTCCACCAAACGTCGAGGAACTACTTAGCAAGGACCCATTTGCAGTGTCTCTTTGCCAGACCAAGGCCACTTCGACATTGGTCCCTCTTGGTGGACGCGATGGTGGTCAATCGATGCTGTCTTATCTGGTTTGGGGCAATGAGACGAGAGAAAAGAAGAAGAGGTCTCGAGGGTGGAGACTTCATATGCATCAAGTACATGAGCCTTCATCACCTGCCACACCACCTGCTTGTGACTTGAGACTCCACCTCATAGATGAGAACCTCAACTTCAAGGAGGTTCTAGCATGGACCGAAACTTAGGAGCCATCGTCCGGCTCACGACGTGAAAGAAGCGCTTGTTGGGAGGCAACCCAACCAGTCGGTTTGCATTTCTTTCTCTATTTCTCCTCGGTTGAGTCGGTTTTGTTATTTGGTTTTAGAGTCAATAGCTCAACCTTTGTGAGATTTTGTGTGGTGTTTGTGTTCTGATTACTCTCTCTTCCTGGAATGCACCGCCTGCCCCGTCCATCATCATTCACCCTTGATCTGGTAACTTCGTTCTACCCTCCTTATCTTTCCTCCATTGAGGACAATGTCGTGCTTAAGTGTGGGGGGGTGTTCGATTATGTATGCGGGTGAATGTTTGGCTGTTTGTGTGCTTGGAGCCTAGTCCACTGTCCAAATTTTTAAATTTGAGGGCTCCAAGTACGTGTTCCTTGCAATTACCTGCTCAGTATGCTTTGAATTGACAGTCTCTGTAGTGGTTTGCAACCTAGGGAGGTAGTGTAGCACTATGGAGGATGTTGATGCATTTAAGAAGTCTCATTTCTTCTTCATAGTGTGTTGGTTGATTGAGTGAATTAGTGATCTTAGGACCCTTGAATTGTGTGGTGTTGTGGACTCTCTGCTTGTCATGGACTCTTGTATCATGTTTTGAAATAACAGGTGCTCGAAAATGCGCTTTAAAATGACGTCTCCCGTGCGAATAGGGCGAAAGTGTGTAAGGGGAGACGGGAATCCGTTCCCAATTTCCACCTACTACCTCCAGCCCCCTTACATGTCTTTCCCCCGCACGAGGCTCGAGACAACTGCTCCTGGCATGGCCGGTAAGAGCCGGGCTCCTGCAAAACCTTTGCTAGGTGGGAGCCCCCGTTTTCTACAAAAACAGGTTGGAACCCTTGAAAAAAAAAAGAGAAAAACAGAAAAACAAGCAAAAAGAAGAAAGAAAAGGGGGTTCCAACCATCTCCAAAAAGAAAATCGAGCACCTTAAAAAATGTGAGTCCATGATCTTTTGTTTTTGAGAGTCTCTTCATCCACGATTCATTTGTCCTCTGTTCACTATTTGCCATGATGCCGACTCGAGACTAGCGTTCTCGCCGAAGAGGCTATGAGATGACTTGTGCGTCGGTTGACCTCGTAAGCTGCTAAATGATCTAGGAAGTCCGCTACCTACGATCGAGGTTGTTTGTTGCTATAGAGCTCTAGAGAGTTGCATTGGTTTGAGTTAGGTTTGCTTGGGGACAAGCAAACAGTTAAGTGTGGGGGATTTGATGACTCGGTATTTGCACATGTTTTCCCCTTTGTTTCTTGATTGTTTGAGCTTGAATTACCGTGTCTTTGGCCTATTTTATGCTAGGTTGTGTTCCTTTGTCACATTTCAGGTCCTAGCACATAAAGTGAAGCATAGGCGCAAGTTTCAAGTCAATCAGAGATCAATTGGCGATTCGGGAGCAGAAACTCGGGCATGACCTGAAGAAGAATTGATTTCTACCTCACTTTATGGACAGAGAATCATGCAAGCTTGTTATGAAACGAAAGAGGACGAGACTACGAGCGTCTGGGATCAAACGGCGACTGATTCGGAGTCCGGACGAGGGAGAAACGAAGCATTAAACAGAGGCTGAGCAAGCTGCACGGGCAGACCAGGGAGGCGCACGGCCGTGCAACATATAATTCTGGCCGTGCGCTCTCTGCCGAGGCCTTGCACGGGCAAAATCCAGCCTTGCACGGCCGTGCACCTGGCCGTGCAAGATGGCTGAGATCGATTAAGTGAAACGGTGCGTTTTGAGGGTGCACGGCCAGAATGGTGTTGTGCACGGCCGTGCACCTGGCCGTGCAACTCGGGGAAGCCTGTTTTTAAGCCTAATCCGAGCCAAAAGGGAGGAGGGCTGGGTTTTGGATCCCAAACACCCAAGGGACGAACCCTAGAGAGAGAGAGAGCGACTTGGGAACATTCTTGGAGCTATTTTGGAGGATTTCTTCGCCATTGGAGCTCGGGAATCAAGCTTGGAGATGGAGATTGAAGATCTAGATCAGATTTCTGCAGTCTCTCTCTTCTCTATGGAGTAACTTCCCTTCACTTAGGTTTTGAGGAACCCTAGTTCCATGAGTTAGTATCTTTCTTGTATGAAGTTTTGGATGCTTTATTGTTTGATTAGAATCGATTGAGGCATGATTTATTGAGTCAATTGAATCTTGATCAAATTCTCTTGATTTCTGCTTTAACCTATGATAGATAGAATCTGATTAGGTTGTTAGAGTCCCTTCATTCGATAGTAGGAGATTGGCTATACGAGAGTTAGCCGGTTTACTGCTTTGTACTGGAATCCAATTCCGGTAGTGGAGTTCTGTGTTCATAGCCTCAGCTTTCTATCCTGGTGAAGACTAGTCGTCTGCCGGGTAGTTGGACTGAGAGGGCTTGGTCAGCTTAAGAGATTCCAAGCTAATTTAGGATCTTCCGCAGTTTAATCAACAGTAGATCAACCAAAGGTTATTGCAACTTGGACCTAATTGAGGAGCTAGGGGGAATCATACCTAAGTGAGTTCCCAAACTGTAATTAGTAGTTTTACTTAGTTTAGTTAGTAGAGTAGTTTAGTTAATCAATCCTTAATCTAGTTTGCTAGATAATGAACTGAAGCTGAGTAATAGTAACTCTAGAGACCCGTGGATTCGATATTTATTACTTGTGCCACTATACTGCAGTCCCTTTCATTGGTTACACTTGGCCATTGTTAGGTGTTGTGTTGTAGCGAGTCAAGTTTTTGGATGTTCTGTATCGGTTGGAATATTTTAGATGGTGCTTGGAGCCTAGTCCACTGTCCGAATCTTACGATTTGAGGGCTCCAAGTACTGCTGTTTGATCATATTGGCACTGTGTTTTGATGGATGAATTGATTGGTTTTCGGATTAATGCATGACAACTTGTTTGCGACTAGGACAACCTATGATGAGGACTGAGATGTGCAGTAGAACGATGTAGGGGTTCAGTTTTTCAACTGTTTGCTTGCCAACTGTGACTTGATCTGACTTGATCTGATTACTTGTTCTTGACAGTCGTTTATGCATCTAGTTCAGGGTATCAGAATGTGAGATAGAGCATATAGGTAGCCATGTGAGATTTGAGCCTGCTCGTTTCTTTCTTGTGCGATAGATCCCTCTTCCATGATGTGTAGCATTCACGTTGTCACTAGCTAAGATGATGGGGGCATAGGATTAGCCCACGCCCAAAACTGACTGTCCTGATGTGTCATATCCCCTAGTCAGCCCCTTTGAGCCGTGTGTTATCCTTTCTTTTGGTCTATAATGAAAAAAATCACCCTTGTCGCATCTTTTAGAAGGTTCCACAGAGTGGTTTTTACATATTCTCTGCTGTTTCTGCTTAAGTCTATGTGAGTGTTGGAGGCAGTGCTTAAATGTTGGGCATGTGTTTGAAATGTGCAGAAGTGGTGGCTCTCTTAAGAAATGAAAAGAAAAATAAAAGAAAAACAAAGAAAAATTGAAAGCAAAAGAGAGCCACTACCAAAAATCTGAATAATGCCCAGTAAGTAGTGTTTCTTAGCAGTCTGGCTTGGAAATGATGATGTTTATGCCTCCTTCGCTCTTGTGCTCTTAAGATATTGAGTAATGCAGGATAGCAGAAAGAAAATACCGGGTTGTTGACTGTGTTTGTGTGTTTGGAAAATGTGGAACCTTTTGCTATGAATACTTCCACCACCTAAAAGGCCTTTTCCCCATGTCCAAGACCCTAGCCAGTCATTTGAACCTGTGTCTAAGACCTCCTGATTAGTTAGTGGTGACACCCCATATGTGAACTCTAGCATTTAGAGGCTGCCATCATGGTGAAGAGATGATAGGATTGAGAGAAATAGCATGCGCATCTTTCGCATCAAATTGTCCTGACCCCACTGGTCGAGAGTGAGTGATTCATTTTCATTTTCTATATGCTCTCGTACCCCGGTGAGGACCTAGATTGCTCGGTCTCTATTCTGATGTTTTGAGTTGGATGCATGAGTTGACTGTTCTGAGTAAGTGGTTGAATCAAGTCTAGGTTGGCCAGTGAACAGGAGGGAGACTCTTCCTTTACTCGATTTGCTGCACTCGAATGTCCTTTGTGGTGGTTGTCCAGGTTGTTATTGAGGTTGTTCATGTATTGATGTTTGAAAACCAGTGCGATTCACGTGTTTTGTGCCTTTATGACTTGTCCCCAATGTTGGTTGATTGAAATATGTAAGCTTACTAGTGTCTGACTTGGTTTGCTTGGGGACAAGCAAACGGTTAAGTGTGGGGGAGTTTGATTGACTGTCATTTACACATGTTTTTACCCTCATACTTACACCGTTTGAGGTGTTGATTCTCGTGTTTTAGGCTGATTTCACGCTAGGTTGTGCTTGGTTGTGTTATTTCAGGTCTTAGTACGTGAATGAAGGCTTAGGAGCGAGTCTGGGGTCGATTGGACGAAGAACGGACGATTGGCGAGCTTTTGGAGGAGTGCACGGCCAGACCAGGAGGCTGCACGGCCGTGCACTTGAGCCATTTGGCCGTGCGCCTCACGCCGAGGCCATGCACGGGCACAATCCAGGCGTGCACGGCCGTGCGCCTGGCCGTGCAAGAAGGCTGAGCTCCAAATAAATGACACGGTGCGTTTTGAGGGTGCACGGCCAGAATGGTGTGGTGCACGGCCGTGCACCTGCCCGTGCATCTCGGGGAGACCGGTTTTAGTGCCTAATCCGAGCCAAAAGTGGGAGGATCGCGTTTTGAGAGCAAAAACAGAGCCCTAGAGAGAGAAAGTGCGAAGAACTCATCCTAGGGCTTAGACGGCTTCTAGGATGAGTTCTTCGCACTTTCTCTCTCTAGGGCTCTGTTTTTGCTCTCAAAACGCGATCCTCCCACTTTTGGCTCGGATTAGGCACTAAAACCGGTCTCCCCGAGTTGCACGGGCAGATGCACGGCCGTGCACCACACCATTCTGGCCGTGCACCCTCAAAACGCACCGTGTCATTTATTTGGAGCTCAGCCTTCTTGCACGGCCAGGCGCACGGCCGTGCACGCCTGGATTGTGCCCGTGCATGGCCTCGGCGTGAGGCGCACGGCCAAATGGCTCAAGTGCACGGCCGTGCAGCCTCCTGGTCTGGCCGTGCACTCCTCCAAAAGCTCGCCAATCGTCCGTTCTTCGTCCAATCGACCCCAGACTCGCTCCTAAGCCTTCATTCACGTACTAAGACCTGAAATAACACAATCAAGCACAACCTAGCGTGAAATCGGCCTAAAACACGAGAATCAACACCTCAAACGGTGTAAGTATGAGGGTAAAAACATGTGTAAATGACAGTCAATCAGGTATACATATAACCAACTCTACTTTCAGTGTTCTAGGGAAACTCAGTGATAAGGAAGAAGGGGGTATCCATGATGCTCCTAAGAAGAAGGAAACGAAAAAGGAGGTAAAGAAGGGTGGAGGGAAACCTCCAACTTCAAAATGATCGTGTTGTTCTGGAATGTTAGAGGGCTGAACAAGCCTTCTAAACAAAGGGACCTACTAAGGGTCCTTCGTAGGAAAAAGGTAGATATAGTTGCAGTATTAGAAACTCGGGTTCAAGCTGCTAAATCTGAGAAAGTAGTTGAGGAAGTGTTTGCTGGATGGGAGAAATGTATGAATTATCATGAGTCAAAGTTGGGTAGAGTCTGGCTTTTCTGGGATCCTGCTGTCAGGGTTCAGATTCTTAAACCAGGGAAAAACTTTTTACATTGCCTGGTGGAGGATTTAAATAAGGATAGATTTTTCCTTACGGCAGTCTATGCGTCTAATGATGAATCGGAGAGAAGGTGTACTTACCAGCAGATAGCTCAGTTGAAGGTTGTTGGCTATCCCTGGATTGTTGGGGGTGACTTTAACACGGTGAGGAATCCACAGGAGACCTCAAATCAGAGAACCCTGAGCCAAAGTATGCAAGACTTTAATCAATGGATTGGAGAGATGGAGTTGGTTGACTACAAGACTACAGGACCACAGTTCACGTGGACGAACAGACAGGCCAATCAACCTATTGCAAGAAGACTGGACAGAGGCCTGGTAAACTTGGAATGGATTGATAAATTCTCAAATTGCACTATGGAAGCTTTCCCGACCCACTTTTCAGATCACTGTGCCATACAAGTCTGCACTGTTGCTCCAATAAAATCTCTTCCTAAACCATTTAGGTACTTTGAATTCTGGGCGGATCACCCAAAATTCTTAGACATTGTGGCTGAGGCTTGGAGTGGTGAGCAAGTTGGCAATCCTCTGCAGGTCATTCAGGCTAAGTTGGCTAGGGTTAAACAAGCTCTGAAGCAGTTCAATAAAGAGGTGTATGGAAACTTACTGGACAAGGTACATGAGGCTGAAGCTGAGCTAACAAGGGTTCAATTGAAGTCGTTTTCAGTCCCCTCCTCGGAACATTTTGAAGAAGTAGCTCTTGCAAAGGATCACTTTGATCATATTACAAAGGCATATGAGAGTTTTGGGTGGCAGAAGTCGCGAGTCTCTTGGCTATCGGTTGGTGACCAAAGTTCCCACTTCTTTCACCAGACAGTCAAGATTCACAACTCTAAGCGCGCTATAAGAAAACTGGTCACAGAGTCTGGGGAGGAATTGTATCAGTCTGATCAGATTGTTGAAGAGGCGGTTGGATTCTATAAAAGGCTATTGGGGGAAGCAAATCAGGAAATCCAGCCTAGTCGAGAGGAGATAGCTCATCTGGTTAGACATCACATCCCTGCTCCTGATTGTGTGAATCTTGTTAAAGAAGTTACAGCTGATGAAGTGAGGCAGGTGGTCTTTGGACTGAATACACAGAAGGCTCCAGGCCCAGATGGCTTCTCTGCAGGCTTTTACAAGAGAGCTTGGTCAATTATTGGTGAGGATGTAACTCGAGGAGTACTCTACTTCTTTCAAACAGGTAACATGCCTAGTGGGATCAATGCTACAGCTGTCTCTTTAGTCCCTAAGATTCAGAATGCTGATAATCTAAAGAACTTTAGGCCCATCTCTTGTGTTAATCTGCTTTATAAGATAATAGCTAAGATACTTGCTAGGAGGATTAGTGAGTTAATGCCTCTAATCATTAGTGCCAACCAGTCAGCTTTTGTTAAAGGTAGGAGCATCATGGATAACATTTTGATGGCTCAGGAATTAGTAAGTGGCTATAATAGAATTGCATTATCATCTCGATGTGCAATAAAAATTGACATTATGAAAGCTTTTGACTCAGTTAGTTGGAATTATCTGTTTCATATGATGCTAGCTATGGGTTTCCCGCCTCAATTTATGATCTGGATTAGGGCCTGCCTTCAAACAGCTCACTATAGCATAAACATAAATGGGGTCTCTGTGGTTTCTTTAGAGCTAGGAAGGGGGTTCGTCAAGGTGATCCTCTATCACCATACTTGTTCACTATAGCCATGGAAGGGCTCTCTTCTATGTTTATAACTGCTAGTCAAACAGGCAAGATTCCTTACCATCCTCAATGTAAGAAAATTGGCTTAAACCATATGTGTTTTGCTGATGACATACTCGTTTTCACTACTGGTTCATCCCAAGCTATTCTTCAAGTGAAAGAGGTTTTACAGCAGTTCTACAGATTGTCTGGGCTTAATTGTAATCCTGCTAAATGCGAAGTTTACTTTGGGGGTGAATCTGTCAAGTATAAGGGTAATGCATTGGCTTTATCTGGCTTCAAAGAAGGGTTGCTGCCTGTTAGATATCTTGGTCTTCCATTGATGACAGGTAAACTGTCATCAAAAGAGGTAGACATACTGGTGGAGAAGCTTACCAAACGTGTTAAATCCTGGGGGGCTAAAAAACTATCCTATGCTGGAAGGTTACAACTAGTGAGTTCAGTTCTGATGGGAGTAATTCAATATTGGATGCAACTATTTGTATTCCCAAAGGGTGCCCTGAAGAGGATCCAGCAGGTCTGTTCACAATTTCTTTGGCATGGTGCTGAATCTGGACGAGCCAAAGTGGCCTGGGAATCAGTGGCTTTACCAAAGAAGGAGGGTGGGTTAGGAGTGAAAGATTTATTAGCCTGGAATCAAGCTAGTGCTATCAGAATGTTGTGGCTTTTCCTAATGAAAGCAGGTACTATTTGGGTTGCATGGATGCTGGCATATAAGTGTAAGCAGGGGGACTTGTGGAGTATGAAGATACAGTATAGCAGCTCGTGGACTTGGAGAAGACTGCTGAAGCTCAGGGGCATTATTTTGCCTTGGATTTCTCAGCAAGGGACTGTTATCTGCTGGGATTCTCAGGAGATGCATACCTACTCGGTTCGAAGGGTTTGGGAATCGCTTAGAAGAAAGGTAGATACAGTGTCATGGCATAAACTTGTCTGGGCAAAACATTGCCCCCCGAGATACAGTCTGATAGCTTGGCTAATAATGAGAAATGCAATTACAACCAGGGACAAACTTCTGAAGTGGGGGAAGATTACTAATGCTTCGTGCCCTCTGTGTGATAATGGAGTTGAAAGTCGTGATCATTTATTTCTTAACTGCACTTTCACGCGCAGACTTACTGATTTTCTGCAGTTCAGGCATCTCCAATATCGGAATTGGGATGAAATGGTACAGGGTTTATGTGTATTGTTGGTTCGGGATACACGCACAGGCAACTGGCATGCTTTGCTATGGTGTATGATTGTTGCTTTTATCTGGAAAGAGAGATGCACGGTGATTCATGGCGCTGACAGGAACCTACCGGAGCAAGTTGCTGTTAAAATTCGTGCAGACTTGCAATTTTTGGCTTGTGGAAACAGAGGGTTGAGGGATGCACTTACTAGACTACACTACTTATAGGTTTTCTCTTTGTTTAGCTGGTCGTTGTAAGTAGAGGGATATAGCGGACAGTAGTGAGGCTTTGCTGGGGTTTTTCTCCCCATTCGTTGTATGGATCCTTTTTTATTCTGGAAATAAAGCATCCGATTCAACGGAAAAAAAACTTTATCGTATGTGGAGAATAGGATCAATAGACTTCATTATTAGTGGAGAATAGCCTTGGATTGAACCCGCGATTTACAGCCTCCAAAATTGCAAGAAAATGGCATTTCGGAAAAATCACCCAAAATCTGCGATGGTACACCCATTTGGAATTTGCCAAATACGGACCTGGAAGAAAGTCCCCCAAATTGGTGTTTAATGAACTTTATCATCGTTGAAGAATAGCCTCGGGCCGAATCAGTGATATGTATTCCTCAAAATCCAAATAAAAAGGCCTTTCGAAAAAATTGCCCAAAAATTGTTTACATCTCATCTAAAATTAAATTCACCCAAATCGGTGCTTAATGGATTTAATCATCAGTGGAGAATATGATCGAGAAACTTCATTATCGGTGGAGAATAGCCTCGACTGAATATGTTATCTATAGCCTGAAAATTGTAAGAAAATGGCATTTCAGAAAAACCGCTCGAAATCTGTGATGGTGCCCTTTTGGAATCTGAAAAAAAATTGACCTGAAAGATATCCTCCCAAATAGGTGATTAATGGACTTAATCATCTGTTACGAGTAGACTCAGACCGAATCTGTGACCTATAGCCTTCAAAATCTAAGAAAAATGATCTTTCAAAAAAAACTCTTCCACAAAATTACGAAAATACCATCCGAAAATAAATTTGCCCAAAATTTTGTTTAATGAACTTAATCATCGGTGGAGAATATGATCAATAGACTACATTATCGGTGGAGAATAGCCTAGGGCTGAATTCGTGATCTATAGCCTCTAAAATTGTAAGAAAGCCTAAAATCTATGATGGTACCACTTTGGAATCTGCCAAAAATGTATCCGGAAGAAATTCACCCAAATTAGTGCTTAATGAACTTAATCATCGTTGAATAATAGCCTCGGGCCGAATCCGTGATCTGTAGTATTCAAAATCCAAGGAAAAAGGTCTTTCGAAAAAAATATTCCAAAGAATTATAAACATCTCATCAGAAATTAAATTTGCCCAATTGGTGCTTAATGAACTTAATTATCGGTGGAGAATATGATCAATAGAATTCATTATCGATGGAGAATAGTCTCGAGTTGAATCTGTGATCTACAACCTCCAAAATAGAAAGAAAATGGCATTTCAGAAAAATCACTAAAAATCTTTGATGGTACCCCTTTGTAATCTGCCAAAAATTGATCAGGAAGAAATCTGTCCAAATCGGTGATTAATAGACTTAATCATCTATTAAGAATAGACTCAGGCCGAATTTGTGGTTTGTAGCCTTCAAAATCCAAGAAAAATGGTCTTTCAAAAAATATCTCTAAAGAAATTACGAAAAAACCCATCCGAAAATAAATTCGCCCAAATTGGTGTTTAATGAACTTAATCATCCGTGGAGAATATGATCAATAAACCTAATTATTAATGGAGAATAGCCTCGGGCTGAATCGGTGATCTACATCCTGTAAATTGTAAGAAAATGACATTTCGTAAAAATCGACTAAAATCTGTGATGGGTACCCCTTTGGAATCTGTCAAAAATGGACCCGGGAGAAATTTACCCAAATTGTTGCTTAATGGACTTAATCATCGTTGAAGAATAGCCCCATGCCGAATCTGTGATCTATAGTCTTCAAAATCAAAGGAAAAAGGCATTTCAAAAAAATTGCCCATAAATTATGATGTCCTCTGAAATTAAATTTTCCCAAATTGGTGCTTAATGAACTTAATCATCGGTGGAGAATATGATCAATAGACTTCATTATCGGAGGAGAATAGTCTCGAGCTGAATCCGTGATTTACAGCCTCCAAAATAGAAAGAAAATGGCATTTCACTATTTCAGAAAAATCGCCTAAAATCTGTGATGGTACCCATTTGGAATATGCAAAAAATTGACCGGAAAGATATCCATCCAAATCGGTGATTAATGGACTTAATCACCTTTATGAATATACTCAGGCCGAATCTGTGATTTGTAGTCTTCAAAATCCAAGAAAAATGGTCTTTCAAAAAAATAGTCCGAAATTTGTTTAAGAATCAGTAAAAGGTAGCCCCGAAAAAATACGCACAAATCGGTGCTCAATATACTTAATCATTGGTGAAGAATAGCCTCGGGCTGAATAGGTGATCTGTAACCTTCAAAGTTCTAGAAATAATGGTATTTGGAAAAATCGTCCAAAAATTACGAAAATATCCTTAAAAAAAGTCCACTGTAATCGGTGATTAATAGACTTTATCATTGACGGAGAATTGTCAAAACAAAAATCTGTGATTTATAACCTTCAAAATTTTAAAAAAATTATTTTAAAAAATCATCCAAAACTGTGAAGATTGAAGATACCTTTTTGAAATCTGTCAAAAATTTGTACTTAAGCACCCAATGGCCGCAACTAGGGGTGGGCATTGGGTGGGTCGGGTGGATTTTGACCATAAAATGCACCCACCCGCGCTTAAACGGATTGATAATTTTTAACCCACCACCCACCCACATTTAGTCTCGGGTTGGGTCGGGCGGATGGTGGACGATGCGGGTGGGTTTGTGGGTTCACCCACATCACAATGTATATAATATAAAGGAATCAACTTGACATGATAATAGGCGAAGAGAATCATCGAGGGAAACAAGAAGTTGAAATAGGGCGAAAAATGTCGAATTAGTTCTTAAATTGAATTGAAATTCTATTATGAAAGAGTTTTCTACATATTGAGATGATTATTAGGTGCAAGGAACTAAGGAAAATAATTCCACAAAGGAAAGAGCGGTGATCTAGACATAAGAATTAGAGGAAAAAGTAAAGGGAAGAAGAGGAGATCTCTATTTGGAAGGTTGGCTTTGACGTTCAAACTCCAGGAGCAGTCCGAGTTTATATCTAACGTCTCCACTCTCCTCTCTCTAGCGCCAACGACTTTGATCTTTTTGCTGTTGGGTTGAGCGGGTCACCCGCACACTCACCCACAACCCACCCACCACCCGGCGGATGGCTCCCAGCGCAACCCGTCACCCACCCACAGACCCACCCACTTAACGAAATTCGGGTCAAATGCGGGTGGGTCGGCCCAAACCCGCGGATGATTCGCCCGCATGCCCAGCCCTAGCCGCAACAAGCAAATCAAAGAAATAAAGGTTAATTGTAGAGATAATGAATGATAAGTGACTTTATTAAATTAATACAACTTCATTTTCATTTGTTTTATCAACATTTTTTATTGGTATTTGCTTTATCAACATTTGTGTGCGCATGCAAAAAAAATTCCTAATTAATTTGTACTATAAAAAGAAGAAATTAAATTTCAAAGACGTGCGAATTCGTCTCTTCATAAAGGCATTATACCCTCTTCCCCCTTATTTTTGGCTTTCCACTCATATTGGTGATAAAGGCGGGTGTATGTTTGGCCTGTGATATATGTATGTGGGTATTACTTATTAGATGTAATTTGATATATATTTTGACGAATTATGATCATTGATTATTATTTGATTAAATAAATTTTATGATTTAGGTTACATAATTAAAATGAGACTTCATTCATTAGATATTAAAATATAATAACATGTTCCAAACTCCGGTTAATTTATAATCTAAATAAAAACAACTCAATGAAAGTATAATAAGGTTAGCGTACCGATAATATTCATCCATTGTACAGAAGTTAGACTCGGGACTACTTAAATTTTAATGTCTGGTCGTGCATGGTCCTGACCGATCAGATATCCTAATCGGGTAATACAAGACGACCCAATAAATTGTAAATTAATTAATCACGAATGTATATGATTAATTATTTTAATATATACTTGTGATATAATTTGCCACGTAAATACGCAAAGACCATCATATATGTACCAACCATGAACGTGCATGTTCGAGAATTGGAAAATAAAAATAAATGATTGAGAATCAATGGTGGAAAAAACCCACCACCGTTGAGCCTTTTTTTCTTGTGGGACAATCAAAGGGCGTGGGGTGTAGGGTCGCTAATCCTAACGTGACAAGGAAAAAGTGGAACCATATAAAATGTTCAAGATTAGGACCCCTCAACTACTAATTATAATAATAAAGTTACTGTTCAACACATAATAATGCTTAATTAATTTGGTATGTATTCTAATTCCGTGCTGTAATTATATTCATATTTACAACACATGTTGATAAATGTAAACAAGAAAAAAAAATTAATTGAAACGATTGTTTCCATCTCATCGTGAAAATGATATATAATATTCACCATATCTTGGTAAATACAATAATACATACCTCGTGGTCAATACTGACTATGAAAAAACCGTACATGAGAATTGAGAAGTAGTATGGGTCAACCACATCATTTTGCTGCTTGTGATTGCACCCATTTTTGGGTCAACCACATCATTTTTTTTTTAAATCGTTGCAATTGTAGTTTATTTGCAACGATTTTCATACTTAAGAACGTTCTTCATAATATTATTTTATGTCATGAATATTATTTCATTGTTTTTATGGTTATTAATAATGTATTTTATTTATTTCTGACTGAATGATTAGTAATAGTTCTGATTGATTCCCGCATTTTTTCCAGTGACGACCGCCGCCGCCGCCCACCGAACAGCGGCGGCTTTTAAATTGTTGCTGCAGGCTTTCCTGCCACCTTCCCAGCGACGCGCCGCCCCTCTGCCGCCGCATTTTACCTCGCCCTTTGGCAGAGGTCCAGCCCATTGTTTCTCGTCAACCGGATATCACCGCCACCACAAAACGATCGAGGTCAGGGTTTTTTCTGTTACAAATGCATGCATTATTATCATCACCCACCGGCAAAAGAATATTGTTAAAGAAGTATTGGCGTCAGAAAAATGCAGCAATTCATTTCAATAATTCACAATAATGTCGGGTGTTGGATTGTATAATTGACATGTTTCGTGTTTGTATCTTCACGAAACATCAAAATGCATCGATATTTGATTTTTAAGAACGAGTCATGTAATATTTATGGTAAATTTCAAAACAAAAAAATTGTGTTGATTTTATTTTGAGAGGAGAACTAGTAATCTTTAAATCGGGCAAATAAGGGTTCCAGGACCCTTCGTTATCGTCCTATAATTCATACCGATCATGACATGTGACCCTGTATCAAGACGTAATAATAAGTACCAATGTGAATGAACTCTACTACAATATTATAACAACCTTGGATAGGAATGAATTTGATGATGAAATTATATGCTTTAGGATGTATTTCATGTTATAAAGGCTGATTAATTATACGTGATTAACCCAAAACGATTTTGGCTTTTTCACCTGCTTATTATAGCGTTGTCACACTGAGACAAAGTACTACCATTTGTTACACAAATAAGTAATTTTTCAATTTTAATGACCCAATTAGGCTTTTTATTATTGCCCACTTGCCTTAGCTTTTGCTTGTCTTTCTCAAACTCTCTCTATTATGCTCACTCATTTTCATAAATTCCTTATTTTGATATGGATCGTGTCATTACGGACCTTATCTTATACAAGAATGCGTAATAATATGTATTTTCAACAACTTTTGTGCAAAATTCAAAGTTTACAAGGATCCATCGCCATGCTTGCATATCATTGTGTTGTGCTCTAACAAGTTTTACGGTGTGATTTGTAAACTGCGTCGTTTTCTTAAGTTTCGTGTATTCTACATGACATAATTGGGAAAAGAGGATAATCAACCTAACAAAGAATAAGATAAACGTTTTGAGTAGGTTTAATCATCATTACATCGTGTGTGATCAAATTGAAAATCACAGCCGACCTAATTTGATAAATCACCCTTTTATATTGGACATATAATTGACCAAAGGTGACTCCAAGAAGCAAAGCAAAGTACCCTCAATGAATTTAATTATTGGTCTTTGTCAAATAATTACAGCTAAAAAATCATTCTTATCTGGGAAAAGAAAGATTAGTAGAGAAAGTTAATCTCTTCACTCCTTGCTTGCTGGCTTAATACCATAAAAAGTCACCCTCTAATTAACCCACATGCCATACATTAGTGATTAGTTGGCATTTGGCAAAGCTTATCTCTACAATTTTTTTCCAAAAGGTAATCTTATCTTTAGATTTGGTACCATCTATTCTTATCCAAATAAAGAAGTTAATTAAGTTAGTATTAGGAAAATAGAAGTGGCCATTAAATTCTCAATTATATTCTTATATATAATCAAGTAACAATTCCAGCACTCATTTTATAGGTTGTGTAACGGTTCGATCTGATTAGGTTGGTTCGTAACTGACTGAATTAGGCCAAGTCGACTCTTGGAGCAGACCATACCGAAAAAATATAACATGGTCCGGTCCTGTCCTTGATCTCTAGTCCCATGAATTTTATAAACACTGAAAAAAATGGACTGAACCAACTGACCCAAATGCATAGTTGATCCTGTTATGGGACAATACAAGTACCACATTGGTAATACAAGGGAAGGGATCCTTGTATATTAGTGTCCACCAAGCCCAATTAGTACGAGGCATTTTGGGGAGGACACCCAAGAGTAAAATCGTGCCGGCTTGGCCCAAAGCGGACAATATTGTACTAATTGAGCACCCCAGTTTGACAAGTGGTATCAGATCCTGGTTCGGTGCGGGGCGGTGGACGTCAGTTCGGTGGACCATCATTTGGTGACCTCGGGATTTGAAATCCGCGTCTGGTTTGGTGGATCCACGAGAGATCTACGTTTAGGCTACATCTGGTTTGATGGAGATACAAGGCGTCTGGCAGATCAAGACAATCGCTGGGGCGAGGACACGAATTTCTTGGTCCTTGTCTTGATGAGAGGATTGTTTTGGGACAATCCAAGTACCACATCGGTAATACAAGGGAAGCTGGGACCCTTGTATATTAGTGTCCACCAAGCCCAATTAGTACGAGGCCTTTTGGGGAGGACTTGACCCAAAAGTAAAATCGTGCGGACTTGACCCAAAGCGAACAATATTATACTAATTGAGCACCCCCGATTTGACACCCATCCTTAATACTAAAAATGTATTTAATTATTGGACTGCGTTACTCATGAGGTTGATCCGATGCATACCCCTAGTCATAGTACTGCTCTACTAGTACCACGTTGCTTTCTCTAATCTTTGTATCCATTCGGAAAAAAGGTCACTTATGCCACCCTAATACATATCATAACAGGATCACATATATATATAAGCTTATCACTACTGGTCTATAATATATACACACAGTCGATTAGTCACCATTTCACCACTTGTAGGTTAACGAAAATTCCACCCACGCTATTTGCTTGCCACTTTGCGGCCGGCGGGATCCACCAGTCAAGAATTATTGAGAGGAAGGATGCATGGTACAGAATGACCGAGAAAAGAACAGTAAAAGGGCCATATAGAATAACGCTAAACCCTCTCTAGCTAGTTTAAAACTTGCTCACTCATTATGTAAATTCTAAGAGTATCACACATGGTGATGTAACTTCTGATCTAACTTATTGATTATCTTCTATAGGTCTCTTATAGATGTATATGTAACGATGTGAGTCTTAATTATGGATTATCTTTCATAGGTCGTTTAGATGCATGTATTGATGTGAAATATAAATCATCGTGGTTATTGTCGCACTGGTCAATGTGTTTTGAGTACAGGTGCAATCTAACTCCTTCTCGGAGCTAGGATTTCTCAGTAATTAACCTTGCATTTCATACTAACAGCATTTCATACTAACAACAGGCAAAATAGAATTATGATGATGCATCAACCAACCAGATTCCATGAAAATAATAACCAATTAAAGCAGTACCTTTCTGAATCTTTATCGACACATTTACCAACGACTAGCTCGCAATCAAAGGGAATTGAGACACGTCTAAAAAATGATGTGTTCTCGAAAATGTAGTGTCCGACCGTTCAATTGCGTATTGGTTCAGTCAAATGACATGCAAGACACACAAGAGACAATTTGATATGCACATAGTAACCATTATTAGACACTACGAATAATATCAATCGAACCCCAAGCTAAAAAGATTGCTTCGGTTTGGTTTTACAAAAATGTGATTAGAATGTATCACAATTATTTCACGACTCGACAATTAAGATACGAAAGAAACTTATTAGTCACACTAGTTCGATTATCGGGTTAGGTTCAAAAACTCAAAAGACACCATAATATTTGTGCGCAATTAATTGAAGTTGTCAGGGGTAGCATGGTAAACAGCCAGCAACAATCAGGGGGCGGTGTCAATTCCGTGAATAAAACAAAAACTACAATCCAACCGTCCAGATCACTCCATGTGTCCCAGGCCGTCGGATCACAGCCCCACGATTCGTACCGCCTCAGTCCACAGGGTCACGACGGTAAATTCTCCACCACACACCACTCCCCTCACGACCCTATAAAAACGCCGGCCGCCGCGACGAACCAGAAGAAAAAAGAAAAGAGAGAAAACGGAAATCCGATAGATAACTCTGTCCTCGCCACCGCCGGAGAAAAAAAATCCCTCTTCGTAAAAACCCTAATTTCTTCAATTCCTCTCTTGGGGAATGCAGAGAGATGATAGGAGCCTCGTTGCGAAATCCTGAGCTGTGCATCCGCGCCCAGAGGTGCATCGGCGGCCGGAATTGCCACCGGAAACACGTCGAGGACGGGTGATCCCCGGCCTCCGCCCGCCGCCATTCTTCTCCGGCGCGATTCCGCTTCAAATCCTTCCCCTCCTTTCTTCAATTTTTCTCTTGTGCATAGTCTTTGAGAGTAGTTAGTCAGTTCCGCAACAGAATCGAGATCTGTAAAACAATGGCGGAGAGAAGCAGAGACGGCCAGCCGACTTTGCTCCACGGGAAATACGAGCTCGGCCGGATGCTCGGCCACGGGACCTTCGCGAAGGTGTACCATGCCCGGAACCTCCAGTCCGGCAAGAGCGTGGCGATGAAGGTCGTCGGAAAAGAGAAGGTGATCCGAGTCGGGATGATGGACCAGATCAAGCGCGAGATCTCGGTCATGAAGATGGTGAAGCACCCAAACATCGTCGAGCTCCACGAGGTGATGGCGAGCAAGTCCAAGATCTACATCGCCATGGAGCTCGTCCGCGGCGGCGAGCTCTTCTCCAAGATCGCGAGGGGGCGGCTGAGAGAAGACGCCGCGAGAGTCTACTTCCAGCAGCTGATCTCCGCCATCGATTTCTGCCACAGCCGCGGCGTCTACCACCGAGATCTGAAGCCGGAGAACCTCCTGCTCGACGAGGAAGGTAATTTGAAGGTCACCGATTTCGGGCTCAGCGCCTTCTCCGAGCACTTGAAGCAGGACGGCCTCCTCCACACCACCTGCGGCACGCCGGCGTACGTCGCGCCGGAGGTCATCGGGAAGAAGGGCTACGACGGTGCGAAAGCCGATTTATGGTCATGCGGCGTGATTCTATACGTCCTCCTCGCCGGATTCCTCCCTTTCCAGGACGACAATCTGGTAGCTATGTACAGAAAAATCTACAGAGGAGACTTCAAGTGCCCGCCGTGGTTCTCCTCCGAATCCCGCCGCCTGATCACCAAGCTCCTCGACCCCAATCCGGCCAGCCGAATCGCCATCTCCAAAGTCATGGAGTCGACATGGTTCAGAAAATCCATCCCCAAAACCATCCGCACCAAGGAAGAAATCGAATTCGACGCATTCGACTGCGTAGATGAATCCAAATCCGCAGCAGAGAAGTCGAAGCAGCTGCCGGAGACGCTGAACGCGTTCCACATAATCTCGCTCTCGGAAGGATTCGACCTCTCGCCGCTGTTCGAGCAGAAGAAGAGGATGGAGAAGGAAGAGTTGAGATTCGCGACGACCCGGCCGGCGAGCAGCGTGATATCGAGGCTGGAGGAGGTCGGGAAGGCCGGGAAGTTCAGCGTGAAGAAGAGCGAGACGAAGGTGAAGCTGCAAGGACAGGAGAGCGGGAGAAAGGGGAAGCTCGGGATTCAGGCCGAGATTTTCGCCGTGACTCCATCGTTTCTGGTGGTGGAAGTGAAGAAGGATAACGGAGATACTCTGGAGTACAACCAGTTCTGCTCCAAAGAGCTCAGACCGGCGCTGAAGGACATCGTCTGGACTTCCGCCGCCGCCATCGACCACGCAACCGTTGCTTAATAATTGCTGAAAAATGAATTTCTGTAGCTTGTGCTGTTGGGATTTAGGATTTGTTTTGGGTAAATCAATATTTTCCGCCATTGTTGGTCATTGGAGTTCGATTTGTTGAGCTTTTATGTTCATCCGTTTGTGAAAGTTGTTTGCTTTTGTGTACGTTTGTTTAGATGATGATGATGTTGATGATGGGTTCCAATCGCCATGAATGAATTGGTTGAAGGAAAGCAGTTGTTGTGGCTTATACGTGTTGTATGGACTTTTTAGTAGAGGGTGACATCTCCAAAATCCAATTCTCCCTCAATCTCTTTATCATCATCAATTGCAAAGAATGTGACTTTTCACCTCTACATGCTCCTTTCCCTTGGTTAGTGGAAACCATAAGGAATTCTACTTATCATAATGACACTGTTATCATCGTTTGATTCTGATTCGTCGAGATTCGTTGTTCTTCTTCAAAGCGAAATTGGTGTTCAACATCGCGGTTGGATCCATATTTTCTCCTCGCAATTTGAATTATTGACGAGAAGCAACTTGTAACAAGCGGCTTAGACTATAGCAAATTAAGATGCTGTAGTGATGTTTTGGCTTGTAATGAAGACGGATAGTCCAGATCAATATGTCGACATCCAGTTTTTCACTGTTCAGCATGCAGAGTACTGTTCATACTTCATAGCATCCAGAACAAGATGCTGTAATTTCGAAGCTTGAATCCTATTAACCTGTGTGGTTGATTGCTTGGAGCAAAGGAATTTACTTCAAGAAGGCAAGTGGGAAGATGAATGTCTTCTTCTTGGTTTAGATTGGAGACTGACTGGTAGTTGAGACTTGAGAGTGGGGAGAGGAAAAGCACATGGGGAAACAGAGGCAGGCGAATATACAATCCGGCGCCGGTGAAGGGCCAGCCTGCAGACGAATCTACCACATGAGTGATCGACGGAAAACCTGGTTCTGAGAGAGAAAGGGAGAGAGTGAAAGATCGTCTGTGTGGTCCTGAAAGAGGATTTTAGTATAACGATACAGGCTGACGTGAATGTGTACAGAACGAAAGCAATGCACCTTGGTATAAGTTAGTTCGAGAAAGCTTTGTTGAATTTGGTGGTCTGCCACCTTTCTCTGTTTTGGCAGTATCCCTCTGCAACTTGCAGCTTGGCTCTGTGTATCGACGTTACGCTAGCAATAATAGCTTTGCAACTTGCAACCTGTTCCCCATCTTTCCTTTAAGTTTAGAGGAGCATGTTCTTTCATTAGAAGGAGAGCAGCAATGGGAAATATATGGAGTCGGCCCTAACTAGCCGAATTCTAACCTGTTTAGTTGTTGCCTTGTTCTCATTGAAGTAAGGAAGCACTTATATTTGCCATTCGAAATTAGTCGAGAGTCGGAAACTCGTCGACAGTTGTACACGATCCTTGACTTAGTCGGTGGCTGGAACGCGAGAGGATGAAAATTTAAATTAGACGTGACAAGATGACCTCTCATCAAGAACGATATGCAAAGTATAGGATGTGGACACTAGACAGATAAAAAATAGATTGAACCTGATGATCGTATTTTCTAACATGTCCAACACATAACTGAATTACGTTCTTGATTTAAAGAGAGAAATGTAAAAATCAAATCGTTCAAAAAAACAAAAGTATCTTTAGTGTTAGAAGTTTCGCTAAATCAGATATCCATCTCCTTAATGCAAGACCTTGATTAATATGGAAATCACAGATTAAGTAAACTCCACCTAATGAAATTGAGCTTAGTTTGGTGGATTTTCGATCCTTGTGATTTTAAGGGCCACGAATTGGTGTTTCAGACAACTTGGACCAAGCCAAAAGCTAGGTTGTTTACATACTAAGTCAAGTCGAAATTAGAACCATAGATAGTTAGATACCGACCTAAAACGGGTGGTTTAGATTGTAATTTCTTTCTTGAACCGGTGGTAGATTAATTGGTATAACAAAAAAACATGTGGACAAAATAGTAATGTTTTAGAAATGGTATTAGATAGGCCGTTTGGGTCGGAAATCCGGATATTGGAGACTAAATTGAAGGTAGTTTAGCAATATAATACATATGATTGGACCTCGACTAAATCACGATTTCACACAAAATAGCTAGTCAATCCCCTTGGTTCATCCCATTATATCAATTTTTTTTTTGCGTATTTTTAATTATATACCTTCTTAAAATAAAAAATTCATATAAAAAAATAAGAATTCAGATATATCATGAAATTAATGATTATTATTCATACGAACCATTACCGATTTTATATCTATGATCCTGTAACATGTTTCGAAATTAAATTTCTGGAATTTAGAAATCCGCATATCCACATGGGAAAATATCGTTGCAGATTAACTTGCTAAGTTAGGCCACTAATATTGCTATAGTTAGCAAATTTTTAGTATCAAACTCAAATAACATACCTTCAAAACCAGACCAAATTGAGGGTGGCAAGGAAAATGGAAAGCGATCACTCATAGAAGGTAGTATGATTACCATAAAAATATCGATTATAGTTGGTATTAGTCACCATTATATTGCATAATCGAGTAGAATCATGCTTGATTGGTAATGTACTTAGTTGTATAGTTCATGATTCATTGCAAGGAACGTTATTATTGGTGGTAACTGTTATTGATGCTGTTCATGTTTGTATAATAAATGGCAGAAATGTACTTGAGGAATCCATTAAATATTTCACCCTTTAGGTTTTATAAGAAAAGTTCATGCATCTCAAGGAAACAAGAGCATCAACTAATTCAATAATCCATCCTAATTATCTAAACCTCTATTCTAATGATAGGCTAGAAATAGGAAGGAGAGGAAAAACAGGCACACTATTATTTATACAAAAATTAACGATGCCATATATATGTCGAAAATAATTATCTAGCATTTAGCTAAAAGTATTCATAGGAAAATAGTCGGGTATTTTGTGACTTTTAAAAATTCATTTAATGTATAATTAATTTTTAATAAGTATCTTGAATAAATTTTCTTATGCGCTTTAGCATAAACAAATCACTTTTTAAAAATTTATATAAAATATCATAATTTAGTGGATTGGAAGAAAAGAAATCCAAGTAGCTTAAGCTGGAGAACAAGTTCCATTAAGTGCACCTCGTACCGATTATGTACTCTAGTTATGTTTTTTTTTTTTTTTCAATCAAATAATTTTCCAATCAAATAAATGATAATTAGTTTAATTAGGCTTCCACTGAAGAGAAAATTAAATAAAAATAAGACATGACATATATAATTGAATATATATAGTTCTAGAGATTCTCTGATATTTCACAACTGTTTGGGGAAGGTCTTGCAAGGGGGAGGGAGGGACTGCTAAATCATTACCCAAAAATGATTAATATTGCAATTATTGAAACCATATTCCATGGATATATTATTTTGTTATAATAGTTATTTTGGGTCTTTTAAAAAAAATATTTATTCTGAGTATCTAACCAGCTCATACAAAAAATAATCAATTTTACCGCACTGGTAATGAATTATAAATAATCGTGACAACGTAACTGGTTCAACATTTTTATTAATAGTTTTTAAATTTTTGGGATCATGATTTCTGACGTTAGCTTTAAACGATATGACTCACGTACTCGATTGTGGAATTACCATGTTATTATTGCATCTTTGCATTATAAATTCTTACGAAATTCACAATATAAAATGATAATAAAATTTTATTATTATAAAAGTGTAATTATTTACATTAGAATAGTCCAACTACCACATCAATTATTGTGAGACAAGTTCCATGTGTTATGATCTTGGTATATACTTGTATGCAATGCATACTTGTGTAGATAGAATATGATAATGTATTTAAATATAGCTTTGCAGTTTAGATTAATATTTTTTTGTTTATCACTTAAGTACCTTTTGTTCTTTTTCAAAATTTTGATCATTTTTTATATGAATTATTGAATCAATTATGGAGGCATGCTACTAACTGTAGAATGTAGATTAGCAAGCATGACGAGAGTCGAGACTAACCAAACCAAAAGCGGGCATTATTAAATTGTATTGTATTGTTGGTTGGACCGTAAAAATTATTTGTTGTGTCATCAAGGTAAAAAATATACACAAATATTGTGAAAGTATCATATCATACGGTTTTATACTGTTAACTTAACAATTATTCGTAAACTGGCCGACTTGGCACTAGAACACCGCCGGAACAATACTATTTGAATATATTATATTATTTCTTTTATTTTAACAACAATATTATACTGATATGATATAGATTGAATCACATTTGTATCACTAAGTCACTAACTAGTCCATTATAACTTCTGATACAATTTTACAAACATAGAAAGGTTTTTTATTTTTTATCTCTTCTAAACTATCACCAATTTCGTTGAGTTGGGATGGTAAAATGTTCGGCATATAATCAAAATCGCTCAATGCCTCAATCAACATCTCCTCTCCGGACACACACACTTGATGGCCCAGCCCACTTGAACTCAAAGACGGTATTAATGGGCCCGGATGACGCTTTTTGTCTGCAGGGCCCACGGCATGGGCGTGACTTTTCTTGGTAGTAGAAAATGGGCCCAGATGGCAATAATTCAAGACAAACTGATCCAATAATCATTACGGGCCAGGTCGAGACTCACTATAACTGTCGCTGCAAAAACCAAAGTTGCAGTGCAGCCGGAGTTATCTCCAGTTTCTCAAGCAAAGTGTCGCCCTAATGATCAACAGTAGGAATACCAAAGAGCAAATATCCATAACAATTCATGATTCTTGTAGAAAGAAGAATTACAACAGGACCACCACACGCCATGATAACAGCCAGTATCAACTTGATCCTCGGTACACATTCAATGATCGTACTGATACCGATACGATATGACATCACAAACGCAGAAAGATTCCTAGCCCGAAGCTCAATTCGCCGATCATGCATTCTAGCAAAAACTTACCTTTCAGGCAGGTCTGTATCAATGCACTTCTAATGGACATTTTATGTACATTAAGCACCACCACCATACAGCAACCAAAGTTACATGCATCTAGCAGTATATCAGTAAAAGCAAGACGTATATGTGGATCGACTCATCGATCTAATTCAAATTGATGTAGAACCCACCAAAGAAGCAAAAACTTAAGCCGTGAAAGTTAAAATGAAAGCAAAGGATGAACTGCAGAAACCACATAAGGCTGCAGCTTTGCCAAGATAGAAGCTTTTTACTTCTTACTGATCTTGCACATTCGAGTTTGGGCCACAACAAAATTCAGCCCTAAACCTGTCATCAAAATCCAGATTAATTCTACTCCATATACCATCACATGAAATGTTTTGAGCCATAGTCCTAAAGCTGTTAAGGATCAAGCTATCGTCACTCCAAAGAGCTTAATCCCCTTCTTTTCATCATCAGCAGCCCTCAGCTGCTCCTTGATCTCGTCAATTTCACTGCAAAGAACAGTACTACTCGATCTCCTAGCGCTGCCTAACTGCAGATTCACCATTGAACCCGGCTGAGGATTCCCGCGCTCCTTACAGTTGCTCGCGTCGATCATGAAAAACGTCTCGACAGTTCCCACCTCTCCACCCCCATGCCTCTCGCACAAGCAGAAAGTTATGGTATCGTTGGCCTTGAGCCCATTCTCCTTCACGAACCGATTCCACCCTCTCGTGAACACAAAGCTCTGGCTGCTCTTCCAATAACAATACCGAAACTTCCACAGCGTCCTCAATGAACTGTCGTAGAAGCTCAGCAGCAGATTGCTCTCCTCCTCACCCACATTGTTGTTGCCACTTGCTACAACCTCATCAGGCACCCTGGGGAAATACTTCACTGCATACTTCTTTGGAATCACCAGCCTGTTCAGCTTGCTTACATCGCTCGGTGTCAGCTCCTTCTGGAACAACCGCCTGCAGCTGACATCACCGCATGACATCATTCTCGGCCTAGGTGGGAGGTTGAGGGTCAGCTCAGTGGTGGTGCCCACCCGAGAGATGATGAACTCAGCGAACTTGGACTGGTAAGTGCCATCCTTGATCATGCTGAGGATGGCTTCCAAGGTGTGGTGGGTCTGGAACTCGGGTTCTTGGGCGGTGAAGGTATTGAGAGGGAAGTTACGCCTCACAGTAATGTTGTCTCCACCATTGCCGCTGCGGAGCTTGAGGGCAGCGCTGTCATAGGCTGTGGCTGCTTCGCTCTCAGTTTTGAATGTGCCGAGCCAGATTCTTTGATGGTTGGCATAGATTTGGCATCCCCAGTGGCCATTTTGCTGTGGTACCACGCCTTTGAACTTGGATGATGTGGAGGTATTATTGGTGGTGGTGGAGAATCGAGCACGCTTGCTGTTTGGTGGGTTCAGATGGTGGCGACGGGTGGTGCTATTAGAATCAGAGACTTTGTCGAAGATCGAGAGCTCAATGTGCGAGATTATGCTCCTTGGGTCTTCCTCGAACATGACTCCCCAATCCAAAGCTGCACATGATTAAATCCATTCAATCACCTTTTGATTCACAACTATGGCAGACTAGTAGTCGGTAAGAAAAAACAAGAAACTAATAGACTATGAAAGCAACATTCTGAGCATTCTGGGAGTACAACAGAGAGAACTACTTAACCTAGCGACTAGAATGCTTTCCAGCAAAGTCAGAAAGCTCAACAATTGGTAGCTTGGAATATCTCCAGAACAGAAAGATGAAGAACCAATACACACAACTCTTAACCTTAAAGAAAAGGAACTGATACTAGAAGCTAAATGAGAATCAGTTAGGGCTGAAATACATACAGAACATGCAGAAGAAACAAAAAAACAAAAAAAAAAAAAACATGCTGCTGGCAGAAACGGATTCATTCTAGAGTATCACGGGGAAAGCTACCAGATCAACAAGTCGAAGGATGAGATAACATGAATTTTTTTATATATAATAATCAGATATCAGGAAGCTGAGATCAGAAAAATGAAGAACCAATACACAATATTTAACCGATAAGGAAAAGACCCATACTAGAAGCTTAATGCGTACAGCCGAGATACATACATCAGAAGACACAAAGAACATGCTGCTGCAGAATCGGAAAGAATAAAATTAAGTTCAGAAGACTCTATCACTTCACACACTCCACAATAAAGATTATAAATGCACAGATTTCAAGCAGTAATCACCATGTAAAGCAGTAAAGCGAGACAACTTTGGATGCACATGAAGATGTACATAAATGAAGTTCTCGATCGAATGGGATGAAAAGACAAACTCTTTAATACTTCCAAGCTCACGGTAAGAGACTATATGAATGAACAGAATTGGAACAATTAATTACCCTTGGAAGCTCTAAAAGCAAAGGCAGTATCAATTGCGATTCCTTCTTTCTTCGGAAAATAAAACATTCTTCACCCAAGAGAGATACAACATTATATGCTGGAAAAATGTTCACTAGCTTTGCAGTTCCTTGTTAATTATTCATCAGTTTCATTGCTCCACAGCGAAGCATCTTAACCCTACACATTCATTCACATTACTAGTTTTCTGCATACGATTTGAGTGGGGGAAAATGAACACTGTTTTCTTCAACTACTGTAATCATGGTAAATCCATGATTATGAATATGATCACACACATGATTATTCTACCATCCCATAGCATGTGCATTGACTTTGTAGCACAAACTCTAACACCATATGCAGGAAAACTAATTAAAAAGGCCAGCAACTTCGAATAAAACTTCCTACGGCCACTATACACCAGCTAGAGATGGTGACAAGAAATGCGAAATATGAAAACAGACCCATTCTTATAGTTCCAGCAATTCATCCAAATGCAACATATGGATGGGAGTAAAAGGTCTCTAGGATAGCTCGGTACAAGGATTTCCTTACTATATATTACTAACCAGTCGTAAGTTAAGGACAGCTAGGTCAAGCGAAAGGACACAATTGCGACCTATATTGAGATAGGAAGCCAATCAAAAAATCCTATCAAACTTTCAAAAAAGGAGCAAAGTAGAGATTCATCAACAAAAGGAAAGAAGGAAATTGTCACTGAAGCCTACAAAGAAGGAAATTTAACCATCCACATCAAACAATACAGGAAATGCCATGATGACTGGACAGTAATGTCAGGTCACAGACTCACAGTACAATCAAACAATACAGAGAAACACTGGCCAAGTTAAAAGAATGTGCCATCAACAGCAACAGAAGCATACGCTTAGTAACACCTCCAATCAAACCTGCAAATCACGAACCAACATCAATAACTTAATTTTTTGGTGCTGATCAATTGGGTTGCCATCTAGATGCATAATCACCCATAACTGGGTGCTACAATTGGTTTGTATATGGTTTTCATTTTTAATTATAAGCTCACTTGTCAATCCTATGCCAGTAGATGACAAGAAATTATAAACAACTGAGCTTAATCAAGAAGAGCAGTATGACTGAAATGGCCACCCCCTAGTAAAGTATTCTAAGCACATTAGCTTCCCTTGCTACCTTTTCGACATTAATTAACCCCACAAATCCAGCAACGAATGTCAAACAATGTAAAGGATTAAACCAACTGTATTTGAACAAATATCAAGGAAATGGAAAATAGCATATGAAGTCAATTCCAAATACGAGAAATCTGCCTAAGTTTTGAATTAGCAAGGAGAGTTGTTAAAGATCAAACCATGCATTGAAGATCAATCAAATATTTTGGTGAAGTACAGTCAAGGATAAAACTAACAATCAATTGGAGAACACACGCAAAAATTGGTAACTTTATTAAGAGTTCAACTCAAGGCCTGTCCGCTATTGACTTTATAGAGTAATTAGTAATTACGCTCCAAAACATTTATTTGTGTGCATATTGGGACATTACGTCAAATAATTCCAAAATTCTTCAAGTCTTGAGATTAGTCATATTAAACTAAGTGCATCCAGGTCCATTTTCGAGAGAAAAATCATGATCTAGCCAATTCTGACTATTCTCAAGAAACTTTTATTCCATCACACAGCATGAATAATGAATGCTAAGATATAGAAAACAGCGAGCAAATTAGACCTACTGTTCAACATCGTTCCTATAATTATTTCCACAATCCTGATGCTCACCAATTGATCTATGTTCCATGGCACAATACCAATCATGATATTAAGGCATATACAAGAACCAATCATCAGGATCATCTCCACCTACTAATTTCATAACAATGATACTTACCAATCAACTGACCTAGTACTCTAGATCATCATCAAATATTAACTAGATATTAACATTACCGTTTAGCTGAAAACAACAAAACACTTTTAAATAAGTATCTAATCGGAGAACACTCCAGAAAGAAAACAAACAGCTCAAACTCCTTAACGATACGAATCATAAATGTTAAGATACCGAAAGCAGTAAGGAAATCAAACCTACCTACTGTTCAGGATCATCTCCAACTATAAATTCCAAAAAATGAAAACTTGCCACAAAAATGAAACTAGTGTTCAAGATCATTTTCAACAATTAATACCACAGCATGAACGTCTACGAATCAGTTTAACATAACGTTGTACCACTCAAACAAAAAACCTAGTTCAAGAAGACTTCAGGCGTAAGTAAAGACGGCTTAAATAACTCGTTGGTCCCTGATGACTTGCAAATCTTAATACTTAAATCCATCAGTTGCCTATATTCAATTCAATCTACATCAAAATCAGAAGAAAGAAGGCCATTATCTATGCCTCTTCTACAATCAGTGCCACAAAAAAAGAAAACACCAAATGACTAATTTCTTAAATGTCACTATATCCATGCATGTGAATTTAAACCTGTTCTCTTGTGCACCAATCACTTGTTTGAAACACAGCCTTGTAATCTCAGAAATGATGATCCATATCTTCTGGAATTCACTTTTCAATAAAAAAAATCAAAACTTCCTGTCGCTATCAATGGTTTGATCTAGAATTTGATAGTTATCCCCAACCAAATCAACAGTACAAGCTATCCCAATACTTATCCAAAGCACAGGCTGAAAAAGTACTGGCAACATCACAATTAAGAACAAAGGACCATGCAGAAAAAAATCCTCCTGAAACTTACACCAAGAAACTTTTCTCATCATCATGTACTATTAGGAACTTCAAAGCCACTCATCCTCAGCTATCTTTCTATATCCAATGCCACATACTTTCTAGTCAAAATCATCATAAAAAAAAATATATCTTCCAAAACAATCAATCAACTCTCTCTGAATACAATGTGGTGCTGCAATCACAAATCTATCAACATGGTTTATAAGCTAAATAAATAAAGGCAACTAACACACCACGAATTAGCTTAAAAGAAGAAGCACTCTAGTAAGAAAATAGAGCAGCTATGTCATTCTCAATGAGAGAGATTTCAAACTAAGCAAGCTACAACCAAGACAATATCCATCAACATAAAATCAGAAGTAAACCAACAGAACTGAAATGCATCTAAGCAGAACCCCAAAAAAAAAAATAGCATTGCTACCTGATGATTAGCTCCTCAAATTGTAGTATCAGCAGCAGCCAGTCCCTTCCCCAACCCCAAAAGCAAACACAATATCTGTTCCATCTGCAGATAACAGCAAGCAAATAGAACGGGGCAAAATAAACCGAACTGTCAAGCTGCTTCCTTTATAGAAGAACACGAGAAAGAGTAGGCGAGAAATCAGTCCGACATAAGGAAATCAACTTGACGAACCTGTAAAGATGGAAACTTTGCCCTTCAATAACTACAAAATAGTCTCCCCAGAAAGGGAAACAATTATTCCTTCCCATATATGGCGCCAAATAAGATTTTGCCGCTGCTGGGAAGACCGACAGACTCTAATCTGGCCAATTTCCGGGAAGCTTCCTTCTCTCAACCTTAACACCACAGCAAAATGTTTCTTCAGGAAGGAACAGTGAGTGGGGGAAGATAGTCGGACAGATGGATATAACTACAGAATCAATCGATTTGCATGGAATCTCGACAAAATCGGGTGATTTTATGGAAACCCCATTTGAAGCTGAGAATCCATATGACCCAAAAAAAACCCCAAAACCCAAAATCACAGAAACGGAACCCTAAAAGCATCAACTTTCTTCAGTTCTAGCATGGCATCGAAGAAACATGAAAAAATAAGCAGGAAGAAGGAAGAAGGGATCACAGATCTAACGAGAGAAAAGGGAAAGAAAAGGGTTTAATAAGATAAGCTTTGAGTAATTAACTATGCAGATAAAGGTGCAAACTTTGGGGGAAAGAAAAGAGAGAATACGGTTTCCGTTAAGCATGAACAGTAGCTAGCAAGTACCATTCCATTCTCCTCCGGTCTCCCTCCCTCCATCCCGGCTTTCAATTCTTCCTTTGCCGAAGAGGTACCATCGAATTCCACGCTTTTCAATTGAGGCCAAAGCTTGTCCATTCCTCGTTCTGTGTATTAAACAATATAAAATAAGAGAAAGTACATATGCTATAGTTACACGAAGTAAACTTACTTCGAAAGAAATTGCCTTTTCTTCTTCTTCTTGATGATGGTGATGAGCTTCATAATCCAAATATTCCTTCCCCCCAAAACAACAGTTTTGACAGAATCTTCCAATATATTTCGTAAACTAGTACTTATTTGCAAACTTCAGAGAAATAAGTGTACCAAAGAAAGCAACAGAACCGATGATCTTACCACCACCGCCCCTACTAATAACCCACCTGGCTGCTGCCTGTGAATTGCGTGAGAGAGAGACAGAGGAGCGAAAGGAAGGCCATGAAATTACACAAGAAAGGAAAGAAAATGGGGAGCAAAGGGAAAAGCCTGCCAGAACATCATATCTACAGAGCTCTGCAATAGCTGCAATACATATAGCATGTGAAAGAGTGACACGAAGACATCTAACATAAATATGGCAAAGAGAGCACCATATACACAGAGATCTGCAATAGCTGCAATCCATATAGCATGTGAAAGAGTGACACGAAGACATTTAACATAAATATGGCAAAGGGAGCATTAATATGACCCATATCATCAGCTACAGTAAAGCATGCAAGCAGAATAGCAGATAGAGGTGAGGGGGATGAGGGAAGGGGGAAGGGTCTTTTCTTTCCAAGAGAGAAAAGGAAGATGACAGAAGAGAAGTGAGCACGCACCCCGCAAAGGTACTCGCCTCATACAATTGCCTGTTTGTGTGCTCACTCTCTTCTGTCAGCTTTGCTCACCTCCTCTCCTCTTTCCCCCCTCTCTCTCTCTCTATCTCTATCTCTATCTCTAAACCAGTGAGAAAGAAACCCCTATATTCCCAAAACCCCAATGGGCAGATCTGAAATTTTTCCCATTTTTGGCAAAAAAAAAGTAAAAACCCACCCCACAATCGTTGGTTCAACACCTGTCCAGCTCCTTCATTTCCTTCCACCTCTCCCAATTCCCAACCACAAAAGAAGGAAACCCAAAAGACCCACTACAGCTCAATCTCCATATGGTACTAGAAGATGAGGATTTCAATCTTCATCCATCCAACTAACCGTTACCAATGAAATAATCATACAAAGCCGTGCTAAGTGCTAACCACTAGGGTTTCTGCAACAAGAAAGGTGAGCCCAGGACGAAGGAAAACACAGATCAGCATCTAAACTCCTCAAAAACCTCAGCTTCCTTCCCCTACCCAGATCCTAATCACCCTCATCCATCAACGATGGAGAGCAGAAAAACCCACCAACGCATGATTCAGCTGCCGCGAGAAGAACGAATTAAAATGAGTAAGCAAGCAAGGAAGGAAGGGAGGGAGGAAGAAGAAGAAGAAGATGATGAACAATACAAAACTCAAAGGGGGAACCCTTCTTTAATGGTGACCCAGAAATTCTCTATGGATTCCTTTTGGGTGCACTGAATTGAATCCGGGGAGAGCTCGTTTGTTGTTGAGTGGGGAGTGACGGCAGAGGACGGTGGTGGACCGGACTTCGGGCTGGTGGGGGGACTGCTGCTTCTTTGTCGAGCGTTTACTGGCTCACAGGACTTGGTTGCCGACACGTGGCGACCTGCTGTCGCTCCGTTTTGTAGGCGGTCTTCACGCGATGGCTTTCCAGCCGTTGGATGGCGGGTACACGATACGGAGACGGTGGGGCCTCAAAATTTCTGGTTGGTTCGATTCCAATTTGCGTTTATATATTTTTTAATTAATCGGCACAAATAGCGAACCGACAACACATCCCTTCTTCCTATAGGTTGGTTCTAATTGGGTTCGTTCTTCTCCAATCCTAAATTTTCACCATAAAAAATATGAATCATCTAAAACTAGTCCGAATCTTAGTCTAAACAAATATGAAAATTATGTACAACGGTAGAGTTGAGATTATCTTTTTGTTAGGGAAATGTACGTAGCCACAAAGGCAATAAAGATTCATCAAGGGATGAGTACTAGGCTGGAAGTTTGGTACCGGTATTTGATATATACCGAATACAGTACCGAATTTGTCTATATTTGGTATTACCGAATACACGTATTATTCTTGGGATTGCATTTCGATTGTAATTCGGTATTAGAGATTACGGGATTGGGATCGGTATACCGAAATACCGATCAATACCGAAATATAAGCTAGTGTGTATTTTATTCTCTCAACTAGACTCTCTCATTCACTACTACACAACCCTCAACCACCAAGAGTGTTATTTGATGATACATAGATCATTTCATCTTTGTTTCACAACTCAAAAGTCCCCATCCAACTCAATTTTGACTTTCCAATTTAAGTCACTCAACTCTCACCTAATAACTTGTTATTTTCATAACATCAAAAAGCAAACACTAGTATTAGTCGACTATCAGCCTTCAATTCGTCAATTAAAGATTACCAATGACAAAAACTTGAGATGTCACCTCTCCTACATTCTCCTTATCCATATCCTAGCTCTAGGCAAACTCAAATCTCTTTGCTTAGTCTCTCTGCCCTAAATTAAACAATCAAATCTAATTTATATATTTAATTATTTATTTCAAATGTAATTAATTGTGTATTCGATAATACCGATTGGGATACCGAAGTACCGATTGGGATACCGGAATATTTAGGGATTGGGATTGGGATACCGAAATTATTTAGAGATTGGGATTGGAATTGACTTTCAGGTATAATTCGGTATTTGAGATTCGGTATTTGGTATTGGGATACCGATACCGTACTGATTTCCACCCCTAATGAGTACTATGTACCCAAGGACATCATACCAAGGAGATAGACATAATCGTTTCAAAATTCGTGGACTAATCAGGATCGTACAATTTGGTGAAAATCATAGACGTTTAGAGATGGTTTAGTTTGGGTATGATATGTATTATACATGGGTTGTAATTGATTTCTTGATCTAGTCTAGTTTCATACGACGTTTTGCTGAACTGACCATGGACTAGTCAGCCCACTTTTCAAACCCGGGTTAGCAGCTCACTTGGCCACTCACCCCAGTCCCAATAAAACCCCTAACTCCCAAACCAAAATTCACGAATTTCGTCTCCTCCTTCCTCCACCGACCACACTCCTCCATACGACATTATGTTAATGATTGTGATATCAAGGTAGAAGTTGTATTGCACTGACTTTGCATTTTTGTTATTTGCTTGGATCTAGAGAATCAAAATTATGCATGCATGTTGGAAATTTACGTTCAAAACAAGACATAGTTCTCTCTTCTTCTTGGTATTGGTTCTATTACGATTGGTTTGGCAACCAAATAGATTATTCATTCTTTACTCAACATGATTTGCCTCGTTCGGACCGTACTAGACCACACCACATATAAATGATCTGATTTATACCGTATAATCTTGGGTTTGATCCCTAATTTATACTCCAGTCCTTAGTTCGGATTGTATTCTTTCTTGTTATTCTCCTTCTCGGTCGATTCCTTGATTTAGATTTTTGCACGTTCAAAACAAAACTTCAATTTATATTCTCAATGATCCCATCAACATCCCTCAATGAAGGAAACAGAACTTTAGTGAGACTACTAGCACTAGTAGAACTTTTGAATTTCATATGCTTCCCCCAAAAGATTCCATTACTTCTCATTTCTATCCTTATGAAAAAGTTGGTTGCCCTATATCTTACACTTATTGTCCTATCTCATAGTCATGTCTCTGGTTTGCTGTTTGGTCAAACATAACGGCCATAATTACATCTTTTCCCTTTTGATTTTAATCCATCATCATTTGGGATGAGGAAATTAGAGTAGTAAAAAAATGGAAATACAATTCAATAACCAAACCTTTCATTTTAATTTTTAAACAATATAATAGTCAAATCTTTTTGAAAACAATCTAATATCCAAATCGTCAACTTTCCGTCCGTTTGACCGTTAGTTGACACTTCAAAAAAGCTTTGTTTAGGGGAAATTGTCACAATACAACTTTGTTTTCTTGTTTTGGCATTTCAGATGTCTGAATATTTAGATATTTTATACCATCATGGTGGAGTCATGGACTTTTCGGGTTTGGAACCACGATATGTTGGTGGTTTTTCATAGACGATATCGATGGATATTGATGAAGTGTCGTACTTCGAACTTTTTTGAAGTATCAACTAACGGTCAAATGGACAGAAAGTTGACGATTTGGATATTAGATTGTTTTCGAAAAGGTTTGGCTATTATATTATTTAAAATTAAAGATTTAGATTGTATTTATCTAAAAAGAATTGTAGTTATATAGGGTCAGAAATGAGGTCTACACCCGACCGAATTGTATTACATCAATATTTGGATAAAATATATTTATACTTTGTTTTGATTGTACAAATTATTTCAGGAGTAATGGACCGGATTGAATAAAAAAAATGAACCAAACATGCTTTTAATCTGATCCTATCTCGATTCAATCTGATTCTAGACATAATCAATCGATGTTCACCCTTAGTTTTAGTTATATGTGATCAAGAGAAAATCTTTGTTGTTTTCGTTTTTTTCTTGGAGAATGGGATTTGAAGCATGATTTATAGAATTCATGGATTCCTAAAGAGCAATTTTCTTTTGCTATTTATATCATAGATGATATGCTTAGGGATTTCAAATCTTTGAAAATCATAGATATCAAATTCATGGATTCATGAAGAGCAATTTTTCTTTTGTTAGAATTTCCCTCAATTATTCTCATTACATGCTAGAAATTACAATGGACTTTTTAACCATTTTTTCAACAGACCCGAAGAATGAAAAACCATTGGATTCTTTTAAATGGAGAGATTAGAATTAAATTCTCCAAACTATCATTTGGAAAGAATAGTTTGTATATTAGTAAATGAACTAAGAAAGAGTAAAATGAGGAATCAATCATGAAGTCTTTGGTGTGCGAGATGGATGCAAAATTAGTCGCCCTGTAAAGTATTGTACGACATGGATGACAAATTCGATGTGATTTAATTTGTATAGTTTGAACTTAATTTATTATGTAAGTTAGGTATTAACTGCTTCATAGGTACTCTATGAACATAAACGAGTTCGTCTATATATGCCTATCTAATTGGTAAGTCTTTACTTTCCTTCCCAATGACCATGATTCAAATCGCCCAATCCTAAATTTTGCAAACAAGAGGCTGACCTGGTGATAGTAATGTGAGTCTTGAATCTGGAAATCCCATATTAAAAATTTTACGAAAAACAACTAACTATAAAAATCAACATATCTTAGGCTCCTAAAAAAAGCTTATTTAGACCAATCGTGACCGTACTCATTTATAATTGGTACACTTCATTAATCTCTTGTGTACGGTGATGGACTGATGGTTTGTTTATAATGATGTGATTTGCTTTTTAGGGAAAAATTATTCTCTACTTTATATGGAGAGGACCTAGGTGGTAGTACCCCTAATCAATCAATTAGTACACCTATTTAATGAATGGATTAAAACCCATTAAGCTTAAATATATTGTTATTATGCATTATTACACTTCCTCCATTAATTAACCAAAAGCATCATATTTTTTCAACAAAGGTAGGACACTTTTTTCTCGAAATCAATGTATAAGAGGCCGAAGACAACCGAATAAAAATGGACGTTCTCACATATGGATGGAACTTGGTGCTGTTTTTTGGTACTTTGGTATCTTTCGACCCCTAACCCATTTTCCTTCCTTGGCTTGCTCGAATATCCTCCAACCGATCAGGGTATAATGTGTATTGCTGTAGATTTTCAATGCGAAATAATGGTGTATAGATGGCCATATTTTGTGGTACATAAGGTGGCATAAATTGACAATGTGCTCAATACAAATTTTCGAGTTTAAACTGAATTACAACTAGATATCGTAAGGGGTTTTGACTTTCATACTATGTCATGTCATATGTAGTTCATCTTCTTGACTTTCATTTTTCCTCCAATTCCATTCACTAGCCCGTAGCTCTGTATCGTTCCAATTTTATCAGATGTCCCCGAAGGGACCACTAGCCCGTAGCTATTGCACTTGGTTTGATGTACTTTCATCATTTAACATACTCATTTATATGTTCATTCGCGTCTTTTGACCTTTCATCTCTGAGACTAGCTAGTTGTCAGTAATATACGTAAAAATTAGGTCTTCTATTCAATGGTTGACAGAACAAGAAAAGAGAAGAGGCCAAAGCTCTTGTCCTTGGAAAAGGGAAAAAAACTCCAAATAATCACACTATCCCAACAACTCATATACCTAAACACGTTTTACAAAACACATATGTGTGGAAACATGAGTTGGGTGCATATGTGTTTTAGGGTTCAAAGCAAGAACCAAAAGATATGGGTAATTTTCTCCATTTGGAATGGTAGTTGAATGCCATAAAAGGATAAAGTTGGATGAGAGAGTTACAAAAACCTTATGGCATGAGTGTGAGTGGGGAAGAGAGAGAGTACACCATTGATGATAATGAAGTATGCTTGCAACTAGCCAAGGCAATGAGGCAAAGGACGACGAGATGGAGACCTATGATATAAATGGAGCAGGCGCCTCCTTGTCTAGTACGTACCATATATATGAATTTCAAAGACAATATGTGTGGTGGGTCACTCAAACACCAAATCTAGTACCTTCTCAATAATCTCACCCATCGATCCAATGGATCGAATCGTACTAGCACCTATAAAAAGATATTTCACGAGCTAAAATGTTGGCGCACCTATGTTTGAGGCTACTTCTGTCTCATGAATGTCGAAAAACTTAAGAAGCGCGGGATTTGAGTTAACGTATTGTTTGTGGAAATCGAACCCATTGTCATATCATATCAACTCCATATCGTTACACTTGAGCTACCCATTGACAATGAAAACATCATGAGAATTTATCACTCGGTTGATCCAATTGATCGATCGTACGTACTAGCGCATGTGCAAAGATATTTCACGAGCTAAAATGTGGTGCATACAGAGGCTGCTTCTCTCTCATGAATGTCGGATATTTAAGGAAGACGGTGATTTGAGTTCATAAATTGGTTTGTGGAAATTGAACTCATAAACATATCATATCAACCCCATATCGTTACACTTCAACTACTCCTTGACAATGAAAACATACTAGCGCATATGCAAAGATATTTCACGAGCTAAAATGTGGTGCATACAGAGACTGCTTCTCTCTCATGAATGTCGAATATTTAAGGAAGCCGATGATTTGAATTCATAAATTGGTTTGTGGAAATTGAACTCATAAACATATCATATCAACTCCATATCTTTACACTTCAACTACTCCTTGACAATGAAAACATTAAGATAATTTATTTATAAGTATTACGAACATTTGCATATTACCATAGCTATAACCCTGAAACGTTAATATTAGGATTCGAAATCAATATGTCTCAAATGCCAAACCAATCCTGAAACCTAGCTAGTATGATTCTAGCTTGGGGTTTGGGGATAGATGACAAGAATGAGAGTCGAATTCGGAAGGATGTATTTTAAGTTTTTAACTAGTGAATTGAGTAGTGTCGGCACAAGAGAATTGCCATTTCTGAGGATTGTAATAAATGTGAAATAACCATTTTCTTGTGCTTTGGTTATAGATGTTTTCAAGTACTTCTTTGTTTGTTTGTGAATCATCTTGATAGTTGGCCTAACTGTGGACTTTAGCCCTAATGGCCATAGGCGACTATTGCACCATCTCAAAAGCTACAAGCTTAGAAGTTAGAAGATAAGATATAGAAAGGTCAATATAGAAAGGTACAATTATTTACCTTCCACAATAACAATAAAAAAAGACTTTTTCTTTGCCTAAAAAATACGAATCATTAAAAAAATGGATCTATCAACTAAGAAATTACATATGATGCAAGAAGCAAGTACAACAATATTCATTGTGTAGTACATAAAAGTCACTCATGTGATCCATGTCACGATCTGATTCATCATCCTACATCGAGTTATGTCTCGTTTTGTGCACAATTATTATGTACATGTGTTTTGCACTGGTTTTCATAAGTGTGGCTAACATATTTAATGGATAGACGTAAGAACTATGCATGCACCTCATACCAATTATCCGATTCGCAATTAAATGGTTGAGATGCACGCTAAAAGTAAGGATACATTTTAAGTTATGGTAACACGTCACGAACAAGGGCTTGGTCTAGTGGTAATACCATTAGTCTAGAACCTAGATAAGATATAGAAAGGTCAATATAGAAAGGTACAATTATTTACCTTCCACAATAACAATAAAAAAAGACTTTTTCTTTGCCTAAAAAATACGAATCATTAAAAAAATGGATCTCATGCTGTGGAATAAATTATCAAATTACGACCCCGCTAAATGACTTTGATTAAGAGGAACAATACAAGATCGAGAGTCTAAGCAGTAGCATTTTATCTACAAAGAGATCAATAAACAAAGCAAAACTCACACGACAAAAAATAAAATGACGAACAACTAAATAGGCAATCATGTTTCATAAACTGCTAAATGACCAACGATACCAACACAACAATCCTCCAAAATTATGCATATCTTATACAACAATATTCTTCACTTCACTTCCAAAATATTGTGATTTCAACACTTATGGCTTGTTTATTTTCATTTCTGTTTTCTGTTTTTGAGAAAACATATGTTGAAAACAGGTGAAAACAACATTTTGTCATTTTCGAAAACAACAGGAAGTTGCCACTTTTTGTTTTCACAGTTGGAAACGAATAGAAAACGGAATGAAAAACAAACAAGTTTTTTCGTTTCGGTTGCCAAAGTTATGGCATGAAAACAAAAAACGAAAATGGAAGTAAATTGCCAAAGTACCACGGCCAAAATTCCAGCAAGCAATCAAGCAACGTAAGAACTAAAACGATATGCCAAATTGCTTGTGACATAAACCCGACCCAGCCCGCCATGACAATCTCGAGGCCCATTTATAGCGAGCCTAGTAAACTAATCTCCACCCTCTTTATAATTTCGGCGAGGCCCAAGCCCATGTTGAATCCCGCGAAGTCCAGCCCAGTTTCTGCATTCAGCTCCCGGATTCCAGAAATTCCTACCTTCACTTGCCGGCGGCGGGTTGGGGAGTCGGTGCCGCGTTTTTATCTGGAGCTGCAAGATCAATACATCAATGGCGTCGGAAGCCTACGCATCGAGAAGCACGGATGAAGTCCACACGGACGTCCTCTTTCAAGCCAGACAAGCGTGCTACAAGGTCCCCATTTTCTCCCCTTCCATCGAGTGAATAGAGATTGTTCCTTTCTGGTAACGAATCTGGTAAAAAATTTGCAGGCTCGCGATGCTTTCTACGATTGTTTGCAGAAGCAATCGGACAAGAAACCGACGGAACTCGGCTGCGTCGGGCTCCTATATCCGGCCGAGTGCAAGAAATCGAGGCTTGCGTACGAGAACAGCTGCCGGCCTTCTTGGGTAAAAATGATCTGAACTGAATCTAAACGCCAGGGATAGTTGAAATTCATTTTTCTCCAATAAAAGAAATTTGAATTGGGAAATTGGGGTTTTTTTTTGTTTGGTGTTTGGTTTGATTAGGTGAAGCATTTCGATCGGCTGTATTGTAAGGAGAAGAGGGTGCAGAGGCTATTGGATGACAAGGAAACCAGGGGAGGTCCGTTGGTACTTCCACAGAAAGGTTAATGAGTTAGTTCTTTGCTACTTCAGAACTGAATCTTCTTACCACTTTTACGATTAGGGGTTTTAGGGTTTTTGGCTATGTGGGTTGTCTCCAAATGCTGTTTCTGTGCATTGGTTCATAGCTGTACATAGCTCAATGCATAAAGATGAGATCTTGTTATGAAGTTTCCAACTTTGACATGGGTTCTTGTGTTGGGATCAGCACGTTTTGCACGAATATGCTGGATACCAGAAAGAGGATGATTGAATAAGATTCTTTTAGTTGGAAGATAAATGTATGGATTCCTTAGGGGATGGTTAATGCTGCCTTCATTAGCTCAAGTTTACTCATTTTTGGCAGGGGTATAGAGCTTGGTTCAGGATCATCGCTATGGTCAAGGTTTGGTATTCAGGTTGAGTTCTGGGCCAAGTAAAGAAGTTCACTGCTTGCTCGCTCGCTCGCTTTGTGATTGTGATATGGTTATATTAACCGTCTCACTCAAACTTAGAACAATGCACTATTGTTCTTGTGGTGATGTAGTGGAACTAAAAAACTGAAGCATGTAGCTGTCGACTGTTGTTCTTAATCGATTTACTGTCTATAGTCTGTGGTTCACACTTGTTTCTGGTCTGATTACTTCTCAATGCTTACTAGAGTAGTCTTTACAAACAGGAAGGAACTTTAGAAACTACCATTTCCAGTTCTGAACTTCAAAGTAGAACCTGAGTTTGAACTTATGAGCAGTGAAACTTGTCTAAAGGTATATATCCCCACAAAAGTCTGGGTAGGTGCTGCTTCAATTCTGTAGGGTTTTCATGAAACTACCCTCTTGAAATTGCTTGAATCTCAAGAGATTGAGGGAATGCTGCAACCTTTCCCTCCATGAATTCTCCTCAACCCCCAGATGGATGTTAGAAAGTCTTGAGAGTAAATTTGTCAACTTTCCCTTTCAAGGAGGCTTTATTATAATGGGGATTTGGTGATAATAATACCAGTCTGAACCTAACAGCTTGTTTTGATTCCATCTGCTGCACTGATTGAGCTCTGATCTTGATCTGATTCACTTTGCCTTGCGAGGAAATGGCATGGGCTTACTACTATAAAGCCTTTTGTTTAATCCCCCATATGCTGAAAACTTTGTGGGGAGCAAGTCACTTAATTCTCCCATGTGCCTTTCTGCAGTGTTAATTCTCATTTCTGAACCTTAAGATCTGCTGCAATTCTTAAACAAATGGTTCCAATTCTGATACACCAAAACTTCATCACATTCTGCCAGATTCATTCTGCTGGCTGAAGGGCTTATCCAAATGACTTTCTTCTTCTTCTTTGAACAGCTTGCCACGTGGGAAGATGGGAGGGGGGAGAGTGACAGGTAGGACAGAGCAAGGTTTCTGATGGAGTGAATCTGTTGTCTTAACCACCTAGTTTGTTTATAATTAGTGGCTACAAATCCAAGCATTGTGGTTAATTAATTGTGATTAGTTGGGGTGGGGTGGGGTTGGAGTGGGGGGTCAAAACATTAAACTAACTGGATATCGGCTTGATGCACGTTCGAGATTTACCTGTCAAGAATCAGTTGCTCCCAATAACTCGAGTTGTTGGGAGAAGATTATGCTGCATCTTATACCATTCTCTAACACGCCCCCTCAAACAAAAGCCAATCCATGAGCTTCAAGTTTGCACAGCCCGCCATACTATGTGCTTGAATACAATGGTTAATATTGAGGGTCGTGGAGATTCAAACACACGACCACTTGTCAAATCAGATCTGATACCATGTCAAGAATCAATTGGTTCCAATGACTCGAATTATTGGGAGCAACTGGCTCATGACAACACCGATCATCATGAATATCTGATAAACGATAATTTTAATATTATCGACAACCACCATAAATTTTTTCATATAATTATGGATTGTGATCCATATGCCTTGACATCCTGAACCACACTATAGTGGTAATTACTAATTACTTCTAACCATGATATCTTATTTTACTTCAGCACTTAGCTTCTCTTTGGAGAAATACATTGGTAAAACGGAACTCCAACCTTCAAGTCTCTTACAGCAGATTGTTTACTCTTTTTAATTACCATGCCTAATAATGGAGATTAGATAGAGATAGGGACCTTTTCCCCTTTGGTGGGTTGAATTGTATCAATGGGATAAATCATCTCAAAGTAGGTAAGTATGATTGTCATCACTTTAATTGGAGCCAAGTAATATATGGCTACAGAACTTCCCTTCTAGCAACTTGAATTACCGGACTTCATAAAAAAATGAGGATGTGTATGATACACAAATTGTTTTGGGTGTTTGTTAAATATAATGAAAAAGGGCATAATAACAACTAATCCACTTATATTTTCCTCTAAATTTGTTTTTATAATAGTCATGACTCATTAGATGAATTTCTGAATTAATACCGTCATAAACCAAATGGTCCAAAAAACTCTAGTTGTTGTGAGAGGTCCATCTATAGTAGTTTGCCACTTCCTTTCACGCCCCCTTAAACGAAAGGGACTCTAGGCTTGAAGTTTACACATGCCTCCTCATATCAAGAGCTTTAAAGACAACGGTTAATATTTGGGGTGTGTGACTCGTGTGAGGACTTGAACACGTGACCTCAAGGATAAATTAGCTCTGATACCATATCATAAATCAACTGGTCCCAATAACTCGAGAGGTTGGGAGAGATCCATATATGCTACTTAATCACAACTTTACAAATACAAAACAATTTCAAAAGAAGTAGAAGTACTAGTAAATAGTCAATGATTTTCTCTCGTAAATTCTCACATTTGATTGTTTATAGTTACAAAGTTTGAAAATTAAGACCGTGTCGAGATAATCAAATTATCGAACTGACAATAATAAATTTATATCCACAACAAGCACTCAAAATTGAAAGTAATTCAATCGGCATGCCCTTGAAAAAAAAAAATCATACGAGAAGACTTCTCGTGAACAATCCAAATTAGTAGGCTGAATCACAACAATTTATCAAACAACTAGTGGACGACATTAGGTAGGTGGTAAGGGGAGTATGCCATATACTAATTGGTTAATTAATTAGTGAATTAACTCTATGGTGTGATTAATCCCCAATTAAATACTATAGTTCGGCGGCAGACCCACTAACCACTCTTTGTTTGAAGTGTAACAAACCCACAAACTTAAATACAAAACCAAATACATACATTCAATAAAGTATGAGCTAACCCTCTAATCTCTTTCTTTTGTAATCTTTATTAGATTCCCTTACTAACTTAATCAACATAAGAAAACAAAACAACAAGAAGAAGAAATTAAGAAGAAAAGGCTTCAAAAGTGACACGCAGTTGACTTAAAATGTAATCCACATGGGACACAATTCTTTTGTTTTTTTTAGGGTAATTTATCTTTCTTCCTTTCCTCCAAAGTTTCAACCAAAACAAGCCAAAGAGTACTCATTAAATCAATCTAATCTCCTATACATAGAATTATCACCCATGGTCTTTGATGGAGTCTAGCTCTTTAAGTGTTGACCACCTTGTGTGTTGTTTCTAGTTCTTTGTCATCGTTCAAACTTTATACAATCAAGTCACATCGTATACTGTTGTTATTGTTAACTAACTGTTGTTTAGGTTTGTTTATGAACCGTTGTTTATTCAAAACACATATTATTTCATGTGATCTTGGTTCAATAAACACATTTGATTTCATGGAACCATGACTAAAAAAACAACGGTCCTTATTGTCAAGAACCAGTTGATCCCAATAATTCGAGAAGGCTCTGATACCATGTCAAGAACCAGTTGATCCCAATAACTCGAGTTATTGGGAGAGGTTCAATCGTGGATCATATACCACAACACTAACACTTATAATCCAATTGATTTCGCGTGATCAACACAACTTCTATGTCTCGGATCCAATGATAGACACGTGAACTTATACAAAAATTAAAACCCTGCCAAATCGAAATCAATTTTGACCTAATGCAATCCTAGGTTCCTAACCAACACACATTCCACAACTAATCTTTCTCGCTTTCTAATAGATGCATCTACACTACAGCTGCACAAAAGAATGAGCAGGAAGAAAAAATCGAAAATCAATAGGTCTTGAACCATAAAATCAATTCTTAGATAGACAAACATATACTAATACTAAGTAAAAACATAAACAAGAATAATAGGTAAAAAAAATCAATAGGACTTGAACCAACCAGGACAAAATTAGTACTACCCCGCCTTAGCTTTTAAGACCACTAAACCAATAATTCATTGTACCTTCAACAACTAATGTCACTATACTTAATTAGCACAAACGAGTTATTTGGAATCCTTCAACAAACGAGGCCGGAAATAACAATTTTATTAGTAATCCAACTCGCTATAAAATTGATTTTTAAGTACATACACGATAATTAGTTTAATTAATTAATCATGATGTAGTAAACCTCTTTTCCTCCCTAAAAAAACAAAAGAAAATCCCTTCTTCTCCTTCTCGGGATCTGGTCGAATCTTGTCTTTTTTTGGTAACCGTAGTGGTCTTGTTGAAATTAGAGCAAAAAGCAAAATACAACATAAAATACAGAATAATAAATTTTAAAAAAGCGGTTAGCTAAAGCTCTATACTAATTAATAATTAAAATGTAGAAAACAAAGTCTAAGCAAATACGACGTCGTGCATCCCACTCATTCTCCGTCAGTCAATTCGACCCCTTATTTCCGTAGACTTCGTCAACGTTCCGTTTGCAGAAATCAGAAAAGTGATAACCCGTTCCGTCCATCCATCCACGTCAGACTACACTAGTCTTTCGCAGTCGCACACGTCATCACCACTTCCCGTCTCCGTCCGTCTCCTTCCCTCCTTTTTTTTTTCTTTTTTTATTTACCGGATAAAAGTCCCCTCGAAGTCAAGAGTAAACGGCGTGAGGATCACGGCTTGGTAGCTGACGTGGAGTCCTTGACCGCGACGTCCCCGCCGGTGAGGACCGACAAGTTGGGCGACGAGGGCTGGTTGCGACACGTGGCGGTGGAGATGGCGGTGGCGAGGGAGATCGGCATGAGGCAGAGCCCTTTCCCTTGTAGGTACTGCATCGCCGAACCCATGTCCTCCTCCATCAGCTTCGCCACCTGCTGCTCCGTCATCGTCATGCTGCTCTCGGACCCGCCGCCGTTCGCCGGGTTGCTTCCTCCGTTGGCCTGAATGCAGTCTCCGCCGCCTCCCTGCCAAAAGGGGAAAAGACAGAACGCCGGCGAAAATTATTAAAAAGGGGAAGAAGAGGAATCTGAAAAAGAGGGAAATGGAGGGGGCACGCGTGCTGCTTTTCCTTTTGTCGTTTTCCGGCTGACGATATGAACACAAGGACTGTTTTTTTTTTCTTTTCTGATTTGAGTGCAAAAACAGAGAAAAAGGCGAATGTCGGGTAAACTAAAAAACATAATATATAAATATGAAAAAAAAAACAGGTAATTGGAATCAATTTGTAACCATATATTTTATTTTTAGTACGATATTTATGTTATTTTGACATCGTTACACGAATATACTGCTAGGTCGTAGCAACGAGATAAAATAAAACGAGATTTTCGTTGGAAGTGACGAAGTAGGGGATTACCTCGGAGGACATGTCGTTGGTGACGAGAGGAGCGATGGCGCCGGCACCACCGAGACGACTCATGCTAAGTACCTATAAAAAGAGGGAAAATAGAAGAATAATAAAGTTATAATTAGTTAATTGTTGGGTAATTAAAACTTAAAAGAGGATGGGAGAAATTAAATTTTAAAGTTAATTACCTTGACTTGGAGCTGGAGGAACTTGACATAGTCGATGATCTCGTCCAGCATTGAGGCCTTGTCCGTCTGTCATTCCCCCACAAAACCAGATCAGAATCGTTATTAATCTCTTAATTAATCCTTAATTGTCAAACTAATCCACTGAAATATATATATAAAAATATAACTAAATCATCATTTGATTAATTTCCCACTGATAATTCTCTCTCCCCCGACCAATCCGCCGCGCATTGCGGCCCCCTGATCTCAATTTTCTGTTCTGATGGGACCCACCTATCAACTCCCATCCCGTAATTAAGAACTAAACACACACAAAAAAACCTAAATCCCTCCCGCCTTCTTACCCACTTGACACGTGTCCATCATTATTCTAGAGAGTCATTTTATGCAACTAATGATTTAAGATCTAATATCATTCTAACTCAATACGAAATTAGGGAGACCGATAATTTAAGATAATCGATTTGAAATGATCAATGAGCATTTCGATACAATTTCACAGACATAATTAGATCAAAATCGACGATATATTTCGGTGAATTTTTACCTTGTTGGCATTGGGAACCAGCTCCTGCAGCGACTTCATTCTCTCTGCAATTCTTTCCCTTCTTAACTGTACACATAATTATCATTTTATATGATTAATATTGATTAATTAAGTTAAAGTTCCACCTCTGTTTGTTTCCCAAGAAAACAGAGGAAATGGAAGAAGAAGGAAAAAACTTACCCTTTCAGCTATACTGTGGGGATCGGTAGCTTGGCCTCTCCTAGCCCTGACCCTCGGCTTCCCCTGCGACGCCGTCGCCGCCCCTCCCGTTGACCCGCTCGCCTGCGGCTGAGCTTTCCCCGGCGAAGCAGCGGCGCCGGACTGTCCTCCTCCTGCGCCGAAGCTCTGTCCAGGTTGCATAGCTCCTCCCCCGGGCCCCTGCATATATAATCAATGACTCAAAACAATTTTTAATCAAAACGTTAAACCAAATTACTTTTTTTATTTTATAATCACATATCTAGTCTCTATATTACCAACGCAATCAATCGACGTAATCAGTGATGAAGCTAGGCTGAAGATATGAGGGACCATAGTCCGTCTCAATTTTGAAATACAGGTAAAATTATATTTAAATTTTGTTTGAATCATAATGTTTTAGCTCTATTTTTCTAATTATCACAATTCAAAATAATTTTTCTAGTTCAGATTTCTGACTTCGTAGCTGCTGCTGAACGTTACAAAACGATTAAATACGTGCCTGAGTAGCAGGATGGTGGAAATGCTGCTGGGGCTGGATAGATCCGGATCCGAACCCGTTAAACAGCGAAAGGGGAGCTCCGTCGCCAGCGGCGGCGGCGGCGGCGGAAGCCATGAGGAGCTGCTGCTGAAGCATCATCTTGTTGTCGTTGTTGTTGGTAGCGCCGCCGTTGATCTGGTGGTGGCGGAACTTGGAGGCGAGGTTGATGGCGGCGGGGTCGTCGTTGAAGAACCCATTGTTGTTGTCGTCGTGGGTGGAGTCTCCGGCGGCGAGGTCGGCCCAGGGGGACTTGATGAGGTCGGCGGCGGCGGCGGAGGACCAGGGGGAGGAGGCGGCGGAGGAGAGGATCTGGTCGAGGAAGTCGTCGGCGGAGGCGGAGGAAGGGTCGAAGTGGTGGGTGTGGTGGCCGCCGTGGATCTGGTGGAGGTCGTGGAGTTGGAATTGGTGGGAGGGAGTTGTCGTCGTCGGGGAGTTGAGGCCGCCGGCGGCCATTTCTCTGCTGCACGGCTGCATTTTTTCTTGTGTTTGTGGTTAGAGAGAGAGATAGAGAGATAGGGAGAGAAAGCAGTTTAATAAATAGCAAAAGTGGAGCTTCTTTCGATTTCTTCATTTGTTGTCCTCTGCCTTTTTATAATTGTGTTTCCTCTTCCTTCTTTCACTAGGGTTTTTTAATGTTATTTTTCCTCATCTATGGCCCAATTGTTCACCCTCCATTCCCTCGAGTCGGTCTCACTCTCTAGTCAAGTGTTTTTCTTTGAAAATTCCAATTCGATTCAGTACGAGCGTTAACACGTGCTTACAGATTACTTACCTGTTTTTGTTCATTTCAGGTTTACGATTGAATGCAATGATTATATGACGTGTTACAATAACTTAAAATTTATCCTTACTTTTAGTGGCATCACGAACATTTAATTGCCAAACAAGATGATTGGTAATTGGTATGAGGTGTCCTACGCCCATCCATTAAATATGGTAGCCACATTTATGAAAACTAGTGCAAAACACACGTACATATTAAACTCGACGTAAGATGATGAATCAGACCGGGACATGGATCACAAGAGTAACTTTTATGTACTACACAATGAATATTGTTGTACTTGCTTCTTGCATCATATTTCATTTCTTACTTGATAGATCCAATCGTCTTAGTTTGGAAACTTGATTGACCCATAATGGAGGATACGGACTCAAATGGCCAAAATGAAGAAGTATGGGGGCTTAATCATACTCTTCTTGCCGTAAATAGAAAGAGAAAAAGTGAGCAGAACGCGCCACCGGAGAGAGTGGGGAGGAAGAAGGGAGGGCAGACGGCGGATCATCAATCGGCTAAAACTCAGGGGCGGCCGGCGGCCGGCGGCCAAGTTCCGAGTTCCCTCTCGTTTTTCCTAATATATATATATATATATATTTTTTTTTACGGAGGGTGGGAGCTGGGGTAAATGTCCGAATTAACCCTGTGGAAAATGGGCGGTTCCCACGCTTGTAATCCGTTCTGTTGCAACTAAATCTGGAGAGTGGAGAGATTAATAATTAATTTACTTTTCTATGTAAGATATTACTAATTGTTAATTAAACTGAATCCGTTTAAAGTTGAATAATTGATAATTGGACTCAAAGGTTCCAAAAGGCCTCTTAAATTTACACTTAGATGGTAGGTAATGTCAAAAAATCTCGTCTAACGATTTCATAATGAGAGGAATTTAGAACACATCAACGTAATACGCGAACACCTAGGTGTCATCTAGTGTTATTGGACGAATTTAGGCGGTTAATATAAAATTGAGAAAATTAACATCATCTACAAACTCCATCTTTTCTCTTAATCTTTAATTAAAAAAAATCAACAACTTTGCGAGCTATTGGGTTACGTTTCTGTGAACTTCTGAACTAATTTTCTTATTGTTAAGTGTTAAGTAAGTTATTACTTACTCATCATTTAGTACAAACACCTATTTTTTCCTCCAATGTCCAAGTACGCTTAGGCAACGCCTAGACAAGTTAGACGTTAGATAAGACCCCAACTTCGAGCTTAAAATTTCTCAATTATTCTATGGAAATGATTCCCTCTTCTTTGGGATATGTAATTATAATTTATATAGATAAGCATGGGATTATAAATTTATACACATGTGCAGTATGCTTCTAGGAGTCAAAGCTTATTAGCTTCAATTTAATTTAATGCATTCGTATCAAAATTCTGATCATCTCATATTTTCCTCAACTTAAATATGCATGTGGATATTTATAGAATATACATGCATGTGGACATGTCCTTTGCCTTTTTTTTATTATTACAAAAATTCCATGATCAATTAGCTAGTTATACATCAATGCATTAATGTGATTCAACAAAGTTTAATGTTATATATATTTTTTTTTTGCATATGAGGAGGCCCGTGGCCGAAGAAGACAGAAAAAAGGGGGGACAAGCAGAAACAGAAGGGCTACAGGGAGGGGTCTGGAGAGTTCACTACAATGTTCCTCAGAGTTGTACTTCCCCGTTGATCATCCTGAAGGAGAGGAAGAAGCTCTTGCGGTGGTGAATCCAATTCATGCATACCGAAGGGATAGACGAGACTGTGCTTCGAGAGCCAGTCCGCGACTCTATTCCCTTTCCTGTATACATGTACCAGATTCACCACCCAGTCTTGGGTGATCTTTCTCCGGATCGCTGTGAGCAAAGCTGCATACGGGTGCAAGGGGTCCATTATGTTCTTCACCAACTGGATGGCTAGTTGCGAATCTGTTTCGATGATGAGGGCTCTGTATCCAAGATTCCATCCCAACTTCAACCCATGGTAAATCGCCCACAGTTCTGCCAAAGCAGCCGAGCACGACCCCAGTCTCGACACAAAACCTCTCACCCAACTGCTACTGTCATCTCGAATAGCACCACCTGCCCCTGCTAGGCCTTGGTCTCCCTTGGCTGCTCCATCCACGTTAATTTTAGCCCACCCCGCCGGGGGAGCCTTCCAACCGACCTCTGTCAGAACTCGATCCTGGGCCGGCTTCAATCTTCCAACTAAAGGGGAGGGGGCGTTCCAGGCCTGAGTCCACACGGAAGCTCTGATCTTGATGGATTGCGTCAGAGAGGAGGCAGAAAGTGTCTTGTTCTCCCCTTTGAAGACAACTTCGTTTCTGTTCTTCCACAAGCACCAGAGAGCAATGCTAAAGAAGGCATTCCAGGGTACTCCGTCCATAGTAGCCTCCTTGGAGGCGAGATTCTGATGCAGCCAAGTATCCCAAGAAAGGCTAAAAAACTCCTGCTGTGCTCCTCCTGGGACTGTGCGATGCCATAAGAAGGCTGCTGGGGGACAGTTGCGGAAGATGTGCTCTAAGCTCTCCTCCTGGTTGGCGCACCTGTAGCAGGAACCACCATCACTTAGGTGTCTTCTCACCCGCATCTCGTTCGTGGTCACCCTTCCCTGCTTAACCAGCCACATGAAACATCTAACCCGTTCCGGCACCGGGAGGCGCCAAATCGCCTTCCACCCCTGTTGACCTTCGAAGTCCGGAGCTCCTTGCTGCAACACATAGGCGCTCTTGGTTGAGAAACGACCATCTGCTGTTGGTTTCCAAAAAATCTTATCCGTCTCCATCGCCAAAGGGTCTACAGCCTGAGCCATGATCTTCTGTATGATCTCAGGAGAGAGTAATGACTCGAACTTCTCAATCAGCCAATTCCCCTCCTCATCCACAAAATTAGCGACCGTGAGCTGCCGGTCTTCCTCCGTGATCGGCCCGGTTGCAGCCTCGTAGAGCGGTCCCTGCAAAATCCAAGGATCAGACCAAAACTTAGTTTGTCTTCCTGAATGAACATTCCAGGCACATCCCTGCCTAAGCAGGTTGGCTGCTTTAGTAAAGCTGGCCCAGGTAAAGGAACTTCCCTGCATAGGTTTAAGCATATCCAGATGTTGCCTGTTTCCTCCATATTTCGCTCTGACCATCTGCACCCACAAGCTATCTTTCTCCTGGAGTAAGCGCCATCCACTCTTGGCCAGCATGGAGATGTTCACTTCTCTTGTCGACCGAATGCCAAGTCCTCCATTGCTTTTGGGTAATAACAACTGAGGCCACCCAACCAGATGAAGTTTCTTCTGGCTGTCCGTGTCTCCCCAGATGAACCCCCGGTTAATCCGATCTAGAGTCCTGCAAATATTCACAGGAAGAAGTTCCGTGTGCATAGGATAAATGGGAATAGAAGAGGTAATGGATTTCACCACCGTGATACGAGCTGCTAGCGAGAGATGCCTGGACTTCCATGGAGCAAGCTTCCTTTGGATTCGCAGCACCAGATCTCGATACCGAGCTTTAGTCACCCTCCCATGAATTGCCATGACTCCCAGGTACCTGCCCAGATCCACTGTGAGAGGAATATCAGCTCTGTGAGACAAGCGTCGGGCTTGTCTTCTGTCTACATTGGCTGAAACAAACATAGCGGATTTGTTATAGTTCACTCTCTGCCCCGAGCTGTGGCAGAACTCGTCCAGGCATTGCTTGATGATCCGAACCTGGGACCCTCCTGCCTCTGCAAAAAGGATAAGATCATCTGCAAAAAACAGGTGAGATATCGTAGGGCCCTCTTTGGAAAACCTCAGGGGTTTCCAAAGTTTGTCCTCAATAGCCTTGTCAATCCTGTGCGACAAACGCTCCATGCAAAGAACAAAAAGATAGGGTGAAAGAGGATCTCCCTGGCGAACACCCTTGGTAGGCGTGATCGGGGCAGACAGATCACCATTCCACAGCAACCTCATTCTGTTATGTTCTACACAGAACATAATGCAGTTGATCCAAGTGCTAGGGAGTCCAACCTCCTTGAGGGTATCTCGAAGGAAGTCCCATCTCAAGCGATCATAGGCCTTCTCAAGATCGATCTTTATCACAAGCCCCCCTCTCTTGCCCTTCTTTTTCCTGAGAGAATGGAGCACCTCCTGCAAAACAATAATATTATCCGTGGTTTGCCGCCCTGGGATAAAGCTACTCTGTCTCGGAGACACCAGTTTCCTCATGATGGGCTTGAGCCGGTTAGTGATTGCCTTGGTGATAGCCTTCAGACACACATTGTTTAGCGAGATCGGACGTAACTGGGACACCATCTCCGGCTGATCCACCTTAGGAATGAGGACCACGGTCGATTCCACCACTTCCTCTGGCAGGGTCCCAGTGGAGAAGAAATTAAGAGCCATCTCACAAAGGGCTTTCCCGACCACCTGCCAAGAATTTTGATAGAAGATGGCTTGGAAGCCGTCAGGACCTGGAGTTTGAAAGGGTTTCATATCATGCACTGCTCTGTAGATGTCCGTTTCCGCAAAAGGACGCAAAAGAAGGAGGAGATCCTCTTGCGACAGCCTCGGGAAAGCATGAGTAGGCATAGCATCCCTATAATCATGATCATCCTGTAAATAAAGAAGAGAAAAAAAGTCAAAAACCAAAGCAGCCAGTTTCTGAGGGTCAGAAATCCACTCCCCGTTGCTGTCCTTCAGGCTTCCAATCTTATTTCTCCGTCTCCGAATGATCGCTTGCTGGTGAAAGTAGGCCGTGTTCCGCTCGCCAAACTGGACCCACTTTTCTCTAGCCCTTTGAAACCATATGATTTCCTCTTGCTCCAGCACTTGATCTAGCTCCTTCTCCAGCTTAGCTTGAAGTTTAAAGAGTCCCGGAGAGTAAGCATTGGCAATTCTCGGCTGAATGCCATGAATACGGCTGAGCAGTCTCTTCTTTTTTTGCAGAACATTCCCAAACATGGATCTATTCCACTCAGTAAGATTCTCGGCCAAGCTCTTCAAGGCGTCCTGGAGCGGAGCTTGCCCATTCCAATTGCTTGAAAGGAAACCTGCATAAGAATCATGCGTTAGCCAGGCTCCTTCAAACCGAAAAGGGCGGGAATAAGATGAGTGGCCTCCCTGGTTTCCAATAGAGGTTAAAATCGGATGGTGGTCCGAATGCAGCCTAGGAAGATGGCGGACAGTAGTGTTAGGAAAGGTGGCGTTCCACGCAGCATTGCAGAAACTTCTATCCAACCGGCTGGCTTTATACTCATTGGGCGGCTCTCCTCTGGTCCACGTGAACCGTGGACCTGAATATCCCAGATCAATGAGCTCGGTTTGCTCAACCCTGTCGTTGAAGCGCTTGCATCGCCGGAACACAAAACTAGTAATCCTACCCGCTTGCTCCGAGGGGGAGAGGATAGCATTAAAGTCACCGGTGAGGAGCCACTGGCTTTCACAATCTTCCTTCACCTGGCCGAGAGCCTGCCACAAGTAACGCTGCAGCTCTTGCTTTGGGCTAGCATACACTGCTGTAAGAAGAAAGGGTGGCGCATACTGCGCGGTCAGTCTCACGGTCAACTGTTGGAAGCAAGCTGAGACCAGCTCAATCGAGAACGCTCGGGCATCCCAGCAGAGCCAAATGCCTCCCTTCCTCCCCTCGGCCTCCACGCGCATGATATTGGGAAAGCCCATTCTCCCGCAAACCCTGTCCACCACCTCGCCACTAATCTGCGGTTCCAACAGAATCAAAATGTCAGGCTTGTAATTCAAAACAATGAGCTTCAGAGATCTGATGAAGGCGCTGCTTCCAGCTCCTCCTACATTCCACGAAAGAATATTAAGATTAAACTTATTAGCAACAGACATTAAAATGCAGAGGTAAAAACAAGAGGGGAGAAAAGGAGAGAGGCAGCTGCGAAAATCCGCAATCAAAGCTGCGGCTGCTGCTCCGGGACCGACGGGCCACATGTCTCCAACACATTAGCGACCTCCACAGGGAGACCACCACTCTCATCTGTTTGCCCAGATTTTGCCGCACTCGTCCAAGCCGCAATCTCCTGGAGCGTCAACGTCGCGAGCCTTGATCTGGATTTGCCCTTCTTTTCTTTGACCGGGGTCCATATTTGCAACGCCTTGGCTGCCACTTTCGTCGGTGTCTTGCGAGGAGATTTCCCCTTCTTCTTCTTCGCGGCGCTCTGCTTTCTCATCCGGGATGACGCCGACGGGGAATCACTTTGGGAATTCAATTCCTTCTGCTGATCGAGGGACGGGACGACCACGACTTGGATTGTCGTTGAATTTGGGCCGACAACCTTCTGGATGGGTGGTGGTTGTGGTAGCTTTGGTTGGCTGGGATTTTTAGTTGCTGACGGGCCTCCAACCACTTTAGGCCTAACGACAGGAGATGGCGCCCCAGCTCCCTTGCTCCGAATAATTATGGGCCCTGAGGATGGGCCGGCCTTTGAAGCTGGATTTGGCCCAAGCACTCCTTTCCCCCCCGTGGCCTGATCCGCCATCGCAAACCCCATTTTCTCTTTACCTTTTCTGCTCCCAGCCCCAGTCGACTTTCCTTCCTCGTTCAATCCCACCCGCGCGGCCTCGCCTCTCCGATCAGCACCTTCCTTAGCCCTCCCTTAAGACCGTTGTGGCTTTCCATTTCCTGTAGAGGGTTCTTTCCTTTTCCATTTTTCCAAATCCCGGATGACTCCCCATGATTAGCGTTCAGGTTTCCCTTTTCTCCATTCCGATTCCCTCGCCGAGATTTCCGTGAAACCTGCATCCATGGACCAAATCCTTGCTTCTCCTCCGACACCGTCTCCGGCCAGGCTTCCGGTGACCCAGGCCTCGCTTCCCCCGCCGGCGGCTGAGACTTGGCAACCAGAGTCGGGCAGGTCAACGTCGTATGCCCAATCTTACCGCACTCAAAACAGCACACCGGCAGGTTCTCGTACTCAATGTATTGCCACTTCCCGTCCAGCCGAATTCTTGTGACCAGCGGTCTGGAGAGATCGAGTTCCACCGCCATCCTAGCGAACTTAGCTCGTTGTTGATGTTGCGTATGAAAGTCAAGCTTGATAGCCCTACCCACCATGTTTCCCAATGCGAAAAGAATTTCCTTATGATAAAAGTGTACTGGGAGGGCCGGGAACTGAATCCAAACGACCATGGATCTCGGCAGAGCATCCGTGAGACGGAAGTCGGGTGTCCACTGGAAAACGATCAGGTAATGATAAAAAATAACCCATGGTCCTTCTGTTAATACCATGAAGTAGTAAGTATCGTTGTTAAATTTAATCAAGAAGCATTCCTGACCGAGGGCGAGGATCTCCATGGTTCCCGACGGCCGCCATAGGTATTTGACATTATTGCTGAAAGTTGGGAAAGACATACTCAGACCCAACACTCGAACAACCAGAGTCCTCTGCCATGGGACACATAGTTTCTCTTTAAAACCCGTTGAGATCTTCAGCTCCGGCTCCCCGTTAAAACTCCCTGTTATCAGGTCATGCTCGCCAACCGGAGTCCAGGAGATCATTTTTTGCGCAGCCACCGCACTAGTTCCTGTTACGGCATTCGCGTAGGACAGGGGCTGTGAGCTAGGCTGTTGGGTACCTGTTGTCGGCGGCGGGCTCTGTTCGATCACCATCGTTGTCTCGTTAGCCTCCAAGGGAATACCTGGGGCACTAGTGATAGCGGCAGAGCAGATCGTCATTTGCGTGTCACCACCCTCTTGCGGAGGATGAGGAGGATCCGACGGTCTGTCTGAGTGATTCAGTTCGGCCGCCGGCGAGAGACCCAGAGGTTCCATTCAGAGAAAAAGGGTGTGTTTTGATAGATGCTTTCACCATCAAGTTTAATGTTATATGATTATGTTATGTTTCTGCTATTGCAAAAATATTTAATATCCATGGAAAACTAGTTGGTTCTCCTAATTTGAGTTATTTAGAGATGTATAAGTATGAATCCTGTATCATTCCTTTACAAATCCCCTCAAAAGAAAGTCGGCCTGGCGAGCTTGAAAATTTTGTAGTCCTACCATATCTTGTGGTTAATCAACTATTGATATTGAAGACCATGAAAAATATTCAAACACGATACTTTTCAATTTAAAATCCCGATTTCATTAATTAATCACAATAATTTGAGTTGTTGAAAATGACATAAGTATATATCTTATGTAAATTCTTATTTTAATACAAATTCTTCGTGCATTGGCCAACATGAATCTATATAATGGACACCTACCCTATCCTCAAAGTAGTTTCTAATAGTTAACTTTAGAAATCACTCGTTAGAATGTGTCGGATAATTCTTTCAAGTTAAAAAGAAAACATAATTTATGGTGTGTTAGTACAAAGATGTGTTGGTTACAATAATTGTAAAATCATATCGGAGATTGTACCGTCAAAGACTTCCCCTAACATTGTTATGGCCAAATGTGGATTCCATCCCATCTTATACATGTTTCAAAAACTAAGTTCAGTGTATCATATATCTTCCCCATTATTCACTTATTGAACACACTAAAAAATGTTATTGAAAAGGTTGAAAAATAATTTATCATTAATTATAAATTAGCTCAGTCACAACCTAACACATTCATATGATGAATTAAAAGGATCGAATGTGAGAATTTTCCTACAAGTCCCCTTTTGGTATATTCGGGATAATAAAATTTAATGCTTGTTTATTGTATATCCAACTCATACACCAAGAATAATCGCCGGCCGGCTTATTCACCCACCAACCAACAATGGAATGTCGTCTGTTTCCATGTCTCTCCTCGGGAGCTTGGAATGGTTCCAATTCGGTTTTCTTTGCCCCCAACTGGTCTGTATATAACTCATAAATGAAAGTCTAGGGACGAGCATGGCTCGGTTTAGAATCGACCTGGATGAAAAGAATGAGGACTAGAGATAAATTATGTAAGGGGTCCGGTGGCAATGGAATTCAAATCGAGACTTTTCGAACAACTCTAATTATTGAAATGAATTGGCATGCATTCGATACTAATGGGATAAATGAATGATATACAAGAATGATCTTTGAACATCAATCTCTCGAGAATTCAAGAAATGATTTTGGGGTCGAATCGTCTGATAGCTTACGATTGTTGAAATTGATGTATTTTGTATGTATATAAGGGTCAACAACCGTTTCTCTAGTCCGCACTTGATAAAAAACGAACATTTGGACTTACTCATACCGAACAAAATATAATGAGGTCTGGTCCTAATTAATCAAGTCCCTTGAATATTAATCTAAATGTTAAAGAAACAACGGATTGAATCGATGTTCGGCCGAGACCAAATCGGAATGCGTGCGTCTAGTTCTAATCCTTCTGAATGTTAAAAGAAACAACAGACTAAATCGTTGTGTGAAGCACATGATATGCGAGCCTGTGCAAACTTCAAACACTCCTCTCTTCAAGTTTAAACAAGACCACAAGCTAGCCACCATGCACGTGTGGGTATCATCTTACTAGAGGAAAATGCCCCACCAGGCACCAGGCGACGTGAAATTTTCAAGAGAAACCCTTGTTCGCTTTCTAATAAGTCCGAAAGACGCATAGTATACAGTCTTTAGCGACGGAGGAGATAGTAGTTTATATGGTTGCTAATAAAGAAGTGAATGAACTCTCTAAATAAGGATGATAATTCTATTCGTAATCATGAATATTCATCCCTCTCCGACTCAGTCAATTAGGAAAATCCATGCATTAGTGGTGATATGAGTTTAGGTGCCTCCATTCTCATACAAATACTCGTCCCACACTCAATGGTCAATCCTAATACTACATAAAACCAATTACATGTCATCTTATCCCATTCTCCATCATCCTCCACCAAAATTTGAAAAGAATACAATTATCAACTCCTTACTTCCACTTTCATAAATCTATCAATACATATACATCACCATTCATCCTAGTTTCCACAAATACTTTATATTTTTGTTGTGTTTTTTCAAACTACTTGTGATTATTCTCATACACATACTTGACCCACACTCTCATATGCTCATGAAGTTCTCATTCTAACCACTACCAGATTTAACAATCCATCACGTCACATTCCGTACCTCGAGCAACTAATTATCCAAACAATCGACAAAATCAAATGTAACAATATATTTACACAATAAAAAATATGTCACATCTTATCGTAAGGTCCGGTCATCAAAACGACCCATTAAATTTTCCAAAACACTTGATTAAAAAGTGGCTTTGATCACTATCCGTGACTGGCTAGCCAACTTGGAAGATGTTTATAAGAACAATGATCACGCATCTAGCTTTGCAATTTGGCAGGGCATACATATATAATTAGCCATTCAGAAGCAGATTAGAAGTAAAAAAAAGGCTAAAAATTGTAGGCAGGTGTCCTTGTCTTATACTTTGGGAAAAGCCATTCTTTTTTGTCTTAAGAGATAGGGCTCTCCTCCTTTACAACTTAACCTATCAACACCACCTACAATGTATATACTACCAATATAATTACAAAGACACCTACTTGTCTTCTTAGGATATAGGAAGCGATGTTCCTCAATCAAGTGCTTTTTCTTCTTTCCCCTCCTATGATTAATTAGTTATAATAATCGATCATTACATGCTTTAGGAGTGTGTATGTGTATCTTTGCTCAGAAGAAACCTCTATGAAACCTATGTATTTATCATTTTATCTATTGCTATTTCTCAAAAGGTGATATCTTTGAAAGTATAGAGCATCTCTTCAATACATTAGATGTTACTAAATGCTATAAACTCCGTAATTGAATCTTTTTCAATAACTCGAGTTATTGAGAAAAATTAATTTTGAATATGGTATAAAATTTTCGTTGATCAAGAGATTTTCTAAATGAATTTCGACGATCCCATTTGTTAAGCATGTGATATTCACTATTCAGACCTTTGCTAACTTCAAATTAATATGAGTTGTCTTTTTTTTGAAGAGGCGTATTAGTAAATAATATAAGATTCATAATTTAATTTCTTTAGTAAACCAAGTTATTGGAACCAGTTGGTTCTTGTTAGAGATAGATAAGGAATAATCTTATATTTCCTTGTCCTTATAGTATAGTTCTTAGTATTACCGTGTTCTTTTAGTATTGTGGTTCTCTTACTTATTGTCCAAGTCTTGTAAACTTTATAAACCCCTTTGTAATTTCATAATAATACACACTACTATTCCTAAAACTCGTATAGTTCTTAACATTAGATCGGTTCATTTGGCACAATGATGAGATGCTAATTACAGTGAGTAGGCGATTGACTTCCTAAGATAATTATCACTTAGATAAAAATCTCGCTCGCTTCAACATTTCTTCCCCAAGTATTATAACTATCTCTTAAATAAAAATCTTGATAATTTTTCTCACTTTTATAATGAATTTCTTAAAAAAAAGTAATATCGAAATTTTAAAAAAAATAATTTTATATCAAGAAATTTATACATAATTATCCAGGAAGGGTGGAAATGAATTTTCCCATACTGCACATGAATAGATTTTGGCATATCATTTTACATTCACACAATTACTTTTGATTTTATGGACCAACACAATTTTAAAACCATGATTCGACGATAATCTTTAGAAGAACCAATCCCTCATCCTTAACTTCCCATGAAAAGAACAAACATCCTTTAACGTATAACTCGAGGAAACACTTATTTGACCTCGACAACTAAATAAAGGCCAAACTGCAGCCGATTATTGATAATAGGCAGGCCTCCATGTCAGCAGGAAAGAACCCAATAGGCAATATATTGTTTTTTCCCTGAAAATTCTGACCTTAGTTGATGGGTTGTTGGATTGTTTTGAAAATGTCATCATCTGTCTAGTCCAATAACTTGTTGGGCTTACATGATATTGGTGGGTGGGTTGGGCTTAAATACGGGCTGGGCTCAAATGAGGCAGCAGCAGGATATCATCGATCACAAATATTTTTTAAGGACCCTTCTCAGTTCTCATCTCATTTCATCTCAACGTAACTCGGGATGGCAACAAAACCCGAACTCACGGGTACCCACCCGACCCAATCCAGTCAACGCGGGTAAAATTCGTGTTGACGGGTTTTGGGTCGGGTTTGGGTTTAAACCCGTTCACTATTCACCGGGTTGGATTTGAGTTTAGGTAAACCCGACCCATGGGTACCCGCCCACACCCATATAATCAATTTTCTAGGTATATTTAATATTCTAAACAACTAATCTTACTTATGTTTGTAGAGATATGTCTAATTTTTTCTTTCTAATTGTGTAGAATGAAGTTGATGTTATCGAGTGGAGAGTGAAGAAACTTAATTGAAAGGAAGAAGCTTTCAATTAATCATGTTATTTATGGATAATTTATGATTTGCTTCAATTTTCATGAGTTTTCTAGATTGGTGTTGAACAATTTGTATAGCTAATTTGTGATTTGCTTGAATTTTCTAGAATGGTGTTTTAAATATGGATAATTTGTATTGAGAGATTGATATTTGACGTTAATTTTGATAGAAATTTGTTATTGTAAATTTTTTACGACAAAAACCCGTGGGTACCCAGCGGGTTGGGTTGGGTTTGAGGTTTTCAAACCCAGTGGGTTTTACCCCGATTTTTTCACTGATAAACCCACGGGTTTGGGTTTGGGTTTGACCCAACCCGACCCATTGCCATCCCTAAGCGTAACAAAGGATTTGAGATGTGAAAACCCTAGAACTTGTCTTCATTTCACTTCGACCATTACATATATAGGCAGCAGATTCACTACAGGATAGTAAGGTGAATTGCTGTCATAGACTGTTTGTTCTTTTGCTTGAAAAGGAAACAATGTTTTGCTTGAATGAAAAGGAAACGGAAAAAACAAACAAGTCCAGAACGCAGCGTAGAGGAGAAACGGTATCGGGGAAGTGAACATCAGGGATCAGAACGGCATCATACTGGTCGTCTTCTTCAACCATCTTCACAAAAGAGGGGTGACCGTTGCATTTAAAATTTTAATATTCGTCTGCTATTACAACGTTAATCACAAGCAACAAAGCCTAATTAAAGAAGGGTTGGGGTTATGCAAAGTATTAAGTATGATATAATAGATTTATGGCTAATTGTTTAATTGGTTAATAAGAAGTGTCTGAAACCAAACCATCAGAATCAAACAAACTAAAAAATTTAACCAAATAAAATTATCCAAATATCTAGTTAGAGAGAGAGATGAGAGAGAGAGAGAGAAAGCCCTTGAGCGAGAGAGAGTGAGAGTGAGAGAGAGTTCTGGTGAATGTTTCGTTTCTTCTTGCAGGTACACGGCAGCTCTTGGTTCCTCAATCGCCACACCCCGGAAGAGTCGCAGACGCATTCTGGAGATTGGATCCAAAAGAGTGCTTTTGGAAGATTGCTTTACTGGAAAGGAGTACGCGCTAAAACTACTAGTTGGCGGCCCAAACCATCGGGATCGTTTCATCTTCCTCAACTATGCGCACGCTGAGTGGCTACTACTCAACCTCCACCAGGTGTTTGAGAGGGGTCACCGTCGCAGTCTGGAGAAAACCCACGGCCGACGAACCATTAGTGTTTCCAAGGAGACGAACCGACATGGCGCCTATCTAAAGATATCTGAGACAGTCAAGGACGGAAGAACCTTTTATATAATCATCCCTGCTACGAGATTCGACCTCAGTGCACTCCAATCTCTGCTTGAGCCTTTTAACTCGAAGAAGATTGTGCCGCCGTTTAGCAATGCCTGGGTTGTCCCAGGAAAGTCTTTCGCAGCTGCGGTCAGAGATCATCCGGATATCAATGGAAGTTGCGCTCTAAGGAGATCGGGACAGACAGAGTATCTGGAAATTGGGGATGCTGGAGTTAACGAAAGACTGGTCTTCCTTGATAGGTGTATCGTGTTAAGTTTCTTCGACTCCAAAAATTCAGGCCTGCCTTTTCACCTCAACGACACCTTGATCAAATGGGCACGTAGAGAATGGAAGCTTGATAATAGTCATTGGTTTACAAAAAGATCCGGTGACTTCTGGATGCTTGTATGTCCGAGTCTGGCTGAGGCAATTCGTATTCAGGAAATGGGGCATGCAGTTTTCCGGGAGTTTAATGTCATCCTCAGATTCTGGCAGGAGAGGGATGGCAGAAGTCTTTCTCCCCAGGGAGGCCTAAAGTGGATCTTTTCCTTCGGCATTCCCCCCTCCCTTAAGTGCCGGGAAGTACTCAAAAAGATTGGTAATATCTGTGGCGGGTTTGTGGATTGTGATTGCGAAGATTGGCTAGAACCCTTTGCCCGTATTAAGATCTTGGCAAAATACCCGGCTCCCTGTGAGATCCCCCTGATCTTTGGCACTACTCTGTTTAAAGTTTCCATAATGGAGGCCCCAGATGTTGAATTTCCGGTTGCAGATCTGAATCGGCGGCGACTCCTTGAGAGGAACACGAAGCGTCATGAGAATGAAGCCAGAATCCCGCCAATCTTGCACCTCGAGGCACCTCCTCGGGAAGAGAAAAGGACACCACGCTCCCCCTACGTCAATGCATGGGGTTCTGACACCAACAACTCTAGAATCTTCCCTGGCGGCGCGGAGATCCCGGACGTCCTCGATGGGCCTACCCACTCCTCAACAATCAATGTTCATCAGTCAAAGCGAAGGAAAGAGTCCAAGATTTGGGTTCGAAAGTTCGGGCCCCTTCCTCGGCCTGAGAGTGTGTTCGGATGCAAACCCAGTGAGCCCAACCCAATTCCCCTTTCTAGCCCTCTCAGCCCCCCAAGCCCACTCGAACACGCCCTCTCATCAGCCCTTGACCCCCCACCCCTTCTGAGCCCAGCGTGCCAACCTACAACCTGCCTTCGAAACCCCCCCTAAGCCCTACTCGACCCCCGAGTCCCAGTCGAAACCAAACCTCTCCAACCTTCCAAACACTGCCTCATCCCCTTCAATTCGACCTGATCCCCTCGCCTGGCTCGCCATCTAGGGCTGGCTATTTGGACCGGGACCGGATGAAAAACCGGAAACCGGACCGTATAACCCGGACCGAGACCGGACTGGGACCGGATAGTAAACAATCCAATCCAATCTTTGGGCTTAGATTTGAGGTAAAAAACCGGATAAAGACCGGATAAGAGAGCTCAACACCCAAAACTTAAGGGTAATTTGCATAAACGGTCACAAACCTTTGCACTTAGTACAAAACTTAACCAACTCCTCACCCTTTTAGGCCTTAGGCCACTCAAATTCCCACAATCTCAATATAAAATCAAGACCGAATTGGGACCGGACCGGGTCAAGACCGGACTGTATCCAATCCAATCTTCGGTCCTTATATTTTAAAAAAACCGGACTGGACCGGATCAATTTGGGCCAATTTAACCGGACCGGACCGTATAGCCACCCCTATCGCCATCCCCCCCTTCTTCCCCACCGCCTACTGAGCTTGAGCCACTCCTCTCAACCCCCCCCCATCTTCCACCCAGAGCCCTGAATTCTCTTCCGAGCCGCCACTTGCATCATCCCTTTCACCTATCCCAATTAGTGATCTTTTCGTTTCCAACCGCAACCTGGTCCTCCTCCTTCCCCTTAGATCCCTGTGGAACCCCGCCCCACTTCTCCCTCCCCCCCCACCCCCGCTCCATTTCGAAGCCCCAGACGTACCCAGTACCCAGACCCAACCTCCCCTTGACCCAGATCAGCTTGCAATTGTGGCATATGAACCATTTCCGGAGGATTATTTCAAGTCCTGGCAGTGGGAACAAGATACTCTCCACCTGGTCAAGAGAAGTGTGGAATTCGGCAGAATGCTGAACCTTTGCACCAATAACTCAATAGAGGATGCGGCCCTGTTCATCGAAGCAACCGCGAGAGAAGTAAAAAGTCGAAAGCTGTGGAAGAACAGATCTAAGCTGGAAATGGAGCTTCACAGACTCGGCCCACAAGACAGGGCACAATCAGCCCCCAGATCTAGAAGGAAGGAAAAAGTTGCCGATAAATCGACTGTATCCAGAAGTAACTCAAACAGCGTTAACTATGGTAAAGGAAGGTCTGCTACCGCCAATCCCCCCTAATGAGCCACTCCATCCTAGCTTGGAATGTCAGGGGTTTGGGAAACCCTAGTAAGAGAGCAAAAATCAAGCAAATCATCAGGCGTAACAGACCAACAGTCGTGGGTCTTGTCGAGACAAAGTGGAACGCTTGTTCATCGGATCTGGTAACGTCGGTCATCGGTAACAGGTTGAGCGACTGGGTGGCTAAGGACGCTTCAGACTGCAGAGGCAGGATTGTTGTTTTTTGGGACAAGACTCTGTACAAAGGGATTGATTACTGGGTTGGGAATTTCTCAATTGCAGTTAGACTTGAAGATCAGTGCAGCAGGGAAGTAATTGCCCTCCTGGTGGTTTATGGCCCTCAGGAAAAGAAGAGAAACGTAGATTCCTCGAGGAACTAGGCCTGGTGTGTCGGAATTACTCGGAACCCCTATGCATAATTGGAGACTTCAACTTGGTCAGGTCGGAAGACGAGTACAGAGGTGGACCTAGAGATGCGGAGATAATGCTAGAATTCAACGAACTCATCACCCTCAATCGTCTGATTGATCTCCCGCTAGTTGGGGCTTCATTCACATGGAGTAGGGGAAATAGCTCCTCGTCCCTCTCAAGGATCGATCGGGCTCTGGTTAATAGCAGCTTTGAAGACCAGTTTTCACCCGACTCTCTCATTGCCTTGGAAAGGGTGGAGTCTGATCATAGACCTATCCTCCTCAGACTGGGACTTAATGACCGGATTCATCACCCGTGGAGATTCGAGAATATGTGGCTCCGGGAGGAGACTTTCTTCCAAAAATTGGTTGGATGGTGGAATGTCCCAGTAGTTGGCTCGGGAAACCTCTTTTGTACAAGTAGAAGGCTGCGGCAGCTTAAATACTTCCTGAAAGAGTGGCATGTTGATACTTTTGGAAAGATGGAAAGAAAATTGGAAGAACTCCTTGCCAAAATTAAGGGGATTGATGATCTTGAAGAAAGGGAACCCCTTGCTGAACCCATCCTCATCGAAAGAAGCTTATTAAAGAAAGAGCTGGAAAAATTACTTCTCATGGAAGAAATTAGGTGGCGGCAAAGGTCTCGGGAAACATGGTTGAAGGAAGGGGATAAGAATACCCCTTTCTTCCATAGGGTCGCTAAAAGCAATCGGAGGAGGAATAAGATCCGGGTCCTTAAAGTTGAGGGGAGGCTGATAGTGGAGAAAAATGAAATGAAAAAGGCAGCAGCTGAATTCTTCCAAAGGAAACTTTTGGAGGAAAGAGGCACCAGACCCTTTCCTAAAGAATACTCCGAGAAGAAAATAGACCTAGATACGAACTACAACATCACGAGGCCTTTTACAGAAGCAGAAATTTGGAAAGCCATTTGTAAATGTAATGGAGATAAGGCCCCCGGTCCGGATGGGTTTACTCTTAGCTTCTTCAAGAAGGGGTGGAACGTGATAAAGCATGACTTGATAAAGGCATTAGATGATTTCTACATCACTGGCGAAGTCCCCAACTCGGTGTCCCACGCTTTCCTGTGCTTGATTCCAAAGAAGGAGTTTGCTGAAGAACTGAAAGACTTTAGGCCTATTGGCCTGATCGGCAGCTTAAGCAAAATTATTTCTAAAGTACTTGTGGGGAGACTTGAACCCCTAGTGCCTTCTGTCATTTCACAGCACCAGTTCTCCGGCACGAAGGGCAGACTGATTCATGAGGCGAGCTTTATAGCTAATGAATTAATTGACAGTCGACGACGAAGTGGAAAACCGGGGATCGTCTTGAAACTGGATATAGAGAAGGCGTTCGACACAGTTAATTGGGAATGCATATTCAGGATCCTAGAGGCTATGGGTTTTGACAGAAAACTCAGGAAGTGGATCCGAGGTGTTGTGGCTTCCTCAAAAATTTCAGTTTTGTTCAATGGAGAAACAGAAGGTTTTTTCGGAGCTCAACGTGGTCTCAGGCAAGGGGACCCATTGTCTCCTTTCCTGTTCAATCTCGTGATGGATGTACTGTCTTTTGTACTACAACAGATCAGAAACCGGAACTACATAAGGGGCTTCTGCATTGACGAAGCTCATAATAGGGGAGAAGTAATGCATCTTCTGTACGCAGATGACGCGATCGTCTTCTGCAACGCAGCGGAGGATGAAATCAACAGTGTCCTTGCCGCCCTGGTCTGCTTCCAGTGTATCACTGGACTCAAGGTTAACGTAGAGAAGAGCAAAATGTTCCCGGTTGGAGATGTTCAGAATCTGGAGAGGCTTGCGGATATTTTTGGATGTGATTGGGGTTTCCTCCCAACCTCGTACTTGGGAATGCCGCTGGGAGCTTCCCCTTTCTCCTCCGCAATCTGGAGACCAGTGATTTCAAAAATGCAGCAGCGATTAGAGGGATGGAAAGGGAAATATCTTTCTTTGGGAGGAAGGATTGTTCTTATCAACTCGGTTCTTGCCTCCCAACCAATCTACTTTTGTTCCCTCTTTCAAGCTCCGGGTTCAGTCATCGATGATATGGAGAGAATACAAAAAAAATTCCTATGGTCGGGAACGTCAGATCAAGGGAAGTTGCATCTGATCTCGTGGAAACTATGTAAAGCTCCTAGGAAGCTTGGGGGTTTGGGAATCCCTGACCTCCACCTGCGAAACAAAGCTATGTTGTGCAAATGGTGGTGGAAGTTCGCAGTTGAACGAGATACGTGGTGGAGACAACTCATTCATATCAAATATCCTCACAATAGTTCTGAATGGATGCCGAACATCTCTACAAAGGGGATTGGCTGCAGTCCCTGGGCGGTTATCTGCAAACTGAAAAGTTCCTTTTGGGGGCAGGCTACTGTTGAGAGTGGGGGCGGGGCATGGACTTCGTTTTGGCAGGATACTTGGATCAAAGGTTGCAGGCTTGCGGACGACTTCCCAAGGGTGTTCGCGGCTGCAAGGTTCCCGGACTGCCGTGTCACTGATTCACTGCGTGTTGAGGGAGAGAGCATTTGGTGGGATATACCTTTAAAATTCACTCTTAGGGGTGGGGCTGAAAGGGAGAGATTGAGTCTACTAACCCTGCTTGCACAATTCTCCTCTTCTACTTCCATTTTTGCAGGTCCTGGAAGAGTGGTTTGGGAGCCATCCCCATCTACAGGCTTCAGCACCAAGTCATTGTACAACCTGATGTTGAGAAATACTTATCCTGTCATAGAAGATTTCCCATTTAAAACGATTTGGCAGCAAGAAGTTCCATTGAAGATCTGTGCCTTCTTGTGGACGGTGTATCTCAAAAGAATTCCAACCCATGAGGCGCTGAGGAAGAAGGGCTGGGCACTCCCGAGCAGATGCGCGCTATGCTACGAAGAGGAGGAAGATATCAACCACCTACTTATCACCTGCAAGTTCACTAGGAAAGTATGGGCAACGATTGGCAGATACGTCAAGATGGGAAGTGAATGTCCGGACATCTCAGCAAGAATTAGATCGTGGCCGAATCATAAGGCAAATAATCCAAGAGACTGGTGCACCAAAGTCCTTATCCATGCTGTATGCTGGCGTCTGTGGCTCGAAAGGAACTCAAGGATTTTTCAGGACGCCTCCCAACCCCCAGAAGTTGTCTGCTTCCTCATCGGAAGGCTGGTATCGGAATGGTTAGTTGCAGCACACAGAGTCGAATCTACAGTGGCTGAGACGTGGCTTGCATTATTGAGAAGGGACCTGATCCCTGGTCAGAATCCCACAGCTCAGGATTGCGTCCCCACACAGATATAGCTACCTTCTGTCTTCTATTTGATCAGGGTATTTGTTCACAGATATTAGCTATCTTTTCCTCTGTTAGAGACTCGATCTCTACCCCTGTATCTCTTCTCTTTTTCTAATTTTAATATAACGAGGTCACCAATTTCAAAAAAAAAAAAAAAAAAAATCCAAATTACAAAAATCAAATTTTTTAATCCTAACAATTAAAATGATTACCATGATAACCACTCTGTTTATACTTTATACACACCCCTGACCATGGTTCTGATCAGTGTGCCCTTTTGGTGCAGTGCTGCTTTTGTTTCCTCCAGTTCCATCGTTCACTTCCTTCCACAACCATCTCTAATTATCTACACATATATACAAAGTATTATACTTAGATATCCACTAATTTACGTAACTATTCTACCTATTTACACTAATTTACATACTTAAAATTAATCATCCACTAATCTAAGTACTTATTCTATATACATCTACACAAATTTAGACGTAATTCCAATTGTACACTAATTTACGTAATTAATCTACACATATACACATATGTATAATCGAATTTAATTACCCACTATCTACGTACTTAATCTACATAATTTAGATGAGGCAATATTCTAATTAAGATGAAGCATGAGCTCTACCGTTTTCTCTCCACCTCCCGCTCATCTCTTTCTGAGTTGGACCAGCCTCGCCGTCCGGTTTGGATTGATTTGGCATCGCCGGCAACGGTAACTCTTGGAAAACGGAATCAATCGTATGCCAAAAAAACGACAACATCTCCCGTCACAGAATAACAAGCAAACGCAGCACCGTCCTCCTGATCTCGTCATATCATCAAGCAAGCACTATATAAAAAAAAAAAAGAATGGCATTTGATCGATCACGAAAAGCGTTGCTGTAAAAAAACCATGGTGATCAACAAAGCATCGCGAGCGGCGGTGGTATTATTGGCGACCATAATGATCATTATGGAACGTTCGGTCCAGGGATCAGTTACCATTACCAATCACTTAACCCAAAAAGTTTTGATTGTGCATTGTCGATCCAAAGACAACGACCTTGGAGCCCATGCGGTAGACGTTGGGGCAACCATCCACTGGAGCTTCGGGCCGAATTTATTCGGCGGGACACTTTTCTGGTGCAAACTCGCGGTCCAAGACAAGCGTATCTCTTTCGTGGCGTACGAGCAAGGCGTTGAAAACCGCGGAATCTGGTTTGTTCATGACGATGGGGTTTACGGGACTCATACTACGGTCTTCCTGAAGGCTGCATGGACGCGACCATAAAGCGCATGCATGGATCTGTATCCAGAGATCTTGTAATGGAATGCTATAAGATATATTTTTAGCTTTTATTTTTGTAACAATTTGAAGTATCGTGACCAATTAAAGGGGAATGGATCAGGTCAGTAACCTTATGGTGAGTAACCATGAGTAACCCGTCCACATCAGCATGACATCAGCATCCTCTCTCTCATAGAAAGCCTTTAATTTTTCCCTCTTTAATCTTTGACGGACGATTTCTTGCTCATTTTAAGTCGAAATTTAATTTTTTTTACACAGTTAGATCAGATTAATTGTGCTCTTCAAAATGATATCCACTTTAATATATTTTTCGAACAAAAAAAATTGAGTCATTTTTTACCAGCCTATACCATATGGTATTGACTGGTATTGAAATAAAAGCATACCTATGTTTTGAAAAACGTATCATGGTGGTATGAACAAACCAATACTGTAGGATGGTTGAATACATGATAGTAGAAGTATATTAATTGTAATTTACGACTTTTAACATTGTATACCACACAATACCACCCCGTACCAGGGTGGTATTGTATGGTATTGTGTGATATTTTTTGGTCCTGTAATTTGTTCACCCAGAAATTTGTAGATCCAATAGATCATGATGAACTCGTCCCTTCTGTGCAAACGTTTTCAAAAACGAATTAAAAACGAAGAAGATACCATACAATACCACCCCGTACCAGGGTGGTATTGTATGGTATTGTGTGGTATTTTTTTGTCCTGTAATTTGTTCACCCAGAAATTTGTAGATCCAGTAGATCATGATGAACTCATCCCTGCTATGCAAACGTTTTCAAAAACGAATTAAAAACGAAGAAGATACCATATGGTATGCAGTTGGTACCGAGAGGCCAGAATTTTTTTTTTCCTAAAAAAATATTGAAAATTGATCTCATTTTGTAGAGCACGGTGAACTCGTTCCATCTGTGCAAAAAAAATTAAAATCTGAGTTAAAACGAAAAAGATATGAGTCAATTAAGAAAGCTAGTGAAAATAAAAATAGTCTTTAATTCTCCATCCTTAAATCTGGATTTTCTAAATGAAGGGTCCAGATTTGGTTATTGATGGTTGCATAACCATGGGTTATGCACCCTATCTTGAGCCCAATTAAAGTCATAATATAGTATGATAGTTTTATTTACTGAGATATGTTTTGTTCGAATGCTCTTTTGTTAAGTGCACCCTAAAGCCATACCCCAAACGGCTTAATGCTTGTGATGATGTCCTACCTGTGTACTTTGCCCATATATGTAAATTTAGGGGTGGCAGTCGGTCGGTTGCGGTTTAACCGAAAACCGAAAACCCGGTTATCGGTTAAACCGAACCATCCTGCATACCTGCCGACCACCGACCGTGAGAGTGGTCACGGTTAGCCGGCCAACCGACCGGCCGGTTTCGGTTTTAGCCTCGGTTAGCCGACCACCCGGAAAATTAGCTTTTCTAAATAAAAAAAAAATTTAACAAAATCCAAAAATTCTTCACCACACATCTCACACCTTATCTCCTCCACGAGACCACTTCTATCTCCTTCCTTCCACAATTTCACACCCACCAACATATGGTTGCTGAGAACCGTCACCAAACAACTTCTTCTCTCCTTCAAGCAGAGCACCCGAACCACGAAACAACTTCTTCTCTCCTTCCGGGCAGCCTGTCCACCAGCCGTCTCCGCCGCGCCCCCGCTCACCAGCGTCTCCGCCGCGCCCGCGCTCACCGCGTCCCGACGAGAACCGCCAGCGCCTCGAGGCGGAGCGCTCCTAGCCGACGCCGCCGTCAAGCGCGATCCGAATCGGAACCTCCCTGGCCGTTGTTGGCGAAAATCACGGAGCAAGTTGAGAAGGGGGGAAGAGGTTTGATTTGAGGAAAGAGGGAAAGAAGATGCCGAAATCGACGACCAAGGAGGGCTCGGCGGAAGGGTTGAGCGGCGAAGGTCCTCGTCAGTCGTCACCATGCCTTCCGAGAGAGGTGATCAATGAGGCATGCGACGAAGAAGAGAGGATTGCAAGTTAGTTTCGATTAGGGTTTTATTTTGATGATCAGGTTTCGCATGCAAAATCGAAGAAGGGAGAAGAAAATGAAATCGAGTTTGAGAAGGGAGGAGAAGGGGTCGTTTCTGGCTCAGAGGAAAGCGAAAGAGGGGGAAGCAAATGAGGCTAGGGTGTTTGTTAGGGAGTCGACTTAGGGTTGAGGGAGGGGGTTTGAAGCGGGGTCGTTTTGGGGAAAGGGAAGGGGTCGGTTAGCCGGTTAACCGCCGGTTTCTGACCCCAGTTAGTCGGCTAGCCGAACCTCTTCCCATCTCCACCGCCAACCGACCGATACAAGCAGAAACGGTTTTTCGGCTAGCCGAAAATTGGCCGGTTCGGTTGAAACCGGCCGGTTATCCGCTAACTGGAAACCGTCCGCCAGCTCTATATGTAATTGAAGCCTCGTGCCATATAAGGAAGATAATTCTGTCACCACTATGGGTATTCAGACCGTTCAGGAAGAGTTTCAATAATGGATCTTGTACTACTAGCTAACTAACAAGAAAACCCTCCACTAGTAGGAGTGAAAAACAGTTTGCAATTTTTTTTGTGAAATAAAAAATCAGACGGTATAACCCGGTCGAATTACAACCGAAACTGGGTCTCAAGACAATATGGTCCGAATGTCTACCATCGTGATGTTGCGGACTGTAGAGTTCTCATGACAACGGCTGACTGAAAGTCACGGTCGTGAGAGCTCTAGATCAGGAATCCAAAATGGCAGTTAATCTCACAGCCAAAGTCCCTGCCGTGAGATGAGACCAGTGAATAAAATGCAGGGTTTTGTTTATTCGGTTTCTGGAGCTGTTTTCCTTTTTAAACCAGAGCCCTAGTTACTTGTGGAGAGGCCTCCGGGTATTTAAGGCATATTAGTGCCTGGAAAAAAATCGTAAGGGTGATAGAACATAATATTAATCTGAATGGTTAAAGGTCGTCCTAAAAATTACTAACCATCGTCCTAACTTAATATGTAATTTACCAAATTGCCCATTTTGAATTTCAAAATCAAACACAAAACAAACAACTCCTCCCCTTCCATAAATCTAAAAAAATATATAAATCAAAATTCAACAAATTATCTTATGGACCGAATCATAAATTGTAGTAAAAGAATAGAAAATTATTGATATAAACCAAACAAATCCAAAAAAACCCAAAACCCCTCAACCGAAGCCAATTTTCGGTTGTACCATGGCTCAACCGAAGGTGATTTTCGGTTGGTCCATGGTACAACCGAAAATTGCCTTAGGTTGAGCCATGGTACAACCGAAAATTGGCTTCGGTTGAGGGGTTTTGGAATTTTTTTTGAAAAAAAAATCAGATTTTTACCTCGTCGGAGTCGCTACTCATGATTCGGACGTATTCTCAACGATTACGACTCGAAAATGTCAACGATGAATTCGTGAGTGTGAGAAATTGAGTGTTATTCATTTTTTTTAGTTAAAGTGATGTTTGTTTGCTAAAAATGCCAAAAGGTTAAAAATGTAACTTTGTTATTTTTTAGGACGATCAATAGTAATTTTAAGGACGACCTTTATCAATTCCCATAATAATACTACTATTAATATTGGTTGAGAACCCTAGTTAACCATCGAGTCTCCTTCTCGTCGAATGAGAAACCACATAAATAGTGTGTTGTGTGATTGTTTTATTCTGCTTATTGATTTCTTCGCGGGATGTATAATTAATCTACACATATGTATATAATTAAATTTAATTATCCACTATTTACGTACGTACGTAATCTAGACAATTAATAATATGAGACAATATTCTAGATGACCAGCCCGGCGATCTCTTCCGAGTTAGACCAGCCCGGCCGTCCGGTTTGGGATGCTTTGGCATCGCCGGCGAAATTTAAAAGGGCAAAAGTCGGAAAAGAGTTTCCTGCACCAGTAACTCTTTGGAAAACGTCATCAATCGTATGGCGAAAACGACAACATCTCCCGTCACAGAATTTTATATAGGAATGTACTCTTTTAAAAAATAAATTTAATAAAAATAAATAATATTTATAATAAATAATTAATTATTAAACAAGAAAATATCTAAAAGTTCATGATGTGTTCATATTTTGAAATAATTGTAGAATACATTTGGTGTCTATATTGCTTAAAAAGATTGTCTATGTATGTTCTACTAGACAATCATTATATTCGATTTCTAAACTTGTTTTTGATGTAAACCAAAATTGAAAAATACTCTTTCAACACTTGTCCTACAACCATAAAATCAATGCAAATTAAGGGTAGCTTGAAATTAGTTTAATTATTAGATTTTGAAAATAACTAGAGATCGAAAATGATATTTCACTATTACACAGTGTTTAAAATTGAACAACAGATGAGTTGTAGCCTAATAGAAATGATATTTATTATTAATAATAGTGTTCTAGGTTCGAATTACCCAAAATTATATCTTGTATTCACATACGCAAATTAAAAAAAGATAGTAGGATAATTATTTATTCAAATTTCAGGGGTGTCTTCCAATATCAATTATAGTTTTTTGTCCATACGTAAATTACTACCGGGGGTTGGAATATCGTTTTCCTAAAATTTAGGGGTGTCTCAGGACACCCCCAAACACCCTTGGGTCCGCCCTTGACGTGGAGTGCAAACTCAGGTCTCTCTCTCAATTTTTTCTTATAATTTTGCTGCTGCCGTAATAAATTGAGCTATGGTTTGTGAAATGGTAGTGATTTTTCGTAGTGGTAGTTTTTTTTTTGCATTGGTCTTGTTTTTCCGTATTGGTATTGATTATCATGTAATGGTATTGATCTGCATGTATTGGTATTGATTAAATCTAAAATGATATTGATGTTTAGTGAAATGGTAGTGGTTGTTTAACGGATTGGTATTGATTTATTTGTATTGGTGTTTTCTGAAATAGTAGTGAATGTCTAACGGATTGATATTGATTCTTGTTTTATTTTTGCAATGTTATTATTTTCGATTGAACGGAGAATGAAAAAATTGAGAAAAAAGAGAGATCTAGCTGGAGATTGTAGAAGTGAGAGAAAGAGAAAAAATTATAATTAATATATTTTGATAACTACCAAAATTTAATTTATTAAAAAAGATAATTAATAATTTTTTTGTTATACTCAATTTTCCCTTAGTAATCATGGTGATCACTATACCATAAAGCCCAAAATGCAGCCTATTATTGATAATGGATAGGCCTCCATGTAGGGATGGCAATGGGTAGGGTCGGGTGCGGGTTTACCATATACCAACTCCTAACCCGCCGGGTAGAACCTTCAAAAATACCCGACCAAATAACCACCGGGTATGAAAACTATATAACCATACCCTACCCACCGGGTAACCACGGGTATTCGGGTAACCATGGGTACGAATTCTAAACTATGAACTTATACACATATATGCACATACATACTGTTGTCCATTAAAAAACCCAATACTTGTAACTGTTCTAACTTCAACAATCCACACAAATAAAAAGAGCAAACACATAATAAGTTCTTGCTTCTACAATCTACACAAAAATAATAATCGTCTACATCTTCAGCTAAACTCAATTTCTCAAGCTAAACTAAATTTCACAAGGGAAATTGACCCTTTAGTTAGCGGGGCGGGTATAACGGGGCGGGTATTATCGATTACCATACCCTACCCTTTATTTTGAAACCGGGTATTACCCGTACCCGCCCCATAACCCGTCAAAGCGGGTAATTACCCTCGTTGACCGGTTACGGTCGGGTAGGATACCCATGGTTACGAGTTGGATTGACATCCCTACCTCCATGTCAGTAGGAGAGAGCCCAATATGTTCTTTTCCCCCTGAAAATTCGGACCTTAGTTGGTGGGTTGCTGGCAATGTTCTTAAAATTTCATCATCCCTGAAAATTCGGACCTTAGTTGGTGGGTTGCTGGCAATGTTCTTAAAATTTCATCATCTATCTAGTCCAATAGCTTGTTGGCTTACATGAGACATGGTGGTGGTGTAACAAGGTTGTCAACTCGGTTTAGTTCATTGACACGATTGAGCAAGTAAATTGAAAGTTAATGGTTTGTCCGACTTAAACGAGATAAATAAAAAAAGACATCATGTACATTTATAAATTATATCTATGAATAATAACACATAACATTATACTAAAATAACATATAATACTTGGATCCAACATATATATACCAGTGGCGGATCCAGGGGTGGCCACCCCGAGCCACGACACAACCCTCCCTTGGATCCGGAGCTAGTATAGCCTTTATAAGTTTATCGATTTTAGCCATTCAACCCAGTGTTATTTTATAAGAAAATTGTGTGTAATTAGAAAAATGGATAAGATGAACATATTCAAATCACAACTCTAAATTTAGCCTGAAAATTCTAGCTCTAATGATGCTCATCTAAAGAAAAACAAACAATGCAACCTAAAATTCTAAAACGTAAAAGACTAAAAAAATATGAGGTTTATTCCCTTAAGAAATTACTAGAGTAGCTGGTGAAAATAAGAATTGATACACAATATATTCGATTGATTTGTCCAATGTTGACATTGCTCATTTCAACAACTACTATGGAGAGAACCTTTTCAACAATGAAATAGGCGAAAAATTATTTGCGCAACAAAATGAGCGATGAATTTCTCGTCAATTGGTTAACTATTTTATCTTAATTAAAGAGAGTATGCTATTGGTGTGGATGTCAACTCCATTATTGATAAATTCACTAAATTAAATTTTAAAAGATCGACGTGTACAATTGATATTGTAAAAAAAATTGTGATTTTCTTACGGTATCTAATTTTCTAATGAAATGCGGCCCAGTGCTCTACTGTGTCCTGGATCCGCCGCTGATATATACTAAAAATTCATACACACTTTTATTACATCAATATTCAAATGTTCTACTTAGAATTCTAAAAATATAGTTAGAGGAAAACCAGAAAAGAGGCACATTTCTCAAAGCAAATGATAGAAAGACGTCGTGTAACCTCCAATCTAATAACCTTGCAGCAGGCCGACCAATAAGTGTGTGACTCGTTTTTCTCATCGGTTAGGTTCATAATGGGTCAACCAATAGGTTCACAACCTTGTGGTAATGATTGGTAATCATCCATTTTATGAAGATAGGATAATGGGCTCTACCACTTTTGCTCTTGGAGACGTACCGACAAGTACAATCTCAAGTTCTAACCGAGTAGTGGCCACACCATGACACCATTGATCGGCCACTTTGACAACCTAATTAGGTCAACGTATCACAAAAATACTATCAGTAGCAGCGACAGGATTTTAATTGATGTGGAATCGAATTGACATTTTTTATTGCAAGATATTGTTGTTTAAATTTTTAGAATGGTCCCGACAATTTCATAGTGTGTATCGTATACATTACATAATATATGTTTATACAAAAACGTCTGTGATGCATCATAATCCTTCTTGCAAATGGTTAGCAAAGAGTTAAAAGAATATATGTCTATGCAAGTATCCTTTTTGTCTGTTACAACCAACAGAGTCCAAATGCCAAAACATGGTTGCTAATAAGGGAGTGAAGTCAACTCTATATACGACATCCACAATGTGTACGCTATAACAACTACGAGGTTTCTGTCTCTTTATTTCCATACCCTTCGAACCACTGCGACACATGAATCCAAGTCCCTCATCATCTCATGCAGGAACACGATTAAGAATTGAAAGACATAAAAGAGTACTCAAGAGCCGTACGTAACGCAACTAAACGTGTGGAAGTGCAAAACGAGAGAGGATAAGTCGAGGCGGTAAGGAATGGTTAAATATTATATATGGACTATTTTCAATAATTCGAGTTATTGGTTTTTGACATGGTATCAGAGTTTTCTGTAATGGAGAGCTCTTTTGTTCGAATCCCTGCTACCCATATTGTTGGTAAACACAAGGCGTCTGATGCATGTGCAAACTTCAACCCTATATGAGTGACTTTCGTTTGATGTGTGTATTAGTATGTGATTTAATATATCCATTACTGGACCATCTTCCAACAATTCGAGTTGTCGAGACCATTTGGTTTATATATGACATGATATAAGAGTTCAGGCTGTCCTTGAGTTAACGTGTTCAAGTCCTCAAGAGTCCCAATATTAGCCATTTTCATTAAACCACATGCATGGTATGACGGGTATGTGCAAACTTCAAGTCCATGAGTTGGCTTTCGTATGTAAGATGTGTGTAAGGAAGTGGTTAATTAAGTACCATGCACGAACATCTCCCAACAACTAGAGTTATTGAGACCAGTTGATTTATGACATGATATCAAAGAGCTGGTTTGGTATTCAGATCTCACGCATGCTCAAGTCCACACGACTCCTAATAATAACCATTGTCTTTCAAACACATGACATGACGGGCTGTGCAAACTTCACGTCCATGAGTTAATTGGTTTTTCATTTGATGAGGCGTGCAAAAAAAATAAATCGCCCCCAACAACTCGAGTTATTAGAACCAATTGATTGACCACAAACACAAGATTATGGTCTGCCTGTCGGGCTGTTAATTCAAGACATAAATTAAGCAGGGAGATCCATCGAGGCAATTCATCATCATCCCATCACCTTTCGTATATAAGAAGAACCAAACCCTTCTCTTCTCATCTCAGCCTTAAATCACAAAAGCAACAAAGCCCTAACTACAATGATCCATCAAAGACTACTAGCCACCACCACCGCAGCAGTACTTTTAGCGACGACCACATTCGTCGCCATCGCACCGCTCCCAGCTGCCCGCGGGAGACCAGGAAGTGACCATCACCATCGTCAACGTGGTAAATCCAGAGGCGCGCACAGTAACGGTGCACTGCCAATCCAAAGACGACGACCTCGGCTTCCACGACCTCGGCTTTTACGGGGAGTACAGTTGGAGCTTTCATCCCAACGCCTTGGGCGGGACGCTGTTCTGGTGCCGCCTTTACATTGCGGAAACCGATCAGTGTCTTGTCTTCGACGCATACCGTCAGAACCAACACCGCGGCAACCACGTTTTGCGGTGGCAAGTCGAGGGTGCCGATGGGGTTACGGGCAAAACCGAGAACGGGGTTCCGGTGCGCAACTTGGCCTATTGGCACCCGTGTTGATTGATCCATCGATCGAGATTCAGTGACGAAGTTAGGAATTTTGAATGCGCCAGAGGACTAGTGATTTGAAACTTTGATAATAAAGGTCTTACAGACTACTCTATTTCAAATTTGAGTGAGGTCGATGCGCTATTAGCCCTTATTTCTGACTTTAACCTAGCTTCTCCACTGCATCGATCCGCTCTATATTACATACTCCTTTCCAGATGAGAAAGTATTCAGTACCTTTGGTTTTCTTTCTCCTTGTTTCCTCTTTGGTTATGAAATAAAAGGGCCACCATGGAAAGAAGGGTACAAATATTACTTTTGAGCTAGTTTAAAGTTAATTGGTTATCGGGATAACCAATATAAAATAATATTATCAATCACGTGCGAAAAAATAAAACATCTCTGTGTAATGCATTAATTCGTAATTTATATAATGAATAAAATATAACAATCAACACATAGATAATCTTTGACATAAATACATGCAAATATTATTGCAACTATCTTATAGTCATTAGAAGTAGCAATCTAACCAAAATATATGTTAATAGTATGAGATTAATGAATTGATCTAGTATATTTGTGTGAGTTGCTTTAGTCTCTTAGCAATTACTATAGGTTGAAAAATCATTTCTCTTTCAGGTTTTCAGCTAGTATAATGTATAAGAAGTTAGGTGCTCATATGTTGTTGTCTATATTCTACAAGAACAAACATTGTATTGAGTTTCAATTTTTTATGGTCCCTGAAGGAAAGAACACTTAACTCTTGAGTGCTTATGCAAAGTATTAACACTAATTGTAAAGTATATAATATATTATATTTATTACTAATTGGTTAATTGGTTAATTGATTTGGTTGGTTAGAACTTAGAAGTGACTCCTAGTTTCCACAAATGTTTTATATTTTTGTTGTGTTTTTCTAACTAGTTGTGATTATTCTCGTAAGCATAGTCGATCCACACTCTCACATGTTCATGAAATTCTCCTTCTAACCACTACCAAATTTAACAACCCATCACACCACATTACATATCTCGAACAACTAATCATCCAAATAATTGAAAAATCAAAATGTAATAATAATACATTACTCAAAGAATATGTTACATCTTATCATAAAGTCCCGTTATCAAAACGACGTGAGGAGTTAGAGTGCTAACTCATATAAGAGTTAGCACCATCCTAATCACTTTTATCACTATTAATTAATTTTAAGTTAAGTCAGACGATGAGAAATAACAAAGGACATGTTTGATATTTTTGAAAAATTAAATTTATTAAATAAATTAAATTTTAATCATCTCTCTTCTCCTTCACAAAACGTGAAAAATACTACTGGAAAACCACTACGGGTTAAATTAGTAGTGATTTAAATAAGATGCTGTAGTGATTTTATATATGTTAGTCAGTAGTGATTTTGTTGTTATCAGTAATGCTTTTAATTAATAGAATTTGATGATTTTTAGATAGAACACTAATGTATATGAAAAACCTACTACAAAGAACAAATATTGCTATTAATATATAGGGATGGCAATTTTGACCTGACCCGATTTATCAGACTTGTTTGGCCTGTTTTGGGGCGGGGCGGGCATGGGTACCTCTCATCGACCCGACCCGACCTGCCCTAACCCACCCCATTCTCGACCCGTTCTTGCCTAAATTACATGTAATCTTAGTAAAATTACTTAGGATTTTCCTTTTATTACATTATATTTTAGCTATATTAAAGTTGTAAATAAATGAAAACATCAATTTATTAAATACTTCAACTACTTTTTATCATATTATAGTTTTTTTGGTGTTCTAATAAAAATAACGAATAGTTCTAATGTTTGTCGCATAAATTACGTACCCATTGGGTCGACCTGCCCCGATCCGCGCCCCGTGATAAATTACCCGACCTGTCATGGGGCGGGTATGAGTATCGAAAAACCCGCCCCGGACCTGCCCCATTGCCATTCCTACTAATATACACTTTCACAAAAATATTGTTGCCGAACAACTGAATAAAAAAAAAGACTACATGTACATATAAAAAAACACTATTACACAATCACTACTAACCCAATCAATCCTAATCAAATAATAATATATATCCGTGAGTGATTGACGATGAAGGCAGCGGTGGTGGGAAGCCAGCGGAGGCAAGGCCGGCGGAAGTAAGGGCGGCGCAGGCTTGTTTCTCTCCATCGAACAACTGTCTTTCCCCAGATCTGGTCTTGTTTCCTCTTCCGCCATCATTTGAACAACTCACCTCATCTCCGGCCGCAAGTGTTGTGGTTTTATAGAAGCGGCGACAGAGGCGAGGCCGACAAGTTGAGAGCAGCGAATGATGATGGGGGGTGGGAGAAGAAGAGAATATGAGGTTCTATTCTTTTAGAGAGAGAGGGAGAAGTGGGCGGATGAGAAAGGGTTGGTAAAAAATCATGGCAAAATACACTTGTATAGTGAAAACTTTCGCGTTTGTGCCAATAATAGCCAAATTTGGAGAAATACCACTTATAGCCATTGATTCCCATTGTCGGCAACCAAGCCATCGTCGATTTCCACCGCCGAACGACTTCATCAAGGTCACGGTTATGGTCATCGCAGCAGGGAAAGGGAAACATACGATGGCAAGGAGTGGATTACGGCAATGAAAAAAAGGGATTGATGCGGTGGGCGTTGATTTCGGCGGCAGGGTTATTCAGGCGACACAAACAGAGGAGAGTAGTTGTTCCAATGGGGGTTGGGACTTTACCAATCCGTATTTTGCTCTGTTACTAGTTCAGTGAACGACTCATCATTGCTATTTTTGTTGTTTTTTATTCTGATAATTTTGAATTTAGTTTGTTGAGTGAAGGACAATTCAGTAATATATATTTTAAAATAGGGCGATAGCAGAAAAATGAGGGCGATGTTTAGCCATTCAGCTTTCTGAACCCCTGCTGGCGATAGTTCCCGGCATCGCCTTCCCCAATTCTCCTGTGAGGTTTTCTACGCTTCACAAAATCACAATCGAATCCAAACAGAGACTGGTTGCTGCAGTTAAAGAGGGGTTAGCAGTGGAAGGGGGTTCTTCACCAAGTCCTGGCGATGTCGTCTCTTTCCAGACTAGATATTTCGCAGTGGCCCAGCAATTGCTCGAGCTCGTATTTTCCATGGAGATCAACAGGCTGACCGTTTCTGTTTCTCTCCACCATTGTTGAATTAGATCTCAGAAGTGGCCTGATTTGGTGGATGGATCTAGGTTTGGGTGCTGGATTTTGAATCTAGAAAGCTGTCGGAGGGGAGATGAAAGGGTTCCTCGCCGTTTCAATTGAAAGAGAGAAAGGGTCTGCGTTTTGGGTTCGTCGCGTTCCGAGCTCTCACAAAAGCACTGCAGCGGCGAGGAATAGTCTATGGGGAACGCAAGTGCTCCTGACCGGGACGCAGCCGACAGGGCCGAGGGAGAAGACGGCGAGAAGGAGATGAAGTAGTTGAATATGTCGTTGGATCCAGATTCCAACACGAAGATGGATTGCTGGATCTGGGGGGTTTGGAATTGCTTCTCTTGGCTAAGGGTTTCGAATTGTTGGAGCTGCTCCTCAATCCATCACTCCTTGCCACCCCTATCAATTATAATATATGCACATGTATATTGATGGGTCGTGTTTGTATTTTAGGGTTCGTCGTTCTGGGAAGAAGAAAGAAGGGTTTTTTTGTTGTAAAAGAGGAAAGTAGAGAGAACATGATTCGGCAGAAATTTCGAAGATGGGGAAGGTGAACAAGCGGAGGGCTGAGATTACATTGTTTTTAATTTTTACAATTTTTTATTTAATTTAATTAAAATAAAAAGATTAACTTTAATGATTCTTCACATGCATTATTTTCGAATAAAATATGCCACGTCAACCGTTGCTGTTAGTCCAGTCAGCCCGTTAGTTGACACCGTTAAAGAATTGGACGGAAGTGGCTATAAGTGGTATTTCTCCAAATTTGGCTATTTTTGGCATAAATGCAAAAGTTTTGGCTATACAAGTGTATTTTGCCAAAAATCATATATATTAGGGTTTAATGGTTAATTGACTAAATTATCCATTATTTAATTCTAATTCTAGGATTGCTTTTTAATCTGATGGTTATTAGGTCAGTTAGTACGGTGCTAATCTCACAAGGGTTAGCAACAAATCCCATCCCAAAACGAACCATTAATTTTTTTTTCCAAACTCTTAGATTAAAAATGGCTTTGACCAACTATCCGTGAGTCAACTTGGCAAGATGTTTATAAGATCAATGACCACGTATCTAGCTTTACAATTGGGTAGGGCATACATAATTAGCCATTCAGAATCAGAATAGAGGTCAATAAAGGCTAACATTGTAGATAGGTGTCCTCGTCTTATACTATATGGGAAAAGCCATTCTTCTCTCTTCTTTTCTTGTCCTAAGAGACTCTCCTCCTTTACAACTCAATCTATATATCAACACCACCTACATTATATATACTACCAATTACAAAGACAACTACTTGTCTTAGGATATAGGAAGTGATGTTCCTTAATCAAATGCTTACTTTTTTCCTCTCCTTGATTAGTTATTACTTAAACAATACATGCTTTAGAAGTATGTTTGTGTATCTTTGCTCAGAAGAAACCTCTATGAAACTATGTGTTTATCTATTTCTAGTTCTCAAAAGGTGCTCTCTTTAGAAGTAGAGAGCATGTTTTCAATATATGATAGGTTAGTGAATGGTATAAAATTTATAGCTGAATCTCTTTCAATAATTTGAGTTGTAGAGACTACTTGATTTTTGACATGGTACCAAAGCCTTTGTTGATTCAGAGGTATTCTGTTTGAATTTCTACGATGTCTCCATTTGTTAAGCATGTAGTACTCGGACATGTGCAAATTTCAAATTTATATGTGTTGGCTTTTGTATGACGGGGCGTTTTATTAAAAATATAAGGTTCATAATTGAACTTTTTTAAAGTGAGTATGACGATTGAGTTCCTTAGATAATTATCTCTTAGATAAAAATCTATTTCCTTTTCTTTTATGAAGAATGTTTTAACAGAACTTAAAAGTAATATTGACACTCTAAGAATTTTTTATATGTTTTATATCAAGAAGTTTATACATGATTATCCGAGAAAGGTGCAGATCAGTTTTTCTATACAACACTGGGTAGATTTTGGAATATCATTTTACATGCATGCCTATATTTTGATTCTTTGGACGAACACAATATTAATCGACCCCTACAAAACCTGTTACATATCCCTAATCATAAATATGACCTCAACAACTAAATAAAGCCCAAAATGCACCCGATTATTGATAATGGATAGGCCTCCATCTCAGTAGGAAAAGCCCAACATGTTTTTTTTTCTTCTTTCTTTCTTCTGGAAGTTCTTGAAATTTTTTGGCCCTAGCTATTGGGTTGCTGGCTGCCATTGTTTTTTTTTTTTGAATATTTCATCGATCTGTCTAGTCCAATAACTTGTTGGGCTAACATGAGGTTGGTGGGTGGATTGGGCTGATAAGTGGCGGGGTCGGTTTCAACTATAATTAAGCTGGGTCGGACCAATTGTTGAGAGAAATGATATTGTGCATATGCTACGAAAGAGTGAAGGCTATGTCATCTCATATATATCTACCATTGTCACAAATGATAGGTTCAGTTATGACAACAAGTGATTCGAAACACAAAATTTCAGATGCATTATCCATCACTGTTAGAAAACCTACGGTAATCATAGTCTTCATAGAACTTTGTAATGCATATAGTTGAACTCAAATTAAATCTGTCATCATCACAACTTTCATACGCACACACATGTGTGGGTTGGATTTCTTCGCTCAACCTCTTGTATTTCACTCGTCAACCACAGGTAATTCTCACATAAAAACTCTTGTGTTTCCCAAACCCAAACCCAAATCTCATCAATCTCATTGGTCTTACCTTGTGGATGCTCTTATACCCTGTAAGAAAGTGGTTAAGTATCATACATGGGCCTATATAAGATCCAACATAACCTTCTCTCAACAACTCGAGTTATTGGACCAACTGGCTTATGACATACCCATGCACAATGTTGCAATAGCCGTCGGAAAAACTTTGATAGTTCACTCCATAGTAAGTAAATACACCATTTAATACACGTATATGAACCCGTACGTATTTTATCCATTTAAAACTTTCATATCGTATTTGTATTACTATCAAGCCGTTTCATTTTCCCCCATTCATTTGATGACCCCCGTACTAAACACATACAAAACCCGTGTAATATGTTTAATATCCGTATCTAATGAATTAAATTGGTAACTTTACTATTATTTATATTTTATTTATTTTTAAAATAATTAATTTAATATATTCATGATAATTAACATACTATCAAACATAACATTAGCTTAGAGAAGAAGTAAAATACGTGTATATATTTTATACTAACTATGGTTCACTCTGATTTGCAAACTTCTCAAACATGTCTATTTGCATTTTTTTTCATCGCATTTTTGCCTTGCTATTGTAACAAGTTTCTCAATTCTCAAATCTACTCTTTCAACTCATTTTAATCAAGTGAATGATATCCTAAGGTGATTCGAGTTGCGCCCGATCTACAATTTTTCTCCTAATTTCTTCCATCCTTTTCATTGATAATAGTTGTATAGCATTCCTAAAAAGATTTCAGCTAAGAACTCATGATGTATTCCCATATCAACTCTTCAAAAATCAGTAGAACTCAATAAATCGAAACATTGAAAGAAACACAAAAACAATCTTATATATAATTTCTTCATGGCCACTCTTTTATTTTAATAATCGAAGAGGAAATAAGGAGAAGGAAATCAAAAGGAGCTCCACACACCAGGCTTCCTTCCTAATTCAGTCCGTAGTAGTGGACACCAAAACAAAAGGGAGAAAGAAGAGTTCTTCTCCATGCATCCATGGAGAAGAAATTCAAGGCAGAAAACAAACACACGAACGAAAAAACGAGCAACAAGCAAAACGTACGATAGAAGATCAAGTCATCACACTTCTATCAAGAAACTCAACGACTCGATTCCTCGCCACACAGTAACCCACCAGGATTCGCGAACAAAACACCTCTCGATCACAGAAGGCGCTATAATATACCACGTCAAGAACCAGTATTCGATTCCCAATAACTCGCGCGCGGTGGGATGATGAAATCAATCTAGTTAACACTGCCTCCATTCAGCCACTTCGCCCACCGGAGCGCCGTCCTGATTCGTGCCGGTGATCCCTTCAGCACCATGGACCTCCCACCGGTAAACATGCTTATTGTCGTCTTGATCATATGCATCGAAATGAAGACACTGATTGGCTTTCGCAATCCTGAGGTCGCACCAAAACAGCGTCCCGCCGAAAGCGTTGTTGCCGAAGCTCCAGCTGTACTCGTCCCAAGTGTTGAGGTCGCGGGAGCCCAGGTCGTTGTTTTTGGATCGGCAGTGCACTGTTACCGTCTTGGGAAGCATGTTGACAATGGTGACGGTCTCTTTTCCGTGGACAATGATAATGACGGTCGCTAAAGCTACCGCGGTGGCTAGTAATTTTTGCTGGACCATAGTAATTCCGCCGGCTGTTGCTGGTCGCTAAAATTTAAATGCCGCGGTGGCTATTAATTAGGGTTTGTTGTTTGTGATGAAAGCTGAGTTGAGAAGAGATGAGATGGGTCATTCTTAAATACTAGGGCTGGGATTAGTGGCAGAGCCAAGAGTTAAAGGCGGGTGTTTGGCTCCAGCCGGCGACAACAAAAAAATGACGGATTGAGGTGTTGCGAGTATAATTCAAACTCAAATATTTTCTTATACTGTCAGGAAACGTATGTATCAATGAATAATAGTTGGTGTTTTGATGTACTTTGTCACTTTCTTAGATTCATTTGCGTTTTTTTTATTCGCATATCGACTTATGAAGCTAGTATTGTTACTATCGATCAATAGAGAGATTTCGAAAGGGCATTTTTCCACAACGAAGTATATTGTTACTTCAATGTCAAATGAGTAATGAAGATAGAATGAATTTTCAGCACATCGTTTATAGTTCGGAAGATAAATGTATTAAATTACGAAAACAAATTGTATTATAAAAAATAATTAAAACTAACGTGTGTGTATATATCAGACTCACATTAAACAAAATCTTGCCTACGTCACTAGTGATGTGGCCTCGAATCTCGATGGATCTCCCGCTTTGTTTTTCAGCACGTTACGTACAACTCTTAAATGTCTTGAACTAAATTACCTGGACACTATTGTTGTATTTACTAATTTTACTCGTTATTTATGTAGCGCAGGATAAATGTGCTTTTTATTTGGTGATTAGCGCGCATACCTTCCAGTGAATTCGGGGTTACCGTAAAAATATAATATTTAGAGTTTCAACTAAATAGAGTTTTGGGAAATAGTATTATATCTTAAACGTTAATGAGTAAACTCTAAATTCTAATGATCTAAGTCTAAAAGTCTAAAACGGTGTAGTATGTAAAAGGTATTTCGATAAATCAAAACTGTCCATTATTATCTCTAATTAAATTGATGGTCAGCTTTAGAGCCTTTCTACTATGCTCTATAGCTCTAAAGGAATTTGTACCACAAAAGAATTTTACAAAATAATATAAGTAAAAACTCACTTATATAATAACGTTAAAAATACAAGTTTATTTTGTATCATAAATTAATTTATAGAAAAATGATACAAAATAGATTTATACCAAAATTTTAAAAATACAATTAAAATTTGTACCAAAACAAATTTGTAAAGCAACCAAACTATAAAGTATTGTAAAACTCCTTTAGATTTATGTGTCAAAGGTTGTTCGAGGGGTACGGGAAATAAGAGACAAACCTCGTTGCATAAATAAATAAATTCCTTATTCTCTTTTGCAGTCTACACATTATGGCATGTGGATAATCGTGTGTGTGTATATATAGAGTTTGGGAAAGTTACTCTGTCATTTCTAGCTTGTGAAGAGAATAAAAACGACACAATTCTTTTTTGAAAAATTTTCACTCAACAAGTTGGATCTTATACCACTCTTTAACACGTCTTCTCAAACGAAAGTCAACTAAAAAATACACACAAAATTTTACTTTTTACGATAAAACCAAGGGAAAAAGACTTCATGAATGAATAATAGTGATAATATAATAGATAATTGAGTCTATCTAATTGAAAGATCAAATCGAACTATTTGAAGAATAACCAAAATATGATATATATGAATGGATGACATAAAAAATTGACCTAGAACGGGCCAAGAATGGGCCGGACCGAGGTAGGGCGGGTAGGAAGTTGATACCCATGCCCCACCCCACGCTACTATGGGTCGGGTAATATCCGCCCCATCGCGGGTCAAGTCGGGTAATACCAGGCAGGGCGGGTCCAAATTGTCATCCCTAGCGCCAAGCAGGTGATTAATTAATTAAACATTATTTATTTCATGCGGTTATTATTCAAATTAGTTTAAGATAAAAGAGTCGTACGTACGTGCCCAAGACCAATTTCATCGACCCTACTTTTTAAGAAGGACCCATCTATAATCTCATTGATTAACCATAAACAACAATCCCTAATCAAAGCCGCCCAAAAACAGAAAGAATGATCGATACATTGGCAGCCGGTTACTATAGTCCATCAAAAATCATTAGCCACACCGTGCTAGTTTTAGCGATGAACTCAAGTTATTGATACTTACTGATTTTTTACATTGTGTTGGATTTACAAGTCCCTTATAATTCATGGATTTGTATCCAAAATAAAAACCAAATCCGTGGATGGCACGAATTTGACTTCCATCAACAAACAACAAACTTGTGTTACATCCATCAAATTTAAAATACGTCATGATCCAAATCCAACAACCCAACTACACATAAAATGAGACAATATATTCTAATAATTAAGATGAACCATGAGCTCCCCCGTTTCTCCCCACCTCCCGCTGATCTCTTTGAGTTGGACCAGCCCGGCCGTCCGGTTTGGAATTATTTGGCATCGCCGGCAAAATCTTAAGTGTAAAAGCCAGAAAGAGTTTCCTGCACCGGTAACTCTCGGGAAAACGGCATCAGTTATATGCCGAAAAACGACAACATCTCCCGTCACAGAATAACAAGCAAAAGCAGCACCGGTTTTTCGAATACTTCAATTAATCTGCTACTCTTCATCAAATCAACCACTATAAAAAAGGAATCGGCATTGATCATGAAAATACACTCTACTCAGAATCAGATTGCTATGGTAATCAACAAAGCATTGCTACCGGCGGTAGCAGTATTGGCGACCATAATGATCATCATTATGGCACGTCCTTCGGTTTCGATCCCGTCGTCGGTTAACATTACCAATCAGTTGAGTGAAAAAATACTGATTGTGCATTGTCAATCCAAAGACACCGACCTCGGAGCCCATGCGTTAGCCGTTGGGGCTAGCTTTCACTGGAGCTTCGGGACGAATTTCTTTGGGGGGACGCTCTTCTGGTGCAAACTCGCGGTCGAAAATAGGCGTATTTCTTTCGTGGCGTACAAGGAATACTACGATGTTTTCGGGAGATGGCTTGTTTGTGACGATGGACTTTATGGGACTCCCAAGGATCGTCCGGTCTTTCTGAAGGCTCAATGGATGCGACCATATATAAGCACATGAACTTCTCGTGAGGAGAGAGCTTTTACAAAGTGGAATTGTATCGCGAGAGGTCTTGTAATAGAATGATATAAGATGCATTTTTTCGGTTTTTATTTTATAACATTTTGAGTTATCGAGACCAATAGATTCATAATATATTATGGAAATCTTATTTACTGAGAAATGTGGTGTTCAAATGCTCTTTTCTAAATACCTTCTTATCGAAAAGCCATATTCCCAAGCGGCCTAATCCTTGTAACACTACAACAAAATATAGCTTTTGCAACCAAAATTCTTACTACCAAACTAACATTGGTTGCAAAGGACTTATATTTGCAACCAATTATATTTTGGAAGCTAATGTATTAAACAATCACCTACTTTTCCCAACCATTAGTTTGGACCATGACAATCAAATTAAAATGGTTGCGAAAATTCAAGGGTTTTTACCGTTGGCAAATTTTGTTGCCATAGCTTGCTTTTCCGCTACCAATCATTATTTTGGTTGCATTAGCTACCAATCATTATTTTGGTTGCATTAGGTATTAGTAACTCAGCTATGGCGACCAATGCTGCCACCAAAATTTTATGGTTGCAAATAATATATTTATAACAAATTTTGGACTTTTAGTGTAATATCCTACCCTTATACTTTGCCCATATATAACTAAAGTTTTCATGCCATATACATATTATCACTTAAACTCATAAATGACTATGTGCCGTATGACACTACGAGTCTACGACTTCAAGAGCAATGTTTAATTTCTTCTTAGCTTGTATCCAATATATTGGTCTGTTCAGTGTTCACATTATTTTCCCCTGTAGCTAAAATTGAATAAATCAAATCTGAAAAGCCATGTTGAGCAATACGCGATCAAGAAGGCTGCAAAGATCTTCAACAATTGGTGCCCGTAATTATTAAGAACAATAAATATCGATAACGGGCGAACATAATTTTCTCAGGAACTCTAGTGTGGTGCTGTCATCTGTTCAAAAGATATCATCTAAGGAATCCACTAAGCATCCACATTCCTAGCTAGTATTGAGAAGATTTTGAGAATCTGATTAATTGGGAGGGGCGAGAGTCCGCCAATTTGTAGGGTTCATGTATAGATTGTTATATGATCCATAGGTGAACTTATCTCAACATAAAAAGTCTTTTGTTCCAATCACAATGATCCCATCGATTTTGTTAAGCACATGTTATTTCTCCTAACAAATCTTTTCATCTTTGTAACTAAAGGATCGGAGCTAAGATGAGACAATAATGTTCTAAGATGAAGCATGAGCTCCACCCGTTTCTCTCCACCTCCCGCAGATCTCTTCTGAGTTGGACCAGCCCGGCCGTCCGGTTTGGAATGATTTGGCATCGCCGGCAAAATTGAAAAGGGTAAAAGTCGGAAAAGAGTTTCCGGCACCGGTAACTCTTTTCCCTTGTGAACGGCAGCAGATAGGGTCAGTAACCATTGGTTACTGACCTATCAGTATTAAATCCGGACCGTAGATCTAGGGATGGCATTATTATATTGTTGGGCTGCACGTGAAGTGAGGAGGGGCATTTTTGTCCGATTTTTGAAATTTGATTTCTTTCATTTTTTTTATTTTTTCCAACATTTATATGTGTTGTCTTTTAATGGAGGAAAGAGAAAAAGCAGACTTTTCTCTTCCTCTCTTTTTTCTCTTTCTTCCTTTCTCTCTTCCAAAATTCTTTTTCCAGATCTAAATCTCATTTCTTCTCTTGTTCTTCATTTTTTTCTCCAACAATCGATGAATAAATTGCAGCCTCCCACTTCAAATTCGGTGAGGCTCCAAATCCTTCTACTCTCAAGCTGCTCCTTCCTTCTGTTTTTTTCTTTTATCGGCCTCAAAATCGATGATGCTCCATATTGTCAAAGAGGGGACAGATCTAGGTGAGTTGAGTTTGCATCTTTTGTGTTTTAGTATTTGTTTGTGAATTAATTCCGATCTTCTTCCTCTTTTTCTTTCTTTTTGCATTCGGTGTTCTTCATTGCGGAGGAGTAAATGACAGGAGACAGAAGACAAGTTTTTTTTCCTCTTCCTCCTTCTGTTTCCCCTTCTTTGAGAATATATATTGAGATTACCACACTATACCATATGGTAATGTGTCGATACCATATGGTATATACACATTACCATATGGTAATGTGTCGATACCATATGGTATTGACACATTACCATATGGTAATGTGTATATACCACACCATACCATATGGTAATTTGTATATACCATATGATAATGTGTCTATACCATATGGTAATGTGTATATACCATATGGTAAAGTGTCTATACCATATGGTAATGTGTCTATACCATATGGTAAAATGTATACCATATGGTAAAGTGTGGTAACGAAATGTATTTTTATGGATATCGTGTTTTACTATGGTCGTAAAAGGGTTGTAATTAGATTTATATTATTTTTGTATGGTTTTAACTTCTCATACCATGTGGTATTGTATGGTAATTACAATTAATTTGTGTTCATTCGATTAACCATGTTCTACTATGTTGGCATTGTATGGTAGTTAGATTTACCATATGTTGATATTACCACACTATACCATATGGTATTGGGTGGTAACGAAATATATATTGATATTACCACACTATACCATATGGTATTGGGTGGTAACGTAATATATATTGATGTGAAAATTTTTTCATACCATATGGTATGGTCAATACCAGTCATTACCATATGGTATAGACTGGTAATAACTGACAAATTTTTTTATGTCTGAAAATTATCAAAGTGGATATCATTTTGAAGAGCACAATTAATCTGATCTAACTGTGCAAAAAAAAAATAAATTCCGACTTAAAACGAGTGAGAAATCGTCCGTTAAAGATTAAGAGAAGGAAAATTAAAGGTTGTTTGAGGAGAGAGAAGGCGCTGATGTGATCTGGTCAGCGTCAGCGCGTCAGAGACATCATTAAATAGGGGGTGCAATTTTACCTTAGTGCCCCTCCGTATTTTTTTTAAATAAAAAGAAAAAGCTGACACGTGGGGGCCAATGGAAGGGGTTACTGATGGTTACTGAGGTATTGGTTACTGAGGGGATCCGCTCCCCTTGTGAACGGCCCGAAAACGACAATATCTCCCGTCACAGAATAACAAGCAAATCCAACACCGGCCTTTCGAATGCTTCAATTAATCTTCTACTCTTCATCATTCCAAGCACTATAAAAAGGATTGAATGACATTGATAGCTCTAATTAATAAGTAAGAGAATCAGATTTTGCTATGGTTATCAACAAAGCATTGCGAGCGGCGGTAGTTTTGGCGACCATAATGATCATTATGGCACGTCCTTCGGTCCAGGTATCGGTTTACATTACCAATCTCTTAACCAAAAAAATACTGATTGTGCATTGTCGATCCAAAGACGACGACCTCGGAGCGCATGCGTTAGCCGTTGGGTCTAACATCCACTGGAGCTTCGGGCCGAGTTTCGTTGGCAGGACACTTTTCTGGTGCAAACTCGTGGTTCAAGACAGGCGTATTTCTTTCGTGGCGTAGAAAGTCACCGTAACCTACGGAGACTGGGTTGTTCGTGACGATGGAGTTTATGCGAGGCCCTATGGTCGTCCGACCTTTCTGGTCGCTGCATGGACACGACCATAATATGTTGAGGATATTAATTATTTAGTCAAAAATAATTAATTCCTTGTCCTCCAAGTCCCTTGTTTCCTTGTCCTTGTCAAAGAAGGAAACCTGGTTATCATTAGGGTTTTAACCCTAAGTCTGATCTCTATATAAGCTTAGCTACGAGATTGTCGTAAGCAAGCCGTCAAGATGTAGTCCTCAAATAATAAAACGTCAGCCGTGAGCTCGTTCCGAGCTCACCGTGGATTAGTCTCGATCAATCAATCGATCGAGGATACCACGTAAAATATTGTGTTCGTGTGTTATTTCATCTTCCGCATCATCGAATTCTACATGGTATCAGAGCCTGGTTCGATCCCTGTTAGGGTTTTAAGCTTCCGCATTCAATCTCTCCATAGGCGAAGTCCAGACCGCCGTCCATCAATCTCTCACGCTACTTTCATAGTAGCCACTGCCGGTGTCAGCCGGCATCTCCAACATCATCTCGGCGTCCCACGATTAATCACGATCGTTGTCGAAAGAAGAGCCGATGTCCACTCCGGCCCCGACTTCGGATCTGTATCGTTGCCGCCTCTGCTCCATTGTAGTTCGACGGCGAAGTCCTTCCCGCCGTCGAGAACGAGACATCTAGATCTGTCGTCAGATCGAAGCCAAGGTGCCATAAGTCGTCAAGTTGGTGCTTGTCCGCTTCACGGTCTTCGTCTGCCGCTGGGTTCGCCATGTATCGTCTTTCTTCGAGGCCCTAGGGGCGGCATTGCCTTTTGAAGGTCATCAAGTCTTTACCGATTTCAGTCACTGGTCACCGAAGGTTAGGTCAGCAGCGATGGCCGATCTCATCGTAATCGTTGTCCCGACGAGTCTCTATCCCCGACGAGTCTCTATCCCCAGTCCAGCATCGTCGGCAGTTTGATTCGTTTTTTGTCTACATCTCTGCAGCTGGTATTTCTGTCTTGCGGATCGTCATCTAGTCAGATGAAGAAGCAAAGGTGTCTCCGCCGCTGTCGAGGGTTTATCCTGAATTTTGTCCGCTTGTCACCATTCAATTCCGTCCAGGTCGTCATCTCCAGTCTGCTAGCGTGGTTGTGGTTCTCGTTCTGGTCGCGCAACAGGTGTGGCCGAGAATCTCAAATTGTCGCCACGTTTTCAGTCACCAGTCAGCATAGTTGGTCGGGCATCTAAGAATTATTTGGGAGAGGGTTTGCCGCCACCTTCCTCTGGTTCGGTCCGTAGCTCATCACAACCCACTCGAGTCGGCCAACGTCCTGAGAGGCAACGTGCACAAGCTTCTCCAGTCTATTTGTTCACCTTCGTCGCCGCTAATCTGTTTTGTCAGATGGCAAGAACAACAGCTCCAGGTCAACAGTTTTTGTCTTTGTCATGCTTCTGTCCGTCTCTAGTTCACACGAGCAAATTCATTCTTGTCAGTCTTGGTGGGAGTCGGTTGGGTCAATGGAGTTATATCATGTCATCGTTGCGGCCGGGGACTCTCAGTCTCGGAGGCATTGAAATGAATTGAAAATTGCTACAAGGATGGGGTCAAGTCAACGTCATCAATTCAAGGTCACAAGTTTTGACACAAGTCCACAGAAGATAAATCTTCAACAAAGTCATGAAGTTGAAGACAGTCACAACCCAAGTCTTGGTTGTCCCTTCAGTAATCAGAGTTTGAGGTCATGAAGCGAGGTAGTCACAGTCCAAGAACCGATTGTCCCCTCGACTTTCATAATTGGTCAATTTCAGTCTTCACCATTTTAACTTTCAAGCTGGGCATTCACATCGTTCATGCGTCAGCTTGAGGGGGAGAATAGGGAGTCAAGTCGTTCAGGAGATGCAGTCAACCATCTCCACCATATCATACGGATAGACGTAGTCAACCGTCTCCGTCAAGTCATTCAAGAGACGCAGTCAACCGTCTCCGTCAGGTCGTTCAAGAGACGCAGTCAACCGTCTCCATCACGACGTTCAAGAAGATGCATTCAACCGTCTTCGTCAGGTTGTTCAAGGGAGAGAGTCAATCGTCTCCAAATCAACCTCGTCAGAGATGTTATTCATCTCGAGTTTTGTTGTTCAAGCTTGTCATGCTTGTTCGTCACATTTCCTTTTTCAAGCTCGACATTCTTGTCATTCATGTCTTCGTTTGAGGGGGAGTGTTGAGGATATTAATTATTTAGTCAAAAATAATTAATTCCTTGTCCTCCAAGTCCCTTGTTTCCTTGTCCTTGTCAAAGAAGGAAACCTGGTTATCATTAGGGTTTTAACCCTAAGTCTCTCTATATAAGCTTAGCTACGAGATTGTCGTAAGCAAGCCGTCAAGATGTAGTCCTCAAATAATAAAACGTCAGCCGTGAGCTCGTTCCGAGCTCACCGTGGATTGGTCTCGATCAATCAATCGATCGAGGATACCACGTAAAATATTGTGTTCGTGTGTTATTTCATCTTCCGCATCATCGAATTCTACATAATATAAGCGCATGGATTTGTCGTCAGCAGAGTGCCTTTACCAGGTGGCGTTGTATTCATAGGTCATGTAATGGAATAATATAAAATACAACTTTAGCTTTTAATGTGTAACAATTTGAGTCATGAGGACCAATAAATTCATAATGTAGTATCGAAGTCTTATTTACAGAGAAATGTTTTGTTCAAATGCTTTGCTACCACTGTGGGTATCTGACCCAATGAATGAGAGAAATCTCTACATTGACCGGATATGAGGTAGATATTCAGAAAATCATATAAAATGATGGGCATGGATTTGAGATTAATGAGATTGTATGTGTGTGTGATGTGTCCACGCCATATCCCTTTATCCACCCCACGTTCAAAACATGTCATCTGATCCCCTCTTAGATCCTCCATGCACCAAAAAACAAAGGACAAGAACAGTGAGGAAAACTGAGCCAGATGCAGTAGAACACCCTCCGCTACTTGGAGCGGGAAACCGCTTTGCAATTTATTGGTCAAATTGAAAACCAGATCGTATAACCCAGTTCAATTACAATAGAAACTGAATTAGAATGCCGGCGAGTGTTCGTAACTACATAGACAAAAAGATTCGGGATTTTGTCTGGGGAAGCACAGGGAATGGTCGAAAGAAACATCTAGTTGACTGGGAGAAAAACACAATATGCATAATATGGTCTGGATATTTCTACCATGTGGATGTTGCGGACTGTAGAGTTCTCATGACCACGGCTCACGGTCGTGAGATCAACCCGTGAGATCTACAGACCAAGTTTCGAGAATAGCAGTTAATCTCACGGTCAAAGTCCCGGCCATGAGAGAGATCAAGCCGTGCAATGAGACCTTTGAATAAAGAGCCCTTCTAATATGTTTTAAAGGATTGGTGCTTTAATGTAGAACTGAAAGTTGTACCACATAATGTTTGAGGTACAAGTTCAGATTGTACCATAAGTATCTTAACATGTGTACAAATAAAAATTTGTACAAAAGCGTATAGGTAAAACCTGAAGTTGTACCATAATGTTAAATGTACAATTTCAATAGTTGTACAATAAAAAGCAAAACTAAAACACCAATGATTTAAAGCATTGTAGGATTATTCGTGAATAAAATGCAAGGTTTTGTTTATTCGGTTTTTGGAGCTGTTTTCATTTTGTGATCGGTTAAACCAGAGCCCTAGTTACTTGGAGCTTCGGGCCGAATTTATTTGGCGTGACACTTTTCTGGTGCAAACTCGCGGTCGAAGATAAACGTATTTCTTTTGTGGCGTACAAAGAATATTATGAAGGTTTCGGGAGATGGGTTGTTTGCGACGATGGACTTTATGGGACGCCCGAGAATCGTCCGATCTTTTTGAAAGCTCAATGGATGCGACCATAACATATAAGTGCATGGATTTCTCATCTGGAGAGTGATTTTACCGGGTGGAATTGTATCAAGAGGATTTGTAATGGAATGATATAAGATACATTTTTAACTTTTACTTTTGTAACAATTTGAGTTATCGAGACCAATAAATTCAGTATTAAAGTGTTATTTATTGAGAAATGTAGGGTTCAACTGCTCTTTTCTAAATACCCTCTATCTATAGCCCTAATCCCCAAATGGTTCTCGTCTAAAGAAAAACAAATAATGAAATCTAAAATTCTAAACGTCTAAAACGTGAAAGTCTAAAAGAAGTATGAGGTTTGTTCATTTGAAAATAACTAGAGCAGCTGATGAAAATAGGGATAGACACACAATACAAATTGATTAGTCGATTTATTTCTCTAGTGTTCACATTGCCCGTTTCAACAACTACTATACGGAGAGAACCTTTTCAACAATGGAACAGGTGGAAAATGATTTGCGTAACAAAATGAGCGATAAATTTCCACCGATTGTTTAACTATTTTATTTGAAAGATAGTAGTATGTTATTGGTATGGGGTGTAGACTCCATTATTGATGAATTTTCTATATTAAAATATCGACGTGTACAATCGACATTGTAAAATAAACTTAATTTTTTTACGATATCTAATTTTCTGATGAAATGCGGCCCAGTACTCTACTATATCATGGATCCGCCGCTGACAAATTGTACTTGTAATGTAAAACTTCAAAGATACAAATCCATTCATGTTGTTGGGTTATGGGTTAGTCGGGTTGCGGGTCATTTGTGTTACGTGTTGTTGCAGGTTGGTCAAGTTCATCGGGTTGATCGGGAGATTACTCGGGTCGGGTTATGTTTTGACAGCTCTAGTATTCTCACAACACAAATAGAATATTCCGATAACTAAATTGCTATATCCTCACTTAAAAGCCTAGGATCAACCTATTGTCAGATATAGGCATCAACGATAAGAACATGCTATAATTAAGGATGCTAGTATCAAAAGAGCAGTACTGTGTTGAATCCGAGCATTGTATAATGATGCTAACAAACCTAACGAAATGTTCAGAGATCGCACCTCCACTAAGACGCCCTGCAAAATTGCAGAAGCCGATCGAAGAGTGACAGTAAGATTGTTGTATCATGCATTCCTTTTGCAATCCCTAATATCCGAGCCAGGTTGTTGAGCACCGTCACGGCAGAGCCAACTCCCACGAAGTAGATGAAGAAAATGAGCCAATTTTTTTGCGGAAGGCATCAAGGGTGGCGCGAAACTGGTTTGGCAAAGGCAAAGGACACCGAGGTGGAAGACAGCTCTGGTGATGAGTCGATGAAAGAAGAAGAGGAGACGACTATCAAGGAAAAGCCGACATCAAAGGGACATGCCAGTGAAGCAAAGGGGGAGGCTAAACTTGATGAGGATGGATGATGGATGGATAATTAAAAAGGAGAAAAATGAACACCCCTTGTGATGGGACACTATGTAATAGTAACTTGGTTACTTGTTCTTTTAATAAGATAATAATAATAATAATCTCAATGCCATTTAAACTCCTCCAAGTTTTGGTTAATTACAAAATTAACACCCCTTATGATGAGACACTATGTAATAGTAACTTGGTTACTTGTTCTTTTAATAAGATGAATAATAATAATAATAATAATAATAATAATAATAATAATAATAGTAACTTGGTTACTTGTTATTTTACACTATGTTTGGCTATGGGTGCAAAGGGAGGGGTGCAAGTTTTGGGATAAATGTCATTCCCAATGCATTTACCCTCATTTGGTTAATTTGTAATTGTGCTAGGGGGGAGCAAATTGGGTGGGTGGGGGGTTAAATCACTATTCCCCTTAACCACCCAATTTGGGTTGCAAGAAGAGAGAGAAAAGAAGGAGGAAGAGGTTAGTGTGTAAGATTAATTTTAGAATTATTATAATATGTCTTATTATATTCAAATAATTATATTTTGAATAAAAACATGTAATTATTATTAAGATAGCAAGAAATATTATAATTACTATTGAATCATAAATCATATTTTTTATTGATTTTTTATCATCATAGTTATTATTAATATAAAATTTGTCCATGAATAGCAAGTTTGTCAAATTGCTCCAATTTTTGAATGTGTTTGACGAAGTATGACTCAAATTTATGTTTCAAAGTATAGAGAAGAAGTGCCGTGGAAAAATTAGAACGAGAAAATGTTTGGTTGACTCAGGTCAATTTGGTTGACTAAATTTGCGTTGAAAACTATACAGAAGAAGTATCGTGTATATATTGAAAAAAAATGGATCGATGACATTTGGAGAGGACCAAATAGGTCTGAATGTAGTAGTGGTCGATCATTGGTCCTAAGGTTCATCTAGCCAAATCGAGATCACCATGTCGACAACCAACGCTCGAGTGTGAGGCATGAGCTAGTTGCTAGTTATATGTCTTGGCCATAGGTTGGGCTTCGTGCTTTGAGATTGCTCGATCAATGATTATTACCATTAATTACTATTAAAGCATTATTGTCTTAATAATTATTTTTATTAAATTATATTTGTTAATATTTATGATTATTATATATATATTTTTTTATTTTATTATTTGTGATAATCTTTTATAATTTTAATACATCCTTTTTATAATAATAATATAATTTTATTACTTTTCACTATATTTGCACCCTTCTACTTTTTCATCCAAACAACAGTTTACCCATCCACTTACACCCTTCACCAATTTGCACCCTCCTGCAATTTGACCCTCAAATTGTACCCCCGGATTTGCACCCCTATGATGATAATAATAATAATAATTATTATTATTATTATTCGAAATCAGGAATGAAGGGATAAGTTATGACTCCGATAGAATTTTTGATTCAAAATCTTGTGACCCACTCAATGATATCGATCACTTGTTTTATAATTCACACCTGTCCGAACACCATTAAACCACCTGTAACGACCAATGCAGTATGCGCTCACCCTACTCAATGCGATCTAACCCTTTCATTTCTTAAAGTTTTAATCCGATTCCAAGACAAATAAATTATTTCCACTAATTTTTTTTGGAGAGAGGTAAAAAAACAAATTGGATAATGTTTTCTCAATGACATTGCCGATCACCACATAAGTTTGTTCACTAAACTTGAAGTTGTAATGTGGTTCATGCTTCAATTAATCGGCGGATTCTATGGTGCCAGGACTGCATTAGTGCCGCCAGGTTTTCCGCCGTAGGATTTATGGTATTTAATGAGGACCATTGATCAATAACCACCCTTTAATCAAAACAGGTTGAACCTATGTCCTATTATATTTGGTTGAACCTTCGCTCTACTAAAATCAGAGCAACCAGGCCCCTGTTGTCTTCTCGAAATAGTAATTACTCTAACCCACTGTTGATCCAAGGCTAGTCTATGACTTTGATGTATCTTTCATTCATTCATGTGATTTTGAATTGTCCAGAAACATGAGAAAATTGTAGAACTAAAAGCCTCACCTATGGTATACGTTGCCAATAAGCTTGAGGATCTTGATGGTGATGACGGTTGTGGATTGTCACGTAAAGACCATGTTGGCAATGGCCGGTCGGCGCTAACGGGACTGATGACGGTGGTGATTTTGACGGATGGAAGGAGGTTCAGGATCTGAGTGGTCATGGCCGGTCGGCGGCAACGTCGGTGTCGAGGTGGATTGTCGCAGAAGAGAGCGAGATGATGCTGACGAGGACAAGCGACCACAACGAGATTAATACGGTTTTCAGAACCGGATCGGAGGCTGAACCGGAAAAGTTAGTGGTTTAGGGTTTACTGGTTAACCGTTATAAAACCGTTGGTGAACCGTTGGTAGAACCGTTCATAATATATAACATATAAGACTTGTATATTACACTAATTTAAGAATGAAATTATCACTGACCATAAACAAGTTCAAATTCATATCATCACAAAAAATATCTAATAAATCATCCAACCATCTCACAAAAGAAACCACATTTATTAATTCAAATTAAAAGTTACGGTTCTAGTTGGTAGTAGACAACGTAAAGTCAACAATAAGGTTGAGGAAACATATTAAAATTAATAATTATGATTTGATGGTCTTAGTTTATGTTAAAGTTCTTTTTTGTTAAAATAGTGAACTAGTGGACCAGTTAAACCGTGTCGGTTCATCTGATTTTACGTTAAACCGTGAAAAACCGTTTGGTCCATCAATAACCGTTCAAGCAATGAACCAGACCGCTATCATAACTGGTTTGACGGTTCTACTGGCCCGGCCGTTGATCGGTTCGGTTCTTATAACAAGGGAGATTAATGATGAGGGTTCGAGATAGTGGTGGTGATGGCCCATCGGTGCATCGGCGATGGTATGGTCATGGATTGGTGCTGTTAGAGGTGGCAAATGGATTGGATGGTGGATTGGTGGATCCATGAATCAAATGGATTGGTGGATTCATGGATTGGATCAAGTGGATTGGTGGATTATCCATGAATCCAAATGACATCCTCAACCAAGGACCAATATGTAAAATGTAAAAAGTTTAGGTACTAAAATGTCACAATGAAAATTTTTAGGTACCAAAACGTAATTTTCCATTAATATTTTTTGTATAAAAATTTAAATTTTAGGTACCAAAATGTAAAAAATAAAAATTATAGGTACTAAACCGTAATTTGCCAATGATCCATGGATCCAATTTATGAATCCACCAATCCAATTGGATTTGGATCAAATGGATTGGATTTAAATGGATTGGATTAGATGGATATTTTTAATGGATTGATGGATTGGATTGGTGGATTGGATTGAAATTGCCACCTCTAGGTGCTGTGAATACCCTGCCTTATCTTTGGTTTTGCTTTTAACTTTTTTTAATTTATTGACTAACCCGGATCCACACTAAAATCGTAACCCAACGGTCTTGTTTCAACCATTCCCAACCACAACTACATTAATTGAACCGGTGACGTTACTGCACCACAGAATTGCCGCAATTAATCATCAACATTATAATTATCCGGATAATTCAAACACACATCTACCAATCCCAACTATTAACCTACTATTTCTTTCATTGTCTAGCCTTAAAGAAATCATATGATGATTAAAGTGAAAAGTGTGTTACTCCAGCCAGATTATGAGTCAAACCAAACCAAATCAAAGAGCCAGACAATTATGAGTGAAATAGAACCACTATTCTGCTGCAGTAACTCATCAAGTAATCCGACATAAATGGAACCCAAAAAAACAAAGAAAATACGAACACAATCATAATCGAGTGATTGTACCGCTGATTTTCAGTCAGGGGGCTTCGAATTCGAATCTAATTCCACCTTCCCCATCCCTCCCTCTACTCTAGTAGCAATGTTTACGGTCGCAATGGAATGGTAGGAGTGGGTCGGTTATGCCGTGGGCCGCCATCCACCCGCCGCACATACTCCTCCTCCTTGCCTTTCGGCATCATATCCAAATCCAGGTCAGGGTCGGGGCAACGAGGGTCCGGCGGTCCTCTCTTCTCCTCAATCAGACCCTTGATGACCAACCACCCCGGCCCGATCCGCGCCCATCTGTCCGGACGGACCAACCGGCCGCGCATCCCGTGCACGACCAGGCGGCGGCCGTCATCGTACAAACCCCAATCCACGACCAGGCGGCTGCGGGGGTCATCGTATTTATCCCAATCCCTGACCCGAATCGGGCTGCCGCCGCCATCTCGGGCCCGCAGGACCGAGCCGTGGGACAGCCCGCCCGGCCCGAATGACTCCCGATCGAACCGGCCCGTCAGTACGCGGACCTCCGGGCGCTCCGTTTCGCACCATTCGTACTCTGCGTCGTCCGACGGGACGAAGACGGTGATGGCCTCCTCCGCCCCCACGGGGTAGTGATGGAGGAGCTTGGATACGAGGTCGGGGATCATGGCGGAGTAGTTGCCCCGGGAGAGTAGGGCCGCCCTGACGTTGGCGACGGTGGTGGCGGTTTCGTCGGAGGAGGGATGGAGGAGGAAGATCGACAGTGGGATACAGTAGAGGATGATGGGGAAGAGCACTGCGGCGGCGAAGGATGAGGGTTTGCGCTTGCCGGAAGCCGCCATTGCCGTCGTCGATTGAACGAACTGATGGGGGCCGGGGGGTTTTCTTTCAGGGGATTTTGTTTATACCATGGGATCGGAAAACAGATGAATTTGTAGCCTACCTACCACGATTTTTATTACCCCAGCGGGACTTCTAGTCGACTTAGGAAAGGAAATAGTTGCTCGAGAACCTCCTAAACACTACACGACTAGCAAATAGTCACTGTGAAAAATCATAGTGGAAATTAAATAGAAATCGCAATTCATTGTATAACTATCTCTAAAATTAAATATATAATTAGATATTGTAACGGTGTATCCATATTATGTTCACTGAGTACTACTTGTAATTGCGAGTATAATAAAGATAACTGGCCAACAGCTAGTTAATCAAAAGTTAAAGGGTTGGGTTAATACCACTAGGAAATAGGGGTGGCTATACGGTCCGGTTAAATTGGCCCAAATTGATCCGGTCCAGTCCGGTTTTTTTGAAAATATAAGGACCGAAGATTGGATTGGATACAGTCCGGTCTTGATCCGGTCCGGTCTTGACCCGGTCCGGTCCCAATTCGGTCTTGATTTTATATTGAGATTGTGGGAATTTGAGTGGCCTAAGGCCTAAAAGGTGAGGAGTTGGTTAAGTTTTGTACTAAGTGTAAAGGTTTGTGACCGTTTATGCAAATTACCCTTAAGTTTTGGGTGTTGAGCTCTCTTATCCGGTCTTTATGCGGTTTTTTACCTCAAATCTAAGCCCAAAGATTGGATTGGATTGTTTACTATCCGATCCCGGTCCGGTCTCGGTCCGGGTTATACGGTCCGGTTTCCGGTTTTTCATCCGGTCCCGGTCCAAATAGCCAGCCCTACTAGGAAATCTGAACTATCAACATTGTGTCATTTGTGTCCAAAAAGTATTCAATATGACATTTGTGTCCTAAACTATTTTTCTGTTAGAGTTTTTTTTTCGTTGAATATTTTCTGTTAGAATTAACCGACATTGACCGTTAATTTTTTAACAGAATGTCTAATCAACACTGATGTGGCATCTGACGTGGAACTTTTATTATTATTAAGGACCCCCACTGTTGGACGCACAAATTACCTCTGTTACAAATCTCTTACATACCTCTTTACTTCATAAGCTTGGCTGTTTTCCCCATAATCAAAGAATTGTGCAGAGAAGTCATAGAAATTGACTATGTCTCCTGGGTTGCTGAACTTAATCGAATCAAAATAGTAAGGTTCAACTCACCTACTGATGAAATTGATCATAGATTCGGTGAAGACCACTATCCAATTTCCTTGATTCAAGAGTCGCCGCCTACGACTCCGGGCGGTTGCGAGAAACGATCACAGATAACCGCCATCGTCAATAAAATCCCCAACATCATGCTCCATCCCACATTAACGAAACCCTCACCGCCACACCGACTCCATTCCCCCACAATAATCCAATGAGAATTCAATTCCTCCAAAAGACCCATTACCCTATCCTTTTCCCAATTGACAATCTTTACCTGTTCCGCCGAATCCTACACCTAATAGCCTTTTATCACCAAACCACTCAAGCCCACCCCAATTCATATTAAAAACTTGTCTTTATCAGCCCACTCCTCAACAATCCATGGGTATACCCACTTTTAGTTATAGGTTTTGCACGAACATAATAACACGAAGCAGCCGAATTTGAGGGCAACTTACTTGGCATTTGGTATTGAAAGGAATACTGGCCGCTCGGCCCGCTCCTCTTCCGAAACAATCCCGAGTAGACAACATATTTGACCGGCGTGGACAACCGGGATGCCCTCCAACAACCGTCTGCTACAACTTCCGGTGGATCCTGGCTTCCGAGTGAAACGAGAGGAAAATCATGGTGGAGAAGCAACATTTTAAAACACCAGCGCTACGCACTGCTTGGAAGAAGAGGACTGGCTGGGAAGGAGAAAAGGTTTCCACGACGAAATCAACGGCGGTTGCAGAGGACCACGCAATCCTAAACCCGACAACAAATTGGAAGAGGGAGGTAATGATTACTAAAAGGTGTCCTTTTTATATGCTGTTAACACATAAATGATTTGATCTGCTATTTTTTTTTTTTTTGCGTTTACAGGAGGCCGAGGCCAGGAAGAGAGACAGGAAACAGGGGGGAGGGGTTACAGAGTAGGGGTGGAAGGGGCAACGATCCGACGCTCAAAGGTAGTCCCTAAAATATCGTCTCGGAGAATCGATGTCAACCCATTGGGCGGATTCGCAAGCTCATGCATACCGTAGGGATAGATGAGACTGTGCTTCGAGAGCCAGTCCGCGACTCTATTCCCTTCCCGGTACGTATGAGTTATGCGCACCACCCAATCTCCGCCAATCTTTCTTCTAATAGCTGCTAGCAAAGTCGCATAAGGATGAATCGGGTCCTATCGAGAATTAATCAAATGGATAGCTGATAGACCGTTATTTACACATGTTTTTGCCCCCGTTCTTACTCCGTTTGAGGTATTGATCCTCGTGTTTTAGGCCGATTTCACGCTAGGTTGTGCTTGTTTATGATATTTCAGGTCCTAGCACGTGAATGGAGGCTTGGGAGCGAGTTTGAGGTCGATTGGACGAGGATCGGACGCATGGCGAGGTTCTGAGGAAGTCGCACGGGCACACCCACAACCCGCACGGCCGTGCAAGTGACCAGTTTGGCCGTGCGGGATTGTGCGAGAGCACGCACGGGCAGAGCAGAAAACCCGCACGGCCGTGCAAGTGACCAGTTTGGCCGTGCGGAATTGTGCGAGAGCACGCACGGGCACAAGTGAAATCCGCACGGCCGTGCAAAGTGCAATCCTGGCCGTGCGAGATGGCTGAAGTTCGACTTAATGGTACGCCGCGTTTTGAGCCGCACGGCCAGAATGGTGATATGCACGGCCGTGCACCCTGGCCGTGCGAGTCGGGAAATCCTGGTTTTAAAGCCTATTCCGAGCCAAAAAGGAGGGGATTCGAGTTTTTGAGAGACAGAGCGGTTCCTAGAGAGAGAAAGCGACGAACAAGAGTCTCCAAGTGCCCTAGCTTGATCTTCAACACCATTGGAGCTTGGCTTGAGCTTGGAGAAGTGCCGATTCAACGTCCAGGAGCAGAAATCCATCTTCACAGTATGATTTCCGCGTCTGATTCTGCTTTTGCTTCTCTCTCCATGGAGTAGTTCTCCCATTCATCTGGGTGTGGGAAACCCTAGTTCTGTATGTTAGGTTTGATTGTATGAACCCAAGTATTGATTCTATGATTTTGATTATATTCGATTGAGGTTTGAATGATTGAATGGCATGAATCCTGATCAAATTCCTGTTGTTTCTGCTTTAACCTAGAATGATAATATCTGCCTAGGTTGATAGAGTATCCTTAATCGAAGGTAGTGAATTGGTGACTTTAGTCGAGGAGCCAATTCACTATTCTGTACCGAATTCAATTCGGTAGTGGAGGTTTTGTTCATAGGGCCTCAATCTGTTTACTCCGGTGGAGGTTAGTCGCCCGCTAGAGACTCAGATTGAGAGGGTCTGAAGACCTTTAGTCGAGACTTCAGACTGTTTGAGAACCTTCCGCAGTATAACTTTCATATAAATTGAACTTGGTAATTACAATCCGGCTTAACTGCAGACTAGGGGGAACCATATCCGGGTGACCTCTCTTAACCTGAAAACAACCGTTTAGTTGCTTTGCTTGCTTGTTAGTTTAGACCTTCACTAAAGTTTCATTGCTAGATAATACGAATTCACTGAGTAGTCATCACATCTAGGACCCGGGTTGACATTGAAACCCAAACCCGCTATACTACGCTTTAGGAAGTGGTTACACTTGGCCATTTTCTAGAGTGACAGTAGGAGTGAGTCAATAGCCAACTACGAGTCTGAAGCCACATGGAGGAAACTGCAGCTGGCCTTCCGCGCTATATCAAGTCCGTAGTAGATGGCCCAGAGTTTCGAGAGAGCAGCCGTTGCCGTGCCAAGGTTTGCGACGAAGCCAGCTATCCACCTGCCATTCGGGTCTCGAAGAGCACCCCCAGCACCGGCCGGGCCGGGATTCCCTGTCGAAGCACCATCTACCTGAAGAGACAGCCAGCCCTCCTGAGGGGGTGTCCAGCCAACCTGCGCCATAACTCGATCGGCAGGAGGCTGCTTGTTGCTGGGGAGACGAGATGGGGCACTCCACGCATCATGCCAGAGCTTGGTTTTTGCCATGATGGAATGCTCAAGAGAATGCGGAGACAGGGCCGCCCCCATCCCTTTAAAACAAGCCGTCGAGCGGTTCTTCCAAATGAGCCAAAGAGCTGTGCAACAGAAAGCCGACCATTGCATACCAGTAGCTGTGCTGTCTGTGCTCAAAATGTTTGCCCGGAACCACTCTCTAGGATTTGAGCTGAAGAAAGAGTGCTGGCGAGCGGGCGGCACACATCTAGACCAGAAGAAACTCGCCGGCGGGCAGTCCCTCAGGGTGTGGAGGACTGTTTCCGGGTGGCCAGAGCATCTGTAGCAAGAAGGGTCATCTGTTACCTTCCTGTTGTGGCGCAGTCCATTCGTTGCAATCTTCCCCAGGACAGCCAGCCAGGTAAAGCTTCTCACTCTCTCGGCGACTTGAAGCTTCCAAATCGCTTTCCACAGAGGCTCATCCAAGTCCCGTTGGTGGTCCTTACTGAGGTTATAGGCTGACTTCGCAGAGAAGTTTCCATCCGAGGAAGCCGACCAAAATAGAGTGTCATCCTCCATTGAGAGTTTGTCCACCGCCACACTGAGGATCTTCTGGGAAAATGCTGGGGGCAGCAGCCTATCGAACAAGTCCACCCTCCAGGTCCCGTCATCCTGAACATACTCCGCCACAGCCGCCTCCTCGATCCCCGCCGACAGCTGACCAATCACTACCTCCTTGAGAGGGACCTGCAAAACCCAGGGATCAAGCCAAAACTTAGTGTGTTTACCATTTTTAATATTCCAAGCACATCCCTTTCTCAGGAGGTTGGCAGCTTTCGAGAAGCTTGCCCAGGTGAAGGAACTTCCCTGAGAAGGCTGAAGGATGTCAAGGTGTCTCCGATCTCGCCCATACTTGGAGTACATGATCTGCGACCAAAGGGTATCCTTTTCTTTGAGTAACCTCCACCCACTTTTGGCCAACATGGCCAAGTTAGCTTGTCTGGTGGGTCTGATGCCTACTCCGCCCATGGTCTTGGGTAGCGTCATCTTCTCCCAGGCTACTAAATGCATCTTGCTCCTGTTCTCCTCATCTCCCCAGATGAAATCCCTGTTAATTTTGTCAATGCTATTGCAGACACCACTCGGGATTAGCTCAGTATTCATATGATAGACAGGTAAAGACGCGGAAACTGATTTAGCAACAGTAAGCTTAGCCGCGAAGGAGAGGCGTCGGGCTTTCCAAGGAGCAAGCTTTCTTTGAATCCGAAGTAGCAGTGACTGGTATCGCTCCTTCGTGATGCGCCCGTGAATCGTCTGGATCCCAAGATATTTCCCCAGATCAGCCGTCAAAGGAATGCCTGCACGGTAGCTCAGCCTCTCAGCCTTCTGGCGACCAATGTTTGGTGAGACGAAAAGCATGGACTTATTAAAGTTCACTCGCTGTCCTGAGCTGACGCAGAAGTCTTCAAGGCATCGCTTGATGATCCCGATCTGTCGAGTCTCAACCTCTACAAAAAGCAACAAATCATCTGCGAAGAAAAGATGAGTGAGAGGTGGACCATTCTGAGACAATCTAAGAGGCTTCCAATCTCCACTAGCTACAAAATCATCAATTAAATGGGAGAGGCGTTCCATGCAAAGAACAAAAAGATAAGGGGAAAGCGGATCTCCCTGACGGACTCCCCTGATTGGGGAGAAAGGTTGAGAGAGCTCTCCATTCCAAATGATCCTCATCCGGTTCTGTTCCACACAGTGCATAATGCAGTTGATCCAGGAGCTAGGGAGGCCAACTTTCTTCAGGGTGTCCCGCAGGAAGTCCCAGCGAAGTCTGTCATAGGCTTTCTCCAAGTCAATCTTCACAATGAGGCCCCCTTCTTTCCTTTCTTACGTCTGAGTGAATGAAGAACTTCTTGGACCACTATGATGTTGTCGGTCGTCTGCCTGCCTGGGATGAAGCTACTCTTCCTGGGAGACACCAGCTTCCTCATGAGGGGCTTCAGTCTACTCGTCATAGCTTTTGTGATGGCTTTGAGGCTCACGTTTTTTAGAGATATAGGCCTCAACTGGGTCACTCGTTCTGGATTCTCCACCTTCGGAATGAGTATCATAGTCGACTCAGAGACCGACTCAGGCAGAGTCCCGTTGGAGAAGAAATCGATAGCCATCTCCGAGATGCTCTTTCCAACGACTTTCCACATCTGCTGAAAGAAGGCAACATGGAACCCATCCGGACCAGGGGCTTGGAACGGTTTCATATCAAAGATGGCCATGTGGATATCCGTGATAGTAAACGGCCAAAGGAGAGCCATCAACTCTGATTGAGTAACCGTCGGGAAGGAGCCCTTAGGAAGCCTGTCTTCATAAGGAGTATCATCCTGAGTATATAAACTCTCGAAGAAGTGAATAACTAGAGCAGCAAGCTCATCCGGATCCGTCACCCAATTCCCATTCTAATCTTGCAGAGTGTCAATCTTGTTCTTGCGCCTCCTGATGTTGGCCAGCTGATGAAAGTAAGCAGTATTCCTTTCCCCATACTTCACCCAATTCTCCCTTGCTCGCTGGAACAAGATAAGTTCCTCCTGAGCTAAAATATTATCTAGCTCGGCTTCTAGTTTGGAATGTAGTTTGGCGAGGCCGGGGGAGAACGCAACTGCCAGCCTGGTCTCGACTCCTTTGAGCCGAGCCAGTAAGCACCTCTTCTTATGCTGAATATTGCCGAAGATGTTGGAATTCCAATCTTGAAGTTTACTTGCAAGTTTGGACAAGGCAACATGAAAAGGAGTATCAGGGTTCCAAGAGTCAGAAATAAAATCAACAAAGCTGTCATGAGTGAACCACGCAGCTTCGAATTTAAAAGGACGAGGGACAGAGGGAGGGCATCCCTGGGCGGTAATGGAGGTCATGATCGGGTTGTGATCGGAGTGGAAGCGAGGGAGATGAGTGACTGAGGTGCTGGGGAAGCTCATGTTCCACTAAAGATTACAGAGACTCCTGTCAAGGCGACTAGCTCTGTAGGTTTGGGGTTGATCCCCTCAAGTCCACGTGAAACGGGGCCCGGAGAAGCCAAGATCAACCAGTTCCGCCAGATTGATTCTCTCATTGAAGATGTGACCGCGCCGAACAGTGGAGCTTGTGGGAGGGCCTGCCTTCTCTTCCAGAGACCGACTTGCGTTGAAATCCCCTGTAAAAAGCCAAGGGATATCTATCTGTTTGCTCTGCTCAATCAGGCATTCCCAGAGACTCAGCTGCTCGCTGTACCGGGGCGAGGCATAGATTGCGGTCAGAATCCAGGGAGGCGCCGAGTTCTGAGAAATTCGCAAGGAGATATGATGGTTACAGGCTGAAACAAGATGCGTAGTAAATTTTCCAGCATCCCAGAACACCCAGATTCCGCCCTTTCTCCCCTCGGCTTCAACCCTCATCGAATTGGGGAAACCCATCTTATCACAAGTAGAGTTGGCTGCGTCCCCGCTGATTTGGGGTTCAAGAAGGATCAAAAAATCCGGGCGCTGCTGCTGAATAGCTAAACGAAGGGCTGGAACGAAGGCGGTGTTACCTGCACCACCAACATTTCAAGAGAAGATTTTAATACTATGATTGTTAGACATAAGGAAAAGGAAACAAAAGGGAGAAAGAAAGACACAGAAGTGGAGAGGGTTCGAAAGGCATTAGGAAGCAGTGGTGAGCATCGCCTCTTCCGGAACCCCCTCTTGTGGCTGCTGGCTCGGCCCTTCCAAGGCGATTTGGTCAATTGCGCTCAAGTTGGGGCGCTCTCGAGCCTCAGTCCACTCGTTAATATCCTGCAGAGTAAGATTAGCCAGCCTAACTTTGTTCTTCAATATCTTCTCCTTAACCGGGGACCATATTTGGAGGGTCCTGACCGAATTAAGCTTGGCCTGTGACCCCTTTCTTCCTCGAGACTTGGAATTCTTTGCTGGTTTTGTTCTGGAGGCCGTTGATGGCGCCGCCTCGCTTTTCCTGCCGGAGGAGGTCGCGCCAGGTGGTTGGACGGCGATGATTTGCATCGTTGTTCCATTTGGGCCAACGACTGAGTGGGTGAGAGGAGGAGGAGCCATGACGTGGGGCACTTCTTTCTGGGCCGTATCTCCCACCTGGCCCAACTTCTTCTCCGCGTTAGACTTTTTTCCATTGATATTCTGACTAGTGGTCGAGGGTTGGGCTTCCCGAGTCTCAGAGGCGGCTATCGGCTCTTGTCCATTTTTGATCGCGTTACTGGGCCCCGGCCCAAGCAGGCCCTTTCCCAAAGGGGGTTGTTGGGAGCCCACCTTTTCCTTGCCTTTTCTCGTATCACTGCCATTGTGCTTTCCATTTCCAACCTTCCTTTCTTGTGGGCCGATATGGAGGGGTTGGTGACCGTTACTAGCTGCAACTTGGGAAAGGGGATTCTTTCCTTCCTTATTCGTATTTCCCCCTTTGCCGCTCTTTCCATCTTTGCCCGATCCCGGAATCCCCCCCTCCGCATCTTTCTTACCTTTCGCGTCCTGGCCCCTTGAATTGCGCCGACTTTTCCGACTAACCAGCATCCACGGCCCATATCCCGGATTCTCTTCTGGTAACTCCGGGCAACTGTCCGGTGACGCCCCGCCGAGGATGGATATCGCCGCCGGTGACGTTACTGGTTGCAGGAGGGGGCAGGAATCGGACGAGTGGCCGATTTTGCCGCATTCGAAGCAGACGACTGGCAGGTTCTCGAACTCGACCTTCTGCCATTCATCATCTAACCAAATTCTTGGGACTAAGGGCTTGGAGAGGTCCACCTCTACCGCTAGACGAGCAAACTTGGCACGTTGTCTCGTTAGGGTGTGGTAGTCGAGCTTAATAGTCCGCCCTATGAGATTCCCGAGGATAGTCAACACCTCCTTATGATAGAAGTGCACTTTCAGAGCAGGAAGCTGGACCCAGACGATCATCTTCCTTGGTAGAGGATCTGACACCTTAAATTTTGGTGTCCATTGTTGAACTGTTAGGTAATGATCGTATATCATCCATGGGCCATCTGTGAGAGCACGAAAATAATCTTGTTCGTTGCTTAGCTTTACCAAGAAGCAGTCGTGATCTAGATCCATGACTTCTAGCGTTCCAACCGGTCGCCAGAGTTGTCGTAGGCGTGCACATAACGCGGTGAAGCCAACCTTGGTCCCAATGAGTCTCACAACCAGAGCGCGCTCCCACGGGGCACAGATTCTTGTTTTGAAGTTCGAAGATATGCTCAAAGCCGGTTCTCCATTACGTTCCCCCGGCACCAGATCATGCTCGCCAACCGGCGTCCACTGACTAGCCAACGGTTGGGTTGGTGTCCCAGCTGGAGCTCCGGTGACGGCCAACGCATATGTGAACCGGGGTTGGGTCATCGCTTGACTGGCCAGAGATGTTGGTGAGGTCTCGCCCGAGTCCAAAGTTTGGATCACTGGATTAACGCTATCGATTATCATTTCAGCATCGGGGGCGGATGTCTCTTTGGAGGTCAATTGTCCAGCTCCAGCAATGGGGGCCAAGGCAATTATCGTTGTGTCCGGTGGCCGATCGGAAGGAAAGAGGGCCGGCGCCGGAGCATTCGATTCACCAAGAGGCGTTGAGAGCAATTTTTCCTGAATATTAATAACTTTCTCGGGATCGATTACAATTAACTAATTGGTGATTTGATCTGCTATTAACACATAAAAGGAACTTTAGACTACTAATAATGATTTGGAACATCAAGGGCTTACCTCCAACACCTTGATACATCGTCGCTAGTGAAGACGGTGGGTTTTACTGGGCAAGAAGCGGCCCAATGAACACAAATGCGTAGCGTACGTATCCGCCCGTTTAGTTATTTTTCCGGCTCCCCAAAATACCCCTCCACAAAATACTATGAAGGCAGAGATTTTGAAATGGGGTTGCTATTTTCTCATCTCATTATTAATTATATTGTAGATTGTGGTCTTCATTTTTGGATAACCTGTTCGTGGAGCTGAAGCCAGAATGGGAGAGCGTCTATTTTAGAAGAATTCGATATTGAAAGTGTGAATAAAGCTTTATTATTATATTATTTCTAGCATGAAAGTCCGCGCTGTGCGGCGGCCCATAAATTTAGTAATTTTGGAGTATAAACAGGTAATTAAGGTTATGAAGAGTAACATTGTCAGAACATTTGGTTATTTAAACTATAGCAAATTCAACTACAGACAAAAACATTTAATGATTGATGGATTTTATGTCCAAAAAGAACCAAAGAAGCAGTTGATTTAAAATATCTGTTAAGTTATGAGCTTAAGATCTTATCATAGCAAAGCAGGTGAAAGAATTGGGAGGTATATATGCCATAGGTTGGGTGCATGGTGATGGCAATGATACTAGTTAATGTTTCTAATTTTGACCTTGCACATGAGTAGCTGTTCTAGTAACGCAAAAAAAAAAAAAAAAACAATAAAGTGTTGAATAAGTACATGAAGTCTTAAGCAGTATGTTAGTTGTTCACTGCATCGGTCTTCCTTCATATAGTATACCGGAAATGAGCAAGTGAGTTCCTGCGAGGCTCTAATGTTCTTAACAAAAGATGGTGACATCAATGTGTGGTGTATTTGCTGAGCTGCAAATCAATACATGTGGACATGAATAATCAGAAAGGGGAAACAATATAACATTCTAGCTTGACAAACAATGGTCGTCTTTGAGACACCTGGTGCAACTTATGTCATGCTAATGTCAAGCAACAAATATATAATAAAAAGAGAACCAAACGAGAAGAGGAAGGTAGCAAACAGAATGGTAAGGTCATGCTGAAGGGAAAAGGATAAGAAAGTGATTAGATATGTAATTTTCAAATAACTCGACCAAATAGCATTTTGATCATTCCATTGCATTTTCTCTTAAGGTGACAGTTGCACCTACTTATAGCATTCTAACCTAAGGTGCAAACCGAGATGCATATATCGAGCCTAATCTCAAAATAAGCTAGTGCTTGTATTAAGTAAGTGAATGACATTGGAATTGATGGATCTAGTAGCGGTCAATTTTGCAGAGGGATTGGGGAAAAGTGTCGTGAAAACTGATTTATCACAAAAAGTGAAAAAATGCGCAAAGAAAGCTAAATAAAAATTATATAGCATAAGTACACCAATATCGTGAAGAACAATTACTAAAGGCAGCGAACCATCTTTTCTCACAAAGACATAAGTGTAATTCTAAAAGAGCAATGACATCACAACACGATAAGAGCAAGAATGCAAAGCTATTAGAAGCATTCAAAGAGTGCCAACTGCCTTGAATAGAAAAGCTCACAAAATTTCTGATCTTGAAGTCCAAACTCACATAGGGAAAAGCTATATAAATTTTATTTTGCAAGAGAAAAATTCAAGGCATCATGCAAGTAATATCCTTTGATCCACACCAGAGACATCATGATGAAATGTTTTGGATTGTGAGGGTAGTTTTTTGCACCTAACGTTGTTGTCGTTGCCATTGATTGTCGTAGAAGTAGGGGTGATAGCGGTGCAGTTTCGGTTTCAACCGAACCGCACCATCGGTTAGCCGAGACCGAGAATCCCCCAGCACTGCCAACCGAAGCCGACACCGAAGGGATTCTCGGTTAACCGCCAACCGCCACCGTCGGTTTCGGCTTTTGGTTGCGGTTTGCCGAGACCGACCCACACCAATTTTGAAGCAGCGGCAGCAGGGGAAGAGGAGAGGCATCGGAGGCGGAAAGCGTCGAGAGGAGGGGAGACTGGAGAGGGAGGAAGGACAGTGGCAGCGGCAGGGCGACGATGATTGGAGAAGGAAGGGTGGGTCGGGATCTCGCTGTTGACCGCCGACGCCGAGGATGAGGAAGGCAAGGCGGCGACCATCGAGGGACATGCAATGGGAAGCGGAGACGGCAACGAGGTGGGTGGATCTGCTTACGCTGACTCCTTCCGCAGCAGCGAGCCGGCGACCTCTTTCGACAAGGAAGGAGTGGGCGAAGTCAGGCGGGGGCGATTGAGGCGGAGAAGTCGACGGCGAGTGGTGATTGAGGATGGTGGTGGGCTGGTGGCTGCCGATTGGGAAAGGGTAGAGAGGGGCGAGCCGAGAGGAGAGGGAGAGATTGCAGATGGTGGTGGCTGGCGATTGGGATTCCCAATTTGGGAAAGGGTGGAGAGGGGCGAGCCGAGAGGAGAGGGAGCGGGAGATGGTGATTGAAGGGATTTGGAGAAGCGACGAGTGAAGAAGGAGAGGTTTGGAGTCTAGGGAGAGGCAGAGTGGCGATGGTGAGAGCAGAGAGGGAGAGTCTCAAGAGGAACGGCGGTTTTGGCGGTGCACCGAGATTATATCGGTTTGCAACCGTCGGTTGCCGGTTAGCCTAAAACCCCAAATCATCCAACCGACCCCGACACCGATGCAGTATTCACGGTTTTCAGTTCACCGAGTACCGCGGTTTTCAGTTCGGTTTTCGGGTTAACCGGTAAACCGGCAACCGATTAACAGCCCTACGGTAGAAGTAGAGCCAAATAGGACGTGGATACGTTGCTGCAGATTATCCCCTCAAATTTGTACGTCGTCCATGTACTATTTGGGGCCTTTATCACTGAATAAAACCACGGATTCGACGATGCCTTTTTTATGAAGAAGGCGTCTTCAACCCGTCCATTCCCATATCGGATTCCTAAATGCAAAAGCAACATAACAATGTAGTTACTTACATGTATAGACCATTCTCGCGAAAAGGAAACCACAAACAACAACTTGAAAGGAATAGAGTTGTCATAACTGAACTCTCAATGTGCTACTAACCAGAAGGCTATGCAGGTAAAGAAAGACTAAACAGAAGAAAAAAAACGCATTTGAAGCTTAATCTAATAAAAGTTACCCCAATGAAAAGATAATAACAAAACACGAATGTCTAACCTGCAAGCAACAAAAGCCTTGCTCTTCATTGGCCTGAAAATGTGGAAAAAACATTAGGGATATCAGTGTCCTTGCCCTTTTCACAGTCAATATGTTCCTAGTGTATTTATAGATTCCTGAATCCTGATGCATTAGAATGTTGTCTAAGCAAATAAGGGAAAAAGGAAAATTACAGTTATACTCAAAACATCATGACTGACCAGACCTCAAAAACTAACCACAGGAATCAAGGGCATGTGGATGCTTGTGTATCCATTGCAATTTCTCTGTGAACTGTATAGAAGTTGGGGGCAAAATATGAGTCAAAATAGTTTACGTTCCTAAGCTAAGATATCCCAAAATGAGTGCATTATATCAATAAAATATGACACTATATGAGATGCTCTGATGTGTTTTATGAGATCAATGATTAACCTTAGTGGTTTGGTCTCATGAAAGTACATTGATAGTGAACATTGATTATTGACCGATTTAATATCTATTTTTAGGTGGTTCAAGTTCAGCCCTACTCTTTCATATAGTGTCTTCTGTTGTTATTATCCTGTCAAATTTGCAATTAAATATGACATTTAGAAAACACCAAATGAACTGACTAAATAGGATGAGGAGTAAGATATAATAATCGACCAGTGAGCCTGTATGGACCGGGACCTTGATGGCCTTACAACATGCAACACACTGTAAAAATGAAAGCATACAACATTTTTGTATGTGAGTCATTCTCCTTATTGCTATTCACCTTATTCTCATTTTTATGACAGTCTCCCACTACATAATCACCTAGCACCATCTGGAGGGAAAAGAACAAAGCACAATGAACACAATATACCATCTGTTTGACCTGGATTAGTGTCGGGTGATTAGTGTGGAACCTTGATCCGGACTCTCTCGTCTGATCTCCTCGAGAGTGGAAGATCCTGTGGAGAGTCGGGGGCGGCCCCCGTGATTATGGATGGCAAAAATATCCGTAACCGTGGATATCCGCCCGAATCCGGCCTAATCGGGTAGGGTAAAACTCGAACCCGAAGGACATTTAGTGGGTATGGGTAAAACCCAAACCCGAATATTGCGGGTAATGGGTGGGCATGGGTTTCACACTATCCAACCCGAACCCGCCCGATTAAACACATGCACAAGTATTTTGTCTAGAAATAATCATTATTTTTCTCTAACATATTTTATATTTATCATATAAATATAATATTTTCATGAAATTGTGTTGTTTTAATTAATTTTCTTCATTCTCGTGAAGTATTGTCGTACTTTTCCTCTTACGTAATGTGAGAATACGTATGAATGTTAACATATTGGTTGGAGTTATGAAGATAAATTATTACCCATGGATAACCGTGGATATCCGAAACCCGAACGGGTATGGGCATGATTTTGATTTTCTACCCGTTTCACATGTGGGTATGGGCATGGGTAAAACCCGAACTACTTTGGGTAGGGTAACGGATATGCACTATCCGTCCCCGACCTGACCCATTGCCATCCCTACCCGTGATCTACACTCCGATGCTCAAGTCAGTAAGGATAGATGAAAGTGTAGAGAGAAATGTAGAGAAAGATAGGGTTTAGAGAGAGAACCATAAGTTGTAAAGTGTGGGAAGGGGGAGAAGTCCCCTTGCTTGGAGGGTCTAGCCTCCTTATATAGGAGTCGGAGGCATCCAGTGGACGCCTCCCGGTGGTGGGCGCCTCCCGTTGTAATGGACGCTCTCGGTAGACTGGACGCCTCCCAGTGATGGACGCCTTCGAGTAAAGGACGCCCCGGGTGGACTGGACGCGTCCCGGTGTACTGGACCCTAGAATGGGCTTGGACCCAAGGTGAGATGCATTGTGGCGGGCTTGGGCCAGTATTAGGAGGGTTAATACTAGATCCAACATTTGCCCCTTTGCTTCTTGTATTCTGTAAGAATGGAAGAAGTAAAATAACGCGTTAAGCTGTATTAACTTGCCTTACTTGGAAGTCCGCACGATGCAGTTTTGCCCATTTTGCGACCATTGCTTGGTGATGGATGCCCCTGGTGATGGATGCCTCCCGGTGGACGAGACGCCTCCCTATGATGAATGCCCCCGAGTGGATTGGACCCTCGCGAGTCCGAACGATGCGGTTTGCCCCTTGTGCGGCCATCGTCCTTGCTTCTTTGTTTAGCATTCGATGTCTCGAGTTAGAGCTCTCAAGTCGTTTGAGATTTCCCCACTAGCCCATTGCGGAGTGTGCTAATATGTAGGCCGTAACTGTGAGCTGTATGCGTTAAGCTGTTGGACCGCGAGATGGGCATGAGCTTGTGTGCATGTTAAGCATGAGTTGTTGGCTGAATATTAGGCGTTGACTATGTGCTAAGGAGGGGGCCCCCACGACTTGAGAGTTTTAACTCAAGGCGATGTTTGTGTATTGAAGATGCCACACCTGCCGGGAGGCGGGATCGTGTTAGCTATACCGATGTCGCGCCTACTGGGAGGCGGTTTTAGGCTTCTACCTTGAGGGGAAACATCGCTCAGGAAGCGGGATGCGGCTTTATATATGCGAAATATGTGAGTGACTAGTGCCTCATATTTTTAGAACACAAACATAAGCATAGCATGCATGAAATATGTCATAGTATAGTGGAAATGATTCTCTTCATGGCGTAGCATGGCATATGAGATATATCTTATCTAGCATGATTTGTAATAAGCATCTTCATGGCATATGATATAAGATATATTTTGAAAGGGAGAACTTAGCTATAGGAGACACAGTAAAGAAGCGGTAGAAATACTGGGAGTCACGTTTTGATCCACAAAGAGTCTTGTAGTGCAGTTGTATGCACTTCAGATTGTTCATGGAGGATGCGGGTTTGATCCTCATTGGACACCTTTCCAATAGGATTTTTTAATTGAGATCCTTCTTCACTCGTGGGCTTGTTGGACATTGAGGAGGGAGGTCATTAGACGCTGAGGGCGGTCTTCGCCCAGCTGAGTTTGGTCGAAACCGGATGTTGGTCCGGTTGTGAGGTATGGATGCGGGGCGCGACTAATGGGCCGCGTTGGAAGGCTGTTGTAGTCTTTGTTGGGAAGCGGCTGGGCTTTGAGGCGGCCTTAGCTTGTTGGGATGGTGGGTGGCCTTGTGATGGAAGACTCGTTGAACGAGAGACCGTTCCATGTGATGGACGACACTTGGGCTTCGAGAGAGAGGCGGGCTCTGTCTGAAGTCGGATGGGCTTAGCTTCGGGCCAGGGTTTCCAACTATCATCCATTTGCACAAATTCCCACTTTGCCTTGGGAAATGAGAAAGGGTAGCAGAGCAGCTTTTAGTCAGTAGCATATTGAAAGAGAGAGGACGCTGCAGCCGGACTTCTTCTTCTTCTTCTTCTTTTTGGTTTTCTGGTTGAGTTGGTGAGACTAACGAGGAAAGGGAATGAGTTGGCGGCCCCAAATGTGTTTATCCCTCTTTTGTCGCGTCTGTCTCCTCTCTATTAGAGGGCCTTTGGCCATTGCCGAGAGGTAGAACGACGAGTGGAGGATGAAGAGGGCAGCTCCGGGGCTGGTGGATACCAACGGCCGGGCTACGACGGGTGACGATGGTGAGCACTATTTGCGTTTGGTGGAGAGAAGAATACATGGCCGACATCGATGAAGATGGGATGTTAGGTGAACAAATTCGGCGGCGGACATGAAATCTGGGAAATCTTGTTGGGGAAGATCAGATCTGTAAACTTGTGAAGCTGTTGGAGCTTGTAGTCAGCGGGGAAAGAGTTGATTTCCCTGCTCCTTTAGAAATCAGACGATCATAATACCAAAATCTCGGCCCCACAGTGGGCGCCAAAATGTTTGACCTGCATTAGTGTCGGGTGATTAGTGTGGAACCTTGATCCAGACTCCCTCGTCTGATCTCCTCGGGAGTGGAAGAATCATGTGAAGAGTCAGGGGCGGCCCCCGTGATCTACACTCCGACGCTCAGGTTAGTAAGGATAGATGATAGTGTAGAGAGAAATGTAGAGAGATATAGGGTTTAGAGAGAGAAGCATAAGTTATAAAGTGTGGGAATGAAGAGAAGTCCCCTTGCTTGGAGGGTCTGGCCTCCTAAAATAGGAGTCGGAGGCGTTCAGTGGACGCCTCCCGGTGGTGGGCGCCTCCTGTTGTAATGGACGCTCTCGGTAGACTAGACGCCTCCCGTCGATGGACGCCTCCCAGTGATGGATGCCTTCGGGTAAAAGACGCCCTTGGTGGACTGGACGCCTCCCGGTGTGTTGGACCCTATAATGAGCTTGGGCCCAAGGTGAGATGCTTTGTGGCGGGCTTGGGCCAGTATTAGGCGGGTTAATACTAGACCCAACACCATCTTCCTCCCAATAGTACTTATATATCTCATTCTTTCGAGACTACTACAAACATCTTTCCAATTATGAATTGCTATCCACTGGCGGCCTCTGCTTAAAAAACACAATTGAGCTGTTCAAAATAAGGAAGGAGACTTGATAACATCGACAGATTACATGTAAAGGGAAAACAGACATATAAATTCATGAAGCACACTTATATAAGCAAAACCGAAAGATGGCATTTAAATATGAGCAACCTCGTGATGTGCTATTGTTCCCATTGGTGAGCCTCCATGCAAACTCGTGGGAATTGTGTTTTGAAAGTATCCATATGCTTGAAGGTCAACCTCAAACTTTAGAACAACTAACATCATTTTACTGGTGTAGAACACCAATCCACATAAAAGAACACATGTTATTCATGTACCCAAATCAGATGCAAGTTTGGACGCTAAAAGTGCAAAGTAATTGATTAAGCAAGATAAATTATTGGCTAGGACATGAATTTGTTGACGGTAGAAACCATTGAAAAGACTTTTCCCCCAATATATCTCTTGGTTTCTTCTCAAAGCTCAATTGTTTCTATGCTTCCCCTAGACTTCTTATTCACCAAATTACAATGACTTCAAAATAAACGCTGATAAGAAGACTTTTGTTTTTACTTACCACTGTATTTTACCTGTTTGTATACCTGCTCCTGAAACCTCTCTCATTATCATTCTCCGATCAGATGAATCATACGCTAATTTTTGATAAATTAAGACCTAATTTCAACAGTTTAAACAAAACTAATTAAAAAACCCAAAATTTATCTTCCTGGTCTCCAATTCCCGTGCCGCTTCCTTCTTCCTCCCTGTGTACTCTTTCACACTCTGCCAGTCCCTCGCCATCGAGCTTTTTACGGTTTCGTTGCTGGCTCAGCCGCCCCCTTCACTGTTCTCACCTCCCACTTTGTCCCTTCCACAATCCTCTCTGTTGTGTTTGTTGTCGTCCACCCCGCCACAACTGTCTTTCCCCTCACGCCCTTCACCAATTCCGCTACATAGTGAACCACCAGTTCTAATTGAGGCCTTATGTGTCAAGGTGGGGAGTCATGGAAGATAGAAATCTGTCGCAGCTCCAATCGGGTCGCCCGACAATAAAAAACGGGAAAAGAGAAATATGGAAATAGAATCAAAAGTCATTAAAAGGAAGAAGAGATTGAGATGGAATCATATAGAATATGAGTGTGGGGAGAGAGGGTCACTTGAAAAGCATCATCATCATTATCTAACATGCAAAGCATCCTCTGCTTCTTCTTTATGGCCGTCATTCCACCTCCTCTTCTTCCTTTTCTTTCTTCCTCGGTTTATTCTTGATCATCTTCTAGCTAGAGAGGAAAAAAAAAAAGGAGAGCCTTTGAGATATCAAAATTCATCGATTGAAAAGACTGGATGTCATCGAATCGCTTGGCGAACCAAAAAACGACATAAAAAATTGAGATATAAATAGAATCAAAATTGACATGGAATCAGAGAGAAGATAAATCATAGAGAGAAGCTGACATGCAAAGCATCATCTGCTTCTTTTTTATCGTTGTCATTCGGGTGGATTCTTCTCTTTCTTCCTTCCTCTTCTTCTTCCTTCTCCTTCTAAGTTGAATTTTCTTCTTAACGACTTCTTTTCTTGGTCTCTTCTCCGGCAGACTCTTCTTACCGACGGCGGACCAACTGGGGCTATGAAGGGAGAATGTAAATAAGATAACCATATCCAGATCATTTTGAGGAGGAGGGTTTTTGGACCAAGGAGATTCTGCTTTTTTCAACATCATCTTTTTTAGGATGTCTCCATCTTGTTCGTCTGATAAAGGGGAGTGAGAAAGAAAGCTGAAGTGAAGAGAGAATGGAGAGAGAATGAGAAAATAGAGTGTTTTTTTTGTCAAAATAGAAAAGGATAACAATCCCTATTAATTGTGAAATTAATAAACAATTCTACTCATTTGACCTACAACGAAAAGAAGGACAAAAAATAAATGGTTTCCATTCTTTACAATTAAAAGAGGGTAGAAAAATTTGAAATGACTCTTCTCTCAATTCCCCTCTCTCTAAATATCACACAAACAAAAAGGAGACAACTAATCAATCGAGAATTTTTAGTAATTACAAAATAAAACTTTGTTTATATTTTTCTTTCCCATCAAGGGGGACAACTCATCTCCCTTGATCTGCCTCCTCACTTCGGAGAGGACAACGACGGTGATGATGAAAGTCATAAGTATGTTTCCTTCAGAGTTTCATTTCATTTTCAGAGTCTTTGTTGGATTTTAGATTTTGTCCTGAATTTTGTGCTTTGGAAACATTGGGTTCAATTATGGATGAAAGGAAGGATAGAGAAGGCAAACTACTGGCTTCGACATCGATACAGCAGCCGTGAATGAGGTACTGATGACGGAAAAGCTTTAGCGATGGGTATTGCATGTCCGGTAAGAATTATTTTTCTGTTCAATTGATTCCATAGTTGGAAGATCGTAAACACGGACGTTGTTTCATTAGACATGTTGCATTGTTTTCTTTTGTTCTCTCAATGATAATTAATAATGACAATTAATATTTTATGACAATTAATATTTGTTGTTCACACTCTTGTAAATAAAATAATAACTAATAACAAAACTAAGAAAGAAATAAAAAAAATTGATGTGATACTTACTATTCATTAGAGTCACATAAAAAATCTCAATTTAATATATATATATATATAATAATAATAATAATAATAATAATAATAATAATAATAATAATAATAATAATTTATATGGAGGACTTCATAGTAGTCCAGAATTTAAAAGTAAAAATATGTAGTGTCTAAGATGCCACCAAACTTCAATCCTCAATAGTTCCTTACGATTGCCAATACTATACATGCGTCATGTGTGTAATTAACTAATTGTTCATACTGTGAATTAGTTAATTAAGTTGGGTCTATAGTTTCAGGCCTAGGATAGAGTCAGTAACCAATGGTTACTAACCTGTTAGTAATTAAACCGGGATCGTAGATCTAGAGACGAAATCATCGTACAACTGGGCTGCACGCGGAGCGAAGAGGGGCATTTTTGTCCAATTTTTTAAATTTTCTTTCTGTACTTTTTTTATTTTTTCCAGCATTTATATGTTGTCTTTTATTGAAGGTAAGAGAAAAACATAATTTTCTCTTCCTCTCTTTTCTCTTTCTCTCTTCCAAACTCATTTTTCCATATCTAAATCTTCTTTCTTCTCTTGTTCTTCATTTTTTTCTCCAATAATCGACGAAGAAAAATTGCAGCCTCCCACCTCAAATCCGGTGACGCTCCAAATCCTTCTTCTCTCAAGTTGCTCCTTCCTTCTGTTCTTTCTTTTCTCGGTCTCAAAATAGAGGACGCTCCATATTGTCAAAAAGGTGACAGATCTAGGTGAGTCGAGTTTGCATCTTTTATGTTTTAGTATTTGTTTGTGAATTTTCAATTCCGATCTTCCTCCTCTTTTTTATTTCTTTTTGCATTTGGTGTTTTTGATTGCGGAAGAGTAAATGAAAGGAGACAGAAGATGAGTTTTTTTCTTTATCTTCCTCCTTCTGTTTTTTCCCTTCTTCCCTCTCGGTACCAACTGTATACCATATGGATATGGTATCTCCTTCGTTTTCAATTCGTTTTTGAAAATTTTTGCACAAAAGGAACGAGTTCATCATCATCTATTGGATCTACAAATTTCTGGGTGAACAAAATAGATGACCAAAAAATACCACCCTGGTACGTGGTGGTATCTTGTGGTACACAATGTTAAAAGTCGTAAATGACAGCTAAAATACTTCTACTATCATGTATTCAACCATCCTACGATCTTGGTTTGTTCATACCACCATGGTACGCTTTTCAAACCATAGGTATAATCTTATTTCAATACTAGTCAATACCTTATGGTATAGACTCGTAAAAAATGACTCAATTTTTTTTCTAAAAATATATCAAATTAGTATTGTCGCAACCGTCCCTCCGGGGGGGTCCGATGTCGTCGCGTCGGCATTTTTTGGGAGTCGCCATCGATCTTACTTGGAGTGGATCGAACACTCGTCGGTTGGCTCTGACCTTAGGGCCAGAACCGACAATTGGTCTACGAAAATAGAGTTCTGGGTTCGGGAGTACGGTTACGTGTGGGGAAGTGAAATCACACCCCACAACGCCCTAAATCGGTACTACTTAAGTTTGATAAGTTTTATTCGAGTTGGGTGTTTTTAATAATTATTGGTATTTGTAGGGTCCCTCTGGACCGCTAAAGAGTTTAACATTATCAATTTCTGATTTTACTATACGCCCACTGACGTACAACTTAAATATAAAGTTTGTTGGTTAGTTGGACTCGAACCTTGTCGGTTGCCTACGTACCCGTTAGACGGGATCAAAGTCCACGTAGTTCGCTTGAACTTTGATAGTTTAATTGTGACATTTTCACCACGTTCCACTGAACGTAATTCTCGTATTATAATTTTTGTTAATAAAATTTAAGTTGATTATTATGAAAAGAGAATATAAGAATTTGAATTATTAGGGAGTGTTTTGACGTATTAGAAAAGAAACAAGAGGAACTTAATCCGCATTCAACATTTCGTATTAGGGATTTTAAAAACAAATAAAGTTGAATAGGCAGTGGAAATCTGGTTGACTGTGTCAGTTGACATGGGCTTGATTGACTTGTGGACTGGGCCGAAAATTATGGGCCTGGATTGGGTTTATGGTTTGAGAATTGGGCTGCTGGTGTGGGTTTGTTTCTGATAGTTTTCTTTTTTTTCAATGTATAATTACTAAGTGTATCTTAAAGTTTATAAATTGTAATTTGTAGTTACACATTTATTTATGTTATTGCCTTCAGAAATAGATTATCATTGCATGTATTGCTCAAACATTCAATTGATTCTTCCAGCCCAATTTGTTTGCTTCTCCAATTTTAAACCATATCCAAACTTCTAACCAACGTTTCCCATACCATGGATTACTACCATTCGTCCATTTGACCACCTTTAGACCAACTGTAAACCGAATACAATGATATTAGTATAGGTTGTGACAGCACACTATGTTATTCTAAATAAAGCAAATTTTGTAGTCATTAGCTACTGCTAATCCTACCTAGTACAAATATTTGAACCAAATAAAACGGAATTAAAATCGTTGGTACTTATTGATTCGCCACTCCTAATCTCAACCAACCTCGTCCAAATTTTACTTGAGTTTTCTTTTTGAATTTTAAAAAGGATATTCTTCCGAGTTCTGAGTAGGATGGTTGCTCCGGACAAAATGTGGTGTCTACAGTTGCCCCCCTTTGTATATCTCTTTGTATAAAGAGCTATACAAAGTTCTTATAAAGACACCACATTTTCAAAAAGTATCATCATGATAGTTGTATTAGATCCATAGAAAGAGTAGTTTTTGGGTGATGTGAGAATTGTTCGTAATTTTGTGGGTTTGTATTTGATCACCAATTGTGACAACTTCTATTTCTTTGATAGTCTTCACCAGTGATGGAAAATTTACGTTTTTTATATAGCGTACGCCAACGCGAAATTTTTCTGATACTCACTCTACTGTACTTCTTTGACGCATGACAGCGTCGACGATTTTTCTGATGCTCTTCAATCATCTTCTGCTATATTTCTTTAGCGCTTGCCAGCTCCGTCAGGTGTTTACTGGTAGAGACGCTCTTTATCTCTCGTGCGTTGTTGAATTATAGAGGGGCTCGCCAGCTCCTGTGAGGTATTGATTGGTAGGAGTGCTCCTCAGCTCCCGTGCGTTATTGACTTATAAAGGGGCTCGCCAGCTCCTGTGAGGTTTTGAATGGTTGGGGCGCTCCTCAGCTCCCGTGCGTTGTTGACTGATAGAGGGGCTCGCCAGCTCCTGTGAGGTTTTGAATGGTTGGGGCGCTCCTCAGATCCCATGCGTTGTTGACTTGTAGAGGGGCTCGCCAGCTCCTGTGAGGTTTTGAATGGTTGGGGCGCTCCTCAGCTCCCGTGCGTTGTTGACTTGTAGAGGGGCTCGCCAGCTCCTGTGAGGATTTGAATGGTTGGGGCGCTCCTCAGCTCCCGTGCGTTGTTGACTTTTTGAGGGGCTCGCTAGCTCCTGTGAGGTTTTGAATGGTTGGGGCGCTCCTCAGCTCCCGTGCGTTGTTGACTGATAGAGGGGCTCGCCAGCTCCTGTGAGGTTTTGAATGGTTGGGGCGCTCCTCAGCTCCCATGCGTTGTTGACTTGTAGAGGGGCTCGCCAGCTCTTGTGAGGTTTTGAATGGTTGGGGCGCTCCTCAGCTCCCATGCGTTGTAGACTTGTAGAGGGGCTCGCCAGCTCCTGTGAGGTTTTGAATGGTTGGGGCGCTCCTCAGCTCCCGTGGTTGAGGCTCTTCCGGCATCTTCTACTGTACTTATTTAACGCTCGACATCGTTGGCGGATTTGCTGATGCTCGCCATTCATCTTCTACTGTACTTCTTTAACGCTCGACAGCGTTGGCGGATTTGCTGATGCTCGCCGGTCATCGTCTACTGTACTTCTTTAACGCTCGACATCGTTGGCGGATTTGTTGATGCTCGCCATTCATCGTCTATTGTACTTCTTTAACGCTCGACAGCGTTGGCGGATTTGTTGATGCTCGCCATTCATCGTCTACTGTACTTCTTTAACGCTCGACAGCGTTGGCGGATTTGTTGATGCTCGCCATTCATCGTCTACTGTACTTCTTTAACGCTCGACAGCGTTGGCGAATTTGCTGATGCTCGCCAGTCATCTTCTACTGGTTTATGATATTTGTTATAGATATGCATGAAGTGATGCAACGACTTGCCATGATTGTAAGTCAAAATGCATGCCAAACTTTTGCACGAAAAACATGCAATTGTTGTATAGTTTGTATAAAATCGTCCGATGAATGTCTGAAGTCCATATGGATGTATGATTTTATGATATGTTATGATGATGCCATTGATGTCACATGAAGATAAGTATGATGTACGATTGCTAGTTATAAGATATGTTTGCTTCTGTTTTGCTTCTGTTTTATGTTTTAACCCAGGGTTTCTTTAAATTGCTCATCCTCTAGAAACTGTCATTTCCTTTTGATCAACTTAATCTTTGGTTCTGCTTATGTTGGAGACTCTCAGCTTGCTCGCTTGAAACTTAACTTCGTGGTGGCGTTGTATGAGGGTATACTTTGTGGGGTGAGCTGATGGTGTATATTGCTTCATTCTTCTTGTCGGCCATGCTTGGACCTACATGTTTTACAGTTGTGTATCTCTATGTATGTGCCATATGTTGGTTCCTTCTTCTTCTAACCATGAAGTTGAAGGATAGTAGATTTGCTGGTTGGTTTAATGAGATTTGATTGCTCTCAAACTCCTTGAGATTTTTTTCATCGACTCGTGAGTGAAAATTTGGTTTCCGATTCTTGGGTACTCAGGCTTCCCCTTCTTCCATGCTGCACCATATTTGTCGTCGAAGATCTGTTACTCACTTTCTATTCTCCGGAACAAAGAGCGACTTTATCAATCTTGACTTAAGACGAATGCAAAAATGTTTGAAAATATTTATTGGAGAATTAAAAATGAAAGCCATATCAATCTGTTTGAAAATTTGACTTTCTTTTTAATAGGAGAAATGTAAGCCAAGCCATGAGAATATTAGTAAGCCCTCGCTCTCACTCTTGATTTTGATTTCGCTCGCTCTCACTCCCACTTTGGATTTCGCTCATCACTCACTCCTATAGGTGATTCGAGTGTACGACACTTCAACTACCATTAAGATTCTGGTCATTTTGAGACGTCGCCTTTATACTGTGGCCAACTGTGTTCCTTGTGAAGATTTACTTAAACATGGAAGCCCTTGGTATGATTGATTTAGGAGATCCCCATATGGTTTCGTCACAGATGTTTTTAGTCCCATGAAAGAGGCTTTTGTCCGATATGACCTTGAGGATATGAGTCTCCTTGTTCTTGAGGTTTAGTTTATTCATATGGGCAACGAATATATGAAATCTTGACATTACCAGTATAAAGCCTCTCGAAGAGGGATTTTTGCCTTGCCCCCAACGTATGAGATTGACTTGATGGATTAAGAACCACTATTATCTGGATCTTTTTGCTGACAAAGTCATGTTCGAAAATACTGGTGGATTTTCTGGGAATGTATCTTCAGCTGAGTTTGCCCCCAACATTTTTAACTAACCGAGGCTGTGATTTTCGTGGGTGCAATCTGGCTTGGGACTTGTCGAGATCCTTGTTTGGCCTCTCAATGTTGAATGTTGTGGATTTCAGCTTCTGGCTTTCTCTCAAAATGATGAGTACTTTGGATGATGGGTTTTGGCTAGAACGGCTTTCTTATCATTGAAGTTTTCTTACTTGAAGGTCCTTTTTTGCTGTATCTTGAGATTGATCTGCTAAGACCCTGACTTGGTGCATGTATTTGGTACTTCAAATGCTAAATCGGGGGGCACCCAGATTGTAAGTCCCTCGACATTTTGTTTGTTTTTCTTTTGTCTCTTTTTTTTTGCTCTTTTTTTTTTTGCGTGTGGGACTTACTTGACTCTGTCATGCCCCCAACTATGCCTTTTCTTTCTTAATCTGGCGCTTGTCCTTGGTGGGACGAGTATCGAAAGGATCGAGAGTCCATTCTGATGATTGATCGCGTGGGTGCCACTTCTCGTGAGCTAGGTTGAATTGGCTATTATTTTTGTAGAAGTGAGGATTTTGATATCATGCGCTTGTTTGTATAGATGAGTGCTTCACTCGTGTGATTCTTGGGTTTTGTTAAATGGAATCCCTGAACTTCCCGGTCTTCTTGTCACGAGACATTGTGAGAGCTTCCTATCCGTAATGTGGTGTCCCTTGTACGTCGAGATTTGGCTATTTGAGTTCATGTAAGCTGAGTTTCAATTTGTTGGCGAAAGTCGACTGTAGTAGTGACGAGATTCTACAAGTAGCATGATGTCGTATGCTCATTACACCTTTTTATTATTAACTCACGTAATTTATGAACACCAGTAGGGTGTTTGTCTCTCGATTTTAGTGGATCATGCACACTCTCAACACCAGTGGGTGCTCAAAATACTGACAATAGCAGGGTGTTTATAATCACTCAATACCACTTGGGGTGTCCCAAATCTCAGCACCAGTGGGGTGCTCATAATTGCTTATCATGGCAGTCTCATGGCTTAACTTCGAAAATAAAGTTGGATTTGGATGGCTTCCATTTTTTGTAGAAGATAAATCCGTTTTAAGAAAAAGAATCCATAGTGGCATTCGTTATTTTGATTAAAAAAAACCATTGATGCGAACTCTTAAATTAAGATTGATAATGGTCACGCAATGCTCCGAAAAGGTCGAAACGTGAAAGATCTTTTATTGATGATGATGAAAGCAAAAGTGATACACGTTTTGTTATGGCAAAATGATCTCGATATTTATTTAATTAGATAGGCTCGACATCATCCTTGAATCGAGTTTTGCCCTGTAGTATGCCCACTAATTCTCATGCGTTGGCAGTGAATTCCTGTTGACGTCTGGGCGTTTTGGCTCTTCTTCGAACTTCAACCAACCAGCTTTTACCATCTCTTGAATCCTTATCTTCAGAGCGTTACAATTTTCTACTGAGTGCCCTTGGACTCCGGAATGGTAATCGCATTGCTTATCGAACCTATACCATCTTGGATATGGAGGGCGTAGAGTCTCACCCGGAATAGGAGCAATTAGTCGTTCATGGAGTAACTGAGGGAAGAGTTCGTTATACGTGATTGGGATTGGATCAAATACCCTTTTTGCTTTCCTTGGGATAGTGACATCTCGATTAACACCTTGTTGTGGTACCGGTAATGGGATTTTATTTGTTGGTGTCATGAAGTTCAGAGGTCGCGATATTGGTGTGGTTGTTGCAACATAAGAAAGAGCTTGATTCTTTTGAAAGTGACACTTCAAGATATTCTCTTCTGCTTCCCCCTGGGTTGACTGTAGCTTTCCTTTATTTCGTTCCCTTTGGATTGCCCTCTCATCCATTTCGTAATTCTCTAACTTCCCTTGTCCAATGCAAATCACACGCTCTTCAAGCCTTTCTGATCTTCGCGGATTGTCACATTTTGATTGTTCTGCATCATGCGCGTCCTTTGAGAGCAGGAGTTGAGTTTTATCACTTGGCGTTACTTTGCCATGCGGTTGGTATAAAATTTCTTCGCCAAATGGCGCATCTCCATTTTTCGCTTCCCTTGTCCTCTCAATTTTTGACAGAATCCTCAAAATTGTGCTAACATCCTCTTTCATTTCTTCAAGCCCAATCACTCTTCTCTTGATGTCATTTAAATCCTTCTGAAATGCCTCCATGACAAGCTGAGCCTTGGATCTTGTCGAGTACTTAAGGATTTGATTTTTTCCTTGTGGAAGAGCAATTTTAAGAAAACCTGGACCGTCTTAATACTGTCAAATTATTTCTTTTCTTTTTTTTAATGATGGTGTAGGCGTGATGCTTATGCAAAATGTTAATGATGTATGAATGCGAATTCATTTTTCACTTGATGCATGTGAGTTTTTTTTAATCTTTTTATGATAAGTTGTTAATGAGTGAATGAAAATCTTATGAGAGAATGGTGCTTATGAATTTTGAGAACGTTTTTCATTCATACAACCATACAGTTTAATGACTGAAAGATAAGACACATATCATACCACATTGTAAGAAAACATACATTTAGATAAGAAAACACATATCATTACATCCTTACCCTATTTAGGTAGACCTAGGGCTTTCAGGCGGCGTAACGACATGGTTTTAAGGTGGTTTTCGGAATGGTTTAGGACGGCTTAGGGAGGTTTCTATGCTTACTATATGCTGGCAGGGGGAATTCCTAAGGATTTGGTTCCCAAGTTGTATCCTACCATAGCCCTTTCGAACTGGCTGGATACCTCGAGATCAACCTCGGATCCGAGTTCAACTTGGTTAGAAAGTTTTGCGTGACTACCACTACTGTGGATGTCACGGTACTCCTTTCAATTTTCTAAAAGGATAGCTCGGGTATAGAGCTTTTATGCATGAATACATAATTTAATTGCGAAAATATAATTGCGCAAATAAGAAAGTAAACACCCAACACGTAATAGGAAAATAGAAAACTTATCGAACTTAATTAATGTAGCTCGACTCTCGAATGTCCCCAGCGGAGTCGCCAACTGTCGCAACCGTCCCTCCGGGGGGGGTCCGATGTCGTCGCGTCGGCATTTTTTGGGAGTCGCCATCGATCTTACTTGGAGTGGATCGAACACTCGTCGGTTGGCTCTGACCTTAGGGCCAGAACCGAGAATTGGTCTACGAAAATAGAGTTCTGGGTTCGGGAGTACGGTTACGTGTGGGGAAGTGAAATCACACCCCACAACGCCCTAAATCGGTACTACTTAAGTTTGATAAGTTTTATTCGAGTTGGGTGTTTTTAATAATTATTGGTATTTGTAGGGTCCCTCTCGACCGCTAAAGAGTTTAACATTATCAATTTCTGATTTTACTATACGCCCACTGACGTACAACTTAAATATAAAGTTTGTTGGTTAGTTGGACTCGAACCTTGTCGGTTGCCTACGTACCCGTTAGACGGGATCAAAGTCCACGTAGTTCGCTTGAACTTTGATAGTTTAATTGTGACATTTTCACCACGTTCCACTGAACGTAATTCTCGTATTATAATTTTTGTTAATAAAATTTAAGTTGATTATTATGAAATTATGAAAAGAGAATATAAGAATTTGAATTATTAGGGAGTGTTTTGACGTATTAGAAAAGAAACAAGAGGAACTTAATCCGCATTCAACATTTCGTATTAGGGATTTTAAAAACAAATAAAGTTGAATGGGATGATTAAATATACGAATGATGGGCCAGCAGCCCAACTGGTTAACTCGCTGGACTTGATTCCGCACGAGAAGGTAGTGGGTTCGAAGCCCACTTACTACCTCTTTCTCCTTTTTTTTTTCATGCAGACTCGAGGAGGGCATTTTAGTCTTTAGCGAGTGCAGTATAAATTTCCTTCATAGAAACCCTAGACGACTCAAAACAGCCGCCTCTCACTCTCTCTCTCTCTCTCGATTCTTCCTCTCTGGCCTCTGCTTCCCTTTCGTTTGCTTCTCCTCTCTTCTTACCGCCCAAAAAATGAACCCAATCGAAACCCTACTCCTCTCCTCTAGCCGCCGCAGAAATCGAACAGAAGCACGAAGACAAACCCTCTTCCCTTTCGTCTCTCCGTTCGTTTTTACTGGGAACGACGGGGAAACGGCCAGTTGCAGCGCCGGCGACGATGATGACATGCATCGTTGGCGACGATGAAAACGACGACAAAATTGGGGTTCTAAGGTTCGTTTCCCCTTTTATTATGCCATTACTACCTCTTTCTCCTTTTTTTTCCATGCAGACTCGAGGAGGGCATTTTAGTCTTTAGCGAGTGCAGTATAAATTTCCTTCATAGAAACCCTAGACGACTCAAAACAGCCGCCTCTCACTCTCTCTCTCTCTCGATTCTTCCTCTCTGGCCTCTGCTTCCCTTTCGTTTGCTTCTCCTCTCTTCTTACCGCCCAAAAAATGAACCCAATCGAAACCCTACTCCTCTCCTCTAGCCGCCGCAGAAATCGAACAGAAGCACGAAGACAAACCCTCTTCCCTTTCGTCTCTCCGTTCGTTTTTACTGGGAACGACGGGGAAACGGCCAGTTGCAGCGCCGGCGACGATGATGACATGCATCGTCGGCGACGATGAAAACGACGACAAAATTGGGGTTCTAAGGTTCGTTTCCCCTTTTATTATGCCATTACTACCTCTTTCTCCTTTTTTTTTCATGCAGACTCGAGGAGGGCATTTTAGTCTTTAGCGAGTGCAGTATAAATTTCCTTCATAGAAACCCTAGACGACTCAAAACAGCCGCCTCTCACTCTCTCTCTCTCTCGATTCTTCCTCTCTGGCCTCTGCTTCCCTTTCGTTTGCTTCTCCTCTCTTCTTACCGCCCAAAAAATGAACCCAATCGAAACCCTACTCCTCTCCTCTAGCCGCCGCAGAAATCGAACAGAAGCACGAAGACAAACCCTCTTCCCTTTCGTCTCTCCGTTCGTTTTTACTGGGAACGACGGGGAAACGGCCAGTTGCAGCGCCGGCGACGATGATGACATGCATCGTCGGCGACGATGAAAACGACGACAAAATTGGGGTTCTAAGGTTCGTTTCCCCTTTTATTATGCCATTACTACCTCTTTCTCCTTTTTTTTTTCATGCAGACTCGATGAGGGCATTTTAGTCTTTAGCGAGTGCAGTATAAATTTCCTTCATAGAAACCCTAGACGACTCAAAACAGCCGCCTCTCACTCTCTCTCTCTCTCGATTCTTCCTCTCTGGCCTCTGCTTCCCTTTCGTTTGCTTCTCCTCTCTTCTTACCGCCCAAAAAATGAACCCAATCGAAACCCTACTCCTCTCCTCTAGCCGCCGCAGAAATCGAACAGAAGCACGAAGACAAACCCTCTTCCCTTTCGTCTCTCCGTTCGTTTTTACTGGGAACGACGGGGAAACGGCCAGTTGCAGCGCCGGCGACGATGATGACATGCATCGTCGGCGACGATGAAAACGACGACAAAATTGGGGTTCTAAGGTTCGTTTCCCCTTTTATTATGCCATTTCTACTATTTTAGATCCGATTTTAGGGTTTCTCGGAGTTTTAATCCCTATTTTCTTGTTTTATTTCCGGAAAACTGACCCTGAGCCAAAAGGAGCTCTCGATCTGCCTTTCTATTTGGAACGGCGGCGACGGTGAGACGATCCTACCCTCTGGTAAGCCTCTCTTTTCACATGCATGCTTATTTTAAGGTTTTCTAATTCGAAAACGGGGTTATGATATATTTTCCTTTTGGGTTTCGTTTATGGGGAGAAAAAAAAACGACGACGAGGTCTTGTCGGAGACAAAGAGTCTGACGCCGTAGTGGGTTTTACCGGCAGGTAAAACCTTCTCTCTACCTAGGTGCGTTCTGTTGGTAAATCTCAGTTTTAGGGTGTGTAATGGCTTGTGTGTTCTTGATAATCTTAACGAACTATTAAGAAAAACTATGAGCCCTCATACGGCTCCCTGATTAAGGATGGTTTTAAAATCGGGTTTCTATTGGAAAAGTAGTCAGAATGGGTACTGATTTTTCATTAATCACGGCCACTGCTGGTGATTCTGTTCTAATCACCGCCACTGCTGGTGAACTTGCTAGGAGTTCTGAATTTTGAAAACTGGATTGGTTTATAAATAGGTATTGATTTTGCAATAATCACCGCCACTGCGGGTGATTTCAGATTCAAATACACTTTAGAAAAATACAATTAACTTGCTTTTGTGTGACTAGAGACACGAGAAAAAAAAATGTTATTCTGTCTATTCTTCTACATGGATATCGGTTTAGTCCATGTAAACAGACTTAAATCACAATATAGTGAAATATGAAAAGCAGTAACAACCACACAAACAAATATAGCCAAATGAACACAGATCTGATGTTTTTAAATGCTTTTGTGGATAGTATGTATGTTAGATTCGTTTCCTCGTGCTAGATCAGTTTCCTTGTATCAGATCTATTAGCAAAATTTGGATTAAATAACAACAGGAGTAGATTTCTAATACATATCGCTCCACCAATACAAATCTAACACAAAGCATATTCATCTCTACTTTTAGATATGCTTTTTATGTTGTGATGAATGACTGTTCTTGCAAAAAGACAATATGGATGTGTTTGGACTTGAGAAATACCAACTTGGACTATGAAGATATTCCTTTGTGATTGAATCTGTGTTGCTGCTTGCTGCTTGCTGCTTGCTGTCTCTTTTGCTGCTTGTCTGCTTTCTTTGAGCTTCTTCCCTATTCCTCTACTCTGTCTTTTCTCTTATTGGAACTAGAGTCCCAATCACTCTCTATTTCCGGCTCACCAATTAGGTCTCCCCCTTCAGAATTACCACTCTTCCGCGCTTTTTCTTCACTCTTGCTACTGTCTTTTTTTTTGTAAGCGACCTCTTCGTCCTCCCCTCCCCTCTCCTTTGGTTGTAAGAGTGATTTTATACCAAGGTTTTTACTGTTCATATGTGTGTGTTGGCAAGTATTTGTTGGTAGTTTTGAGGGTGGTGGCGCCTGCAGCAGCCATTTTTGTGCCTGAATCTGGTTTTCCTTTAACTGCTTCCTTTTTGTTGCAGGTTGCTGTGTGGTGAGTTTTGAGTCGTCCTTTGAAGAGGTGGCCGCCCTCCTACTTCTCTAGGACGGTGGTAGTTTCTGCCGCTGCCCCTTCGGTTGGGATATAGGCAGTGGAAATCTGGTTGACTGTGTCAGTTGACATGGGCTTGATTGACTTGTGGACTGGGCCGAAAATTATGGGCCTGGATTGGGTTTATGGTTTGAGAATTGGGCTGCTGGTGTGGGTTTGTTTCTGATAGTTTTCTTTTTTTTCAATGTATAATTACTAAGTGTATCTTAAAGTTTATAAATTGTAATTTGTAGTTACACATTTATTTATGTTATTGCCTTCAGAAATAGATTATCATTGCATGTATTGCTCAAACATTCAATTGATTCTTCCAGCCCAATTTGTTTGCTTCTCCAATTTTAAACCATATCCAAACTTCTAACCAACGTTTCCCATACCATGGATTACTACCATTCGTCCATTTGACCACCTTTAGACCAACTGTAAACCGAATACAATGATATTAGTATAGGTTGTGACAGCACACTATGTTATTCTAAATAAAGCAAATTTTGTAGTCATTAGCTACTGCTAATCCTACCTAGTACAAATATTTGAACCAAATAAAACGGAATTAAAATCGTTGGTACTTATTGATTCGCCACTCCTAATCTCAACCAACCTCGTCCAAATTTTACTTGAGTTTTCTTTTTGAATTTTAAAAAGGATATTCTTCCGAGTTCTGAGTAGGATGGTTGCTCCGGACAAAATGTGGTGTCTACAGTTGCCCCCCTTTGTATATCTCTTTGTATAAAGAGCTATACAAAGTTCTTATAAAGACACCACATTTTCAAAAAGTATCATCATGATAGTTGTATTAGATCCATAGAAAGAGTAGTTTTTGGGTGATGTGAGAATTGTTCGTAATTTTGTGGGTTTGTATTTGATCACCAATTGTGACAACTTCTATTTCTTTGATAGTCTTCACCAGTGATGGAAAATTTACGTTTTTTATATAGCGTACGCCAACGCGAAATTTTTCTGATACTCACTCTACTGTACTTCTTTGACGCATGACAGCGTCGACGATTTTTCTGATGCTCTTCAATCATCTTCTGCTATATTTCTTTAGCGCTTGCCAGCTCCGTCAGGTGTTTACTGGTAGAGACGCTCTTTATCTCTCGTGCGTTGTTGAATTATAGAGGGGCTCGCCAGCTCCTGTGAGGTATTGATTGGTAGGAGTGCTCCTCAGCTCCCGTGCGTTATTGACTTATAAAGGGGCTCGCCAGCTCCTGTGAGGTTTTGAATGGTTGGGGCGCTCCTCAGCTCCCGTGCGTTGTTGACTGATAGAGGGGCTCGCCAGCTCCTGTGAGGTTTTGAATGGTTGGGGCGCTCCTCAGCTCCCATGCGTTGTTGACTTGTAGAGGGGCTCGCCAGCTCCTGTGAGGTTTTGAATGGTTGGGGCGCTCCTCAGCTCCCGTGCGTTGTTGACTTGTAGAGGGGCTCGCCAGCTCCTGTGAGGATTTGAATGGTTGGGGCGCTCCTCAGCTCCCGTGCGTTGTTGACTTTTTGAGGGGCTCGCTAGCTCCTGTGAGGTTTTGAATGGTTGGGGCGCTCCTCAGCTCCCGTGCGTTGTTGACTGATAGAGGGGCTCGCCAGCTCCTGTGAGGTTTTGAATGGTTGGGGCGCTCCTCAGCTCCCATGCGTTGTTGACTTGTAGAGGGGCTCGCCAGCTCTTGTGAGGTTTTGAATGGTTGGGGCGCTCCTCAGCTCCCATGCGTTGTAGACTTGTAGAGGGGCTCGCCAGCTCCTGTGAGGTTTTGAATGGTTGGGGCGCTCCTCAGCTCCCGTGGTTGAGGCTCTTCCGGCATCTTCTACTGTACTTATTTAACGCTCGACATCGTTGGCGGATTTGCTGATGCTCGCCATTCATCTTCTACTGTACTTCTTTAACGCTCGACAGCGTTGGCGGATTTGCTGATGCTCGCCGGTCATCGTCTACTGTACTTCTTTAACGCTCGACATCGTTGGCGGATTTGTTGATGCTCGCCATTCATCGTCTATTGTACTTCTTTAACGCTCGACAGCGTTGGCGGATTTGTTGATGCTCGCCATTCATCGTCTACTGTACTTCTTTAACGCTCGACAGCGTTGGCGGATTTGTTGATGCTCGCCATTCATCGTCTACTGTACTTCTTTAACGCTCGACAGCGTTGGCGAATTTGCTGATGCTCGCCAGTCATCTTCTACTGGTTTATGATATTTGTTATAGATATGCATGAAGTGATGCAACGACTTGCCATGATTGTAAGTCAAAATGCATGCCAAACTTTTGCACGAAAAACATGCAATTGTTGTATAGTTTGTATAAAATCGTCCGATGAATGTCTGAAGTCCATATGGATGTATGATTTTATGATATGTTATGATGATGCCATTGATGTCACATGAAGATAAGTATGATGTACGATTGCTAGTTATAAGATATGTTTGCTTCTGTTTTGCTTCTGTTTTATGTTTTAACCCAGGGTTTCTTTAAATTGCTCATCCTCTAGAAACTGTCATTTCCTTTTGATCAACTTAATCTTTGGTTCTGCTTATGTTGGAGACTCTCAGCTTGCTCGCTTGAAACTTAACTTCGTGGTGGCGTTGTATGAGGGTATACTTTGTGGGGTGAGCTGATGGTGTATATTGCTTCATTCTTCTTGTCGGCCATGCTTGGACCTACATGTTTTACAGTTGTGTATCTCTATGTATGTGCCATATGTTGGTTCCTTCTTCTTCTAACCATGAAGTTGAAGGATAGTAGATTTGCTGGTTGGTTTAATGAGATTTGATTGCTCTCAAACTCCTTGAGATTTTTTTCATCGACTCGTGAGTGAAAATTTGGTTTCCGATTCTTGGGTACTCAGGCTTCCCCTTCTTCCATGCTGCACCATATTTGTCGTCGAAGATCTGTTACTCACTTTCTATTCTCCGGAACAAAGAGCGACTTTATCAATCTTGACTTAAGACGAATGCAAAAATGTTTGAAAATATTTATTGGAGAATTAAAAATGAAAGCCATATCAATCTGTTTGAAAATTTGACTTTCTTTTTAATAGGAGAAATGTAAGCCAAGCCATGAGAATATTAGTAAGCCCTCGCTCTCACTCTTGATTTTGATTTCGCTCGCTCTCACTCCCACTTTGGATTTCGCTCATCACTCACTCCTATAGGTGATTCGAGTGTACGACACTTCAACTACCATTAAGATTCTGGTCATTTTGAGACGTCGCCTTTATACTGTGGCCAACTGTGTTCCTTGTGAAGATTTACTTAAACATGGAAGCCCTTGGTATGATTGATTTAGGAGATCCCCATATGGTTTCGTCACAGATGTTTTTAGTCCCATGAAAGAGGCTTTTGTCCGATATGACCTTGAGGATATGAGTCTCCTTGTTCTTGAGGTTTAGTTTATTCATATGGGCAACGAATATATGAAATCTTGACATTACCAGTATAAAGCCTCTCGAAGAGGGATTTTTGCCTTGCCCCCAACGTATGAGATTGACTTGATGGATTAAGAACCACTATTATCTGGATCTTTTTGCTGACAAAGTCATGTTCGAAAATACTGGTGGATTTTCTGGGAATGTATCTTCAGCTGAGTTTGCCCCCAACATTTTTAACTAACCGAGGCTGTGATTTTCGTGGGTGCAATCTGGCTTGGGACTTGTCGAGATCCTTGTTTGGCCTCTCAATGTTGAATGTTGTGGATTTCAGCTTCTGGCTTTCTCTCAAAATGATGAGTACTTTGGATGATGGGTTTTGGCTAGAACGGCTTTCTTATCATTGAAGTTTTCTTACTTGAAGGTCCTTTTTTGCTGTATCTTGAGATTGATCTGCTAAGACCCTGACTTGGTGCATGTATTTGGTACTTCAAATGCTAAATCGGGGGGCACCCAGATTGTAAGTCCCTTGACATTTTGTTTGTTTTTCTTTTGTCTCTTTTTTTTTGCTCTTTTTTTTTTGCGTGTGGGACTTACTTGACTCTGTCATGCCCCCAACTATGCCTTTTCTTTCTTAATCTGGCGCTTGTCCTTGGTGGGACGAGTATCGAAAGGATCGAGAGTCCATTCTGATGATTGATCGCGTGGGTGCCACTTCTCGTGAGCTAGGTTGAATTGGCTATTATTTTTGTAGAAGTGAGGATTTTGATATCATGCGCTTGTTTGTATAGATGAGTGCTTCACTCGTGTGATTCTTGGGTTTTGTTAAATGGAATCCCTGAACTTCCCGGTCTTCTTGTCACGAGACATTGTGAGAGCTTCCTATCCGTAATGTGGTGTCCCTTGTACGTCGAGATTTGGCTATTTGAGTTCATGTAAGCTGAGTTTCAATTTGTTGGCGAAAGTCGACTGTAGTAGTGACGAGATTCTACAAGTAGCATGATGTCGTATGCTCATTACACCTTTTTATTATTAACTCACGTAATTTATGAACACCAGTAGGGTGTTTGTCTCTCGATTTTAGTGGATCATGCACACTCTCAACACCAGTGGGTGCTCAAAATACTGACAATAGCAGGGTGTTTATAATCACTCAATACCACTTGGGGTGTCCCAAATCTCAGCACCAGTGGGGTGCTCATAATTGCTTATCATGGCAGTCTCATGGCTTAACTTCGAAAATAAAGTTGGATTTGGATGGCTTCCATTTTTTGTAGAAGATAAATCCGTTTTAAGAAAAAGAATCCATAGTGGCATTCGTTATTTTGATTAAAAAAAACCATTGATGCGAACTCTTAAATTAAGATTGATAATGGTCACGCAATGCTCCGAAAAGGTCGAAACGTGAAAGATCTTTTATTGATGATGATGAAAGCAAAAGTGATACACGTTTTGTTATGGCAAAATGATCTCGATATTTATTTAATTAGATAGGCTCGACATCATCCTTGAATCGAGTTTTGCCCTGTAGTATGCCCACTAATTCTCATGCGTTGGCAGTGAATTCCTGTTGACGTCTGGGCGTTTTGGCTCTTCTTCGAACTTCAACCAACCAGCTTTTACCATCTCTTGAATCCTTATCTTCAGAGCGTTACAATTTTCTACTGAGTGCCCTTGGACTCCGGAATGGTAATCGCATTGCTTATCGAACCTATACCATCTTGGATATGGAGGGCGTAGAGTCTCACCCGGAATAGGAGCAATTAGTCGTTCATGGAGTAACTGAGGGAAGAGTTCGTTATACGTGATTGGGATTGGATCAAATACCCTTTTTGCTTTCCTTGGGATAGTGACATCTCGATTAACACCTTGTTGTGGTACCGGTAATGGGATTTTATTTGTTGGTGTCATGAAGTTCAGAGGTCGCGATATTGGTGTGGTTGTTGCAACATAAGAAAGAGCTTGATTCTTTTGAAAGTGACACTTCAAGATATTCTCTTCTGCTTCCCCCTGGGTTGACTGTAGCTTTCCTTTATTTCGTTCCCTTTGGATTGCCCTCTCATCCATTTCGTAATTCTCTAACTTCCCTTGTCCAATGCAAATCACACGCTCTTCAAGCCTTTCTGATCTTCGCGGATTGTCACATTTTGATTGTTCTGCATCATGCGCGTCCTTTGAGAGCAGGAGTTGAGTTTTATCACTTGGCGTTACTTTGCCATGCGGTTGGTATAAAATTTCTTCGCCAAATGGCGCATCTCCATTTTTCGCTTCCCTTGTCCTCTCAATTTTTGACAGAATCCTCAAAATTGTGCTAACATCCTCTTTCATTTCTTCAAGCCCAATCACTCTTCTCTTGATGTCATTTAAATCCTTCTGAAATGCCTCCATGACAAGCTGAGCCTTGGATCTTGTCGAGTACTTAAGGATTTGATTTTTTCCTTGTGGAAGAGCAATTTTAAGAAAACCTGGACCGTCTTAATACTGTCAAATTATTTCTTTTCTTTTTTTTAATGATGGTGTAGGCGTGATGCTTATGCAAAATGTTAATGATGTATGAATGCGAATTCATTTTTCACTTGATGCATGTGAGTTTTTTTTAATCTTTTTATGATAAGTTGTTAATGAGTGAATGAAAATCTTATGAGAGAATGGTGCTTATGAATTTTGAGAACGTTTTTCATTCATACAACCATACAGTTTAATGACTGAAAGATAAGACACATATCATACCACATTGTAAGAAAACATACATTTAGATAAGAAAACACATATCATTACATCCTTACCCTATTTAGGTAGACCTAGGGCTTTCAGGCGGCGTAACGACATGGTTTTAAGGTGGTTTTCGGAATGGTTTAGGACGGCTTAGGGAGGTTTCTATGCTTACTATATGCTGGCAGGGGGAATTCCTAAGGATTTGGTTCCCAAGTTGTATCCTACCATAGCCCTTTCGAACTGGCTGGATACCTCGAGATCAACCTCGGATCCGAGTTCAACTTGGTTAGAAAGTTTTGCGTGACTACCACTACTGTGGATGTCACGGTACTCCTTTCAATTTTCTAAAAGGATAGCTCGGGTATAGAGCTTTTATGCATGAATACATAATTTAATTGCGAAAATATAATTGCGCAAATAAGAAAGTAAACACCCAACACGTAATAGGAAAATAGAAAACTTATCGAACTTAATTAATGTAGCTCGACTCTCGAATGTCCCCAGCGGAGTCGCCAACTGTCGCAACCGTCCCTCCGGGGGGGGTCCGATGTCGTCGCGTCGGCATTTTTTGGGAGTCGCCATCGATCTTACTTGGAGTGGATCGAACACTCGTCGGTTGGCTCTGACCTTAGGGCCAGAACCGAGAATTGGTCTACGAAAATAGAGTTCTGGGTTCGGGAGTACGGTTACGTGTGGGGAAGTGAAATCACACCCCACAACGCCCTAAATCGGTACTACTTAAGTTTGATAAGTTTTATTCGAGTTGGGTGTTTTTAATAATTATTGGTATTTGTAGGGTCCCTCTCGACCGCTAAAGAGTTTAACATTATCAATTTCTGATTTTACTATACGCCCACTGACGTACAACTTAAATATAAAGTTTGTTGGTTAGTTGGACTCGAACCTTGTCGGTTGCCTACGTACCCGTTAGACGGGATCAAAGTCCACGTAGTTCGCTTGAACTTTGATAGTTTAATTGTGACATTTTCACCACGTTCCACTGAACGTAATTCTCGTATTATAATTTTTGTTAATAAAATTTAAGTTGATTATTATGAAATTATGAAAAGAGAATATAAGAATTTGAATTATTAGGGAGTGTTTTGACGTATTAGAAAAGAAACAAGAGGAACTTAATCCGCATTCAACATTTCGTATTAGGGATTTTAAAAACAAATAAAGTTGAATGGGATGATTAAATATACGAATGATGGGCCAGCAGCCCAACTGGTTAACTCGCTGGACTTGATTCCGCACGAGAAGGTAGTGGGTTCGAAGCCCACTTACTACCTCTTTCTCCTTTTTTTTTTCATGCAGACTCGAGGAGGGCATTTTAGTCTTTAGCGAGTGCAGTATAAATTTCCTTCATAGAAACCCTAGACGACTCAAAACAGCCGCCTCTCACTCTCTCTCTCTCTCTCGATTCTTCCTCTCTGGCCTCTGCTTCCCTTTCGTTTGCTTCTCCTCTCTTCTTACCGCCCAAAAAATGAACCCAATCGAAACCCTACTCCTCTCCTCTAGCCGCCGCAGAAATCGAACAGAAGCACGAAGACAAACCCTCTTCCCTTTCGTCTCTCCGTTCGTTTTTACTGGGAACGACGGGGAAACGGCCAGTTGCAGCGCCGGCGACGATGATGACGTGCATCGTTGGCGACGATGAAAACGACGACAAAATTGGGGTTCTAAGGTTCGTTTCCCCTTTTATTATGCCATTACTACCTCTTTCTCCTTTTTTTTCCATGCAGACTCGAGGAGGGCATTTTAGTCTTTAGCGAGTGCAGTATAAATTTCCTTCATAGAAACCCTAGACGACTCAAAACAGCCGCCTCTCACTCTCTCTCTCTCTCGATTCTTCCTCTCTGGCCTCTGCTTCCCTTTCGTTTGCTTCTCCTCTCTTCTTACCGCCCAAAAAATGAACCCAATCGAAACCCTACTCCTCTCCTCTAGCCGCCGCAGAAATCGAACAGAAGCACGAAGACAAACCCTCTTCCCTTTCGTCTCTCCGTTCGTTTTTACTGGGAACGACGGGGAAACGGCCAGTTGCAGCGCCGGCGACGATGATGACATGCATCGTCGGCGACGATGAAAACGACGACAAAATTGGGGTTCTAAGGTTCGTTTCCCCTTTTATTATGCCATTACTACCTCTTTCTCCTTTTTTTTTTCATGCAGACTCGAGGAGGGCATTTTAGTCTTTAGCGAGTGCAGTATAAATTTCCTTCATAGAAACCCTAGACGACTCAAAACAGCCGCCTCTCACTCTCTCTCTCTCTCGATTCTTCCTCTCTGGCCTCTGCTTCCCTTTCGTTTGCTTCTCCTCTCTTCTTACCGCCCAAAAAATGAACCCAATCGAAACCCTACTCCTCTCCTCTAGCCGCCGCAGAAATCGAACAGAAGCACGAAGACAAACCCTCTTCCCTTTCGTCTCTCCGTTCGTTTTTACTGGGAACGACGGGGAAACGGCCAGTTGCAGCGCCGGCGACGATGATGACATGCATCGTCGGCGACGATGAAAACGACGACAAAATTGGGGTTCTAAGGTTCGTTTCCCCTTTTATTATGCCATTACTACCTCTTTCTCCTTTTTTTTTTCATGCAGACTCGAGGAGGGCATTTTAGTCTTTAGCGAGTGCAGTATAAATTTCCTTCATAGAAACCCTAGACGACTCAAAACAGCCGCCTCTCACTCTCTCTCTCTCTCGATTCTTCCTCTCTGGCCTCTGCTTCCCTTTCGTTTGCTTCTCCTCTCTTCTTACCGCCCAAAAAATGAACCCAATCGAAACCCTACTCCTCTCCTCTAGCCGCCGCAGAAATCGAACAGAAGCACGAAGACAAACCCTCTTCCCTTTCGTCTCTCCGTTCGTTTTTACTGGGAACGACGGGGAAACGGCCAGTTGCAGCGCCGGCGACGATGATGACATGCATCGTCGGCGACGATGAAAACGACGACAAAATTGGGGTTCTAAGGTTCGTTTCCCCTTTTATTATGCCATTTCTACTATTTTAGATCCGATTTTAGGGTTTCTCGGAGTTTTAATCCCTATTTTCTTGTTTTATTTCCGGAAAACTGACCCTGAGCCAAAAGGAGCTCTCGATCTGCCTTTCTATTTGGAACGGCGGCGACGGTGAGACGATCCTACCCTCTGGTAAGCCTCTCTTTTCACATGCATGCTTATTTTAAGGTTTTCTAATTCGAAAACGGGGTTATGATATATTTTCCTTTTGGGTTTCGTTTATGGGGAGAAAAAAAAACGACGACGAGGTCTTGTCGGAGACAAAGAGTCTGACGCCGTAGTGGGTTTTACCGGCAGGTAAAACCTTCTCTCTACCTAGGTGCGTTCTGTTGGTAAATCTCAGTTTTAGGGTGTGTAATGGCTTGTGTGTTCTTGATAATCTTAACGAACTATTAAGAAAAACTATGAGCCCTCATACGGCTCCCTGATTAAGGATGGTTTTAAAATCGGGTTTCTATTGGAAAAGTAGTCAGAATGGGTACTGATTTTTCATTAATCACGGCCACTGCTGGTGATTCTGTTCTAATCACCGCCACTGCTGGTGAACTTGCTAGGAGTTCTGAATTTTGAAAACTGGATTGGTTTATAAATAGGTATTGATTTTGCAATAATCACCGCCACTGCGGGTGATTTCAGATTCAAATACACTTTAGAAAAATACAATTAACTTGCTTTTGTGTGACTAGAGACACGAGAAAAAAAAATGTTATTCTGTCTATTCTTCTACATGGATATCGGTTTAGTCCATGTAAACAGACTTAAATCACAATATAGTGAAATATGAAAAGCAGTAACAACCACACAAACAAATATAGCCAAATGAACACAGATCTGATGTTTTTAAATGCTTTTGTGGATAGTATGTATGTTAGATTCGTTTCCTCGTGCTAGATCAGTTTCCTTGTATCAGATCTATTAGCAAAATTTGGATTAAATAACAACAGGAGTAGATTTCTAATACATATCGCTCCACCAATACAAATCTAACACAAAGCATATTCATCTCTACTTTTAGATATGCTTTTTATGTTGTGATGAATGACTGTTCTTGCAAAAAGACAATATGGATGTGTTTGGACTTGAGAAATACCAACTTGGACTATGAAGATATTCCTTTGTGATTGAATCTGTGTTGCTGCTTGCTGCTTGCTGCTTGCTGTCTCTTTTGCTGCTTGTCTGCTTTCTTTGAGCTTCTTCCCTATTCCTCTACTCTGTCTTTTCTCTTATTGGAACTAGAGTCCCAATCACTCTCTATTTCCGGCTCACCAATTAGGTCTCCCCCTTCAGAATTACCACTCTTCCGCGCTTTTTCTTCACTCTTGCTACTGTCTTTTTTTTTGTAAGCGACCTCTTCGTCCTCCCCTCCCCTCTCCTTTGGTTGTAAGAGTGATTTTATACCAAGGTTTTTACTGTTCATATGTGTGTGTTGGCAAGTATTTGTTGGTAGTTTTGAGGGTGGTGGCGCCTGCAGCAGCCATTTTTGTGCCTGAATCTGGTTTTCCTTTAACTGCTTCCTTTTTGTTGCAGGTTGCTGTGTGGTGAGTTTTGAGTCGTCCTTTGAAGAGGTGGCCGCCCTCCTACTTCTCTAGGACGGTGGTAGTTTCTGCCGCTGCCCCTTCGGTTGGGATATAGGCAGTGGAAATCTGGTTGACTGTGTCAGTTGACATGGGCTTGATTGACTTGTGGACTGGGCCGAAAATTATGGGCCTGGATTGGGTTTATGGTTTGAGAATTGGGCTGCTGGTGTGGGTTTGTTTCTGATAGTTTTCTTTTTTTTCAATGTATAATTACTAAGTGTATCTTAAAGTTTATAAATTGTAATTTGTAGTTACACATTTATTTATGTTATTGCCTTCAGAAATAGATTATCATTGCATGTATTGCTCAAACATTCAATTGATTCTTCCAGCCCAATTTGTTTGCTTCTCCAATTTTAAACCATATCCAAACTTCTAACCAACGTTTCCCATACCATGGATTACTACCATTCGTCCATTTGACCACCTTTAGACCAACTGTAAACCGAATACAATGATATTAGTATAGGTTGTGACAGCACACTATGTTATTCTAAATAAAGCAAATTTTGTAGTCATTAGCTACTGCTAATCCTACCTAGTACAAATATTTGAACCAAATAAAACGGAATTAAAATCGTTGGTACTTATTGATTCGCCACTCCTAATCTCAACCAACCTCGTCCAAATTTTACTTGAGTTTTCTTTTTGAATTTTAAAAAGGATATTCTTCCGAGTTCTGAGTAGGATGGTTGCTCCGGACAAAATGTGGTGTCTACAAGTATCATTTTGAAGAGCACAATTAATCTAATCTAACTATGCAAAAAAATTAATTTTTGACTTAAAACAAGTGAGAAATCGTCAATTAAAGACTTTTCAAGAGAGAGAAGGACGCTGATGTGGCGGATGGTGATTGAGTTATGCATGGTTATTGACCAAAAGGTTATTGACCGGATTTGCTCCCCTAAATTCTTTACACTTTATTCAACTCGCTTTGACTAATTTAGTGGTTCGACAAATGAGGGAAAGTCGTTTAACAAAATCTTTACCTCACCCAACCGTTAATAACAAAAAAAGGGGTAAAATTCGTTCCAACAAAAAATTTGCCAACATTGGGTTGAACTTGCTTTGACCGGATCGAATTAGGTTGAATACACATTCATAAAAAGGATAATCAAAACATTTGATTAATTAATAAAAGTTAAATAATAATAAAAACACACCCAGCCCAATTCATTAATGACAGAGCAGGTAAAACTCGTCCCCACACCTAAATTTGTCAACACTGGATTCAACTCGCTTTGACCAGTTTGATAAAGTGCGTCGACTATTTAACAGATTCCACACCCGTCCCAATTCGTTTATCACAAAAGCGGGTAAAGTACGTTCCCGACACAAAATTCATCAATATCGGGTTAAACCCGCTTTGACCGGGTCAAATTCGATACTGAATCCGTTAATTACAAAAGTGGATGAAAACTCGTCCCCCGACCCTAAATTCGTCAACACTGGATTGAACTCGCGCTTTGACCGGTTTGATAAAGCGTGGCGAATTTTTAACAAAATCCACACTCACGACGACCCAATCTGTTTATTACAAAAGCAAGTAAAATTCATTACCGAAATTTTATCATCAAGCGGTTTAAACTCACTTATGATCAGATCGAATCAGGTTGATGCAGGTGAATTTGTTGACTTTAAGTAATAGTGTCTATTCTATTTGGATTCGAATTCTGGGCCTGGTCTGTAACCATTTCCTTTGTCCGATTGGATTAGGTTTAGACCCACATGGAGAAGTACTATAAATACTTCTCATACTCCTCTGTAATCTGCAATCTCCTTGATATAGTGAAACTGGCTCTCTCTCTCACACACGTGGACGTAGCTAACACACATTGTGTTAGTGAACCACGTAAATCGTGTGTCGTGTTTTTGATTCTCGCTTTCGTATTCTTGGTTTATCGATTCCGGCAATTTCCCGATTCCTAGCAGGGTGTTTATAACATGATCGATTGATTAATCAATTAATTAACTAACTAACTAACTAACTAGTGTTAGGATAGGCAGTTTGGCTCACGCTAAGTGACATCTCCACCTCCCGAACGTGCAAAACGAAGAGAAAGCAAACTATAAGAAAGAGATATGGTTAATTAGGTGAAATCATGCATGGCGCACCGCTGAACAACCCATTCGCGAAGCAGGTAAAACTCGTCGTTTGTGTGAATCTAGGTGCTATAAAAGGGGGATGCGATCCCCTTAGCTTGAAGAAACTCGCACCAAAACCTTGTTACTCACAATCTCTCCTCTCCTCTCTCTCTCTCTCTGCGTCTGAAACACCTTGGATCAAAACCCCATTTAATTTGCTTCCTTCCTAAAAACTAGAGCAAGCCATGGAACCCCATCGTTTCGATGCTACTGCCCTGGTCCTGGCCGCCTTCGTCATCATCACCCTTGCGGCAGCTTCCCCGGCGTTATCAAACACCACCACCTCATCATCATCTCGTCTGCGTCCCAAGGGGTACGTCTTCCCCTTCATCGTCGTCCAACATGCCGGCGGTGACCACACGCAAACATTCCAGATCGGCACCCAACCTGATAACCAGACGACCATCCCGGTCAATGGAGGCCCGACCTTTTTCGTGGCCAAATTCAGCTTGGGGAATCCCCCGCAGCCGCAGAAAGCCCTCATCGACTCCGGCAGCAGCATAACATGGCTCTACTGTCAAAGCAAAGCCGATTCCGAGTACAAGAAGCGAATGAATCCCAGCTTCCGCCTTTTCAAATCCACCACATTCCGGTACGTGGCCTGCAATCACCCGGTGTGTGCTGATAGTTTCCACAGCGCTTGCCACGGTTCGCGGTGCATCTTCTCGGCGTCCTACGTCCAAGGTGAAGACGCTATGGGCTACGTCAGTATCGATACCCTCAAGGTCAAGAGACCGAAAGAGGGCACCAAGGAGCTCAACTTCACCTTCGGGTGCAACGTCGGGACACCCAGCCGACTCCGTCAGATGGGCTTCGACGGTATCCTCGGGGTCGGCCCGGAAAAGACCTCCATTGTTTCCCAGCTTGGAGGAGGTCCCTTGGCCATGTGCTTCGGCCCCCTGGACGCTAAAGACTACAAGGCCAACTATTTGGCGGTCGGCGAGGGAGTGGAGCTGGGATGGAATCCAGCCCCCATGAGTTTTGGCACCGGCTTGCACTACTACGTCCGAGTGGTGTCCGTCTTCCTCGGCCAGACGGAAATCGAGGCCGAGATTGATGGCGGGGCCGGGGACGGCATGGCCGCCGTGGACAGCGGATCTAGCCACACGATCATGCCAAATTATGCCTACATGGACATCAAGGATGAGATCAAGTTCCTGCTTAACGCTGCCGGGGCTGAGCCAGCGTCGGTCGGCCCGAACGAGCTCTGCTACCTGGGAAGGCCCGACAAGCTTCTGAAGGCGGCCGCCCCGACGAAAACGTTCCCTTCGCTCTTTATCAACCTCGAGGGCGGGTCGAGGTTCGAGCTGCCCGTCGAGAGCCTTTTCCGGCTCGCGAATGACGGCGAACACTACTGCTTGTGGCTGATGCGAAGCTCGTACTTCCCAGCTCTCAAGGGCGACTCCACATTGTTGATCGGTATAAACGCCTTTCAATTTCACCGCGTAGTCTTCGACTCCCAAAGGAAGCAAATGTCCGTGGAGCAGATGGACTGTCGACTATGACGACGTGATGGAGTTACTTAAAACAAGCAGTTTTTCACTCACGCAAAAAATAACCGTACCAATTTATTTATATTCGAGTTACGCATTATCATTGTAGTCAAAATCGCGCATTAAAACGTAAAAACTTACGTTTTTACGTATCCAGGCCACCAAAACGTTCCTGTTTCTACCTAAAATCGCGTAGTCACAAAAACTGGTTAAAACATTGGTAAAATCGATAAAATCGCTTAAAATCGGTATAATCGCGATTCTGAAGCGTTTTTATACGATTTTGATAATCTCATTAAAATGTGCTAATTGGCCAAAAACGATGTAATTTTGGAGACATATCAGCAAAAAATAAAAAAAAAGGAAAACATGATTCATCACTCTTTCTACAACTAGTGTCGAAATAGGGGCTTCACAATAGGTTGAAAAGACACCTAATGGAATTCTCAACAGCCGCTGACCTTCTATCAGTCTTCTCCCTTAATCTTCACCTGTGGCACTTTCCTGGGTTACGTTGAAATTTTATCGGTAATTGATCATATGTAATTATGTAAACTCAAACCAGCTTATGAGAATTTGGATTCTCAAGCTCGTTTACGGATTATGATCTACGTTTATGAGCTTATTATTAAGATGCTATGAGTTTTCTCTAAGTCAACGCAAATTAGTTTATGTGTTAGATATTACATTTTAATTATGAATTTAATGTAGTTATCCACTTATCGAAAATCTACACACTCACATTTTACATACTATATGTTGTACTTAATCTATTTTAGCTATTTTAGAGGGTGCGTAAAAAACTTACGATTTTACGCTTTGATTCTATGTTTAGGATTTTACCCATTTTCCGCTTCTAAGTAGAATCGCGCTTTTAACTGCATTGCGCATTAGTATAAAAATCTTCAAATACTCTAAACATTCGGATCGATTTGGAGAATAATTAAGTAAATCCAAACTGTTAAAATAGGGGTTAATTGCATGGTTGGTCACTGAGATTACAAAAAACGTTCGAGTTTGGTCACTCGAAATATTTAAATCCATTGGTGGTACTTCAGATTACTCAAACCGTTCATGTTTGGTCACTCTCCGTTCAACTCCGTTAACTTTGACTGATGTGGCAGTCAACTCTCAAAGTTGACCGTTAACTTAGTGACGTGACAACTAAAAAATTGGCTAAATTGCAAGTTTGGTCACTAGAATTACTTAAAAATTTCACATTTGCCACTAACATTACTTTATTCTATTTGTAGTCACTTAAATTAGTTTTACAGTTCAAGTTTGGTCACTCTCCGTTAGTCTCCGTTAACTTTATCTGACGTGGCAGTCAATTCTAACAATTGACTGTTAAATAAGTGACGTGGCAATTAAATAATAATAAAAAATTAATATTTTAAAAAGAATAAGTAAAACATAAAAAATAAATTTCACCTTTCTTCTTCGGCGATGGCGGATCCCCTCCACCGTGACTTCTTGTAGGAAATTGAAAGATGAATTCTTTCAGCTTCTTCCGTTGGGTTTTGATAACTTTGGCCATTTAAGACCTTTTCCCCCTTGTTCATCTACTTTGTTCCCGCGATTGGTGCTACATGAATTCTTAATTTAACGAAGAACATAGAAGCTGCAATGGTTAAGTAGTGTTAACGAAGGAGAATGAAGTGGTCTGAACGGATCTGTGAAAATTGACCGGAGAAAGAACAAATTGTAGCTCTCCGGCGAGGAACGAAGTTCGTCGAAGTCGAGTTTCTTCGAATGCGATGGGCTTCTCTTTGTGTTTCTTCACCTCGGTGCTCTCGCTGCAGTCTTGGTAGTACGGCGCTCGAAGGCGACGTTACTGGTCTCTATTGCGCACCGCATCATCCTCAGAAGCTTGGGATGATTACCAATGGTGTCTCCACTGAGCTAGATCGCCGAATTAATCAAAACCAGGGTGAAAAGCTGAACATTCTCATCAGAAGTCTTGTACAAATTCCCTTCGCTCACTTCCACGACATTCAGCAACGAGCTGAGGAAACGGAAGATGTCCACTGCGCATCAGATCCCATACACTAACTCCAGATTCCTGTCGAAATCGGTCTCCGATTTCCTAAATGAGCTCCACTGCCACACCGTGATTGACGACCTGGAAGAACCCCCAAGTCCCCGCCGCCTCCCTGATCTGCTCCACCACCACCTCCTCCGACAACCGCCCGCGCCCCATGTCTATCATCGGCGGCATGAGGTGGACGATCAGATCCCCGACCCCTGCGACAACCACGATGTCGTTTTCCCGAGGGTGGATGAAGAAGCGATGGATGGTGGTGAGACCGGAGTCCACCAGCCCCATGACGCAGGCTTTCGTGTCCTCGAATGCCTGAACTCTGTCGCCTTCGAAACCCTGAACTCTGTCGATTCGGCGGCGGGCGGCGGCGACGACGAGTGTGTCTAAGAGCGATCCAGCTGCAACAATGGGAGGGCTAAAAATAAATAATTTAATTTTTTTTAATCGTTGAATGGGTTGAGATAATGAGGTGGAAAATTGAAATATTATTTTTTAATTGACAGGTCACTGATTTAACGGTCAATTTTTAGAGTTGACTGCCATGTAGGATAAACTTAACGGAGACTAACGGAGAGTGACCAAACTTGAACTGTAAAACTAATTTGAGTGACTACGAATGGAATAAAGTAATGTTAGTGGCAAACGTGAAATTTTTAAGTAATTCTAGTGACCAAACTTGCAATTTAGCCCTAAAAAATTATTAAAAATAAAAAATAAAAAATCATATTTTCCACCCTATTATTACATACATTAAAAAATAAAAAAAAATAAAAAAACTAATACCCTACCCACCCAACCTCCACCGCCGCTTCAATCCTTTTCACATGGCGAACAGGAAGAGCAAGAAGAAGAGGATTGAGCTGGGGATCTCCTGTATGCTGAACACGGAAGTCTCCTCTGTCCTTGCCCTGCTCCGCCGCCCGACGGCAGACCCCACGGCGATGCAATTCCTCTCTCAGGAGGAAAAAAACTCCGACACCGCGCTGTCGGCGCCGGCGAACCCTCTCTGATTACAAGGGATTTGCTCGGCGGCGGCGGCGGCAGTACTAGCTCCGCCGTTGGTGGGTCGGACGGCAATGAGTTTCAGGAATTGGACCTCGACGTCCAAGTCCCCGCTGGCTGGGAAAAGCGCCTCGATTTAAAGGTACTAAAACCCTAAAGATGAAATTTCCTTCCTTTTCCATTTTCAGCTTCACTCGTTCTTCGAGACCAAGCAGAATTCGGTCCCAATTCCGAATGTAACGTCGGAATTCAGGCTCTGTTTTCATTGCTCTGTTTTTTGGGCTAATGAATACCTGTTTCGTTGGCGAAACTCGTGTGTTAACTGTGCACGGTTTTCAAGAAAAACACAAAAACACACGTCAATCACAACCGTCAAATATCCGCCGCCGGTGTCGGCGCCGTTGATTTGATCGATTAAAACAGAAACAAAGACGATCGTCAAATGGCCGCCGCCGGTGTCGGCGTCGTTGATTTGATCGATACACCTTTGACTTCTAATCAAACAACTGTTATTCGGTTCAACACCTCTCCAAACTACGTTCGAACGAGGGTGTTCGAATAAACAGAAAATCGAACCAGGAGTGTTCTAAGTTACGTTACCTCTACTCCTATGGAGGTTCCTCTGGAGAGCTCCGCGACTACGACTACAAGCTACGATCTACGACTCTGCAAAGGAGTTCTTTGACAGAGCGGTTCTACGAAACTAGAGAGAAAAAGGATAATTCTGCAATGGTGCAGTTGTGATTTGATTTTGCCGTCCTGAACTTCTCTCTCTTCCCAATCTTTATACTTCGCGCTTCTCCTCGTCGTAGTAACTGCCTTCGCGCCTTTGTCTCCCACGTCTTCATTCCCGTCATCCGTGCAGGTAACTTCCTCCTTGTTGCGTGATAATCACGTGCCATCGAAACCGCTCCTGTTTGCAGAAACTCGGCGAAACGACCTACAACCTTGTCCATGTAACGATGCCGTTTCACCAAACGGTGTCGTTTTATAATCCAACTCGACTGCCCCGACCCGGTTTAACCAACGACATTGTTAGTCCATCAAACAACGTCGTTTTCTACTCTTGCGCCGTCGTTGGGCTTGGCGGGCCACCCTTGGCCGAACTCTGAACCACTGCGATATCGTTTTTAATCAAACGATATCGTTTATGATACCGCGATGTCGTTGATACCTCCTGCGGCATCGTTTAATCTTTCCGTGGCATCGCCTTTCACTAATCGATGCCGACCTTGTACTGCTCCATCCCGGTCCCATCAAACAATGTCGTTTATCATTCCACGACATTGTTCTCTACCAAACGGTACCGTTTTTCTTGTCTTGCGGTGTCGTTGAGATTGCCGGGCCACTCGCCAAAATCCAAACCATCGTGGTATGGTTTTTAACAAAACGACATCGCTTAGTAATACTACGGCGTTGTTGATGCCTTAAACGGTGTCGTTTTACTTCTCCGCGGCATCGTATTAAACGATACCGTCTAAAATAATAATAAAATACTAATTAATTAAATCTGCCCTCATTGTTAACTCACCGTCAAACTCTCACCCCCGGCGTCGTTCTCAGTTAAACAACATCGTTTCCTTGTCCCGCGATGTCGTTGAACTTTTGAGCTTCGCGACACTGTTTTAATTTTAACACTGTCGTTTGCTAATCCGCGGTACCGTTGGGCCTACTCGCGGTACCGTTTTGAATTAAACGACACCGCTGATTTAGCCAACAAATATTAATCCATGGAAACGCCGCAATCGGCGCTCGCATTGGGCCGTGTGAATTTTGGTCACTTGCCCATCTGTACCGCTTGCCAGGCTCTCGCGGCACCGTTTTTAAATCCGCGGTACCGTTTTAACTCTCCGCGGTACCGATTTTCCCCTTCCAATAAGGAATAAAAATAATAATTAATTATAAACAAACTCCCTTCCCAACACCTACACTGCGCGGCCTCTCTCCAGCTTCGCGGTACCGCCGAGATTCCTCGCGGCACCGATTTTCTGTTTCGCGGTACCGTTTTAACTCTCCGCGGTACCGATTTTCCCCCTCCAACAAGGAATAAAAATATTAATTAATTATAACCAAAACTCCTTCTCCAACAAGAAAGCACACGCGCGGCCCTTTTTTATTCTTCGGTATCGTTTCCAGTACCGCGGTACCGCTGAGCCTCCTTGCGGTACTGTTTTCTCCAAAGGAATAACAAATAATAATTAAATAATCAAAACTCCTCCTCACCCTTCATTAAACGAGCGGCCTCTTTATTTTCGGCCGGCGGTGTCGTTTCCGGTGTTGCGGTACCGGTCAGCTTCCTTGCGGTACCGTTTTTCTGTTTCGCGGTACCGTTTTAACTCCAAACGATACCGTTTTACTTCAAACGACGCCATTTTTTGCCCACGGTATCGAATTAAATGCCGAGACTATTTAATGCGGCATTTAATTTCGGGACAAATTAATTTTAGGTGTCAACAAATGCCCCCCACAATTTGGTTTATAAGAATTATGAACCAAATTGTTGACATTGCTCCTAAAAAAAACCGAACTTCTATTTGGCTTTGAATCCACAAGGAATTGAACAAGACTGTATATGATTATGATGAGCTGATTAGATTTTACCTTTCCTGCCAGCCTTCTATGCAATGTTGTGGTGTGAACCTGCAATGTTGTGAAGCCAGACGTGTTTATTCCTTGTTACCGGGCGCATCTATCCAAACTCGTCCGCGACGTTGCACTGGTCATACGCAGTCCTTTTTCCAATACGGCGTTGTTGTCCCAGCCCTGCGACCCCGACGACATCGTTGCAAAGAACGAAAACAAAGTCGTCGCACCACAACTCGGCTTCGGCGGAAACATCATAAAACTTTTGCCAAGTTGGTTTTGCGGCCAACAATATGGATTTTTTTTTTTTAAATAATCAGGGCTGCTAGCTGCAGCGCTGGGAGACTTTTTTTTTTAATTTTTTTTTTTTATAGCAGGGCTGTTTTGGCCGCCCGCTATTTATTTATTATTATTTTTTTTTTTCCCGCCAGAGCTGTTTGGCCACAACAGTCGCAGAGCTGAATAAATTTTTATTTTTTTTTCTTTTCCAGGGCTGCTTTGGCCGAATTACTTTTTATTACGATTTTTTTTCTTTCGGCCGCTTCAATTATCGCTTCTTTTTCCGTCACGAACCCGCAATGTTGTTTGAGCACAACGTTGTTTTCTCCAAACAACACAGGTTTTTTCTTTGGAATTGCATAAGGCATCCAACTCCAATCCGGGCAACCCTGGCCCAAAAGAATCCCCCATACAGCGTTGTTGCTACTCCCGCAGCGCTGTTTTGGCCAAAATTAAAGCAAGCTGCAATGTTGTTTTAAATGGGATTTCTCCACAACAAACCTGCGGATCCTCGAATACGACCAACATTATTGTCCTGCACAACAATCCCTTGCAGTGCTGCGGGAACTACATTGGCCAATCCTAGTCCTTTTTCAACAAGGAACATGGTAATAAAACCATCACGTTTGGTTTGCTTATTTTCTATTTAATTTAATTAGAGTAGCTTCTAACAAGACTCTCTTCTCAAGTAGCGTTACGGGCAAAGGACTCAAGTCATGCCTCACAACGATGTTGGGACCAAAACAACGTTGTTGAGAAGAAGACCCCAAGACGGTACCGCGGCAATTCTTCCATTGCCACATAGACCAAAACGACCATGATTGGCCCCCCACCCCTTCTTTGTTAAACAACTTTGTTTTCCTCAGCAAAGCTGCTCTTTTATAAACAACTTCGTTTTTTTTCTTGTTTTTTCGGCCACAAATTCCTTTACTTCTACAACATTGTCATGCCCCCACCAATGTCGGTAAGAAGAAAAGCAAAGAACAAATTAAAATGACACCTCCGTGGCTTGGCCAAAATGACCATGTTTGGTCGTTCTTTCCTTATCAACGAAAATAAAAAGTAAAGCCATGTTTAAACTTTGACTATCTCGACAACATAGTAACCGGCCGACCATATTTAACAACTCCGGCCTAAAGAAAACAAACCATTTAGCCAACACAACCATACACCAACAGCCTTGACTAGGTTAATGCAATGCCGATGGCATCTACGTAGCTCAGTCATGCATGAATCTAAAATAAAAAGCGATAAACTGGCTATACAACATGATTGCAACATATCCATGTTATATTTCCTAACATTCACACGTAAAACAATCTTTGAAGCCATTCAGAATCAGAGTTAACTCGTACCTGTCAGAGTCATGCAAGCTGGCAATATGAAAGTTGAACGTGGATTCTCCTTGGCGCCAAGGTTGATTTCTTCCACAATGTCGGCAACACTGCTTCCTTTCCCACTTCGCTACTCGAATCTTCGCCGTCGATCGGCAACCCCTCCAGCAAGGCCGTGATTTCGGCCTTCTCCACCCTCTCTTGAGGTGGCTTACTCAAATTTTGGTGGACCACCTAATGCAAGCATTGATGGTCTCGCCATATCAGACAACGAGTTCAAGCACCCCTTACCCAACACCTTTGTGCTTGAAACTGCGACGTTGCATGGTCCCCCTTCCATACTCCTAATTTTTTGAGGACTAAGGTCACCGTGGTACAGAAGAGCTTCAACCACGTTGGCCCCAACGGCAAACGGCTTCGTGTCGGCCTGTACCACCTCAACGACACTGTCTTCAGGAACCCAAGACATCAAACACTGATGCAGCGATGAAGGAACGCACTTGTTGGCATGGATCCAATCCCGGCCAAGTATTGCGTTGTAGCTTATCATTCCATACACCACGAAGAAAGCACTCATCCGCTTCTGTGATCCAAATCCCACGACAACTGGGAGGATTCCCCTGGCAGAAGTGGACCCACCATTGAAACTTGTCACAAACACTTCCGTTGGGATCAAGTCATTAGTGCTCTTGCCCAACTTCTTCAGCATCCTTGTTGGCATCACATTTACTGCGGCGCCATTGTCAACTAAGACTCTCGACATTGGTACGTCGTCGAGTGTGGCTTTGATGTAGAGAGGCCTCAAATGACGCATCATCTTCGGCTCGGGCTCGTTGAAAACAACGACCTTGTTCAATTCTTCACTCATGGCTCCTTCGTCCACGACTTTCCCTTTCGCCTCTGCAGCCTGAATCGATTTCTCCAGCTTGTCGAAGTCTGATTCCCATGTGATATTCTCCACCGGCACACTTGTTGACTCTTTCGGGCCTTGGTATAACACGTAAAAAGGATATCTTCCCTCATCTTCGCCTAGTGGCCCAACAGCTTTGTGGCCTGCTTCGTACAGCTCTTTCAGGATTCTCTGCGAACTCTTGTTCTGCCTGGCTGACTCTACTGCCAAGTCAATCCAACCATTCGTGCGGGCCATCATTGCACTCCACGGCTCAGCCTCGATTGGCAGATCCGCAGACCCGCCAACCAACTCTGCCGCAGCTGGCTCCTCATTCTCCTCCTCTAAAGTCAGTTGAGCAAACCCGCTCACCAGCTCAGCAACGTTGACCTCTTGAGCAGCCTCGTCCAACTCCTCAACCTCCATCACGACCTCGCCATCCTCTCCCTGATTTTCCAAATCAATGTGGAAAATCAAAGGCAAGATGTAATTGTTCACCACAACCGGTGGTAGACTTCCAAACTGGATCGTCATGGGTGCACCTTGGTTGTCATCATCGTCATCCTTGTTTTTCCGATCGAATTTCGACTTCGGCTCCTCCAATTCCAGCATCTCCTCTTCGATGAGGGAGTCATCCAGCTCAGCATCGTACTCAGCCTCCCCCGGGACTCCCTGATCGTTCCCGTCCAGGTTGTCCTCGACAACCTTTCCAGCACCGGCCACAGTCACTCTCAGACCCGTGGCAGAGTTGTCTACGTTCACATTTGCTTGCAAGTTTGCAATCCTCCTTCCTTGAGCATTCTTGCGGAGGTACCTTCGATACTGCGTCCTTGTCATCGCGTCAACCGCGATGGGCTGTTGACGACGGACGTCGTAGGTGTGCCAACCACCCCGTGGCACATTTGGCATCCTGAAGGTTCTCCTAACAGGTGGGGGAGCTCTCACCGGTTGGGCAAGTCCAAAAGGGAGACTTTTGAAAGGTGGGGCGCTTTGAGCAACCCACTGCCTGCGTTGCCCTCTTCCCCACGCAGGTGCACGTACTCCTTCAACACTGCGTTCATATGAGGGGTACCTCGGTCTGAACTGTCGTGGTCCCAATCTCTGCTGGACCGACTGGCTCGGTCCTGCTCCCCCAATGTTTAGCTTCCCGCGACACTGGGCACACAGCTTCTCTTCCTCAGTTGGGTCCAAGCGTGGCCCCTCCTGCACTTGGGAGGATGAAGCTCCTTGGGCCACATCAGAACTACCACTCGGCGGTGGCGTTGTATCTACCACCAGCTTGAAACGCGGCAGGTTGATCTTAGAGAAGTCGGGATTGACCATGTTGACACCGACAACGTTTGGGAATGGGTCTGTGTCAACAATCATGGCCTCCTTCCTCGGCTCTGGGAACTTGAACCGACCTTTCTCAATTGCATCCTGCACAACATTGCGAAACACAACACACATGTTAGTTGAATGAGATGCACTGTTGTGCCATTTACAGTATCGTTTCCCTTTTAATTTTTCAGCTGGCGGGATAGTATGCCCCCCAGTCAACTTAATTTGACCATCTTTGTAAAGCTGGTCGAAAATCAGTTCCGATTTTGAGATATCAAAGGAATATTTTCTAGTTTGAATCGGAGCACGATTGGGCTTTCCACCTTGTGGTTCCCCCTCGGCCTTGGCTAGAGAAGCACACACATATGGCTTCCCCTGCACAATCTCGGCCAAATCAACCTCAACTTCGTCAACATCGTTGCCGACATTATTCACACCATAGTTTTCAAAATTAGGGAAATATTGTCCGCGAGAGCCACTTCTCTTATGTTCTTCTTCACGGAGAAGAGATTCATATCGAACAGCGCAGGACATCAATTGAAATAAATCAGAAAACTCCCTATCTTGAAACTTTTTACGCAGTTCAAAATTCAATCCACCCTGGGCCAGTTTAACAAACTCGCGTTCTGTCAAGTTCACAAAACAGCGATTTCTTGCATTTTTAAAGTTTGTTAAAAAGTGTTCTACTGTTTCTCCTGGCTGTTGGCGCATTCGTGCCAAGTCTGCCATTGTCACTTCTGGCTCAGAACGGTAAAACTGGGCATGGAACATTTGTTCCATTTGCTGCCAAGTTTGAACCGAGTTCGATGGCAAGTTGACGTACCATGCGAATGCAGGGCCGGTCAACGAGTTGCCAAACAAACGCAACTTCAAGAAATCACTCACATCGCCACACTGAACCGTGAATCGTCCAACATGCTCGACGGTGGACTGATCCCCAGTCCCGCTGAAGGTGATGAAATCAGGCACGCGAAAACCACGTGGAAAGGGGTAGTATCTATCAACCCAATCCGGATATGGTTTTCGATACACCGGCGGCATCGCTGGTCTAATCCCTAAACCAAACTGATCCGCCAGCATCTGTGCTACTTGATCTCGAATCGCATTAACGTCTTGCCCCCCGAGTTGCCCCCCTTGTGGTATGAATCCACCAGGATCCATGCCAAGCCCGCTTGGAGGCGGAGGCACGTTTTGTGGGTAGCCGCGTGGCGGAACATGATCATTGTTGATCGTTCCTCCACCACCAGCACCGCTCATCGGAGCCGCGTAAGGTCTGGCCTCCGGAATATTTTGTGGACCCCCACCGTGAAACGGCGGTGGTTCAACCCGAGTGTGAGCGGCAGTGCTAGTCTCGCCAAGATTAACTCGCGGAGTTGGTGGGTTCATCACCGGTGTCGGCGAAGCTCCTTGTCTTGGCGGACTAATTCGAGCACTGTTGTTTGGAAAACCAGCTTCGCTGTTCAAATTGTTTTCACCGTTTAGCGGCAAATCCCTAGGTTGCGTTACTGGTCTACCCAAGAGCTCCCTGATTTCATTCATATCACGTAGATTTTTATCCCCGAAAACATCAAAATCATGTCTGTTTTTAGTCACAACTTCAAAGAGTTGGCCTAAACGCCTATCAACACGAGACTCAAGAGAATCATGTCGTGCAGTTAAAGCGTCAAAACGTTGATTTACCTCGCCTTTGAAGCCTGCGAACTCATTGTTGAGGCTAGCAAACATGCGACGGTTCTCCTCCATGAAATGGCGGATTGACAAATCTCCAGTCGGCCCAGCTGTGGACGGCGGATTCTCGGACCCGCCGATGTCTTCAGCACCGATTCCTTGGCCTCCTTCAATGTTGGCCACATGTTCCTCCACGATTCCGGGCGGAACATCCCCTTCCGGATTCCTTCGTCGCGGAGCCATTCGAACACACGCGTCCCACCGGGTGTGCCAATTTGTTTCGTTGGCGAAACTCGTGTGTTAACTGTGCACGGTTTTCAAGAAAAACACAAAAACACACGTCAATCACAACCGTCAAATATCCGCCGCCGGTGTCGGCGCCGTTGATTTGATCGATTAAAACAGAAACAAAGACGATCGTCAAATGGCCGCCGCCGGTGTCGGCGTCGTTGATTTGATCGATACACCTTTGACTTCTAATCAAACAACTGTTATTCGGTTCAACACCTCTCCAAACTACGTTCGAACGAGGGTGTTCGAATAAACAGAAAATCGAACCAGGAGTGTTCTAAGTTACGTTACCTCTACTCCTATGGAGGTTCCTCTGGAGAGCTCCGCGACTACGACTACAAGCTACGATCTACGACTCTGCAAAGGAGTTCTTTGACAGAGCGGTTCTACGAAACTAGAGAGAAAAAGGATAATTCTGCAATGGTGCAGTTGTGATTTGATTTTGCCGTCCTGAACTTCTCTCTCTTCCCAATCTTTATACTTCGCGCTTCTCCTCGTCGTAGTAACTGCCTTCGCGCCTTTGTCTCCCACGTCTTCATTCCCGTCATCCGTGCAGGTAACTTCCTCCTTGTTGCGTGATAATCACGTGCCATCGAAACCGCTCCTGTTTGCAGAAACTCGGCGAAACGACCTACAACCTTGTCCATGTAACGATGCCGTTTCACCAAACGGTGTCGTTTTATAATCCAACTCGACTGCCCCGACCCGGTTTAACCAACGACATTGTTAGTCCATCAAACAACGTCGTTTTCTACTCTTGCGCCGTCGTTGGGCTTGGCGGGCCACCCTTGGCCGAACTCTGAACCACTGCGATATCGTTTTTAATCAAACGATATCGTTTATGATACCGCGATGTCGTTGATACCTCCTGCGGCATCGTTTAATCTTTCCGTGGCATCGCCTTTCACTAATCGATGCCGACCTTGTACTGCTCCATCCCGGTCCCATCAAACAATGTCGTTTATCATTCCACGACATTGTTCTCTACCAAACGGTACCGTTTTTCTTGTCTTGCGGTGTCGTTGAGATTGCCGGGCCACTCGCCAAAATCCAAACCATCGTGGTATGGTTTTTAACAAAACGACATCGCTTAGTAATACTACGGCGTTGTTGATGCCTTAAACGGTGTCGTTTTACTTCTCCGCGGCATCGTATTAAACGATACCGTCTAAAATAATAATAAAATACTAATTAATTAAATCTGCCCTCATTGTTAACTCACCGTCAAACTCTCACCCCCGGCGTCGTTCTCAGTTAAACAACATCGTTTCCTTGTCCCGCGATGTCGTTGAACTTTTGAGCTTCGCGACACTGTTTTAATTTTAACACTGTCGTTTGCTAATCCGCGGTACCGTTGGGCCTACTCGCGGTACCGTTTTGAATTAAACGACACCGCTGATTTAGCCAACAAATATTAATCCATGGAAACGCCGCAATCGGCGCTCGCATTGGGCCGTGTGAATTTTGGTCACTTGCCCATCTGTACCGCTTGCCAGGCTCTCGCGGCACCGTTTTTAAATCCGCGGTACCGTTTTAACTCTCCGCGGTACCGATTTTCCCCTTCCAATAAGGAATAAAAATAATAATTAATTATAAACAAACTCCCTTCCCAACACCTACACTGCGCGGCCTCTCTCCAGCTTCGCGGTACCGCCGAGATTCCTCGCGGCACCGATTTTCTGTTTCGCGGTACCGTTTTAACTCTCCGCGGTACCGATTTTCCCCCTCCAACAAGGAATAAAAATATTAATTAATTATAACCAAAACTCCTTCTCCAACAAGAAAGCACACGCGCGGCCCTTTTTTATTCTTCGGTATCGTTTCCAGTACCGCGGTACCGCTGAGCCTCCTTGCGGTACTGTTTTCTCCAAAGGAATAACAAATAATAATTAAATAATCAAAACTCCTCCTCACCCTTCATTAAACGAGCGGCCTCTTTATTTTCGGCCGGCGGTGTCGTTTCCGGTGTTGCGGTACCGGTCAGCTTCCTTGCGGTACCGTTTTTCTGTTTCGCGGTACCGTTTTAACTCCAAACGATACCGTTTTACTTCAAACGACGCCATTTTTTGCCCACGGTATCGAATTAAATGCCGAGACTATTTAATGCGGCATTTAATTTCGGGACAAATTAATTTTAGGTGTCAACAATACCCATGCCTCTGTTTTCTCAAGAACTCCTTCTCCAAAGATAAACTACTTTTTTTTGTCAATTTAATTGATATTATTATTGTATCATTGAATGATACGGTAATTGAGAATTGAGATTATAATCTTTGGATTTTGGTTTCTTTGAGAAGAATAAGTCGGGTAGGAGTCATTAATGGCGGGGTTGGAAGATTTTTTGGGGGAAATCAAGTGGGTATCATTCGAAGATATTTATGAATTAATTTGTGAAGATACTCTGTTTTTTTCATTTGGTGCAGACAGGGGAGGTGTACTTGCACAGAAGCAACGCATCATCAGCTTCGCCGTCGTCCTCCTCCGACCACCACCGCCACAAGTTCAGCCAAACGTTCCCCAAGCTCCAGGATTTGAACTTCCCGCCGTCGCCGTCGAGAATCACGCTCAACCTCTTCGACGAGAGCAGCCTGGAGCTGAAACTGACCGCCGCGGTAGCAGCCAACTACCAAAGTGTCTGCACTCTAGACAAGGTCAAATCAGCGCTTGAGAGGGCGGAGAGGGATCCTGTATACCCCGCGGTGGCGGGAAGGAAACGGTTCCCGGCGAGGAAGTCGTCCCTGTCCCCTTCTTACTCGTCGTCGTCTCTGTTTCTGGCTTCAGGGGAGGAAGAAACAGAGGAAGCAGGTTCCCATGTGGAAAGGATTGAAGCGGCGGTGGAGGTTGGGTGGGTAGGGTATTAGGTTTTTTATTTTTTTATTTTTTAATGAAGTGGAAAATATAGAAATTTATTTTTTTTATTTTTAATAATTTTTTAGTTGCCACGTCACTAACTTAACGGTCAAATTTGAGAGTTGACTGCCACATCAGCCAAAGTTAACGGAGTTGGACGGAGAGTGACCAAACGTGAACGGTTTCAGTAAATTAAAGTACCATCAATGAATTTAAATGTTTCGAGTGACCAAACTTGAACGTTTTTTGTAATCTCAGTGACCAACCATGCAATTACCCCGTTAAAATAGTTGAACAATTCAAAAGATCAACATCATATTGTATGCGACATTTTATTGACTAATCGACTAAAATCCTTTTAAGCAATGAAAGAAAAATTCCATGCAAGGGAAACGACTCCTAAAGACCAAACTAAAATGATCTGTCAAATATTGATCATGATTTTGATTAAAGTAGAATTTATCTCAATCGCGTCAAGAATATCGTCAATTGTGTGCTCTTCTTCGTCCTTCCCTATCTTGATAACGGTGTACTCACTTGTTGGATTAGTAATGTTGTAATTTGTGAGCTTGATGTCGAACTTCAACGTCATTCCCTCAATTTGTATAATGATGGTAATGACATACTTGTTGAAGTGCACAATATTCTTTAGGTGGTTAATGCAAAATCTCCAAATTATTCATTCAATAATACATAACAGTGTCATAAGGTAAGATAGGTGGCCAAAAGAAAAACGTAGTCTCATGTTCATTTTTTAATCTAAGACACCAATGTCTTGGAATTTGTTTATGTTAACCCTATTTAATTTAATATTGTACTATGTCGGAAGCTTTTTTTTTCCTTTAGAAACAAAATCAATGCATTCAACGAAAAATAATATAAATTATGTTGTTGAATAGTAAATATCCAACTTGGCATCTATATTCATCAACGTACTAATATCAAATCCACTTTCATGTCAATAATGGTTGAATTACCACGTTGTTGTTGTTTTTAATCTTGTTGTACATTTCGCATAAGTACTCGTCAGAATCTTCATCGAGTTTTGTGGACAGGTTTCACATCCAACATAGCACCACCAATTCTTAACTTTGGTAACTTTGCGTTTGACGAAATACATATTTTCCTACACATTATAGAATTTTTTATTATTTGATAGTCAAATTACATAACATATGCAACACATGAACTATAGCTAACATCAAACTTCAAAAGTCTCCAGCATGCCTCACCTGATGTGATGTATAGACAGTCTAGAAATACTTTAGGGGTCGTTTGGAAGTTGGGAGTCTATGAATATGTGTATTCTTACAATGTATGTATTCTAAGTGTAGTGATTGTAAGAAATAGATGATTGTAAGAATATGTTGTTTGTTAGTTGTGATCTCACTTTTAAAGAATATAAGGATTCTCACTTTAATGTAAAAAAGACTTATATAACCTTGAAGTTCTCTTTATATAGTCAATTAAAGAAGGGGCAAATATGAAATATATATATAAAAAATAAGGATAAGAGGTGCAAAAAAGCAATTACAAAAGTAAAGCAAAAGAATCTCACCTTTTTGTAGAGATTCTAAAATGAATGATTCTAGCCATTTGAGATTCTAAAGTGTCAATCAAATGCATGCATTGTGGATAAGTTTATGTCAAAAGAACGATAGATTGTAAAGAATACACACATTCACAGAATCACTCATTTAGAATCCTAACTTCCAAACGACCCCTTAATCTCATCAATGCAAATGCATGTGCTGAAGATTTTTCTTGATTTTGGTGTTTTCCATTTCCACTTGGTTTAGATGCCAAAGTCGTCATTGCTATGTTTTCAGGTTCGTTGATATATTTGAAAAATTACATGGTAGCTCTAAACTAAATAGTAAATTGATTGTACGATTATCTAGTGAGACTCCATTCACCATATTTGAAATGTTGTTCTCTCAAAGCCGATACCTTGCAAAACCATTGCCATCAATAGTTCTTTGGCTGCAGTATTTATTCAGAAAATGTTTAGAGCATACACCATTGTTTGATAAATTCTCTTCAACTCGAACTTATGTGCATCAATTTCTAAAGATGTAAAATGTTTGTGGTAGTTTTGTAAGATCTAGCAGTGTGAAATAGTTAGAGAGATTATAACCAATTGATGATTCATTGATATTCAAATCATAAGAAAATTTATTCTGCAATTCAGATAGAGAGGGATTAATTAGAATCCACTACACCTTCTGGTGGTATAAAAATAGCTCTCTTTTTCCCCGAATAACGCAAGTCATGGACCTACATTAAATTGTAAGATGCATATATTTATGCTAATAAAAAAAAGTACACTTGCATTCAATTTTTAACGAACAAATTGAAACATTATTTAGTTGTTTGGATGACTCTCCACGTAAAGTGTGTCTTCGTTGCATAGAACTACAACAGGGTAGCGCTCAAAAAAGGAATATTTAGCCTAAAGCTTAAGTGAGTGAGAAGTGTTCTTTCATTCTTTCTTTCTTTTCTCCCTTTATTTTATTAACCAGAAACCTCAATCCCACGTGCCACTTTGTGGCAGCACGGTCTACTAAACCTGGGGAGTACCTGCATCAGCAACATTTTCAAGGCATAGCACACGATACTGGGGGGAGACTTCCTCTCCAACACTCGCAGACTCAGCTGTGTTACCTTTGACTTTTCTCCCTTCGTTTGTCTGCCATGTTGTCGTAATAATGATACGTAGTATATAAATGTTCGATGTAATCGATCACCTAGAAAACTAAAGGGACACTTTTGCTGTTGCAAGACTATATAAAAACATTACGAAACCCTAACAAAGATTGGTTTTTACATTATATGGAATTGGGAATCTACAGTGAAAATGAGAGCAAGATATGAGAAATTTTACAATGCTATATAGTATTGGTGCTATAGGTTTTTGCCTTTATGGTACAACTTAAAATTGCACATTTACGTTATGGTACTTTAGATTGTACCTATACTTTTTGTACAAATTCTTTTATGGTATAATTTTAACTTGTACCTTTATGTGATGGTACAACTTCAAGTTGTAAAGTTTGTACCATAACATAATGGTATAAATTGCTTTATGGTACAACCTAAACTTATACATTTAATGTTATTGTACAACTTTGAGTTGTACATTAAAACACCAATGTTATATATTACAGTAGAAATGCTCGCAAGATATAGCATAAAACTTTATTTGACAGCGACAGCCGAGGCCCGAGAGGAAGTAAGCGTACGGTGGGGAAGAAGAAAGTAAAAACCTGGAGCATATACTCTTGGAGAATACAATGTTGTACAATGAGCAAGTACAGGTCAAGCCTGATCCGGAGACGCTCGAAGTCCTCATCACTGCTGCCAAACAAAAGGTGAGAAAATTTTCCCTGTTTCCTAACCGAGCAGATTCTCGCATCCTTCCTGAGCTGAAAAATTTTCATTCTTTTTCTGGTCTCCTGTGGAATTATGGGCCCACATAATTTAAAGCCCATATTCATCCTCCCTTCACTAATCACTAGTGAGCATGAGCTTTAATTTTATAGCTCGTAGTGAGCATGGTTTGAGCTTGAGTTGAGCTGTTGTCTATTGAGTCTGAGGTTGAGCTGCGCAAACCTTGGCTTAGCTTAATTAAAGAGTTAACACTGATTAGCCAAATTTATCTCACATTTTTTTTATTAATTAGTCAAATTTTAATTTCTAGAACAATTTTGTTAGTAATATTGACTTGGTAACTTGTGATATGTCTCTTTTCTCTTTCCTAACAAAATGAAAACATAAAATTTATACCTGATTTTTCTTTCCATAAATAAAAAAAGATAAAAATTTCCTAATCAAAAGTAATAAAACTACTTCTTTTCTTTTCTCAATATTTGAAGCATCAAAATTTCTTTTTTCTTTTCTCCCAAAAAGTTGAAATCGTCAAAAAATTTCACTTCTTTCTATTCCTATAAACCAAAGCACCAAAAATCTCCTTATTTCTTTTCCCAAAAATTTAAGCACTCATTTCCCTCTTTTTTTTATTTCCAAAAAATTGAAAACACACAATTTCCAACTTTCTCTTTCCATTAATCAAAAGCACCAAAACTTTTCCTTCTTTCTTTTTATTAAACATACATAATTTCAACTTAATTTGATTTTTTGAACTTTCCTTTATAAAATAAAAAATAGTTTTACTTAGACTTAGAACAAACAAATTTCATTTTAAAAGACTATAATATATAATATAGTAATTATTCGGGTCAATCGGGCGGGTTACGGGTCAGTCGGATTCTGGTCAATCGGGTTCGGGCCAATCGGGTTGCGGGTCAATCGGGTTCGGGTTAATCGGGTTGCGGGCTAGTTGGGTTACGAGTTAATTGGTCTCGGGTCAATCGGGTTGCGAGTCGGGCGGGTTGCGGATTATTGACTTTTAGTCAACTCGGGTTGCGGTCGGGTTGCGGGTCGGGTTAGTCGGGTCGGGTTCTGTTTTGACACCTATAATCACTACCCATATTCGTCCTCCTTTTACTGCCCATGTGAATTAAAATACTGATTTTACCCAAAGGGCCCTCCGTACTCAACGTAGGAGCCAGAGATTTTGAGATTGATGGGGTTCTGGAGGACAACCTCCATATAGTATTGGTTTAGATGGCCCTCCGTACTCAACGCAGGAGCCAGAGATTTTGATATTGATGGGGTTCTGGAGGACAACCTCCATATAGTATTGGTTTAGATTTAGATTAGATTAAATTTAGAAGTGTATTAATTGAAGAAAAAGATAGGATGCTCTCGCTTCCGCTTTCTGCAGGCAGACTTACCGTCAACGGCGCTAACTACTAATCTAGGATGGCCGTCGGACGACCACATATCAAGCCAACCGCAACAGGGATCGGGGTCCGGGGACGCCTTTAGCTAGCCTGCAACAATCTCTGAATTTCAGAGCGGCGCTCACAGGACAGGAGCAACGCATCAACCTCCAAGCAAGACTACGCAGTGGACGTATGTAGGCGCTCATGATCTGGAGCCGTGATCTTTTCAGGGAGAACTTTCAGATTAGCTCGAGCTAGGGTTTAAGCGGAAAAAAGAGACGCGACGATATGGGAAATGCGCAGAAGAGCGAGGGATCTCTCTGACTTTCATTTTATACCTCAAGGAAGAACAGTCTGCTTTACGCTACTAAACAGTGAAAACGAAAATGTAAAACTGAAATACAAATTGACTGTAAACGTAAAGCCACTTGGCACAATCTGATTTGTCATAACTGGTTCCACCCAACGGTAAGTTCCAGAACTCCACAACGTCGTCGTATTGCTCCTTCGCTTGAGTTGGATGGAAGGGAACCCATAAACGTTTCCGTTTCTGGGTGAGGTTTCTTCTTCACTTGTTAAGAACACTCTGCACTTCTTCACTTCTTCTGCAGAGCTTCATCTTCATCTTCTTCACTTAATACTCTCCCACAAGCTGGCGAGTAAGCATTGTGAACTCCCAGCTTGTCCAGGAGAAACTTCAACCTGTATCTGGTCATTCCCTTTGTAAACAAATCCGCTACTTGATCATCAGCCCTCACATGATGCAGCTTAATCAATCCTGATTTCAGCCTCTCTCTTGTAACATGGCAATCAATTTCAATGTGTTTCGTTCTTTCGTGAAACACAGGATTTTCAGCGATGTGTAAAGCGGATTTATTGTCACAAAATAAGGAGATGGGTAATGGTACCTTGATTCCCATCTCTGCAAGCAAATTCCTCAATCACTGGACTTCACAAACAACCTGAGCTAAGGCTCTATACTCTGCCTCTGAGGAAGACCTAGACACTGTGGTCTGCTTCTTGGTCTTCCAAGTTATCAATGAGGTTCCCAAGAACGTACAGTAGCCAGTAAGTGATCTCCTTGAGTCAGGGCAACTAGCCCAGTCAGCATCACAGTATCCAGAAAGCTCAAGTTTAGAATCTGACCTGAAGATTAAACCTTGTCCAAGAGTCTGTTTGAGGTACCTGATGACTCTGTGAGCAGCCTGCAGATGTTCAACACGAGGAGCAGATTGGAACTGAGCAAGCTGTTGTACAGCATAAGTTATATCTGGCATTTGATGGTCAGATAATGTAAACGCCCTATTAACCTCCTGTAAATACCTGCATCTGCTAATAATTCTCCCTGTTCTGTAGAGAGTTTAACATTACAATCCACTGGAGAAAGACAGCCTTTAGCTTCTACAAAACCAGTGTCATCCAAAAGCTCAAGGCAATATTTCCTTTGACAAACAGAGATCCCTCTATGATCTCTAATGACTTCCAAACCAAGAAAATAACTCATCTGGCCTAAGTCCTTCACCTTGAATTCTTTGCTCAAAAAGGTTTTAAGCTGCTGAATGTCACCTAGGTTACTTCCAGCAATTAATATGTCATCAACATACACAAGTACTACCACAATTCGCCCTTGTATCCACCTCACAAACATTGAGTAGTCAGAGGCAGTTTGTGAGTAGCCATTCTTCAACAAAGCATTGGCTAATTTAGAGAACCACTGTCTACTTGCTTGTTTGAGTCCATACAAGGATTTCTTAAGTTTAAACACCATACCTGAGTCCTTAGGCACATCAACTCCAGGAGGAATTTCCAAATACACCTCCTCCTCTAAGTCCCCATGGAGAAATGCATTAGAAACGTCCATTTGGTGAATATGCCAATCCTTGGAAGCTGCAACTGCTAACAAAGTCTTCACTGAATTTATCTTTGCAACAGGAGAATAAGTATCCAGAAAATCAATGCCATATATTTGAGTATATCCCTTAGCCACTAGACGTGCTTTGAACCTTTCTATCGCTCCATCAGACTTGTATTTAACTTTGAAACCCCATTTAGCACCTATAGGTCTCTTACCTGGAGGTAGCTTAACTACTTCCCAGGTCTGGTTCTCATACAGTGCAAATATCTCTTCCTTACAAGCTTGCAACCAACGAGGATCTTTACATGCTTCTGCATATGATGTTGGTTCCTCAATGCATAGTACATTTAAAGCAAAGGCCTTCTGGGAAGCTGTGAGATGATCATAACCAACAAGATGCCAGATGTGATGTTTGTTAGCTGTGGTGGCCATACTCACGTGATAGTCCTTGTGCCACACAGGAACAGTCCTATGCCTGGTAGACTTCCTTAGAAACTCAGCTTCATCAGAGTCTTCATCAGGGAAAACTTCAATCTCCATATCCTCCCCCTCAGACTGCAAACTGATGGGTGAAACACCACTAGAAGCTGTAGGTAGTGAAGTAGAGGAAGAATCTGGAGTAGAAGAGGGACTAGGAAGAGGAGTGGAAACAGGTGAAGAAGTAGAAGGATCAATAGTGGGAAGGGAACAGGAAGCAGTGTCAGTAGCTGAATCAGGAAATGGTAAGTTTGCAGGCTGAAGTGTAGGGACAACAAGGATAATTTAAGGAGTAGGTGAGTTTGGTAAAGGGGTAAGATGAGGTGAAATGAGGTCAGGAATAGAGGTAGAAGGGGAATTTTGAAAGGGAAGAATGGACTCATAAAAGATCACATCCCTGGATATGAAGAAAGAGTGTGAGTTGAGGTCAAAAAGTTTGAATCCTTTGATTCCAGTGGGGAAACCAAGGAAGATGCATTGCCCTGCTCGAGAATCAAATTTGGTTCTATCCCTGTGAAGAGTAGAAGCATAACAAAGAGATCCAAAAACCTTTAAATTGGTAAGAATGGGGGGTTTGTGGTATAGAAGTTCAAAAGGAGATTTATTGTCAATAACAGAACTAGGAAGCCTATTGATTAAGTAAACTGCGTGAAGAACACAGTCACTCCAAAATCGAAGCGGAACACCAGATTGGAAACAGAGTGCTCGAGCTACATTGAGGATATGCTGGTGCTTCCTCTCTACTCGAGCATTCAGCTCAGGAGTTTCTACACAGGACTGTTGATGAATGATGCCTTTATCAGCATAGAACTCTGCTAGGTGAAACTCAGATCCTTGATCACTACGAATGATCTTAACTGACTTAGAATACTGCTTGTCAACCATAGTACAGAAGCTTTGCAACAAGTAACCAGCTTCTGATTTAAACTTCATTAGAAACACCCAGACAGCTCTAGAATAGTCATCAACAACAGTAAGAAAGTAGGAATAGCCTTCATGAGACTTAGTTGCCAATGGTCCCCAAATGTCTACATGTATCAAATCAAAAACAGCAGCTGCTCTACTACTGCTAACAGGGAAAGAAAGTCTTTTGTGCTTAGCAAAATGACATGTTTGACAATGAGAAACTACATTCCTATCACTAGGTAATATCTGCTTCTCTTTCTCTTTGCCAGGATGTCCTAAACGCCAGTGCAAAGGTTGATGTTTTGTGGTTGAAAGTTGTAAGAAAGGGCTGCTTGTGGTGTAGGTAGTAGTGGTCCTTTGGTCTTGGTGTGTAGTTGGTATAATCCATTACTCTGGCTTGCCAAACCAGTCCTATTTTGGGTCACCAGGTCCTGAATTTGACAAGAATCGGACTCAAAATGTAAGGATATGGGTTGGTCATGTGTCAATTTACTCACTGAGATCAGGTTGACTGTGAAACTAGGCACTAATAGGACGTGTTCTAGAGACAAATATGGAGACAATTGGACTTTTCCTACATGACTAACCAACACCCTAGTACCATTAGGCAAGTAGACAAACTGATCTCTCACTGGAGTGGACTCAGCAAACAAATCAATATGGCAAGCAATGTGGTCTGAAGCACCAGTATCCAAGACCCAGGAATGAGATAGGGATTCTGACTTATGCTGCATAAAGGAGGATAGAATAAATTTACCAGCATAAGTAGGGAAAGGAGATGTGCTATTAGCCACAGAGAAAGCCAAATGGTTAATTGGTGATGAAGCTGGATATGAAGGTCCAGATGAGGGGACTGTTTGCAGCAAGTATCTGAGCTTTTGGAGCTCCTCAGAGGAGAAACTGAAGCTTTCTTTAGAAGATACACTTCTGGATTCACTGCTCAACTTTGACTATGAGTTGGCTGTGTCACTTTCAGTTGAAGATTCTCCCTGAGTTACTACTGCAGCAACTCCTCTAGCCATTCTCAGCTTCTTGTTCTTCAAACGATAACATTCTTCTTTGACATGTCCTTCCTTCTTACAATAGCGACAAAAAATTTTCCCATCTGGAGAATCTCCTTGCACTTCAAGGGCAACTGTCTGCACACCTCTGGTGATTCCCTTGTCTGCTTTCAGCTTCTGTTCATGCTGTAAAACATCATTAATAGCAACTTCCACAATAGGGAGTGGCTTCATCATGAGAATCTGAGTATGAACGACATCAAATTCAGGTCTCAAGCCTTTCAAAAATCGAATCAGATAGTCAGTCTCCTATTTCTGCTTGAAGGCCTCAACTGAGTTCATTGTGGGGCACAATTGCAATCCACAATTGGATGATACTGGAGATATTCTTCCCACAAACCCTTTAGGGCTGTGTAGTACTGAGTAACACTCTGGGTTCCCTGTTTGCAAGCAATGATTTGATCCTCCATGTTCGACAATTTAATGGCATTAGTAAAACCAAAACGAGCCTTAAGCTGTTCCCATAAGGTTCGAGCCACCTCGTGCTGCATCACACTTCGTTGAATTTCCTTCTCCACAGAGTTCAATATCCAGCACAAAACCAGAGTATTACAAGCATCCCAAGTACTGTAAGTTAGATCGCCTATAGTAGGCATAGCAATTGAGCCATCTATGAACCCAATTTTGTGCTTCATCTTCAGAGCCATTCGGACAGCTCGTTGCCACATCTGGTAATTTGTACCATCCAAAACTTCCGAGACAATAGATTGCGAGATATTTTCGTTTGGATTGATATAGAAGGGATTACCAAATTGCAGATCTGTGCGCTCATTGTTGTTAGATCCATTCGTCGCTCCTGAACTCGCACCACCGAAACTGCCAAATGGAATACCTCCCGGAGGAGTATTCGGCAGCGGGATGTTGTGTGGTGGTGTCGACGCCATTGCAGGTTACTGGAACAGCAACCGGCTCTGATACCATTTCAGATTAGCTCGGGCTAGGGTTTAAGCGGAAGAAAGAGACGCGACGAAATGGGAAATGCGCAGAAGAGCGAGGGATCTCTCTGGCTTTCATTTTATACCTCAAGGAAGAACAGTCTGCTTTACGCTACTAAACATTGAAAACGGAAATTTAAAACTGAAATACAAATTGAATGTAAATGTAAAGCCACTTGGCACAATCTGATTTGTCATAACTGGTTCCACCCAACGGTAAGTTCCAGAACTCCACAACGTCGTCGTATTGCTCCTTCGCTTGAGTTGGATGGAAGGGAACCCAGAAACGTTTCCGTTTCTGGGTGAGGTTTCTTCTTCACTTGTTAAGAACACTCTGCACTTCTTCACTTCTACTGCAGAGCTTCATCTTCATCTTCTTCACTTAATAAGAACCGGAGCTGAAAGTTTCTGCAACCTTCAAAGATCGCCTCTGCCAACCATGGAAGAAGACGCTCGTGGTTCGCTTGTTGGTACAGTCAGTATCCTACTCTTATATGTGTTCCCAACTCATATGGAAGTGGAGACTCGTGGCAGCCATGGGCATAATGGATCTTAACAACAACACATTCTTGGTCACTTTTACAAATGACCAGGACTATCTTAGGGCCTTAACAGGAGATCCCTGGGTAGAGGCTTTTTAGTATGCTATATAAAATGGGTGCTTTACTATGCTTATAGCCATTAGATTTTGTTAAATATAGTGAGCCGTTAGATCTTGTTAAATATAGTGAGCCATTGGATCTTGTTCGATTAATTATTTTTTTATTTTATTCTAGTATTGGCTACCTGTTGCACCAGTTGACAAGTTAATAATAATTAAAAAATTATATTAGAAGCTTCAGTGACTTCTCCGTTCCAATTTTCTTCGACGACTTCTATTCAAAAAAATAGATCGACGGCGAGTGCGACGCTGGGTAAAGGAAGAAATAAGGTTTCGTGGCATCTCCAGTCGATATAGAAGGGGGTGAGCAGGTCGACGGTGAACCAAATTCTGAAATAGGGTTTTTGCGGTGTCTCCTCTCCCATGATTGTGCTTCGTCGCCTCTTTGTTGTGCCACCGGCGCGAACACAATGGTGGCGTTTGCTCGTCGATTGTGAAGGTGGCGACAGCGATGGCGAATTGGATCTTCAAATAGGTTGACGACGACACTGTAACTAGGGACTGAGCAGGGATTCATTGGGTCTTCAATTGGTTGCAGCTTTGCTGTGTTTCTTCCTTCAAGCTTTCAGGTAATAAAGATGATCCTCAGATTCTGAATGTTTCTCCATTTCTCACTTCAAATCCTTCTTCTTTCACTTGCTACTTCTTTCTTATCGTCTGACTAAAAGAACCCCAAACTCGGCCCTCATTTGTAGAGACAACTATTCCTTCTTTTTCATCATTTTAGCTCACTATAAGTTTCAATTATGATTGTTCTTATATAATGCTTCTGGGTTTCATGGAAAGTGTATGAAATGTGATGACTTGGAGATCATCATTAGGGAATTGAAGATTGTCTGTGAGTGTATCGTCAATTGGGTTTGTTTGTTTTTGTTTTGCTGCATTGATCATTACCATGGACATTCATAACCTTAAACGATGTTGCTACTTCTGTCTAGTTGATAATCCAATCGATTTGTAGTCTTGTATTAGGATTGCAGGTGTCGCAAAAAGACTAGAAATGCAGGTTGTGTTCAATCCTGTACTATCTGGTTTTGTGTTCAATCTTGTACTATCTGGTTATCACTCTCAATGAAATTAAATCCTCTTCTATTGTAGATAATGACTCGTAGATTGCATGTCAATAGTCTTGGATTAGTGTAGCTGATACTCTCTGCAAAAACTGTTGGTCTATGGTGTTCATGGCATCTTGTATGCCCTCTGGTTTGTGGGGTGATGAAATTGCTTACTAAGACAAAAAGGAAAGAAAGAAAACAAAAAACTCAAACAGAGCATAATAGAGAGATAGTAGAGGTAAAGCAAAGACATGTTAATCTCGAAAACTAAAACAGACCACGGTTTATTACAGTTGCAAAAGACATAGTGACATATATGAACATATTTTGATATTAGGGGTTGTTTGGATGGGTTATTCAAACGAGTTATTTCGGTTGGAATAACTCAGAATGAGTTATTCTGGCCGAAATAACTCGTTTGGATGGAAAATAATGATATGCGTTATTTGATCATGAGTTATTTATAAATAAATAATAAATGCGGTATTTAGAATACCACATGCGGAGGAGTTATTCACAAATAATGGGTTTTGAGGGCTTTTTTATTCCAATCTTGTCCCTGCTTATTTTTTGTAAACCCCACTTTGTCCTTCTTGCATCATATCGAGACAGACTAACCATTTGCTTCTTCCTTCTTCTCATTCTGCTTGCTCCCGTCTCTCTCTCCTGGCGAACAGCTCACGAGTGAACAGAACAATCGCCTGCGGCATCGGCCTGCTATTAGCACAAGGAAGCTGCCGGAGTTAGCGGATCGTCTGCTAGGGTCGGTGAGTGAATATTCTTCTCTATTTCTTGTATCGTGTTCCTCTCCCTCTCTTGCCATGTTCCACATTAGTATTTTCCGATTTAGGGTTAGAGAAGGGTTATAAATACAAGGGTTCATCTGATATCCTATATCTATGGAGTTTGCGTACATTCAATCTGAAACAAAATCAAAACATAAATGACAAGACATACCGCAATGAATATGTCCCAAACTGCCTTGTCTGCATTTATACATTCTTGCACCGGATCCCAACCAAATCCGCTAAGCCCACGCATCATGACGGTCGAATGAAACCAGTGTTTCAGCTTCTTGTACCTATTCTGAATCGTACGCTTTGCTTTTAGACCACATTCGGGCACTTTCTTCTCCATCATCTTTTGTATCTGCTTAAACACACCGTTCTTGCAAGTTCCATTGGTGATGAATCCACTCTCTGTCAGCTCCAGCAAACATTCCAGGAAGGGACCATCATGAGCTGTATCACAGAAGTTGTATTTTGCTTTGGAGGCATCTCCCGTCTCCCCAACAACTTTCTTTCTCCTCCCCATACCTGAAAACATTCATACATGACATGGCATTTCTCAATGGCAGAATATAAACATGATACTCATTTACACTAGTAATAGCACACAAAAGTGAGATAAACATGGCATAAGATAAACAGTTTGGCAATTTAAACAACATTACAAACCATGTTCTCGAGACATTTGTCCTACATTACATATTAATAAACTGACAAAAGGGACAACTTGGTAGCATTCAATGTTTCTTCTACCATATCTACCAAACAAACCATAAAGTTCAGCACCCTATTGCTCTGCCAGCAAGTGTTCTTACACTAGAAAAAACATGGAAAATTACAAAAGGGACCAAAACAAATCATAACATGTCTATCTATTTGCCCACATAGTAGTGGCCTTTTCATTGCGAAACTGGGTCCATTGTGCGCACGGTTGCATGCTAGTACCATCAATGGTCTCCACATCAATTGAAGGAATATGTTCGGGCTCTTCGTCCTGGTAATTTCTTTCAATCTCATCAACTCCATATTCATTCTTGATAAAATTATGTATTATACAGCAAGCTATAACTATTCGGGACACTTGCTCTGGAGTGAAACATGTTGCATTTCTCAAAATGGCAAATCTCATCTTCAGAACTCCGAAAATGCGCTCGATTACATTCCTAGCATATGAATGTTTCATGATGTAATACTCTTCAGCTGTTTCAGGTTGTCTGTTACCCCAATCTTTGAGATGGTATCTTTGACCCCTATATGGGGTCAAAAATCCAAGGCTGTTCGCATACCCGACATCACACAGATAGTAATTTTCTTCATTCAAAAGTATATACAGATTCAGTTATGCTATTCATTGAACAATATCATATGTAAGTTCCATTGAATTATATTCAAAATGTTGTACCTTCAGGCACAACAAGGCCATTTGGTCTAGTGAGAGCATCTCTAAGCACCCTACTGTCATGAGCACTACCCTCCCAACCAGCAAGACAGTATATGAATTCCAAGTTGGGAGTGCAAACACTTAGGACGTTCATAGAGATGTCACCCTTCCTATCTCGGTATCTAGGTTTGTCCTCAGTCAATGGACGAACATCAATATGGGTTCCATCTAGGGCTCCTAGGAACTTCTATTAACAGAAACAATTAGGTGTTAAAGTATAGTGTTGTTAAACATAGCAAAGTTGAATAAAAAGATTGAAAAGGCATAAAAATTGACCTTAAAATGCTTCCACCTACTGTTGGTACAGTTGTTAGGAATAGGAACCGGCTTCTTCATCAGCAGATTGTTCAATCTAATAACAGCTTTCAGCACACGATGAATTGATTGAGATATAGTCTCACTAGATCGTCGCAAATTCAATTGCAAAGTCCAATTCTTCTCGTCATGTGAAATGGTACGAAGAAAGGTATAAACCATCTCATCAATGTCTACGTTCCTAGTTTTCTTCAACCCTCCTTCTACAATAAGAACCTCACAAAACCTTCTAAATAATGTACGATTCATCCTGACTTGGTCAAAGGTATAGGTGTCACTTAGTCTGGTTGTGTTTCTAAGGTGCCTTTGCCTATCATAGTGCATATCCAAGTAGCTATCCAATGGTTTCCTAGCAAGTCGAGGTATAGATTGAAGTTTCTCTAAGATTTTAGCCAATTCCATCCCTAGACTCACATATATCACAATCAGATTCATGAAAGTGCTAATTGCAGCAACCACTTGTCACCTACGCGTCGGATTCAATGCGGACAAACGTGACATCCCTTACAAAACAGGAAATTTTGAATTAGTGATTTACATGATAACGCTCTCTTTTATGGAACGTCTTACTAAGCTTCCCAATGGTTTGCATTAAAAATAAAATGTGTTCCCAAAACCAGATTGAAAAGACCGAGCCATTTCATGAACATTGTAGAAAAGCACCCAAAACCAAATTGAAAGGGAAGCTTGTGATGAACAAAGTAAGTGCCCCAAGAAACAACAACATACAAATAAATCGACATCACAAATGGTTCCATAACAGCAGACCAAGCGAGTTGCCAAGAAAAACCCTCGACCGAAGCCGAGAAGGAGAGTGCATCACAACACATAAAAATGAACGAACAGAATAATCAGGAGAACAATACCCTTTTATTTTGTTTCAGATTGAATGTACGCAAACTCCATAGGTATAGGATATTAGATGAACCCTTGTATTTATAACCCTTCTCTAACCCTAAATCAGAAAATACTAATGTGGAACATGGCAAGAGAGGGAGAGCAACACGATACGAGAAATAGAGAAGAAGATTCACTCACCGACCCTAGCAGACGATCCGCTAACTCCGACAGCTTCCTTGTGCTAATAGCAGGTCGATGTCGCCGGCGATTGTTCTGTTCACTCGTGAGATGTTCGCCAGGAGAGAGAGACGGGAGCAAGCAGAATGAGAAGAAGGAAGAAGCAAATGGTTAGTCTGTCTCGATATGATGCAAGAAGGACAAAGTGGGGTTTACAAAAATTAACAAGGGACAAGATTGGAATAAAAAAGCCCTCAAAACCCATTATTTGTGAATAACTCCTCCCCATGTGGTATTCTAAATACCGCATTTATTAGTTATTTATAAATAACTCATGATCACATAACGCATTTCATTATTTTCCATCCAAATGAGTTATTCCGGCCGAAATAACTCGTTTGAATACCCCATCCAAACGACCCCTTAAGCTATTTACCAGGTACCTCCAATATAGAAGTATTTCGGCTTCAGTTTCATCAAAGAGTGTCTTCAACAAGACACATAGGCATGACGAAGGGGAACAAGTTTCTACTTTCTTTTGTTTGATTTGTTTTCGAGATTTATGTTCAGGTGTATCTTTTTTCAGTTGTTTCTAGCCATTTGGAATCCAACAGACCAACACCATGTTTTTTTAATAGAAAACCATGTCTTTTCTGGGTGTTAGCAACTTGAAGCATCTAAGAGAATATCATATAGACATGAATGATAGAGATTGAAATGAGCTCTTTTTTAGCAATGTTAAATGGTGCTACCATATTGGTGATGGGGAGATGGTTAGATGTTTCTATGAGGCATTATTTTAAAATTTTCCAACTGCACTCATTCTAAACTAGCTGTCGTCCTTTCACGAACCAGTAGTAAAATCAATTTCGGCTATACTTTATGAGTGTTCTTTTCACATATGAGGACGAGGATGATACAGAAGAAAAAGAAGCCAAAGAAGAACGAATGGCAAGCCCTTGAATGGCGAACATGAGTAAGGCAACAATGTGGAGTTCAATGTGAAAGGTCAAAATTCACAAACTCGAGTACTCTTTAGCCTACTACAATTTCATATTTCCCTGTTTAGAGATTATTTATCTTATGTTGTGTATTTTTTGGGTTAGATTTATTTGCATTCTTTAGAGGAGGGTTTGTGCAAGGTTCAAGTATGAGTTGAGAATGGTGGGTGTTGATTCATTTGGGAAGGGTTATCTTTTGGTCTTCCTCTTACAATTTTGTTCAGTTCGTTTTGTCAATTTCACCAACTGCAATTTGTTCATGTTACCCATGTCCCTTTTACGATATAGCTTGCGACTAGAAATGGATTTGGATCTTACCTCTTCGCATCCTCTCACATGGTTTAGTTCTGTAGATGATCATATCCTGTTTATGTTGTCAGTTAGTGTCCATTCTTCTCCCTTTGTAAGTTCTTATGTATAAAAGTCTTCCTTTTTCAATTATAGTTCTTGTGCTTGCTTTGTATGTTTCAGGGTTTTGTTCTATTTTGCCTCAGTTTATAGTTTTGTTATTTGTGTTTTTGGGATTATGGTGGTTGGATGGGTTTCATACTGAATTTGAAACGATTGCAATACTCAAGATTGAAGAGTTCGCCACTTTGAACTTCTAATTTAATGATCAGTGTCAAATAGTTTGTGTTGGTTGCATATAGACTGATGTTTCCTTATGTCCTTTGCAGGCATACCGACGCACTGGGAATGATTGAGCCATCATTCTAGGATATGATGGTCAGATGATGATGAAGAGGACATACTCAATGAGACGAAGTCCAATTCTCTTGCATCAAAGAGGCAAACCAGGATACAAAACATGAGCAGCTAATGTAAAACATGATCCCCCATTCTACATTATATATCCCCTGATGCTCCCCCCATCTAATGCAAAATCTTGATGTGTATTGGGTTCCTCTAAAAACTGAGCCACAATCATCTTTGGCGTATCGATTGGGATTTCTCAAAAGCTCATAATGAAGATACTGCAACTTATGTTCATTTTCGTCTACCAGGTTGGTAATTTGGGAGTTATAGTTATAGTTATAGTTATAGTTGTGGTTTGATTTTTGATTTCTCTGAAATTATTTATGTTCAGATTCTGTGGTAACCAGTGAAATAACAATTTGGTGTCATTTTCGTCTGTCAGGTTGACAATTTGGGAGTTACAGTTGTGGTTTGGTTTGTTATTTCTCTAAAATTATTTATGTTCAGATTCTGTGGTAACCAGTGAAATTATTTACAGCTAAAATAACATAGTTTGTGAACTTCTTTAGTCTTTAGTACCAATAAACAACTCTTCTAACTTCATTGAGATGGAGATTGTTCTTAGTTTCTACTTGCTTTAAGTCTTAGGATCTATCCCGAGAGGGCAGAAAATATCATATTCCTTTCTTCATTATCATTTTTTTCACATTTTCAAATGCCCGAACTCTGGCTTGAGAAAGCTTATTCATTATTGAAATTATAGCATTGTTAGTGACTGGCCATTATGTCGTTAGAATATGTGAGTTTGAGGAAGGAGGTGTTTTATTGAAACAGAAAGGAAGAATTACACAGAGAAGTTCCAGGGAACTAACAACAAACCCTAAGAAGAAATAGATCAAAGACTTCTTCATAAACAACAGCGAAAACTGATAGACCGATAATTATATATGTTTTCACCCCTATTCTGAAGCCGTTTGTGATGAGGAATCTCGTGTTTTAAGCCGATTTCACGCTAGGTTGTGTGTTTATGTCATATTTCAGGACCCAGCGTTGGAATCGAGGCGGAGAAACGAGTTCTGGGTCGAAAGGAGCGAAGTGGGGACAAAGGAGGCTGTTGGACCAAAATACCCGGCCAAAGGAAGAAATACCCGACCGGGTATTTTCTGGCCTTGACCGGGTATTTCTCACTTCGGGCGTCCGTGAGAAGCAGAAGGGGGCCCGGGCAAATGCCTTAAATCCCCGGTTGGGGATTATGGGGTAAGACCGGGGATTTTCCCTTTAAGTGAAACGACGAGTTTTGAAAATACCCAGTCGAAACCCGAAATGCCCGACCGGGTATTTCGACCGGGTATCGCGATGGCAGCTGATAAAAGGAAAAGAAGGCCAACTTTCAAAGGGTTCCGATTTTTTGAGAGAGAAAGCGATCCCTAGAGAGAGAAAGCGACGAACCAGAGTTCCCAAGTGCCATAGCTTGATCTTCATCACCATTGGAGCCCGGCTTGAGCTTGGAGAAGTGTGATTAAACGTCCAGGAGTAGAAATCCATCTTCACAGTATGATTTCCGCGTCTGAATCTGCTTTTGCTTCTTTCTCCATGGAGTAGTTTCCCCATTCATCTGGGTATGGGGAACCCTAGATTTGTATGCTAAGTCTGATTGTATGAACCCAAGTACAGAGTTTGTGAATTGATTATATTCGATTGAGGTTTGAATGATTGAATGACTTGAATCCTGATCAAATTCCTGTTGTTTCTGCTTTGACCTAGAATGAGAATATCTGCCTAGGTTGATAGAGTATCCTTAATCGAAGGTGGCGAATTGGTGACTTTAGTCGAGGAGCCAATTCGCTATTCTGTACCGATGTCAATTCGGTAGTGGAGGTTTGGTTCGTTAGGGCCTCAATCTGTTTACTCCGGTGGAGGTTAGTCGCCCGCTAGAGACTCAGATTGAGAGGGTCTGGAGACCTCTAGTCGAGACTTCAGGCTAATTAAGAACCTTCCGCAGTATAACTTTCATGAAAACTGAACTTGGTAAATTGCAATCCGACTTAACTGCAGTCTAGGGGGAACCATATCCGGGTGACCTCTCTTGACTTGAAACAACCGTTTACTTGCTTTGTGTTTTTGTTTGCTTGAAATCGCACTAAGAGTTCACTGCTAGATAACGAGAATTCACCGAGTAGTCATCACATCTAGGACCCGGGTTGACAATAAAACCCAAACCCGCTATACTACGCTTTAGGAAGTGGTTACACTTGGCCATTTTCTAGAGTGACAGTAGGAGTGAGTCAAGTTCTTGGCGCCGTTGCCGGGGACGGCTAGGTTGTTGAAGAAAAGTGATTTCTGTTACTTTAGCATTTTCATTTTTGCATTGAGTGTTTGTTTTTTCCCACTTGTGCCTTCACAGGTTTGCATTGCTTGATTGTGTGCAGATAGTGCATGACCCGTTGCCAGTCGGGAGGTTTACTGCCGTTGAATCCAGAGATTGAACGCACTTGCAAACAACTTCGGAGACAACAGCGAGCTAGACTGGCTACGGTGGAGCGCAGAGACGGCCAATTGAGCAGCAGTCCGAGGACGAGTATGAGATGGAAGGCGATCAGAACCCACCTCCTCAGAACCAGATCCTGGGGAACGGCCCAAATCCCCAGGGAGCCGGGAACCATCATCATCCACCACCACCGGGTCCCACCTTGGAGTACTACTATACTCCACGGATTGCTGACATCCGCCCGGTCATCCTCTATCCGCCCATTCCTGCAAAAAACTTCGAGATCAAGCCATGCTGGATTCAACTCATCACATCCTCTATCCAGTTCCATGGCTTGAAGGATGAGGAAGCCCGGGTACATCTTTCCCGTTTTCTGCAGCTAACGAACGGGTTTAAGCTGAACGGTGTCTCGGATGACGCAATCCGCCTTCACCTCTTTCCCCATTCTCTGGCGGGGAATGCTAAGAGGTGGTTGGAGACCCAGCCCCCATTGTCCATCACCTCTTGGGACGATCTGGCTGACAAGTTCGTGCACAGGTATTATCCGGCATCAAAGACCACAGAGATTCAGCGGGAGATCACTCACTTCCGCCAAGAGCCAGATGAGTCACTTCGTGATGCATGGGAGCGGTACATGGGATACATCTGGCAGTGTCCCCATCATGGCTTCAGCGATGCTTTCACAGTGGGGAACTTTTACAGCGCCCTCACTCCAGACAACCAGAGGGTGATTGAGTCTCTATGCCCAGGAGGGGATATCCTTACTAAGACTCCACCCGAGCTGAACCAGATGATCAGTACCTTGGCTGCCCGAGACCATTCCTGGGGGCAGAACAACAGAGGCAGGAATTCCCGGGACCGGGGTGTGCATGCTATGGAGGCCAGGTCCGGGTTAGAGCAGCAGGTGGCTGAGTTGGTGCAGACATTGAAGTAGCCTAACAGTCTCCTTCCGGGCCGAGGTGTAGCTACGCCTCCAGTAGCTCAGTGTCAGTGGTGTGAGAGCCCGAATCACCTGGTGGAGGATTGTCAGTCTATGAGGGAGTCTTCTACTCCCCAAGAGCAGGTGGACTTCATAGCAAATGCTCGGCGCCTGGATCCATACAGCAGTACCTATAATGAGGGATGGCGCCAGCATCCCAACTTTGCCTGGAGCAGCAACACCAACAAACCACCTGGTTTCCCAGCACCAGCAGGTGGCTTTCAGTAGAGGCAGCCCTTCCAGGCTAGGCAGGGGCCACCACCACAGCAGCAGCCCTACCAGCCTAGGTAAGGGCAGCCATTCCAGCAGCCCCAGCGCCAGTTTGCTCAGCCTCCAGCAGCCGCAGCTCCAGATACTCAGATGGCTGATCTGAAAAACATTTTGCAGGCTTTCATGACCACCAGTCAGGCGAATATCACGAGGATGGATCAGAACATAGCCTCACTGGAGGCAGGACAGAGGAACCAAGGTGCCATTCTGCAGGATCTACAGAATCAGATTGGGAGCTTAGCTCGCCAGAACACTACCAGGGCACCGGGGACTCTGCCTGCCACCACTGTTCCTAATCCTCGTGACCCTCTCCAGCAGTTGGACGCCATCACCACCAGGAGTGGCAAGACCATATCTGCTGCTCCTGCCCAGCCCAGGCGCGACGACCCACTACCTGCTTCAACACCTTCAGCTGATACTGCAGAAGTGGGGGAAGGCAGCACAACACCTGCTCCAAAGCCGCAACCTGTGGTTAAGGAGCATACACCCCAGCTGCCCTTCCCCACTCGACTTCATAAAGACAAGCTGGAGACAGAGTTTGCCAAGTTCATGGCAATGTTGAAGCAGGTCAACATCAGCATGCCGTTCGTGGAGGCACTGTCGAAGATGCCCAAGTATGCCAAGTTCATGACAGACCTCCTCACCAACAAGAAGAAACTTGGGGATCTTTCGACAGTGATGCTCAGCGAGGAGTGTTCTGCTATCCTGCAGAACAAGCTGCCCGAGAAGCGCAAAGACCCAGGGAGTTTCACTATCCCTCTTGTTATTGGCAGCATGCATGTAGGAAAGTCCTTGGCGGACCTAGGCGCTAGCATTAACGTCATGCCCTATAAATTGTTTAATAAGCTAGACCTAGGTGAACCTAGAGCTACTAGGATGAGCATTCAGTTAGCTGATCGTTCTATCGTGCATCCTAGGGGTATCATTGAGGACTTGCTTGTTAATGTAGGTGCATTCACATACCCTGTTGATTTTGTTATTTTGGATATAAATGAGGATGTGGATGTGCCTTTGATTTTGGGTAGACCATTTCTCGCCACCGCCAAGGCGCTTATTGATGTGCATAGTGGTAATTGATCTTGCGTGCTGGTGATGAACAGGCTACTTTTTCTGTGTCTGACAATGGGAAACATTCTCATTTGCATGATGACATAGACTACTGTGATGTGCTTACCGATTTTGAGACCGCACTCGCCATCACGAGTGCGGGTACTGATGATGCTCTTGAGCGTTGTATTTTGCTAGGTGAGCAGGCATCACAGGAGCCACAGCTGGCGGAGCAGTTGGCCGCACTGGAGAGTGGCCCCTTCTTGGAGGGCGACAGGCTGTTTAAACCGATCTCATCCTCCACCCGCATCACCACCTCCTTGGAGGAGCCACCAGAGCTGGAGCTTAAGCCCCTCCCTCCTCATTTGGAGTATGCATTTCTCCGGGAGGGGAATAAGCTGCCAGTCATCATCAGCTCGACCCTCACACCCGAGCAGAAGACCAGACTGGTGGCCTTGCTGAAGCAGTACGAGCGAGCTTTAGCATGGAAGATCACAGATATCCGGGGAATCAGCCCCTCCTTTTGCTCGCACCGGATACTGCTGGAGGATGAGATGCGGCCAGTGAGGCAGCCGCAGAGGAGATTGACGCCGAACCTGGAGGCTGTGGTTCGGGCAGAGATCGTGAAGCTGATGGACGCGGGGATCATCTTCGCCATTTCTGACAGCGAGTGGGTCAGTCCCACCCAGGTGGTGCCCAAAAAGGGTGGGATGACCGTGGTGCCTAACGAGAAGAACGATCTCATCCCGATGCGCATGGTGACTGGGTACCGTGTTTGCATCGACTATCGGCGTCTCAACGACGCTGCTCGGAAGGACCATTTCCCGCTGCCATTCATTGACCAGATGCTGGAGAGATTGGCGGGGCACGAGTTCTACTGCTTCCTGGATGGGATGTCCGGGTACTTCCAGATCCCTATAGCACCGGAGGACCAGGCGAAGACCACTTTCACTTGCCCCTTCGGCACATTTGCTTACCGGAGGATTCCATTCGGGCTATGCAATGCCCCAGCCACCTTTCAGCGATGCATGCTCGCCATCTTTGACCGTCTGGTCGGCGAGATCATGGAGGTGTTTATGGACGATTTCTCGGTTTATGGAGACTCCTTCTCTCACTGTCTCCATAACCTGGAACTTGTTCTTAAACGGTGTGAAGAAACGAACCTGGCACTGAGTTGGGAGAAGTGTCATTTCATGGTTCGAGAAGGCATAGTTCTTGGGCATAAGATCTCCAAGATGGGGATTGAGGTGGACAGAGCGAAGATTGAGACTATCAGCAAGCTGCCTCCTCCTACATCTGTTAAGGGGATCCGGAGTTTTCTTGGCCATGCAGGTTTCTACAGGCGGTTCATCAAGGATTTTTCGAAGATCGCCCTGCCCCTAACTAAGCTTCTGGAGAAGGATGCCCCCTTCCAGTTCACTGATGCTTGCACAGCGGCGTTCACCACCTTGAAGGAGAAGCTCACCCAGGCTCCTATCATGGTTGTTCCTGACTGGTCCCTACCATTTGAGCTGATGTGCGACGCCAGTGACTTTGCTGTTGGAGCTGTTTTGGGGCAGAGGCGAGATCAACACTTCTGACCTATCTACTACGCCTCGAAGACTCTGAATGATGCCCAGGAGAACTAAACCACCAGAGAGAAGGAGCTGCTTGCAGTGGTGTTTGCCTTCGATAAGTTTCGCCCCTATCTGGTCTTGTCCCATGTGACCGTGTACACAGATCACTCCGCGATTAGATACCTGATCAGCAAGGCTGATGCCAAGCCTCGGCTCATACGATGGATCTTACTGCTGCAGGAGTTTGATATTGAGATCCGGGACAAGAAGGGAGCAGAAAATGTTGCAGCTGATCACCTCTCCCGGTTGGATGCACCTCCTGCGGACAACCTCGTGGAGGAGATTGACGACTCCTTCCCAGATGAGAGGTTGATGATGATGTGCTTGGTGGAGAGTGTCACCCCCTGATATTCTGATTTTGCAAACTATTTGGTGGGCCAGCAGCTGCCAAAGGGGATGGCCACTCACGCCAAGAGGAAGTTTTTCTCCGATCTGAAGTACTACTTCTGGGATGACCCTCATCTTTTTCGGATCGGAGCCGACGGGATCATCCGTCGTTGTGTTATGGAGAGTGAGATGGAGGGCATTCTATCTCACTGTCATGAGGGACCTACTGGCGGTCATCACGGAGGAAACCGCACGGCAAGGAAGGTGCTCCAGTCGGGCTTTTACTGGCCCACGCTCTTCAAGGATGCAGACGCCTTCGCACGCAGGTGCGACCGATGCCAGAGGTCAGGTAACATCTCTGCCCGTGATGAGATGCCCTAGAATGTGTTTATAACTTGTGAGATTTTTGATGTCTGGGGTATCGACTGCATGGGCCCCTTCCCTCCATCTTTTGGTAACACCTGTCGCAACCGCCCCTCCGAAACGGAGGATCCATCGCGAACTGATCGGAGTCGCCATCGACCTTATTTTGGGATGGGTCGAACACCCTTTCCGGTTGTATTATTTAGGTTAAAACCAGAAATCTGGTCTACGAAAGTGTTAGATTTTCTAGGTTCGGGAGTACAGTTACGTGTGGGGAAGTGTATTCACACCCCACAACGCCCCAAATCGGTACTACTTAAATCGATAAGTTTTTAAAGGTTGGGTGTTTCATTATTTGTAGCTATTGCGTATTATTGCATTCGATTAATTTAAGTATTTTGTTATTACAATTTGAGCATACATCTATTGATGTAAAATCTCAAAAGTGAAGAAAGAGGTTTTTGGGATGGTTGGACTCGAACCTATTGGTTGCCTACGTACCCGATTTAATCGGGATCAAAATCCACGTAGTTCGATAAAGTTGGTTTGTTTTGTAGAAAGTAACTAACACGCTCTATTGACTCGTGTTTAAGTTCTGTTATTGACCTTTCGATGAAGGCATATAGTTTGATGTTTTTTTATATTGTAATTGAGTAGCTTATGATTTTTTGAAATAATTTGGCTTAATAAGTGATCACAGTCTATTGACCGTGATTTCGTATTAAGAGATCTTTTAGGGAAAAAAAGGGTTTATGATATTTTATAGGATAGGGCAAATTTTCTACTAAATTTTAATCCGAATGGTTAATACTTAATACTTTAAAACGAAAATACTATCACGGTTTATTGACCATGACATTTCGTATTGAGAATTTTTAAGGCAATTATTTCAAATGAAGTTAATGATCTTTTTATAGAAATCAGTGCTAGAGGTTTATTGATCCTCGAGATATACTAAGGAAATAATCGTGCTTAAATTACGTATTATGGTTATTTAAGTTAAAATGAACTGAGATTAATATGTGAACAATTGGCAGGTAACTAGCATAGTGGTTTATTGTGTTGATGAGAATTTATTTATTATGATCTTTGGGTTGGCGGTTCGAATCTTGGAACCAACAAATTTTTGTTTTGAGCCGAGTAAAAAAACGTCGTTTTAAGGTGGGGAAGATGGCAATGGAGTAATTTCATTAAATCGACAGGGGCAACTACGTCTTTTAGCCAAGAGTACCATATAAGTCTCTCCTTAGGCTGAAATGAAAACCCTAACTATTCATCCTGAACTAAAACGCCGCTCAAACACTCAATTAGGGATGGCAACAAAACCCGAACCCACGGGTACCCACTCGATCCAACCCTGTCAACGCGGGTAAAATCCGTGTTGACGGGTTTTGGGCCGGGTTTGGGTTTAAACCCGTTCACTATTCAGCGGGTTGGGTTGGGTTTGGGTTTAGGTAAACCCGGCCCATGGGTACCCGCCCACTTATATAATTAATTTTTTCGGTATATTTAATATTCTAAACAACTATTCTTATTTATGTTTGTGGAGACATGTCTAATTTTTTCTTTTTAATTGTGTAGAATGAAGTTGATGTTATGGAGTGGAGACTAAAGAAACTTAATTGAAAGAAAGAAGCTTTCAATTAAACATGTTATTTATGGATAATTTGTGATTTGCTTCAATTTTCATGAGTTTTCTAGTTTGGTGTTGAACAATTTGTATAGTTAATTTGTGATTTGCTTGAATTTTCTAGAATGGTGTTTTATATATGGATAATTTATATTGAGAGATTGATATTTGACTTTAATTTTAATAAGAACTTGTAATTGTAAATTTTTTACGACAAAACCCGTGGGTACCCATGAACCCGCGGATACCCAACGGGTTGGGTTGGGTTTGAGTTTTTCAAACCCGGTGGGTTTTACCCCGGGTTTTTTTCAAAGATAAACCCATGGGTTTGGGTTTGGGTTTGGCAAAACCCGACCCAACCCGACCCATTGCCATCCCTACACTCAATACCTCTCCTCCTTCTCGTCTCTTCCTCTCTTCTCTCTCTCGTTCTTCCTTTTCTGTCCAAACAGAGTTCGGTGACAGCCAAAGCCGGTCGCCGCTGATGCCTCACACCCTTTCCTTCCCCTTTCTGGTAATGACAATGGCAAAGGAAGAAGAGGGAAAACTGCGGCGGCGACGAGAAACGGCGGCTGCAACGAGAAACAGAGGCGATTGTCGCGACGGCGAAGGTAAGATGGCTTTCTTACCTCTGCATGTCGGGTTTGGGGATCGATTTGGCTGTTTTGGTGTCTGATTGTTTTTTGGGTTATGTTCGATCCAAATGCACGATTTAGTTGTTTTAGGGTTCTGATCATGTTTTATTTTCCCCCTTTTTTTATAAAGTTTTGGAATCGGTTGGGGGAAAATGATATACGGCAGCGGACTGTATCAGCGGTGGCGTAGGGGGTGAAACGCGCGGCGAGGGAGAAACACCAGCGAGGGTAAGCTCTGCCTTTCCGTTTTTTATGTGTTTTGAGTAGTTTCAAGGCTATTTTAAGGTTATGATGTTTCTGGTTTTTGTCAAGACGAGAAGGCTTTTCTAATCTTGATTTCACACATATTAGGGTTCTAAATCAAGTTATATTAGATTTTTGGCAATCTGGATGATAAACTGTGATTTCACTCGTATTATGCATGATTTTGATGTGAAACATCTATGCTAAGTGAGGCTTTACCTCCTGAAAATACGTGAGTTTTGGTTTTGGTATTGGTGATTTGCTTTGGTTTATGATTTTGAGTATGATGTTTTACTTCTGTAAAAGTGTGTATTTATAACTGGGTTTTGAGATTTTGAGTTTTGGCTGTGACTTGTATGAGCTTGGGGGTAATGATTGGTTCTGGGAAATCTAGTTTTAATTGTTGGCAATTCTAACTTTGGATATTTGTGTATTGTTGCTTTGGCGGGTGAATTCTTGAAATGTGTAGTGTGATTGTTGAGGGTTCTTGTTCTGAGAATTGGTAAGATGAATTGTCATATGTTGTCTTTCAAAATAGTCTTGAATGCTTTTTTATGATATTATACTGGTTTGGGGCTTGATAGTCGTGGTTGTGGGGACTGTTAAGGCTGGAATTGATATGATCCCAATTGGATCAATCCACAATTCAGAATTGCTTGTCAAAGAAGCTATCTCACCTCACTTGAAGAATTCTGATTTTTGGCTAAGTGTTGAAACAGTTTCAGGTAGCCTACTTTGGAAGCTTGTATCTCACAAATGGCTCAATGAAAATTGGTGTTCAAGGGTTTGTTTTGCAGATAAAGTTGCCATGTTTCCAATGGTATGCTTTGTGGATCAAGATGATGTGATTAAGGTTGTTTTCCAAGGCCTCAAAGTTGCTACCTCAAAACTGGAAAACTGCCAGAAAATGGTTAAGTCTGGAAACTGTTTTGTGAAGCCTACTTTGGAGCTTGATTCGAGGAGTATGGATCTGATTCAAGTCCAAAGGCTTCCACAACATGAAAGTAGGTATGTTTGTGAACAAAGGGAAGGAATTGGATGAAGAATTGGAGTTCGGGAAGGCCTCGAACGAAAGGCGCGAATTTAGTACGAAAGCTGCCTTTTGACTGTTTTGCGGGCAGATTACTTGTGCGCCAAGAAAGGAAGTTTATGGCCGAATTTTGAGTCCATTTTAGAGTTTGTTTTTACCTTAATTGTTTCCTTGTTCATCTAGATTTGTATTAGGTTTTATTGGCTATAAATAGCCCTCCATTTAGGTTGTAAAAACATAAGACTTTGATTAATCGAATTGAGAACGTTTTGGTTTTGTGCAAGTTGCGACTTGTGTTGAGTTTGGTGGATTCCAAGCTCGTGAGCTCTTGTATCGATTGAATAGTCACTTCGATCGTGGTCGGGCATCTACCTTTTATACCAATCGAGCGTTCCCCAAGTGTGGAATTGTCCGTTGGTTCCGTTTTATCCCAAGTTCGTATTAAGAGCACTTAGTTCTTGATTCGAGCTCAATCGATTCTTCGATTGAGTCGTTGCTGCGTGACTTTGATAAACATACACCCCCAGGGGCGTATTAAGTGGTATCAGAGCCCCGTTCTACACAAGGGAGAAGAAGAAGGCGAAAACGTGCTGATTCGTACAAGCAAATTTCGTCAAAAACAGGGCAGCCCCTGTTTAAGATTTGCAGCTGCTGTTTTGTGTTGAATCGCAATGGAAAACTCCCTTAGAGCAATGGAGTTGATGGTGGGCAGTGAGGAGGACCAGCAGGCACGAATTTGTAGCAAAGGCATGCCCCCAGCAATCGTAATAAAGCACCGAGAATCTGACGAGCAAAGAGATTGTTTATTTCACAGCCGATGCAATGTCAAAGACAAAGTAGCTTCCTTGGTGATCGATGGAGGAAGTTGTGCAAATTTGATAAGTGTGTATGCAGTACAGAAGCTGGAATTGGAGGCACAGAAGCATCCCAAACCTTATCACCTCAACTGGCTCAACGATCATGGAGTCGTAAAGGTCAACAAACAGGTGACAATCGAATTCAACATTGGTAAGTACCGAGATACGATTCTCTGTGACGTAGTTCCAATGCAAAACGTTCATATTCTGTTGGGTAGACCGTGGCAATTTGATAGAAGGGTGATACATGATGGCTGGGAGAATTCGTATACCTTCAAACACGAAGGAAGGAAGATCAAGTTGAAGCCTATGTCACCCGACGAAGTTTATGCCGATCTCAAGACAATGGAGGAGAACAGGAACGAGGGAAAGAACGTTCAAGCTCAGCTGTGGGTTCAGAGAAGCATTGGATTTAATTTTATGAGCTTCAGGAAGCCTCACAAGGAAGAATTTGCGCCGGAATCCACTGCCCAGAACGACCCCTGTTCTGCCCAGGGAGAACTCTGTTTTGCGATGGCAAAACAGGACGTTGAGAAGCAGGCCGAATTCGAGGAGGTCAAGGAAGAATCGAGCACGCAAACTGGTTCAGAGGTGTTACTCGACGGTGAAGGAATGCCGATCAGTGAAGCAGAAGATTCGGAGATCCCCGAGGATGCTCGAATCGAGCCATTGACGAGTGCAGCGGAACTTTGTTCGCCGACGACGATGGTGCAGGGCAGGAGAGAGGTGCAATTGGTCGGAGCAACTGGAGAGACGTCGACCTCACCCACCGATGCCCACACAATCCAAATATTCCCAAGAAGCTCTTCCATTGAATTGAATGACTCGACTGCAACCCTGATCGCGAATCCAAATCGGGAAAAACTTGCCCTGAAAAGGGTCGAATATGAAGCAAAAACCCACGAATGGGTCGGGGCAACTACAGCTGAATCGATGTCAATTGGAAGTTCAGAATCGAAGGAAGGGACTTTAAGAAGCTTTGGGATTGTTCAATTTGCCACGGAGACCCCTGAATCGAAAACAACCAATCTGGGTTTTTTGAACCAAAACGTGAAGAACGACGGGCTGAAGAATGGTGAATTGAATGTGGAGTTTGAGCGTGATTCGAGCTATTATAACACTTGGGTTCGATTTATGGAGTGTCAAGGATGGTTTAGGAGCAAAAAAATCGGAACGAAAATGCTTGGATTGGGTTTCCCCAATTTTGCAGGTAGGTCGCCGGATTCTGGGTTTCGCTCGCCGGAACCTGGAAAGTTCAAAATTCCCGGTGGCGGGAAACGCGGGCGACACGATTGTGATCGATCCGGGACGAATCGAAGCTGGGGAATGGTTGGAATCAATTCCTGGGCGTGGGAAGAATCGATTGCGAGCAGTGAATTGGGACGAGGAGGCCTCAAGAAGAAATCCCCAATCTCCACATTCTTGCCGGAGTTCTTCCTATCGCCGGAATCTGCAAATTCTTGGCCGGATTCTGGAAAATTGGAGCGACGAGTTTTGGGTTTGTTTGAGCACACTGTTTGCCTGGGAAAGGTCCATTGGAGTCCCACGAATGTCATGGAACTTGAATCGTGGAAAACAACAGCCAATTCGCGAGTTGACGAATTTTTTAAGTTCGACATTAAAAGTTCGAGGTACCTATTTCGTGACTCGATTTGGGAGGAATTTTTTGACGTTTTTGACAAGAAGCAGCTTCAAGCTTTGAGGTCAAAGCTTTTTGAAGAGGGGGAGCCTGATATGATCACAATTGGATCAATCCACAATTCACAATTGCTTGTCAAAGAAGCTATCTCACCTCACTTGAAGAATTCTGATTTTTGGCTAAGTGTTGAAACAGTTTCAGGTAGCCTACTTTGGAAGCTTGTATCTCACAAATGGCTCAATGAAAATTGGTGTTCAAGGGTTTGTTTTGCAGATAAAGTTGCCATGTTTCCAATGGTATGCTTTGTGGATCCAGATAATGTGATTAAGGTTGTTTTCCAAGGCCTCAAAGTTGCTACCTCAAAACTGGAAAACTGCCAGAAAATGGTTAAGTCTGGAAACTGTTTTGTGAAGCCTACTTTGGAGCTTGATTCGAGGAGTATGGATCTGATTCAAGTCCAAAGGCTTCCACAACATGAAAGTAGGTATGTTTGTGAACAAAGGGAAGGAATTGGATGAAGAATTGGAGTTCGGGAAGGCCTCGAACGAAAGGCGCGAATTTAGTACGAAAGCTGCCTTTTGACTGTTTTGCGGGCAGATTACTTGTGCGCCAAGAAAGGAAGTTTATGGCCGAATTTTGAGTCCTTTTTAGAGTTTGTTTTTACCTTAATTGTTTCCTTGTTCATCTAGATTTGTATTAGGTTTTATTGGCTATAAATAGCCCTCCATTTAGGTTGTAAAAACATAAGACTTTGATTAATCGAATTGAGAACGTTTTGGTTTTGTGCAAGTTGCGACTTGTGTTGAGTTTGGTGGATTCCAAGCTCGTGAGCTCTTGTATCGATTGAATAGTCACTTCGATCGTGGTCGAGCATCTACCTTTTATACCAATCGAGCGTTCCCCAAGTGTGTAATTGTCCGTTGGTTCCGTTTTATCCCAAGTTCGTATTAAGAGCACTTCGTTCTTGATTCGAGCTCAATCGATTCTTCGATTGAGTCGTTGCTGCGTGACTTTGATAAACATACACCCCCAGGGGCGTATTAGGAATCATGGTGTGTTCGTATAATGGTTTGGGGTTTAAAAGGGTGTCATTAAAACAAAACAAAAGAAAGGTATTCAGAATACCTCTCTGAGTTTGAGTCTAGTTGGTTTAGATTAACATGTTAATCCTAGTTTATAAAATCTGATTTTGTAGCTTAGAGTGAGGAGTTTAAACTCAAATATGATTGTGAGGGTATATGCTTAACACGAGGAATAGCGAAACAATTGTTACAAGCAAACATGAGCATGTTTGAATATATAGGTATCAATCAATAAGTAAAACATAAACATAGCTATATATATATAAAGTTCTAGTTTTGATTACAGTATACAGAAACTTTAAATATTTACTAATATGTTTGTACTTAAAAAAAAACTTTGATATAATTGCAACTCGCATGATTTTTGGTTACAGTAGAATTCAGACCTTTAGTTTGCTTGGGTGCTGATTGGTTAGGAACCATTTTGTTAATAAATATAGAAGTAGAGATGGAAACGGGAATGATGATGAATGGTAGTGGTGGTTCAATCCGATAATGACCAACCTTTAACTTTGAGGATTGAGGATGGTTCTGCCTCCAAGGTCTTCGTCGCTATTGTCGTTGCCTTTCCGCTGTTTGCTTGTTGTCGTCTCTTTCTTTTTGTTTTGTCGGTGCTTGGTAAGAAGAAACAGGCCGAGTCTCTTTTTTGGTGTATGGTTTTGCTTTTCGTGTGTTTTGTACGTGGCTAAAAGAAGTAAGAAGAAAGGAGCGAAAGTGGGATTTTCTTTTGCAGAGTTTTGTTCTCTCTTTTCTGCTATGTTTTTATCGGTATTAGGAGAGGTCTTGTACTCATCATTGTCTGTCTTTGTTTCAGGAAGTGGAGGCGAGGGGAAGAAGAAGCTGTCTCTAGAGAAAAGGTTCCAAGAGAAGTCCTCTGTTTTATGTGGGTTTGTGATAAAGAGAAAGAAGATAAATGGTTCTGTGTGTGCAAAGAGGAAGGGGGTTTTGGCATGATCCAGAGATGAAGGAGAGAGGGAGTCTGCTCCATTTTTTTTCTTCTTTTTTTTTGGTATGGAACAGATGGGTTTTTATCAGGGTTGTCATGCTGGGCGGCGTGCCACCGGTTGTACCTGGTTCAACCTGTACCGGTCATAAAACTGGCGTGACACTACCGGTATGACCGGCATGATCGATATACGAATCTCTATGTAAACTAACCTTATTTTAGTGACTTTAATTGTTAAAAAAAATTATTTTATTATTTATCTTATGAGTATAAATGTTAAATATTGATGTTATTCGTTGGATTCAAGTATAAATGTTTAGGTATTGACGTTAAATGTCATGTTTAAAATGAGTATTTATAATTTTATTTGTAATATTGACCGGCATGAACCGGCACAAACCGGTATGTGCCACCGGTCGAACCATTCCACTTGCTAAACCGGCACACTGGCATAAACCGATTTGACAACCTTGGTTTTTATAAAAAAAGAAAACTTGTTCCCAAAGCTTACAACAGTACTGGTTCTGGGTCGGACCGGTCCGAGTTGGGTCGGACCGATATGAGTTTGGTCAGACCTATTTCTGACCGGTTTGAATTTGTTGACTAGTTTGATTGAGGGTCTTTTGACTTGGGCAGTTTTGAGCTTAATTGTAAAATTGTAATCATTAATTGTTCTAATTATGTAGTTAATTTATTGCAATTGTCTTAAATGAAATTGTTATGTCTTTCTTTAGACTTTAATTACTTAGTAATCAAGATCCAACCTCACAATCTCATATGTCAAGCAAACGATCAACTTCTATCACAACCAAAATCGAACACAAGTCTAATTCGTACAGATTTGCTATTGTAATTCGTACAGATTTGCTATTGCTAATCTCATTGCTTATGGAAAACAAAACCCAACTAAAAAAAAATACGACTTCAATTAGTAGTTTTGTTTAAAATTTGCTATTGCTAACTTTAAACAAAAATTAACATTTATTTAATTAAATATGTTTTGCCCGGACAAAAAGCGGTGTCTACAGTATATTCTGGTTGCTGTTGACTACGTCTCTAGGCGGGCTGAGGCGCAAGCTTTGCCCACCAATGATGCTAGACGTGTTTGTGGTTTTTTGAAGCAGCTATTCTCCCGGTTCGGGACACCTAGAGCCATCATAAGCGATAGAGGCACCCATTTCCAGGGCCAATTTGATAAACTACTGTCTCGCTATGGTGTGACTCACAAGGTGTCCGTGGCCTATCATCCCCAGACCAGTGGCCAGGCCGAGCTGACGAACCGGGAGCTCAAGCGGATCCTAGAGAAAACGGTGGATCAGTCCCGCAAAGATTGGTCCACCAAGCTCGATGATACTCTGTGGGCGTATCGCACTACCTACAAGACACCCATTGGTACTTCACAGTACCGGCTTGTCTATGGAAAGGCATGCCATTTGCCCGTGGAGCTAGAGCACAAGGCCTTCTGGGCCCTTAAGCTGCTCAACTTGGATGTTCGTGTTGCAGGTATTGAGCGAAAAATGCAGATGTTGGAGCTGGAAGAGTGGCGTTACCACGCCTATGAGAACACCCGGCTGTACAAGGAGCGCACAAAGCGCCTGCACAATGCCCGGTTGCGGGGTCCGAAAGAGTTCCAGGTTGGTGATCGAGTTCTCCTCTATAACTCTCGCCTGAAGCTCTTTCCCGGAAAACTCCGTTCCCGGTGGTCTGGACCGTTTACGGTCACCCAAGTGTTCCCGTATGGCACTATCGAGATTGCCAACCCGCAGACTGAGCCGTTTAAAGTGAATGGCCATCGTCTCAAACTCTACCTGGGAGACGAGGTCGAACGTGCGGAGTTGGTGGTGGAACTCGCGGACCCTTAGTTCCGCCATGGGCGTCCAGCTAAAAGACGGTAAAGAAGCGCTTGTGGGGAGGCAACCCCACCACGGTTTGCATTTTCTTTTCCCTTTTTTTTTGAGTTTTTGTGTCGTGTCGAGTCAGTTGCATGTCTATAGTGAAGTTCGGTCATCTGTGATGCCTCGATTTGGTGTTTTCGTGCAGGAGAGGTCGAGATTTTGGGAGAATGAGAATTTCGGCCGAAAGGGTAAAATACCCGGTCATGAGCCAAAATACCCGACCGGGTATTTTTGGCTCGTGCCCGGGCCCCCTTCTGCCTTCCGGGTCGAAAAAGGCCAAATCCCCGACCTCAGGCCAAAAATACCCGACCGGGTATTTTTTTGGGCTTGAGACCGGGGATTTCCCTGCTGTTAAACGCTGCGTTTAGGGGATCCCCGATCTCCCGCCAAAAATACCCGACAGGGGATTTTTGGCGTGAGACCGGGGATCTTTGCCTCTTTGAAACGCAGCATTTGGCAGACCCCCGGTCG